>CM070500.1:1077017-1677017 GCA_036346375.1 Guadua angustifolia | reverse complement strand
CCGGTGCAGAAGCATCACACGGTGGTGGGCGAGCTGAAGAGGGAGGAGTTCATCAAGATCAGCAAGGAGGTGATGAGGCCGAGCAGCTTCACCATTGGCAAAACGACCATTGATTTTCTCGTTGTCCTCTTCGGTGCTCCGTTGTGCGCTCTTGCTGCGAAGAGGATCTTGCCCGGCCTGGGTTGGATATCGGACGACGTCGTGATCCCTCTGGCCACCTCTAGCTCCGTTGCGTATCTCGTCAAGACGAAGAAGCTCTGAACGAAACGAGCTGCAGGGAGGAGAGTACCGGTGGCGGAGTGGCCACAGCCTCGCAGCAGGTTGGCCGCAAAACAATATCGTAATGATGAAGTCAAAATAACATGTTTAGTGGGAAGCACGGAACGTGCCGTAAAATATTCAAGATAGTTTCAACGATCGCCATTGTAGTACGCTTACTTATCTTCCGCGTGGGATCAGGCTCCAATTTAGGCCCTGTTTGGGAAGGCACCTTCCCAAACAAAGCCTGTTTCGTTGCCTTTTAAAGATCGCACTTACTCTTTCTTTTTTCTACCGGTTAGTATGCTACTAAGCTGTGAAATCTAGTACGCGGCGGAGCGCGACGAAGGGTACAAACGGGCACCGGTGCGACATGCCGGGAACGTAAAATGCATGGCATGCTGCCCTTTGTGCATGTTGCTCCCAACCGGCCCATCTACTACCGCCAAAGTACTAAAAAGACCAAAACAACACTCGCAGTTCTCTGGCTATCAGATTTTATTATTAAATACATATTATTCTATGATTTTGAGATACTCACATTGTACTATTTTTTTTTCTTATATACTATCTCTCTTAGCTTATTTACGATAATAGACTAGAGTAACGCCCCATTCAAAGAAAGTGACATGATAAAAAAAAAAAGTGAAACTATCTTCTGGAGATATGTGTTAGCGTATCACGCGAGTGGGGGCCCACGACCACGAGGGAGCGTATCGCGCTAGTCACTCAACATTCAAGAAAGAGCACGCTTCCCAACGCGTCCCGATAACAGGCTACGTCCCATCCACCACCCTCGGTGCTTTTTGCCTACCGTGCATTAGGGGTATTTTTTAAATTAAAATTATCGGTTTAACTGAATATTTTAGTTTTTTTTTTTTGTTTGGTTTTTTTACTTTGGATGTATTCGGTTTTCGGTATTCGGCTTGTTTTTCGTACTAGAGAAACCAATTCTACCGATTACCGATGCCATCCCGCCCTATCGGGCATCGTCGCAGCCATTTGATACTTTGAGTCTTCGAGACTTCAACCCGCGATTCCCCATCCCCATCGGCCATCCCCCCGCCAGCCACCGCCTCCCCATCCTCATCAGCCATCCCACCGCCGCCCCGAGATTCCCCATCCTCACTCCCCATGCCCCCACGGTCCCATCCGCCATCCCCATCGGCAATCCTCCTCCTTAGCCACCTCCGTTGGGTGGAGTTGTAGGCTACGGTGGTGGCGTGGGGGCGCCATAGATCTCGACTCCACGATACCGGATCTCTGGTGATTTGTTCGGTTTAGTTTATAAATTTGTTCGGTTCGGTTTATAGTTCTCAAAATTGAAATATTTTTAAACCAAACAAGCCAACCGAAAAAACCGAATGCCCAACCCTACGCGCATCTCCCTTCCGATCAAAAGGATGTGCGGAGGACCGAGTGTTAGCTCGGTTGGCAGATAGCGTCTCACCCATCTTGTTAGATTCGAGTGGAACGCGTATGCTCATCTCGAATGAAAATAGATATCCACAATGTGTATCCGTACTCTAGAAGTCATGAAACCTTTAAAAAAATTCTTAGCGTGTATAGAGAACGTGCACACATATAAAATATAAGTATGGTATATGTGAGTTGTGTGCATCCTTATATCCGTAAAAAAAAGATGAGCGAGCTGACTTTGGATCTCTCATGGCCAGTCGTCTCTACACTATAGACCTGGCTAATCTCATCCTATTACGCACCGCTAGCATGGTACTAGCTGTGACTATCTTTCTTTAGGAAAGAAACACTGTCACCCTCGAGTCATCGACGTTTTGGCTTGATCGGCCCTGTTGCATTCTTTTCATATTTGTTTTTTATTCGAACGAAACTGTAACGTCTTTGTACCTCTAAAAAACGATGCGCGGGCCTGGATCTACTCTCATAGCCGGCCATCTCTACTCTATAGACCAGCCTCATCTCATCTTATTATGTCCCGCTAGTAGGGTACTAGTTGCGACCACCTTTCTTCCTTCAGGGAAAGAAACACTATCATTCTATTCTAAGCTTTGGCTTGATCGGCTCTGTTGCATTTTTTATATCTGCTTTTTATTCAAACGAAATTGTAAATTTATCCTTCTTTCTCACGACGAAAATAATAGTAGACGACACGTATCATATGCCTCGCTCTTGTACCGTAGCACATCGTCAACCGTGACAGGTAAAAAACTACCGTGTATCTTGAGCTCGGTAGCACGTACCGAGCTGCAATGGCTCGAAATTGAGCTGCCAAGCATGCCTTCCTCGGTAGCTTTAGGAGTAACACTTAATTAAGGGAATAATAATGAAGAAATTGTTTAGTTAATCATTAATTAAGTGGTTGAACAATACGGTAAAGATTGTAAGCTCAGTTCGAATAAGCTCAGTTGCAAGTTCGAGTAAGCTCGGTTTAATGAAGCTTGGTCCAAGTTTGAATAGACTCGCGAGATATTCGAACTCGGCTCGATTAAGCTCGCGAGCTCGAGTTCAGCTCGTTCGGAGCTCAAATCGAGCCTCTCGTGAGCCGAGTTCGAGTAGCTCACGAGTCTCGAGTTTTTTTTATAGCCTTACGCATGTACAATGATCAAATTTGAAAATTACAATATGTTTGTCAGACCAGGAAAAAAAAAGAACACTTCATCAGCCTCCTTCTTTCCTCTTCTTTCGTTCCATTACTTCCATGCAGGGGCGGATCCACTATACAATTAGTGGGGTCAAATGATCCCAATGATTTTGCTCAAATCACATATAAATCTAATTGTATTCTATTAGTATATAAGCATATATAAACTATAAGTTACTGTAATAACCCTAACGATCCTAATGATCTATTTTTCTAGATCCGCCCCCGCTTCCATGTTACATTTTTCGAAAGCTGCACCGGATGAAGCCATGGAGCTCGATGATAGCCTTGTCCATGCAGCTGGCCTACGCAAGTCTATGCATAAAGGTTTTTCCTACCTACTACTGCTACTACTCTCCAATGAGCGAGTAGGAGTAGGGGTGAAAACGGTACGGAAAGTTTCCGTCCGTTCCGAAGAAAAACGGAAACGGAAGCTCTTTTTCGAAAACGGAATCGGAAAGTGCTCAGACGAAACGGAACGGTAATTTTTTTCGAACGGAACGAACGGGGAGCTAGTTCCGACGGAACGGAACGAACGGAAATTCCGTATACTGATACTGAAATTCGAATCAACTGCCCAGAATTGACGCCACCACCAGCCCATTAATCGAATAGCCACCCTAACCCTAGCTTCTCTACCTGGGCCTCCCGACTCCCCTCCGGCCTCCGGCCTCCCAGCGGCGCCTCCATCTGCCCTGGTCTCCTTCGTCCTCCGGCCTCCACCGCATCTCAGTAGCTCCCAACCGTCAAGGCCGCCTCGACCTCGCCACACCAGGACTCTCCCAACTCCTGGTCTCCACCACCAAAGTAGCGAGATCTCCATTCTCAAGGTATTCTCCTTCTCCTCCGCCTCCGGCCTCCATCTGCGTCTCCCCTTCGCCCCGATCGCGCCGCCCCGACCTCGCCGTCCCAGACCTCATCGCTAGGCCCGCCACGTCGCCACCGACCTCGCCGCCCCGACTGGAGAATGTAATGATAGTACTCTTTGTTTTGGTACAAATACTTAAATAGTTTTGATATAAATAAGGTTAAACCATTGTGATGCTCTCAATTGTAAATCAAGCAATCAAGTATCAAACTCACCTGAGGGCTCTTTGAATGTATAATAGGTGTTGCTGAGAATTCTATTCGTATTGTCAATTAAGGCTTCTTGAAGCGGTCAATTTTCATTGTTAATTTCACCAACACCTGCATTATAAGTGTTTCTTTGGTAAGCAGTGGAACATATTGTCATACTTTGCAATTAGGCTGTTGTACCATTTTCTGTGATTTAGATAGTAGGGTTGTTGTATGTCTTGTTGGTGTATAGCAAGAGTTCTTCTATAGTTCTATTCATTCGGATAGATGCAAGGTCAAGAAGAACCACTGGATACGATATATATCGTTGTTCTTTTTTGCATACTTTGGGAATCTCTTTCTATGCTAAATTAAGCTGTAAAATAGGTCTTTTATTATCTACCCGCTTACAACTATCAAACAAGAAGCAAGATAATCTCTCTCGTGAGCAAGTCATACCTTTGGGCCAATATCTGTTCCATTTCTTTCTCTGTTGTTGCATGTAGAGAAAACTATTAGCTCACCAAAGTTTTTGGGAAAGAGAACATAAAACAGATAGCTTACATGATTACTTCTCTGATTAGTCAGTGAATAAGTGTTGTAGCTTTTGTTATTATTGCTATTGTGTATAATATTCGAGCATATCTTGCTGTATAGTAATTGAGGCCAATGAAGTCGAATGATCCATTTCTGACTTTTGCACTGCTCTTTTGTGAATCTTGGTAATCTGTTACCAACCAGTGTTCTCATGCTGAGTGGGTAGTCTCCCTTGGTTAAAGGATCTGTGAACATGTTCAATTTAATGGTAGTGGCCTAAAACTTCAAGTATGAACCTGAAGTCTATCTTGTATTGGATTTAATGAAAACTCACCGTTCATACATGAAGTCCAATGCACGTTTGGTAGCATCCTTGTCTTCCTTGGAATTTGACTAGGGGATTATCCAATTGCTAACTATAGTAATGCCTATTTTTACTTTTTGCTACACCTGCATGAGTAATGGTTATCACTGTCAAGTGTCAACAATAAGCTGGCAAAATACATCGAAATGATTAAATGTATATTATAGCCTAGTGTTTTTAGTAGTAAAAGCTATATAACCATTTAAAGTTGGTATGTTTGGAACTTTTGATAGATTATGTATCACGTCTTTGTGGAATTTTTCGCTTCGTTTTCAGATTCGTCTGCCTGCTTTCGCATCCGTTTCAGTCACTACCCGCTTTCGCTTCCGCTTTGGGTTTCCGATTTCGTTATCGTTGCCGGTATAAAATATGGAAACGAAACGGAACAGCTATTTACCGACCGTTTCCGTACCGTTTTCACCCCTAAGTAGGAGGAATTAAAGACTGCACCAATTTTGCAACAGGCCCCTGGAAACCTTGACCCCTTCCGTACCACTGTAAGGGCATCTCTAATGGTGCCACTTCAGCTAGCTATAAGGGTGTCATCTCACCATTTTACTTAGGTGGAAGAGAGAAAACAAGGAAAGAGATATAGACTGGCTATTAATGTATAGCCAGGCTATAACTGATTCCAAGGCACTTATTATCTATTACATGTGGGCTAATATGTAATTTTATAGATATTACTATAGCTAATCCATTGGAAAGGTTGTCTATATGCTATCTATAGATGACATAGATATTTCTTATAGCTAGTACCATTGGAAACAAAACTTTTGCCCATGGCATTTTTCAATTCACCTTCCCCTGCATTCGCAAACGAACACCGAAGTAAACAGACGAACGAAACGCAAACAAAAGCAGAAGGCCGCAGCAGGGACGAAGCAGAACAACCCAACTACGATACCAATACGAATCCTCCTCAATCTCTCGCGCCGTCAACCCATAAAGCAGCGGCGGCAACAATTCGAGCGGCCACTCCAACGAAACGAGTAGCTATTCCTAAATTTCGTCGATGGCACCTTCGCCCGTGCCGTGCCGCCCCTCCACGGCGCCGCAGCCGCTGCAGCTCCGCCTCCCTGCGGAGCGCGCCAGCGCGCCAATGGAGCGGCGCTGGGGCTGGGGCTGCCGAGGAGGGAGGTGCGGGTGGCGCTGCGGGCGCACCTGCGGCGGATCGAGGCGGCGGCGGGGGTGGGGTTGAGGAGGAGAAGCAGGAGGGAGGAGGCGGCGAGGTGCGCCGCGGCGGGGGAGGTGGCGGGGAGCGCTGGGGTGGGGAGGAGCGCTGGGATGGAGGTGACCTTGGCCGCCGCGGCGGTCGCGGCGTTGGGTACGGGGAACCGCGTCCTGTACAAGCTCGCCCTCGTGCCGCTCCGCGAGTACCCCTTCTTCCTCGCGCAGCTCGCCACGTTCGGGTACGTTTGCTCTTCTCCTCCTCCGCTCCAGCCATTTATTGATCAGAGATGCTTCGTTTCGCTGTGCGTGTGATCGAATCGGGGAGAGCTTTAAAATTCCAAAGCATGGTTTAGTACATATTGCTATCCAAGCGGAGTGAAAACAATTTATAAAGTGGAGTTTTTGCCACTCCTTGAATAATGTGACACATGACATGAGGATGGTATAAGGTAGACTTTGGCTAAACACATGCGCGCATATTTGTGTATTTTTGTGTGACTTGTGAAAAGTGACCACCCTGTGTCATAGAGCTTCTCCCGGCACATTGAATCCACCTTTTATTTTGCTGATCATACAATTATCTCTCTATTCATTTGGTTTAAATGCAATTTGAACCTCTGTTTCAATTTGGTTTAATTGACATAATGTCGTTAGTCACTAGTAAGTAACTGACACTCATCTATATAACGACCTAGAGACGTCCAGGCAAGAAGACAATTCAATATCGTTGACGTGACATCCCTCGCCACAACAACTCAATCTCATCGTGCAACCATACATAACACACAAGTTCATAACATTGTTCTATATTCCATTAGTCAAGATTATTTATCGATGATTCAAGTACATGTGATGATGTGGCATGGCTAAGCAACTATTACGATCTAATCATTCCCATGTTGATTGTATACTAACCAACTATAGTGAATCAATCTAGGGTGACAATAGATTATGGCATACAAATAACAAGGTAGGCTATAGATCAAATTGGTAGATTAGCTAAGTCCCAAATTATTTTGAAATAGTTGTATACATGAAAAAATATGCAATAATGTAAAACAATATAGCAGTTTTGTAAACATGGGTTCAACATGATCAAAGCACAACTTGCCTTAGAAAAGCCCTTATTCTTGCTTTGGACCTTGGTCTTGAGTTGATGAATCTTCCTCGAATGCGTCGCACGGGCAGCGGTGGTGGCGAGGACCTGTTGAAGAGTCGGATTGCACGGCCTTGCTGCCGCTATTGCCGCCTCTCTTCGGCTAATTTCCGCCACCTTCATGCTTCCACTCCCCATCGCCGCCACCTTCATGTCACCTCAGGTCAGTCTTCTCCCTCTTGCTGCTGGCTAGCTCTGCTTCTTGCTGCTCTTTGCTGTGCTTCTTGCTGCTTTCTGCTCATCTTCTTGATGCTGCTAGTGTGCTTCTTGCTGTTAGACAGTATCTTGGTATACCTTGTATAGATATTGCCTAATATAGGCTTTCCCTTTATACCCTCATGTACATGTATATATACTGGCCCATTGGCCTCCTGATGAATACAAGTGCTATTTAGAGCAAAAATTAGGGTTAGGTTTTTTTGTCCGGGGCGTTGCACTTGCGCTCCAACTCTTTCCGCCACCATCAATTTCTGGTCTCATCGCCATCTATCCGGCACGTCTCTCCTTTGACGCGCTTCTTCTGACGCCGGCTTTTTCGTCGCCGCTTCCTCCAATCGCCCTTTCGACGATTCGCTGGCGATCACGACACTGGTTCAATCCCTTGCTTCGTCTGGGTCTGCATTTACTCGGTGTCGCTGTCGCCTTCGCCCAAGTATTCTTGTTGTTCACGTTTTCACGCTTGCGCGCTTACGCCGCCTCGCTCAATTGCTTCAGAGACTATGCTCGCCGACAGCCTCACGGACTAACCGCCTCCTCCTGCACTTCGCGCTGGCCAGGTACCAGACGGCCGTCATTGTGCCGCTTTCGCCGTTGCGTTGTCGCGTCTTCTCGTGTGCTGTCGCCACCATCTTCAGCTGTCATCGTCGCCTGCTTCACCATCGCCACCATCTTCGCTTCGTGCGCGCCGCCCGCGCCGACTGCGTTTGATCGCCGGCTCGGCGCCTCTGTTGACTGTGCCCGTCGCCGGCTCTCTCGGCGCTCGCTCGTGACGCCTCTCTGAGATCGAGACCGAGCGCCGAGTCCGAGCCAGCGTTTGATCGGACTTCAAATCCGATTGGAATAAGCTTCGGGTCCGTGAAGAAGTCTGCTTCGGGTCTGCCTCGTCCGTGAAGATCCAATCGTAAGATCAGCTCCAACTAAAAAAAAAAGCCGACTTCGTGTTCTTCGAACTGCTCGCTTCTCGCCGCCGGCCATCTTCGATGGTCTTAATTATCGGGATTGGGCTCTTCATATGCGTCTTCACATGCGTGGTCAGCGTCTTTGGGAGTTTCTTACCGGTGAACTATCATGTCCGCCTCGTCCTGCTCCCCCTGCCATGCCTGTTATTCCCAAGGAGGCCGATGATGCTGCTTGCCAGAAGGCCTTTGATGATTATGCTGATGCTGTGGAGTCTTTTCAGACTTAGTTTACTGCTCACAAGACATGGATTGATGAAGATGCTCGTGCCTCTGCTATTTTGGTTGCTAGCATGGAGGTGCATCTTACTGGTGACATTGTTGCTTTGTCTTCAAAGACATTGATGTGGGCGATCTTCGTGATCGCTATGAGCTCGCTTGGTAACTCTTTGTACCTTCTTTGTTGTCAGCGACAGGGAGCGATCGCATCTGAAGGTGATTCTATTGTGGATGAATTTTATGCACAACTATCTTCGGTGTGGCGTCAGCTTGATTCTCTAGGACCGGAGGTTTCTTGGACTTGCTAGTGTTGTCGTGTCCACAAGACTCTCATTTGGAGCTTCAAAGATCTCGACTTCTCGACACGCCTTCGGCTGAATTTGAGCAGATTCGTGCCCAATTGCTTGCTCGTCATCCTCGTGTGACTCTGTTGGAGGCTCTTCATCGCTATTCAGACTTGAGGAGACTGCGTCTTAGAGTGCTTGCCTCACTGGTGTCTCCCTCGGTCTTGGCGGCGCTTGTTCTACTCCTCCGTCGATGGCGCCTACTCCAGATTTGCCATCTTTGGGGTGGAGGTCTTCACTGCACCTCTCGCGACACAAATTGCCATGTGGAGCGATTACACTCGGAAGAAGAAGGATCTTGCTCGTCGAAGTAACCGTCCTCCTAAGAGCAATGGAGGCTCAGGCGTTTCCTCTCAGCAGACTTCTGTTGGTTCTGACTCTACTCAGGAAATTCTTACGGTATTGTGTCGCATGGCTGCCTCTACACAGACATGTTCGGCTGGTTCTGCTACTCAGTCTTCCAGTGAGAGACCACCCTCCTCATCAGGTATCACACCATGGATTCTTGACTCTGAGCTTCTTTTCATATGACATCCGATCCTCTGAGTCTACATTCCATTAGTCCTCTTGTTGCTCCTACCACCGTGCGCACCGCAGATGGTACTTCTCTTTTCTGTTGGCGAGGCACTCTTTCGTCATCCTCTTTTCATGTTCCTGTTGTTTCTTATGTTCCTAAACTGACCATGCAGCTCATATCCGCTGGCCAACTTACTGATCATGGTTGTCGGGTTATTCTTGATTCTGACTCTTGTTGTGTTTAGGATCGTCGCACGGGGTCTCTAGTTGGGACTTGCCCTCGCCGCCATGACTCTCATCGTCTTTGGGAGCTTGACTGGCTTCATCTACCTTCCGCTGCCTCTGCCAGTCTCTCTGTTTCCTCTACTAGGTTCAGCATCCGTTGCATCTTCTACCGGGACTTTTGCTCAGTGGCATCACCGTTTGGGCCATTTTTGTGGTTCACGTCTGTCTTCTTTAGTTCGTCGTGGTCTTTTAGGCTCTGTGTCTGGTGATGCCTCTTTACACTGCATGGGTTGTAAGCTTGGCAAACAGCTACAACTTCCATACCATTCTAGTGAGTCTATATCACAACGTCCTTTTGATCTTGTTCATTCTAATGTTTGGGGTCCGGCTCCTTTTGATTCAAAAGGGGGTCATAAATATTATATTCTTTTTATAGATGATTTCTCTCACCACACTTGGATATATTTTATGTCCTCTCGTAGTGAGGCTTTATCTATCTATAAGAATTTTGCCACTATGATTCGCACTCAGTTTGACTCTCCAATTCGAGTTCTTCGTGCTTACTCGGCAGGGGAGTATCTGTCAGGAGCTCTTCGAGCTTTTCTTGCTACATAGGGCACTCTTTCTCAGTTTTCATGTCCTGGTGCTCATGCTCAGAATGGTGTGGCTGAGCGCAAACATCGTCATCTTCTTGAGACAGCTCGTGCCCTTATGCTTGCTTCCATTGTTCGCCTCACTGGCCGAGGTCGCTTTCCATCGCCACCTACTTGACCAATATTCAACCTTCTTCGCTTCTAAAGGGTGGGATTCGATGGAGCGTCTTTGTGGCATGCCTCTTGATTATTCTAGACTTCGCCTTTTTGGGTGTGTGTGCTATGTTCTTCTTGCACCTCGCGAACGCACCAAGCTGACTGCTCAATCTGTTGAGTGTGTCTTTCTGGGATACAATGCTGAGCATAAGGGATATCGTTGTTGGGATCCTGTTGGTCGGCGCATGCGGATCTCACGGGATGTTAGTTTTGATGAGTCTCGTCCCTTCTACCCTCGTTCTTCTTCTTCACCTACATCGCTTGTTGAACCACTGTCTTTCCTGACCTTTCACGATACTCCGCTTGTTACTTTTCCTCTTTCACACCCAGGCGTCTCCTTTATCGCCGGTTCCTTCACGACCGACCTCTCCTCCAAAGGCTTCTTCCGATATTGTTCCTTCCTCTTGTCGTCCTTGAGCTGAGGATTCTTCTGATGTGCCATCCTCTTCTGATGAGCCATCTTCTTCAGTGTCTCCTCCCCGTTACGCTCTTCGCGAAGCGATACCTATTCGGCCTCTGGCGCCTTGGCTTTGTTGGTCTTTGCTCGCCGAGCCGACTTCTTACCGTGATGTTGTTATTCATCGGGAATGGCGAGATGCGATGGCGGAGGAGCTTGCTGCTCTTGAGCGACCGCACGTGGGATCTTGTACCTCTTCCTCCATGTGTCCGTCTCATTACATGCAAGTGGGTCTATAAGATTAAGACTCGCTCTGATGGTTCTCTTGAGCGCTACAAAGCTCGTCTTGTAGCACGTGGTTTTCAGCAGGAGTATGGTCGTGATTATGATGAGATTTTTGCACCTGTGGCTCACATGACCACTGTTCGCACTCTCCTTGCTGTGGCCTCTGTCCGTGAGTGGTCTATTTCTCAACTTGATGTCAAGAATGCCTTTCTTAATGGTGAGTGCATGAGGAGGTCTATATGCACCACCACCGGGTATTCTGCTCTCGAGGGCATGGTTTGTCGGCTTCGTCGCTCTCTTTATGGGCTCAAGCAAGCCCCTTGTGCTTGGTTTGAGCGTTTTTCGTCTGTAATCACTGCAGCTGGCTTCTCTGCAAGTGCTCATGATCCCGCGCTCTTTGTTCACACTTCTTCTTGAGGTCGGACTCTTCTCCTTCTATATGTTGATGACATGATTATTACTGGAGATGATTCTCAGTATATTGCTTTTGTAAAGGCTCGTCTCAATGAGCAGTTTCTCATGTCCGACCTAGGTCCTCTTCGCTATTTTCTTGGGATTGAGGTTTCTTCTACATCTGAGGACTTCTTTCTCTCCCAAGAAAAGTATATCCAGGATCTTCTGGATCGTGCTTCTCTCACTGATGAGCGTACAGCTGAGACTCCCATGGAGCTCAATGTTCACCTTCGATTTGCTGATGGTGAACCTCTTGAGGATCCTACTCGCTATCGCTATCTTGTTGGGAGTCTTGTTTACCTTGGTGTCACTCGTCCTGATATTTCGTATCCAGTCCATATCTTGAGTCAGTTCATTTCTGCTCCCACTCAGCTCCACTATAGTCATCTTCGTGTTCTACGATATCGTCGTGGAACTATCTCTCGCCGTCTTTTCTTTCCACGCTCCAGCTCTTTACAGCTCCAGGCATACTCTGATGCTACATGGGCTAGTGATCCCTCTGATCGTCGGTCTCTTTCTGCTTACTGTGTTTTTCTTGGTGGTTCTCTCATTGCTTGGAAGACTAAGAAGTAGACGCGTTTCTCGCTCGAAAGTCTTGAGGCCGAGTTATGGGCTATGGCTCTTTTGACAAAGAGAGGTTACTTGGCTACGGTGGTTACTTGAGGATTTTGGTGTTTCTGTTTCTACACCGACTCCTCTTTTATCTGACAGTATAGGGGCTATCAGCATTGCTCGAGATCCAGTGAAGCATGAACTCACCAAGCATATTGGTGTTGATGCTTCCTACATGAGGTCGCAGTGCAGATCGAGTTGTGGCTCTTCAGTATGTGCCTTCAGAGCTCCAGTTAGCAGATTTCTTCACGAAGGCACAAACTAGAGCCTATCATAGTTTTTACCTATCCAAACTCAGTGTTGTAGATCCACCATGAGTTTGAGGGGGGTGTTAGACAGTATCTTGGTATACCTTGTATAGATATTGCCTAATATAGGCTTTCCCTTTATACCCTCATGTACATGTATATATACTGGCCCATTGGCCTCCTGATGAATACAAGTGCTATTCATAACACTTGCTACTCTCCCTCATCTTCTTGCTGCTGTTGCTGTACTTCTTGATGCTTTCCCTCGTCTTCTTGCTGCTGCGCTTCTTGCCGCTCTGCTTCTTGTTGCTGTTGCTATGCTTCCTGCTGCTCTACCTCTCCCCTTGTCTGTTGCAGCTCCTCTCCCCTTTTGATTTTCATTGTCTAATCACTGCCTAGGCGTCCTGGCTCTTCGAGCTCGCCGCGCCTAGCCGGACCGTCGTGACAACTATGGCTACATCAAATGCCTTCTTCACTTCTTCCTTCTTTTTTTAATACCACTCCACCAACTCCCTAAAATTGCCCTTGTTGATGGAAGCAGCAGATTCATCATGTCCACGAAAAGTTTCACCTTGCATTAGGAGAAATCTTGCACAATCTAGAGAACTAGTTAGACTGATTTTTTATGCAATTTTGTCCGCCTTACCACAAGCATCTAATTCATGTGATACACTTAATCTTTGATTATTGAAATCCTCACATGCTTACCTACAAAAGTTTTGAGTATTATTAGGTCCACAACCATGATCATTCAAACTTTTCTTAGCCTTCCTCCAATTAACCCCTCTTTTGTGAATGGATCATTGTTCATTGGCTCATTGCCAAAATAATTGGGATGTGCTGGAACCTTGAAAAAAAGCAACAGAAACTAAAGGCCGCATCCTTTGACATGCTATATTCCAACCAATCAAATAGGCCATACCGTGATTCTTGAAAATCATGAAAATATCTCCAACAATCCATCATTTTCTTTGGAAAAAACATGGCCGAATGGTCGAGTTGGACCTTTCAACAAATGTGCCCTCACTTGATCTCTAATTTCATTGGAATAATCTTTAACTGGTACACGACATGCTGGTTCATCAATGATATCATCTAGATTAAAATCAATCCAAGGCTTCTTTTGTTGAGTTGTGCTCTCGTTGGTTCGAGGAGTACTTGTACTTGGATTGTTCAAGAAATAGATATGCAAAGTTTGTTTGTCCGTTTTTACAAATCTACAATAGATTTTATTGAATCTTCAAGATGTTGAGACTACAGTAGAGAACATAATTGATTTTTTCTTCTATATGATGACATTTTACAAATCAATGGATAATTAAAATTTAAAAACCAAGAGGTTGTCAATCCTCAGCTTATCCTCACCTCTGTGGCCAAGTGGTCCTCACGCCACCTCTGCAGCTTGACCAGGTTGTGCGCCGCCTATCCCTTGCCCTCTTCATTGCCACGCGCCGCCCTCCCCTTGCCACTTTCGTCGCCGCCTAAGGGGCACCTCTCCCCTCCATCACCACGCGTTGCCCGCCCCTCGCCTCCTTTGTCTCCGCCCAAGGGGCCTCCTTCGTTGATACCCGAGGGGCACGGCACGTTGCCCGTCCCTTGCTTCGTCCGTTGCTACCCTAGGGGCCCCTCTGTCGCCACTCGCCCCCTCCGTCTCCGCTCGATGGGAAGAAGGCAGCACAGGAGTCGCCCACTCGAGCGAGTCGGGAGGAATTGGGGGAGTATTAGGGATTTGAAGAATGAGGATTGAGATGGGTTCAAGTTAGACTTAGGTCTATTCTAGTGAGCTGGTCTGGTGCAACCAAGTTCACGAATGGTGTAATGGGCTTGCTTCTTGCTCCACCGCAGGTCAACTCCCCCTCTTATTCAACCTCCGGCCTCAGCAGCTCACCCCCTGCTTCTTGTGCCATTGGCAGCCGGTGCTCTGCCATGGACAACACCAAAAATGGGCGACGATATTAGTTTCTAGGGGAGCGGCGGCTAAAACCTGTGCACTAGCCCTTTCGCGCACTCCTGATGCGTTCACCACTGCCTAGAGGCTAGAGGTGTCTGAGAAAATAACTGGATGGGATTTTTGGCTGTTATATTTGGTGACTGATTGAGCTCATGAGCTTTTCTTCCGATTATTCAACTGGAACTTTGGATTCCATGTGTGCTGTTTTCAGCATTTGAGTTGTGGGCAATGAATTACGGGGAAATTCATCACGTCTGTTGTTGTTATACTGCGAAAATTGTAATGCACTAATGAGTAGTACTAACATGCATCAGCTGAGTTATTTACTCATTAGTGTCACGCTGTAGCACTAGGAACTTATCTTGGTGGAAAATTTAGTGTATATACTTTTTGTTTGGTTAAATTTGGATGATGGGTAGCATGCGCGGGTAATGGGTAGCACGCGCGGGTGAACTTCTGGAATGTCATTTGTCATATTATTGTTTCTATTATAACTGATGGATATATAGTGCAGAAGGTGAGAGCTACACACAGGATTAGTTGTCAGTTTCGCCATTTGTTTTAGCAACCTCGCACAATTAAAGACAGAAAGTAGAAGAATTATCTGATAGTAATGTGATGGTGAATAGTAAAGACCAAGCAAGGAGAAATTTGGTTATAGGCTTGTGAGTTTTTTTTTTCGTGTCATGCATTTTTCTACAAAAAAATGTTACTTATGTGCTCCATAATAAACTCGGCTTGTTTAATCTAATTGAATTGTTGTCTCACTATACTCGTGATGGAGTCCCTGCCTTCCCTAACATTTAACGTGTTGCACACCATATTGTTGGTGTTTTCCTGCAAAAACTTCCCATTGACATTAAGACAAAAAGGCATATTCTTAACCAGGCATAGACAGCGTGTGCATGTAGTCTTTCCTCTACCGCCATTCATAAAAAAAAAAGTTTATCTATATTTCTTTCTAGGCATACGAGTGTTGATTTATAACTAGATCTGAACCACCACGTATCATATCAGTTTAGGGTAGGCTGGGTAGCCATGCGTTTCCTTCAAAAAGGGTACTTGTGTATTGTGTTGGGATAGAATTCGGAACAAATCTGATTGAATTAGAGATAAATTACGAAGTTAGAGATAGAGCTCGATTGCATTACGATTGTAATTCTCACTATAAATAAAGGGTGTGGGTTCTAATAGTATACACACAATTCTTCCAAAACTACATATTGTTCATTGGCCATGTCCCAAAACTTGTAACTTCTGAAGTTCTAGAAACATTGGCTGTTATGTTTTGTATACAGCCATAATCCTAGTTTATGTCTAATCCCTTCCTATATGTAATGTGTTCAACCTTGTTCAACAACAATGCATGACCGAGTTTACATCCCTGACCTATGTTGAGTAAATGCTACTTTTATGGTATTTTTTACTGAATGTTCTTAGGGTTTTGAGCATGTTGCATTCTGCCATTAGATCCTATCAGAACAGAGGAATTATTTTGATACCAAACAACATAACATTAGGTTTTTATGGCTTTATGCCTTTTTTAAATGATATTGCACAACGATCATATTCGTTTAACTATTTTCTGTTTATTTTTGCTCAGTAATACCAGATACTCCTCCACAGGTTTGTGTGAAGTGATATTTTTTAAATTAAAAATGTTTGGAAATATGATAGCTCTTTTTTTTCCTTTCATTGAACATTACTTGGACGCTAATATGTTGTGGATCTTTTAACTTTGGCAGCTATGTGGTTGTCTATTTCTCGATCCTGTTTCTTCGTTATCAAGCTGGCATTGTCACCGTTGAGATGCTGTCTCTACCACAGAAACCTTTTCTAGCTGTTGGCCTCTTGGAGGCTTTAGTAGCAGCATCAGGGATGGCTGCTGGAGGTAAATTTTTTGAACCAAATACAGTATCTGCCTCCGACTCGGTAAAGATTGAAGCAAAAACAGATACCAATGACAGTTATCTTATTTTTGTTATAGACTTTCAACCCAAGCCTATGTGTAATAACATCTGTCATTCATGAACATGAAAAACTTGGGAAATTTGTTTTAGTTGTTTTTAGGTTCATACCTATACAATATACTTCTTATATACTGATGAGCTTGAGTTGACAGTTGTTTTTCAAAGTAAAATGTTACTGATATGTGATATATGAAGCTTGCACTCACAGTGTTATTTGTTTGCTTTTTGTTGAATTAGCTGTTCTTTCTGGGGCTTCAATACCAATATTGTCACAGGTTAGAGAACTATCCATATTATATGAAAATCTTAATTTTATCACATGTAAGCACATCTACATAATTGCTTTACTACTTTCCTGCAGACCTATCTTGTATGGCAGCTTCTTTTGTCTGCTATTTTTTTGAAGAGGCGCTATAAAGTTAATGAGATAACCGGATGCTTTCTAGTGACAGTTGGTGTGATAATAACTGTAGCAAGGTAAGTTCTTTCTTGATAAGGTCACTGTAGGTTTAGAAGGACCTAGTAAGCTATTGAGTTATTGTACAGCTGTAATCCATAGAGTTTGTTTTCCTGATTTTTATAATGCTCTCTTACAATGAGTCTTTAAAAAAAATCTTCTGGTTAAAATAAATCCAGAAGACAAGAAACTTGAGCATTGGGAGATGGATATGTAAAATGCTAGGAAACAATAATGGTAATTTTATTAGTACTTGGGCGTTGGGACTGTGCAATATGATTGTATGCTCCAGATATTTTGAATATAGTTCACAGAGATATCTTTACAACTTGGGCCATGCATGTGTGGGAAATGGTGATACTAATGAATTGCTACTGCTGGAAAATATGCTTTACTAACAGTTTAGCAAAAATGATTCACGGATGGTTCCCAATCTTGTAATGTTAGGCAAAACTACCTAGTGTTTCAGCGTAGTATTTTTGACATGGTCAGTATTATTTTGTTTGTCATTGCAATGCATGGTGGGAGATGATAGCATTGGGGATTAAGGAACTCTTTACAGCTACATGAGCAAACTGACTCAAAGTTACAATGTCCAACTGGAACGCTTGCTTTTGATTGAGATATTTATTACCTAATGTGAATAAGAATTGACATGAACTTTACTATGTAATGTATAGTGGATCTGGTGCTGGTGCTTCATTAAAAAGTTCTGGAATTGTTTGGCCACTACTAATGATCATATCATTCTTTCTCCAAGCTGCTGATACGGTACTGAAGGTAGCAAGTCAATTTTAATCGATCAATGAACCAATTCTTGTGCTTTATCAATCAATTTTACCTGACACAATTAAAGTTTAATTGTTGAAGGAGATAATATTTCTAAATGCTGCCAAGAAATTGAAGGTACTGCTTTCCTCCCATGGTTGTCATTTTGCACCATTTCTTTTTTAAAAATACGAAGAGCTATTATTAATTAATGTGTCATAACTGATAACCATTGTCTATTGATTTGTGTTTGTCTTCTCATTCCAATATTCTTCTTTTATTTCTAGGGTGGCTCACTGGATCTTTTTGTCGTCAACTCATATGGCTCTGCTTATCAAGTATAATCCTTCTGTCTACTGCTTTGCATGAACTATACAGCAACCATCCATCAATAATTAATTAAACTATCATTTCAGGCTCTTTTTATGTGTCTCCTGCTACCGTTCCTGTCAAAGTTATGGGGGATTCCCTTCTATCTACTACCAACATACATCAGAGATGGTGCAGCCTGCTTTCTAAATATGGGATCACTATCTTCTGGTAATTTTCCTGTTTTCTTTGTGACATCTCATCTCAGTCTCTCGTTAGCTTGTTTTTATCTTTGTAGTACGTGCAATAGTTTTCCGATTGGATTTCTTTATCACTTGGCTCCTTTTGGGATGATACTAGGAGGCTAAATGCGTATCTTAAATCAATCACTGATATCTCTTAAAAAAGATATAAATCACTGATGATTAACTACCACAGGCATTTAGTTTCTGAAGTTTGTACTTACTGTAGGGCCTCTTTGAGTTGACCTTTTAAGCACTGCAAGGATTATTCGTAGTTGCAGTTGTATGTAAAGCCAAAAATGGCAGCTCAGTGGACACAATACCATGTTGTACTTGGAATGTTAACATGTTTTTAATGGAAAGAACGTATCGACATTAAGTTTATTATTTTCCTGATATGTTTATGGTTTACCTTTTATTAATAAAAAACCATTTAGACGTGGTACAAGCACCATGTTAAACTTTTTGAGTTGTGCAGGCTGCGAAGGGGCACCACTGCTACCACTACTATTTGTGTTGGTTAATATGGTATTCAATATATCGTTGCTACACCTACTAAAGATCTCTTCGGCAGTTGTATCTTCTCTGGCCTCTACATTCTCAGGTTTACATATTTTTTTCTGCACACTATGTTATGTCCACCAATAAATAGCATAGCTAAGCTTTTGCTTTTATTTATACTTCACCACGTGTCTTCTTCTGTGGTGAAGTGGCCCATCAGAACTAGTTTCGAATTAAGGTGGGGAATTCAGTTTAAAACTGACTCCATGGGATAGCATTAGTATATCAAGTAGTTTAAGGACTGATTAAAAACTTGCCTAGACTGTTCATTGCATGACATCCAATTGGAAAGCCTTATTATGACCATACACAAGCTGAGATTCATTCACATCTTGCTTCCCAAGTCTCAACACATAAACCACTATTTTAGTAGGATCATTCTCATGGTTGGAAGCATCAGGATTTTCGGTAAAATAAGCAGAAATTAACCAATTCTTAATAAATCATACTGCGTGTTCAAAAGGCAGTGTTGTAATGATTTATTTCCCAAAGAAAGAGGGCCATGCTTAGTGACTTCAGTCTGATGACAGTGCTGCTGTGGTCCAGTCTATGAATTAAAACCAGAATGGACAGTAGTACGGATGTTAGAACTGTTAGGAATGGCACATGTGTTGAACATGAGGCCAATGGGCTAATATATATACATGTACATGAGGGTATAAAAGGAAAGCCTATATAAGACAATATCTATACAAGGCTAGCAATCTCTATATAAGACAACTAGCAATCTCTTATACACAGCAACTAGGATACTGTCTAACAAGAACTTCATATCTCGCTTCCATATCATCATTCTATAACTTTGATGCTTTTGAGGTGTAGGTTGGTTGGTTTTGGAATTTGGGCCATGAGGATGATGCAAACCCTTTGTTAGAATGACGAGTTATGGAGAAAGTACTACTACATTGATTTTTATAAGCCACGGATCTTATTTCAAGATTCAAAGTTTGCAATTTTTTTACCAACAATTAATCCAACAATACCTATGTTATATGATACAAAAATGGTACCGTTGGATTTTTATTTCAAAAATATTTTCTTATGATCATGATTTCATAGTTATGCACAATATACTGTAAAAGAAATTTATGATCGAAGTTCAATTTGGGAGACCACAACAAGTCAATTGTGCCTTATAAAAACAAACTGGGGGAGTAATATTTAGCAAGGATGTAAAGCCTATTAAAGCTGTTAATGAACATGCCAATATATGTTCAACCATCATAGCCTTCTAGAGCATAAGCCTAGGAAAAGAGAAGAAACGCACGCTTGGAAGTGAATCCAAAAAAGGAGGTACCTTTAATCCAGAATGTGGACAAAAAGTGATGGCTATGTTGGGTGACAATGATCATACATTACCGAGTTTCACCATGTCAATTCAAAAATAAGTGCACTACTATTATTAAGGAATGGATATAGGGGGAAAAACACAAAGATTCAGATGCAACTTTCTTACACCACCATTACCTGCATGCTTTTTATTTGGTTCCCACATAACGACTGCACAAGCCTTATCCATTGTCATTTTCCAATTGACACTTCTTGATGGCCGCTTCCTGTTTTTTCTTCAGGTGTGTAAAAGAGGCTCGCTAGGTTTGTACATCTGATAGCGGTTTTGAAACTTGTGTGCTCCTTTAGCAAAGTACTATCATACAGACTAACCTGTGTCAACAAACTTTTGGGCTTGCTTTTCTCCCCTACCAATCAGATACTGGTGAATGGTATAGTTTCCCGGCCATCATGGTTGGCTTTCTCCTGTTCGTGTCGCTAGCAGTCACGGCTAGATCCACAGTTTACATTCCTTTTCTCATTATATGTCTCTGCCCTGTACAAGAAGATGCAAAGTAAATTGCGCAGAGCAAACTGATCACTAATGATGGTTTTCTTGGTGCAGTTCCGCTGTCCATCTACGCTTTCACCCTACCGCTGCCGTACATTGGTGTGGCATCGCCCCTCCCTCCTGGCTTCCTTGCAGGTGCAGCGGTACTCACCGCGGGCTTACTACTCTACAGCCTTCCACAGGCACACAATTCTGGAAATTCCTTCAACAGGAGTGCCTAGCAAACATTCATTTCTTCATTTTTCTCCCCATTCTACACAAACATGGTACTTCTTCTGGGCTTGAAAGGTAGAGCAGAAGTTCTCCTGAGGGCCACCGGACTGTTGTATGTTGTATGATATACCATATATCCAATAAAAGCGAGGAAATGCCGCATGGCTACGGAATGAAACTGGAGAGAAGAAAGTACCTGGCCTTCAGGCATTCGTTGTTACCGAGCGAAGGTCGGAGATGGGTACGCACAGTTGTTAGACGGGAAGAGAGCTAGGCAGAAGAGCAGGAGCGTCATCACCGCAGGGACGAAGAGCAAGAACAGCGGCGGCGACAGCACCAATGAGAGCTGGAGGAGGATGGCCGCCGCCACCAGCAACATCATCAGGACGCCCTTGTCCATCTTGGCCGTCCTGCAATGTAACGGAACTTGTGCCTGCTCCGGTGGCTCACCGGCTCCGGCCAGTCCTAGACGTTCATCTTTGTGCTTGACAAACTGCTGTATGATTGGATCCGGTGGAACCGAGAAGTTGACAAGCTATATGTATGGCCAGGCCGCTGAATACACTTGAATCAAGCGCTGCAGGGTGAGATAGTGTGTTTTCTGTGTGAGATTCAGCATCTTTGATTCGTTCTTCGTTGTTGCAATCCGGTCCATATCCTGCACCCACTTTGATCGTTGGGGCCCTTTTCTGGGAGGTCGAGGATGTAGGTGGGCCCCCCCACAGCTGCGGCAGGGAGGTCCCCGACCGAACCCGGCAGCGGAGGACCAGAGGATATGGTGGGGTCGGCATTCGGTTGTTTAGTTTTTTTTTTAATAATTTAGTTTTCAAAAACTGGTTACTGAAAGTCTCATACCATAATAAAAAAATCGTGATTCAGCCGAAAAATTTGGTTTGATTAATCCGGTTACCTGAACCACCAGCACCCATCCCCTCCTCCCAGCAACCGGATTGCTCGCTGTTCACCACATTTGATTGGGTGAGATTGTGAACTAATAAGATGAATTATAGAGTGGACTCAGTTGTAGAAGATCAATTCACAAAATATTCATTTAGTTTTTGAGTTAGGAGGTAAACCAAATTAGGTTCTTGTTCTTGGCGAGGGAGTTCCATTTGGGCATTCAGTCAATTGCAAAGAATATGAGAGAGTACCTTAATAGGGGGTTGGAGGTTAGCGGCGGGGTGCCATGGAGGCTTCTTGCCGTTGGCCACCATAAGGCGTCGAAGTTGGGGAAATTTTGCTCGTGTGCGGTAGGCTCACCCCCTTCTCCGTTGTACTTGCACCTTGATCCTCTCGCTTTCTCCCCCGCATGGATTGGATTCGAAGCCAAAGACATTCACTAGTGGAGTGCCTATCCACCGCTGCGAGCACCGCCCCCGTCCGCCGCTACGAGCATTGCCTCCACCTCCCACACTCCCCCTTCTCCATCTCCCTCGTCTCCGGCGACCTCCCCGACAACATCGAGCATCTCCCCTCCTCTGTGTTTTGTTCCCTCTTCGTCGCCACGGCATAGTCCATGCCAACCCAAAGTAGGCAAAGTCCGTGAGGGAGGCGGCATGCTGCGTGGAGTTGTGCGTGGTCAGGTAGAGGTCGGGTGGTCAGGATTCAATGGATCGAGGCATTAGCAGCAGAGATCGAGGCGGAGGGAATTCGATCTAGAGCTCAACTCGGAGGCAACACAACGACAGGGAATGGTCAAATGGAATGGGGGTGATTCGACCTAGGTAGGGGTGGGGAATTTTGTGTAACCTGTGATTGGGTATTTGGGTTTTCGGTTTGTTTGTTTTCTGAATGAAAAAACCGAACCGAAAACTACAAATCGAATAGTGTCGAAAAACTGAAACATAAACCGAACATTGAAAAACTCGGTTAATTTAGTTCTATTTTTCAATTTCGGTGAAATAATACCCACCCCTAGACAGGGGTTCGGATTTGTCTACTTCGATTAATCCTGAATACTAGTCGACCGTACCTTTTCCAAAACTCGATACCAAGGTGTTGTTTCGGTATGACTGTATGTTTCCAGAGTCAGCCTATCTTCTCCAGGAATACCAAGTTCCAGTGCACTCATGGAGTATTTTAAGTCGAAGTTAACTACTCCTACTATGTAAGCTTAATGGTAGTAAAATTGTGGCTGCTCAAGTGTACGGTGTTGGTGAATTACAAAGCGAAAGGTACCACACAGTTCACCCAGCCTAAGGACTCGGCAGTAGTCTGGACCCCCATACTTACTTTATTAAAGTTTGCAAGTTTTTTAGTCATGGAGCTAGGCCACACGTCCTTTCTCCCCGAGAAGCCTAAATAAATAAATAAAAACGTATAATTATATTTAGATTTTTTCAACCTTTTTGCCAAAAAGACCTTTCGGATCAGTAAAATCGTGAATTCTTCTTAAAATAACCCCAAATAAATGCAAAAAAAGCGTAATTACGTTTATATCCTTTCAACTGTTTCATAGGTTTTCTCTATTTGCTCACATAAAGGAGCGGCAATCGCGGCGGTCACTCATCTAGTTTTCCCTACTCGGCTGCTCCCATGTAGTGTGGCCAGCCAGACAAGCAGGCATCAGTACGTTAGTACGACGGCAACTAGACACCTCCGCTTGATTGGTTCGTTATCCGTTAATAACACTGAAACAGGAACATCAGTAATTAAGTTTGGTTAACTGTTTACGTCTTGTTTGGAACACACGACTCTGGGGCTTGTCTGGAACAAAGTGATCTCGAAGGACTGTTAGAGCATGTACAATGGAGGTGTTTAGCAATGAAAAACTAATTTTTCTTACCACATAAGATAGATAAGGTGCTTATTTTGTAACATCAATGCTTAACGGATGCTTATATGTATAAATATATCTAATTAATTCATAATATATCATCTAAGCACCCACAAAAGAGATGTTGTATAATGCAAAATGTTTAGACATAAGCGCTTAAAGACAGAATTCTATGGGATTTTTCCCCTTAAGGGAGCCTTTTGGATCATAGGTGTTAAATATGGTGACTCATATCTAGGCTTTAAGATTTAGAAATGTGTGCTAAATGAATCTTTATAAGAGTAGGATTCCTAATATTAATAGGAGTATAATTCTTATTTATTTTAGAGAACTAGGGAGGTTATATAAACCTTGAGGGTGGTCTTGGAGAAAGCAAGAGGTGCTCGAAAGGATACGAAAGAGATGTTGTATAATGCAAGATGTTTACACTTAAGTGCTTAAAAACGGAATTCTATCGGATTTTTTCCCCTTAGGAGAGCCTTTTGGATCGTATGTGTTAAATATAGTGACTCATATCTAGCCTTTAGGATTTAGAAAGATGTGCTAAATGAATCTTTATAAGAGTAGGATTCCTAGTACTAATAAGAGTATGATTCTTATTTATTTTAGAGAACTAAGGAGGTTAGTTATTTTTTAGTATTAGATTCTTATATAGGTCAAAGATATGAGAGTTTTAAAAGATTCGAGAGGTTGTGAGAGAGCACTAATCCCTTGTACCTTTTGAGGTTGTGCTTAAAGAATTTACAACTGGATTCGTCAAATCTTTTCTCTCTCATCGTGATTGTTTCAACATTATTATTTTGGTTTTCTCTATGATATTCATCTTTTCGTTCTTGAGACCGTGCATGATCGTATAATATATCACAAAACTTTGATCCGATTTGAGAGCTAATGCGTAAAGAAGGAATATATCAAAGTGCAACAGTAGGAATAGCTCAAAGAAGTCCAGTATATATATGAAACTTTCCTTTCCTCCACTTTTTGGAAGATTTCAAACATGACCTCAAGAGACTTCTTACAGTCCTTAGAAGGTGTGATAGCCGTTCATTAGTTACAAATCAAAGATAGCGGGCCCTTCGAGCAAAATAATTCAATTTCCATATGAATTTGGAAAAAATTTCTATTCAAAACTGCCCCTTCTAACATCTCGGTTCAGACTTGATTTTGTAGAGGCCTAAACAGTCAGCCTAACTTTGGAACGTAGGATTGACCTATTCCTTTCCTTTGGAATTTCTCCCTGTTTCTTATGAAAGTCTGTGAATCTTGAAAACAGAGTCGCCGAGGTTATTATGCACTCGTAACACTAATATATAGTTTTAAATAAGAGGATCATGTACTTATATATTAAGAGGTTATATGGGTTGGACTAGGAAAAGTTGAACTCGTTTTTTTTTCTTGCAAAACAATGTAGACCCGCCCTTGAATTCTTAAGCTCCCGATCCAAAAGCATATTAATCTTATGTTTTTCTACCCTACGGTTTTATTATAATTTTGGTGTTCCTGCAACTTTCTTACTTCCCCGATGCTCATTTGCATTTTATTACAAGACTCGATCGCCTTTACAAACATCAACAGATTGGTCTGACTCCGATGAGATTGTCGTTACGCAGGGTTTCAAATTTCGTTTTTGGTTCATATTTTGGAGTTGGACGAAATTCGAAATTTCAGTGAAATCTCAGAACTTCGGAAGAAATCCGATTAAAATTTAAAAAGAAAAATTGAAATCTAAAATTTTTGAACCGAAATTCGCCCAAAATTACCGAAATTTCTCAGAGAAATGCCGAAATCTCAATAAAATTTAACCAAGCGAAAAATAGTTGAAATGATGGAAAAAATTTGAAATATTTTGCAAATGGTCCTGACATATCACTAATATTATCATAAAAATTTCAAATAATTATTAAACCTGAGGAATTTTTAAAAATTCTGATAGTGCTGCTGTCCTAATAAAAGATCGACTGATAAAATGTCAACCGAATGAAAAATGGTGCAAACCACGTTAGAATATTTTAAATTTTTTGGATGATTCTGACACTTTGATAATGTTCCCACAAAATTGTTAGATGACGATCAAGCCTGAGAATTTAAAAAAATTAGGAGAGTGCTACTAAAGGTTGACCGGCAAATTTCAACAAAATGAAAAATGGTTCAAACCACATTACAAATTTTTGAAAAAATTTGGATGGTCCTAAAGCACCACCAATGTTTCCATAAAATTTTCATATAATTATCAAGTCTAAGAAATTTTAAAAAATTATGACAGTGCAACTTTTCTGATAAAAGCCTAATGATCAATAGATAGATTTGATTGAGCAACCGAAAAGGGGTTAGAATTTTTAAACTTTTATAAAGGGTGCTGAGTCAATGCTTAAGCTCTCATAAAAAGTTTGGATCATGATCACACTCTAGTGAATTTATAAAATTCTTACAATGGTATTGTATTATTTGTATTCCTTGTGTTTTTAATTTTTAAAAGATAACAAATGAAGTTCAACGCATCCATAGATTTGATTGAGCAAATAAAATATTTATAATTTTTGAAATTTTTAGAGAATGGTTCTAAGGTAATTCTTATACTGTCATAAAAATTTTGGATCATGATCACACCTAAGCAAATTTATAAAATTCTGACAATGTTATTATATCAATTATGTTTATTTTATTTTTGATTTTTTAAAGATAACAAATGAATTTCAATTATTTTTAAATTGTTTCTATATGATCCTACACTATTAAAGATGGTACCATGAATTTTTCAAAGCATTATCAAGCTTGTACAATTTTATAAAAATCTAATAGTGTTTTTGTGAAATTTTAAAACGTATTTAAAAATTCAGTTTTTCAACAAATTTTCATGGGAGATGACTTTTTAATGGTTATTAGGACAAATCCTGCCAAAAAAGTCAAATTTAGGTAAAAAAAAACCTCAAGATTGCGGCGAGATTTTCCGATATCTCCCGAAATTTTTAAATTACTATTTTTTTAAAAAAAATTGTCTGATTAAGATTTTAGATCTTGTTCCTAACCGAAATCCGAGATCTAGTAGAGATTTCACGAAATTTCATCAGGATTTGTGACTTGCCGTTACGGGACATGGACAAGCGCCGGTCGTTCGTGTATGCGTTTCCTGCTAGCCACTAATTACTGGCGGCAGGGGCTCGAAACTGGCATTGTAGTGCTGTTCAGTGTCCTGGATGACACGACAGGGAGCCGACTAGTGCGCTTGTAGTTAGGTCTGGCAAAAAAGAATGTGGTTAAGACTTGAATCAAAATTTCTTTAGTTAAAAATTAAAGAAAATTTGTGATACATTATACTGGTAGTATATAGTGAGCAAAAAAATCAATTATAGCCATTGATTTGTTAATAGTGTTTCTACTACTCTACTGCCCTCGAAAGTATAAATAAACTAACAGGGTGACCCGTATATTTGCGCGACTAGATTCTTTTAACAGTTTGTAGAATCAAATGATATAACTTATATGCTTGATAATATATTAACGTATTTTATAGACTATTTAGATTTTTAAGATATCATAAACATTAGAAATAACAATAGAAGCTTGAAGAAAAAATCAACTTAATGGATGTAATTGGAGCTTTGATAGAAGAAAATCATTGAGAATAAAAAATTGTTCAGGGTTCTTAGAACGTAGCAATTCTTCATCTTGCATAGAACATATAGCTATATACTCCTGTTCTTTCTCTATTAGTAACTTTTTTCAAAATATATGTAACACATGTCCCTCTATTTAATCTCAAGTAAGACGCTAATTATTTTACATGGTATTAAACTACATTGCTCACGTGCACATTGATATATCATGGATGACTTTGAATATATCTTCCTCACATGCTGGTTGCCTCACAAAATTATGCCTTGTATCTCTTATTGATCGCCCCGTAACTTTTTTGCTTTAACTGCCAAAAGCAAGTCTAATTTTTTATCAATCCCTCTCAACTCCTACCCTTTTAACACAACACTCTATCATATAACTATCTTCTATTTCTTCAATTATTACTTAATGCTAAACGTTATGACATCAACATGCGATGCATACATGTACAAGTATTGCTTATCCCTACTGGGGACACCCGTCATGCTCTCACCAGTGGCTTCAAGCCTATTTTATAGAGTAGCGCCATTTCTACTCTGAGTTTTTTGCAACTTATTTTGACTCAAACGAATTTATGCATGCATATACATACGCAAGATAATATATCATATATGTCGACGATTCGGGAACGGATCCCCCGCCGAGCTTACTTGTTGAATGAGGGATCAATCAGGGCCCCTTTTCCGTGAAGAGTTTAGCGTTCGAGGGCCTGCCGAGCTAGGAGGATGGTCGGATGGTTCAAATGAGACAACAGACAAGAACTTTTTATCTTGGTTCAGGCCTCTCACGAAGGAGATAACGACCCTACGTCCAGCGGCTTCACTACTGTTGAAGAATGATTTACAGGGTGCTTGCTCGGGAATGTCGAGCCTTCTCTCTTCTTTTCACCTCCTACAGATACGCTTTGGGTGTTTCTTTTTTACGGTCTCTTCTCAAGAGGATAGTCCCCCTAAACGCTTCATATAGCGGGGTATTTATAGACGATTACAGTCTTACATCATTTTATAACCGAATGACATGCCACTACTATGCCCAAACGTGGGCGTAACTGCTACCCCTACTTTTTGCCATGCCGTGACGTGGGCGTAGTGGGCTTAGAACGTGGTCGTACGGTCCTTGCGCCGAAGTGTGATTAATGCCACGTCGTCTTGATGGGCCGCGCACGACCTGCCGGTCATGCCCAAGGTCTTCCTTCAGCCTTGGTCGATCGTCGCGTCGCTCCGAGCAGGCATGCTCGGGAAACAGGAGCACATGCTCGGGGACGAGCTAGGTCGCGGTCGGGGCGGACCCATTGGTCGGGCCGCTCAAAGATCTTCCTCGGGAATACCATCCAAGGGTAAGTATGGTCGGCCAGCAGATTGACTGCCGGGGTATGATGGTCTCTATGGGAATTACCCAATCCCCAAATATATACATACTTGATTTACACTTGTCCCATATTAGTCGCTTCTCTTATTCGATATTTGCCAACTCAACGATGTTGCTTCTTCACTAACACGGCAACCTCCCATCTTCTATGATGCTAGCATGTTTGCTTTTGTTATTATCTAACAATATGAAGAATTTTCCCACCATCGTGTGCGATGTTATGTCCCTCAACAGCGATAGCACGTTTCTAGCTACTTAATAGATATATATATCGTTTGTAGTTGTCGGCGTACTTTACGCCAGGGTACCTTCTCCGTGCGGATAAGTAAGACCACATGGCAGCCTGGCGAGCTAGTGGGCGATCAGGCCCCACTCGCCCGGTGTGTAGCCCACATGGCGACCTGGCGAGCTGGTGGGCGATCAGGCCCCACTCGTCAGGCGAGCGGCCCAAATGGCGGCCTGGCGAGCAAGTGGGCGATCAGGCCCTGCTCGCAGGGTGTCGGCCTAAGTGGGGCCTGGCGAGTAGGTGGGTGATCAGACCCTACTCGCCGGGTGTCGGCCTAAGTGGCGGCTTTGGCGGCGGTGGGCGATCGAGACCACCTTTCGCCGGGTGTCGACCTACGTGGCGGCTGGCGGCGTCAGTCCCCTCGCCCGAGCCACGAAGGCAACCAAAAGAATGAAAGGGAGGCTTCGCCTCGAAGTCTCCTTCCTCTGACATGCTGTGTCAGAGCCATTGATTGCGGGGAATTCTGCGGTCGACACGACGACGGCCCATCCCTCCGACGCCTCACACCAAACCCGTCGCAGGAACATCACATCCTGGGCGGACCGGGCGATGCCATACACCGACATTAAATAGGGTTTGAAGGATAAGGCTACAGTGATGGGTGTAATAAATGAGTCGTGGTTCAGTATGATAAGACCTCAGTATGGGTGTAATAAATGGCTCATAGATCAGTATGATGTCACCTTCCTACCTGACCGAGCCTGCCCACTCTATATATGGGAGCTTTGGTGCATGGGGAGGGCGATCCGAGTCCAAGAGGTTGAAAGACTTAGCAAAAAAAGGGTAGACAAACCGAAAGGGCCATTGTAACCACCTCCTTATTTCCTGAACGAAGATCCAGCAGGATTTAGCGCTATTACCCACACTGGGGGTCTGAACCTGGATACATTGTTGTGTTCCTTGATCTGTTGATCCTCGGAATCCCTCGCACGAGAGTCATTAGGGTTTCCAACTGCGAAGACGCCCTCTACCGAACCCTAACCTCCATCCTAGGAGTAGTCAACCTTGTCCGTTGACAGGGTCCTGTCTGGCGAAAACACGCCGACAAGGGCGCGCCAGGTAGGGGCTAGTAGTTGGCTCACCCGACCATCTCTCCGGCGGATTTCGATTTTTTGTCTGCAGGGACCGCGCATCTGATGATAGCGGGTTCACACTCACAGCAACAAGAAGCGGCGGAGGCTAGCAGCGCCCAGAACACATCCCGGCGCTCTTGTTAGATGAGGGATCGCCTCACGCCGCCCCCGCAGGGAGGCAGTGGTGCCCCTGGCAGCGGCTGAACCTCCGATTTGGCGTCGGCTGGCCATGGAGACAGCCACTCTGGCCCAGAACCTGCATGCAGTTCGTCTCCTCCTGGACCATCCTCCGGTGGAACTTGCAGGAGACACCCCGGCCATGCCGTGGCTGCGGGACATTTCTGGCCTCATAGACATGGCCCAGCTCCACGTAGGGATGCCCGACCGGTCGGGGACCGTCGGTACCCCTCGATCAAGGGTGCGTCTTGACCACACCTAAGCTTCCAGCCGCCCGAGCGGGAAGCGTTCTGGCCAGGAGGGCCAGGATAAAGGAAAGGGCATACAAGAAGAGGGTCCCGGCTCTGCGAGGAGCCGTGAGGACCTGCGAGTTCATCTGGAGAAGTGTCGCCGGCGGTGCGGCGATGATTTGCGTAATCACTTGTAGCGCCATCGCGCCCAGGAGCAGGGCCGCGACAGGCGGATGGCTCCTGGGGATGAGGGCTCCTCCCATGACTCTCGCCTTCAGAGCGAGGAGAAGGTCCGTTCATCCGACTCTTTGGGGAGTTGCGATCCGCAATCCCCGGCAAGGTCTCCGGGCCGGGGTTCAGGTGGACGGCAGGATTCCCCCTACGGTGTTGGATGCCAGGCGTTCTCCCAATAGCTGTGTCGTGTGGTGTGGCCCGAAAGGTTTCGCCCGACCTCCATCGAGAAGTACAACGGCACCACCAATCCGGAGGAGTTCTTACATATCTATACCACGGTGGTGCGTGCCACTGGCGGGTCTCAAAAGGCCATAGCCAACTACTTCCCAACGGCCTTAACGGGGTCTGCTTGATCCTGGCTGTTGAACCTCCCGCGAGGATTAGTACGCTCGTGGGAGGAGTTGCGCGGTCTCTTCGTGGCCAACTTTCAAGGCTCCTTCACACAACCGGGCGTGGAGGACGATCTCCATGCCCTTGAGCAGGAAAAAGCGGAGTTGTTGCGTGACTTCATTCGACGATTCTGCCATTGTCGCAACACGATCCCCTGGATTTCAGAGCAATCGGTCGTCATCGCCTTCCAAAGAGGCGTTCGAGACCGCAAGATGCGGGAGAAGATGGCCACCCGCAACATTGCCACCACCTCCGAGCTCTTCTCCCTGGCGCACAAGTGCGCGCGGGCCGCGGAGGCTCGAGGTCTGGTGTCTGGCGCCGCACGAGGACGCGGTGGAGATGAAGCCAGGACCTCGAGGGGTCCCGGCCCTGCAAGCAAGAAGGCGAGGAGGCGCGAAGCGGTCGAGACCAGGCGGGTCCTGACCACTAAGTGCGAGCATAGGGATACCAAGCCGCGAAGGCACGATCGCCGTGACCGGCGGGATGACCGCTATGACCAGCGTGATGATCGCCGCGGTCGGAGGAACGACCACCGCGAGGAGAAGGAGGGCAGGCCTTTCTGCCGATCCACAGGACCAACACTCATGACCTAGCCAACTGTCAGGTTGTGAGCAAGATGGTCGAGCAGCGGCTCAAGGAGCACCGCCCCCCGCGACGACGACCAAGATGAAGACCCTGCCTCGCTGGCCTTCTAGTAGGCAGATCATACCGTGGCGTACATTCATGGTGGCTCATCCACCTACCCCTCCAACACGTCGTACAAGCGGCTGAAGAGGGAAGTCTGCGCCACATCATCGAGTTCAGGAGCGGGTCGAATGCTGAAGTGGTTGGAGGAGCCGATCACCTTCAGTCGGGGCCGACCACCCTGAGAGCACTGCCGGCCTAGGTCACCTTGATCCGAAACGTGAAGCTCGGGCGGGTGCTAGTGGACGGGGGGAGCTCCATCAACCTCTTGTCCTCCCAGGCATTCCGGTGATCCAGATATCACTACAGGAGCTGCGCCCGGCCTTGCCCTTCTACGGCATTGCCCCGAGGGCTGGCTCAGTGCCCCTGGGCCAGGTGCGCCTCTCCGTCACCTTCAGAGAGGAAAGCAACTACCGTACGGAGCTGGTTGACTTCGAAGTCGCCGATTTCGACCTCCCGTACAACGCACTGCTTGGCCAACGGCGTTGGCCAAGTTCATGGAGACGACCCACTATGAATACATGGTGGTCAAGATACCAGGGTCTAGTGGCCCCATAGTCATCCGGGTGGACAGGCCAAAAGCCTTGCATTGCCACAAGCACGCACTGGACCTGGCCGGCGCCACCTGCGTGAAGCCGGCTAATGCCGCATTTCCGGGAGCACCTCAGGCGCAGACCCGTGCCTCGCCTGACTCGGCCGGTGAGGTGAAGGTGGTCTCCCTGAGCGTGGGCGAGCCCGGGAAGACCGTCAACATTGGTGCCAGCCTCAGCGCCAAATAGGAAGATGTGCTCGTCACCTTCCTCTGGTCTGATTCCGACGTGTTCGCCTGGCAACCGTCCGATATGACTGGGGTCCCTAGGGAGGTGATCGAGCACCGATTGGCAACGCTCTCCGAGATGCGTTCGGTCCACCAAAAGGTCCGGCGACAGGCATCAGAGCGGCAAGATGCCATTCGGGAGGAGGTAGAGAAGCTGCTGCGCGCAGGGATCATTAGGGATGTCTCTCACCCCGAGTGACTTGCCAACCCTGTGCTTGTCAAGAAATCCAACGGGAAGTGGCGGATATGTGTCGACTTCACCGACCTCAACAAGGCTTGCCCGAAGGATCCTTACCCCCTGCCGTGTGTCGATCTCATCGTCGACTCAACGGCGGGATGTGAGCTTCTGTGCTTTCTGGACGCGTACTCCGGGTACCACCAGATTAGCATAGTGGCGAAAGACGAAGAAAAAACCACTGTTGTAACCCCCATGGGTGTTTATTGTTATATCAGAATGGCTTTTGAGTTAAAAAATACTGGTTCTACTTATCAACGCGCCATGCATATTACTTTCCGTCCACAGATAGGGCGAAATCTTGAGGTGTACGTCGACGACTTGGTCGTGAAAGTTAAGAAGAACGAAGAATTGATCGAAGACCTGGAGGAAACCTTTGCTAATCTCCGGAAGAATTACTTGAAGCTTAACCCTGAGAAATGTGTGTTTGGCGTGCCCTCTGGGAAGCTTCTAGGGTTCTTCGTGTCCAGGCGGGGCATCGAGACCAACCCTGACAAGATAGCGGCCATTGAACATATGAAGCCGCCGGTTCAGCTCAAGCAGGTGCAGTGCCTGGCTGGTCGCCTAGCCTTCCTTGGGCGATTTATTGCCCGTTGGGAGAAAGAAACCTGCCCTTATTTAAGCTGCTGAAGAAGACAAACCACTTCAAGTGGACTGAGGAGGCTCGACGAGCATTTGAAAACTTGAAATAGTACCTCTCCTCCCCGCCAGTACTTGTCGCCCCCAAGCCCGATGAACCATTGCTCCTGTATATCGCCACTACCCCTGCAGTGGTGAGCACGATATTGGTGGCGGAGAGGGAAGGCGTCCAGAAGCCAGTCTACTACGTCAGCAAGGTGCTACACGAGGCAGAGACCAGGTACCCGCAAGCACAGAAGATGTTGTACGTTGTTCTGGTGGCGTCCAGGAAGCTGCGGTACTACTTCCAGGGGCGAGAAATCACGATGGTCATTGCCTACCCCCTGCGAGAGATCCTCCACAACCGGGAGATTGAGGGTCGCATTGCCAAGTGGTCGGTGGAGCTGGCGGAATTCTGTCTTAGATTCGTACCCCGCACCGCCATCAAGAGCCAGAAGCTGGTGGAGTTTGTTGCCGAATGGACTCTCGCCACTCCTGAAGCTAAAAAAACCCCCGCGCCTTCCCCCTGGACATTATTCTTCGACGAATCCTTTAGGCTCGAAGGCGCGGGGACTGGGGTGGTCCTGCTCTCCCCGACCGGTGACATCCTCCAGTACGTGGTCGCCCTGGACTTCAAGGCCACCAACAACATCGCCGAATATGAGGGCCTGCTGGCAGGGCTGCGCGTCGCCTCGGCATTAGGCGTCCGGCCCCTCCAAGTCAAAAGTGACTCCCTGCTGGTCATCAATCAGGTGTGAAAGGAATTTCAATGTTCTAACCCTACCATGGCCGCTTACTTAGCAGAGGTCAGAAAGATGGAGCACCACTTCGAAGGACTGGGATATATCCATATCCCTCGGCGCGACAACCATATGGCGGACGAGCATTCACAGCTCACGTCCTCAAGATCTTCTGTCCCGGTCGGGGTCTTTGAAGAAAGACTATCACGACCGTTAAATCGCATACCCTATCCAAGGTGGGGGCGATGGTCTTGCCGTCATGACCTCGGCTCGGCGGGGAGGCGGCATGGTGTCGCGACCTCCGATTCGGGGAGGGAAGGCGGCCTTGCCTCGGCCCAGTCCGGGAGGGAAGGTGGCGGTGTCGCTGGTGCGGCACCCGGGGAAAAGCTTGGCCAAGCAGAGTACCCGGGCGATCACCATGTGATCGCCATACTTGGCCGGGAAGGTCAGTGGATGGGTCCTATCCTAGCCTTCCTACGAGACCGAGTGATCCCCGACGATGATGCGTCAGCTGAGAAAATTGCACGCAAGGCCAAGTGCTATACTCTGGTAGGTGGGGAGCTATACCGCCAGAGTAGAAACAAAATTCTACTGAAGTGCATCACTTGGGAAGAGGGGAGCAGCCTACTCTCTGATATCCATGGAAGCATGTGCATGAGCCATATGTCCGGCCGGACGCTTGTCGGCAAAGAGTTTCGCCAAGGATTTTATTGGCCTACTGTCCTCTAGGATGCTTGCGAGCTGGTAAGGAAATGCGAAGCATGCCAATTCTTCGCCAGACAAATCCACTGACCAGCCCAAGCTCTACAAACTATCCCGCTCTCTTGGCCATTCGCGGTCTGGGGGCTGGATATCCTGGGTCCGTTCCCACGAGCCACAGGGGGCTTCACCCACCTGTTCATCACCATCGATAAATTCACCAAATGGGTCGAAGCCGAAGCAGTACGTGCCATCACGGCTTCCGCTGCCATCAAGTTCATCCACGGAATCTTCACCCGTTTTGGAGTCGCTAATCGCATCATCACTACAACGGCACTCAATTCACCAGTGCGGCCTTCTTGGAGTTTTGTGATGAGATGGGTACCAAGGTATGCTTTGCTTCGGTGGCCCATCCAAAGAGCAATGGCCAAGCTGAGCACGCCAACACGCTGGTGTTGAGGGGCTTGAAGACCAGAGCATTTGATCGACTCCATAAGTGGGGGGCGCGATGGACGAAAGAACTCCCGGCTGTGTTGTGGTCACTCCGAACCACACCCAGTCGGGCGACTAGAGAAACACCATTCTTCCTGATCTATGGCGCGGAAGCCGTCCTTCCGTCCGAGCTATTGCTCGGCTCTCGACGCGTCTCGGTGTTCAGCGAGGAAGGACAAGAAGACTACCATGGTGAAGAAGTCAACCTTCTGGAGGAGGTGCGCGACTGGGCGGCCTTGCGTGCTGCTCGGTACCAGCAAAGTCTCAGGCGGTACCACGCCACCCGGGTCCACGAGAGAACACTGGCAGTGGACGACCTGGTCTTGCGCAGAATCCAGACTCATGCCAGGCTCCACAAACTGTCTCCCCGGTGGGAGGGCCCTTTTAAGATGGTCTTAGTATCTCGACCCGGAGTGGTCCGGTTGGCCACTGAGGACGACCAAGAGCTAGCCAACTCCTACAACGTGGAGTTGTTGCGAAAATTTTATCTATAAGAACTGTAAGTATTCGGTAGTTCGCTCCGATCAGCTGCATGGGTGGGCTCCCCCTGGCTGATCGGCGACTGCTGATGGTCGGTAAAGTTGTTTGCCTTGAAGGTTTTCGCTTTATTCCTCCTACTTGTGCCCTAGTGGGTAATATTTCGCGTGAATGTCATGGGTATCGACGGTTTGGCCGCTCCTTGTCGATATGCGGTAACACTCGGCATTCGCGTCGGGCAAGGACGAGTGACCAGGAGCGTGAGTGCGGCATGGTGCTCAAATACGGCTCACACACCTCGGGTTGGCTCTGCGAAGCACCATTGGCTGTCACCGCAAGCACCGCTGGCCTAATACCACTCCTGGGAACCTGCTGCCTTGCCGCGCAACACCGTGGGCTGGTTCCGAGTCACAAGGGCTTAAGCTCCAAAAAAGGGACCATGACAGCCCCGCGCGGGGATTTACATTTCCTAATATATTTCCTGCATGCCTCGCGTAACGTCTACTTGTGTTTTCAGTAGCTACGTGCAATCGCAGATGAAGTGCTGAAGCACTGACCCAACTTAAGCATTCAAGATGGCCCGTGACAAGCCTTGGGGCTTGTCACCCGGCGGCCTATGACCAAGATAAGTTGCTTGCCTTAGCACTATCGACTTATCTTTTACGTTTGTGCCCTGTTGGGTCGAGTTGTGCGTGGTTGTCACTGGTGCTGATAACCTGATGGCTCCTTGTTGATAAAGGGAGATGCCCAGCGTTTGCGTCGCGCAAGGACGGGCGACCATGAGCGTGAGTGTGGCACGGTGCTCAAACGCGGCTCGCACACCTCGGGTTGGCTCTGCGAAGCACCGCGGGCTGTCACCGTGAGCACCGCTGGCCTAATACCACTCCTGGGAACCTGCTGCCTTGCCACGTGACATGCGGTCAGGTTCCAAGTGATCATAAGGATATAAGTTCCGAAAGGGCAAGAGTCAGTGACAACCTTGCGCAAGGACTTAGGACTTTATTTGCCTACGTCCTGCATATTTTGCGTAACTATTGTTTGCGTTGTAGCAGCCGTTTGCAGTCACTCAAGAAACACCAAAGTATCGACCTAACCTAAGTGTTTAGGTTCGCATCATGGCAAGACTGGGGGCTAGTTGCCGACGGTTGAGTTGAGCAAACACAATCAAAACGCGGACAAACAAACACACAGGTAAAATCAGAAGATGCCAATTTTATTACAATTACTAAGATAGCTTTGGCATACAGGAAGGCAAAGCAAGAACAAAAAAGAAGAAGAAAACAAAGGTGCCGATCCGGGCCATCAGTTGTCGTTCACAACTTGGATGTGCTCGTCGCCCTCCTCAACGTCTGCCTCCGCCACCACCGCGTCGATGTTCGGGTCCTCCACCGTCATCGGCGACGGCGTGCTCATGACCTCACGCCGCAGCGCTGCTGCGCCGACCTCGTCTCCCTCAATGCCGACTACGGCGTCCATTGGATCGAAGGAAGCATCGCGGTTGGCGCAACACGCCAGCACAAAGGTCGCGACGCCAATTGTGACTTGCCGTCCTTCCTGGGCGGAGCGGGCGGCTAAAGCGGCGGGCAGGCCGCTGAGCACCTCGGCCACTCGGGTCATGCAGTGCGCATATTGCATTGCCAAAGGCTCTAGCGGCTCGCGGAGGTCCACCCCCAATGGATCCAAGGACCTCACCATCCGCCGGTAAGCTGATTGGAGCATGACGGCGAGTTGTGCGGCGTCTTGGTGCTACTCCTCTTGCACCCATGCGCCCTCGGCCCCTGCGCCCGGGCGAGTAGGGCTGCCCCAGTCGCCCTCTCCTGGGCCAGCAGTGTCTCCTTCTTCTCCAGTTCCTCGCGCAAGCGCTGCCATCTGCTGCGACGTTTGGGTTTCACGCTGAATGGTCGGCGTGAGGAAGCGCGCATGGCTGCTTGCGCCAAGTTCGAAACAGCACCTGCCGGAGGCGGGCGGCGGCGAAACGACTAAGTGGCGAGGTTTGAGTCTTGCTCAGCGATGTCCCTTCGCCGGCCGCCGGGCGCCAGTTGCCCTAGCGAAGTCCCCTGCGTCTGTTGGCGTTGCGGATGTCTGCGTGGCTGAAGCACCTTGATGGGCCGCCCTTGGAGGCGACTTGAAGCTGAAGGAGGCCACCGGGAGCGTGAGCCCGCTCGGGCGGGCGATGGCAGTAGCTGGAGTTGGCGCCGCTGAAGGTGGCGTTAGTGGAGTCGCGTCGCTGGAGGTGGCACCAAAGGGTCGATCTTTGCGGGCGTTAGGCGCCATTGAGGTCGGCGCCTCGAGTCGGCGTCGATCAAGGCGGCGGGCGAGGTGGCGGACGTCGTCACCCCCGGTGAAGATGCCACCACTCCTGGCGCGCTCTGGAGAGCGGCGGGGCTAGTGGCAGCAGGAGTGTGGTCCTCGGTGCGGGACCGCTTGGGGTCCGCACCCAAGGCATCCGGAGCGCATGGCCGCTTGCCTGCGCTCCGATCATCGGCGGGGCCTTGTCCCTGATCACCAAGGGATGCACGTGCCAGCAATGGCGCGAGGGCGATGGAGTCGGATCGCCAGCGGCGAGCTCCGGCGAAACTCTAGCCGCTTCGGCGTTGGCGGGAGCAGTCCGGACAACCATTTTGAAATGGCGGGGCAGTCCAGGTTGCCTTCGCCTGGCAGAAAAAGAAGACGAGGACGTTGGTTGATGGCGACCACGAAGAGGAATATATATTCATAAGAAGAGTAAGAAAAAACTTACGGACCGGACGCGTGCGGGTCATGTCGTCGTCCCCTGTATACCGCCATGCAGGACTGGTACGACGATGTAGGGGGCTGATCCTCCGGGCCACAAAGTCCCAAACTACCAGCGCCCCGATCAGGCCGGCATCCCCAACCGGTTGACGCGGGCCACCATTGCCAGGAGCTCTGCCATCTTTTCGACGGGCGAGCTCCATCTCTCGCGCACTTCCGCCTGTGCGTAGGGCATCCCGAGGAGGTCGACCCCTGCTGTCATCACCGATGTAGAGCCAGTCGCTCTGCCACGACTTCCAGTTGGATTTTGGCTGGAAGGGAATGTAGCGGGGGGCCGACCCGTCGCGAAGACGGAAGTGGCAGCTTCTCGCGATCCCGTTGTTAGGGGAGCTGTGGCAGATGTAAAAATAGCGAAAGAGAGGAAGATTGGGCATTACCCCTACGAACATCTCGCAGAGGTAGGCGAAGATGGAAAGAGTGACAATGGAATTGGGGGTGAGGTGAAGATGATGGATTTCGTAGAAATGAAGAACAGTAAGGAAGAATTCAGAAAATAGCGGCACTAGGCCCGCCAGGAGTCCCCAAGTGAAGACAACAATCTCCTTGGATTCGCACCGCGGTGCGAGGGTTCCACGGCGAAGGTGGAGGGAACCCTCGGGTGCCATCTTGGAGAGCATCGTCACCCTATCCTCGCCAATAGTGGAAGGGAGAAGGGGTTGCGCCATTGGAGCAGAAGCAAGGTCTTTAGACAAGGAAGATGAAAGGGCAAAGAGCAAGATTCACGAGAATCAGAAGAGAGCGTAAGCCGCTGGTCAGGGGTGCGCATATATATAGGCCCTCACGCAGATGGTTGGTGAAAAGGCAAAAGTACGCGACATTTTGGGTCCCAAGAAAAATCGACGGAAGTGGGGAGGACTGAGACGGTTGCGTGCTCCGAAGTGGTGAGCCCATCTAGGAATGCACCGACATTAAATGAGGTCTAAAAGAAACTAGCGCGCGTTCCAGGATGGACCCGGAGGCTACTGTCGGCGTACTTTACGCCAGGGTACCCTCTCCACCGCGGATAAGTATGACCACGTGGCAGCCTGACGAGCTGGTGGGCGATCAGGCCCCACTCATCAGGCGAGCAGCCCAAATGGCGGCCTGGCGAGCAGGTGGGCGATCCGACTCTACTCGCCGGGTGTCGGCCTAAGTGGCGGCCTAGCGAGCTGGTAGGCGATCAGGTCCCCCTCGCCAGGCCACGAAGGCAACCAAAAGAATGAAGGGGAGGCTTCGCCTCGAAGTCTCCTTCCCCTGACACGCTGTGTCAGGGCCATTGATTGCGAGGAATTCTGCGGTTGACACGACGATGGCCCATCCCTCCGATGCCTCACACCAAACCCGTCGCAAGAACATCACATCCTGGGCGGATCGAGGCGATGCCATACACCGACATTAAATGGGGTTTGAAGGATAAGGCTACAGTGATGGGTGTAATAAATGAGTCGTGGTTCAGTATGATAAGACCACAATGATGGGTGTAATAAATGGCTCATAGATCAATATGATGTCACCTTCCTACCTGACCGAGCCTGCCCACTCTATATAAGGGAGCTTTGGTGCATGGGGAGGGCGATCCGAGTCCAAGAGGTTGAAAGACTTAGCAAAAAAAAAGGTAGACAAACCGAAAGGGCCATTGTAACCACCTCCTTATTTCTTGAACGAAGATCCAACAGAATGTAGCGCTATTACCCACACTAGGGGGCTGAACTTGGATACATTGTTGTGTTCCTTAATCTGTTGATCCTCGGAATCCCTCGCGCGAGAGTTATTAGGGTTTTCAACTGCGAAGACGCCCCCTACCGTACCCTAACCTCCATCCTAGGAGTAGTCAATCCTGTCCGTTGACGGGGTCTTGTCCGGCGAAAACACGCCGACAGTAGCTTGTCTTCAATGCAAAGCTTTTTTTCCTCTTTACCATGGCCTCTCCATCATCAAGTTTATTTTAATGTTCGTATGGAAATCAAATTCCTATTTTTTATTTTTCATTCTAAATTTTAGTTTTTTATGATGGACTTGTTATACAAATACAACTACTAATTTTTATTTAAATTTAAGTTCTATTTTGATGTTCATTTGGAAATCAAATTATTAATTATATTTTATTTTTTATTATGATTTTTTAAAAAATATTTTGAATTTTATTTTTATTTTGATGCTAGTATGGAAATTAGATTATTAATTATCTTTTATATTTTGTTTCAAATTTTTTATTGTACTTAGGCTCTTTCTTTTAATCGTATAGAAATCAAATTTCTGATTTTATTTTATTTTTATTCTGAATTTCAGTTATTTTTGTATTGTATATAACACAAACTCTTGTATTAATTGTACATGACACAAACTCTTTGTTTTAATCTAGTCCATTAAAATCTGGACTCACTATGATCAACGGTGTAGATTTTTTCTTTTTTTCCTTCGATTAATGTGGGAATTTCTATCCTTGATTGCAAACGTGGTGGTTTCTTTTGTATCTACTTTAATATTATAATAGATAGATACTAGCTAATCTGTTCTGTTAGATAAAAAAGAATGAACAGTCTATATTGAATTTAGCATGCCGTAGAAGGGCTCAAAAATTAAAATAAATCTATTTTAAAGAAGAAAAAAGTTAACGAAACTCGACTCATCATCACTCCTGGGTGCTCGCGATTCGGCCGACCCACGCACGGGCTGAGGCCTACCGGATCCGGTGCCGCTGCCTTGTTGGCACCGCCGCGCGCGGCAACGGCAGCATATGCATGGCCCGCGAACCAGCAATCAGCACGTTCGCCCGCCCGGTTAGATTCTGCTCAATTTCTGAGGTGGATGACAAGACAAGTACTAGTCGATCACTGCTTGCTTCACGTACTCTCTTTTGTTGGTCTGGTCACAAGGACGCATGCACACACTTCACTCTCTTTTGCACGAAATGGTTTAATTTCCGTTTTTAAAAAAGAAATGGTTCAATTTCTGTAGGGGTATGGAAGAATTCCCGTAACTCGGACAGAGACCTGGAATGGAAATTGTAACATTCCATTTTTCAACTTCTGGAGTTCGAATTTCAAAATCCAAACCCAACCAAAAATTTATTTGAATTCAATTCAGCTTAACTGGAATTTTCAAAAGCCAAAAGGATTTAATTTGATTAATCCATAATTCAATTTAATTATTTCTTATTTTATTTGGGTTCCTTGTGAGTCATGGAATTTTTCTGTATTTTTGGGGATTTTTACGAAGTTAATTGCTATTTATTTGGATTTATTGAAGCTATTTGGATTTTCTTGTATTTTAATTAAATCGGGAAAACATTTTAAATCTCATTTCTTCTCGGGCGAAATCCTTTGTTCATTAAAATCGGCGTTCTATTCCACCGCCGCCCAAACTCATGCGGCCCATCCCATAAACCCTAATCCTTGTAGCATATCGGTAGTCGATCGCCCATCCAAGCGGACGAGATCTGGCAAATCCGCCCTGATAACCCTAACCTAATGCACTTTGTACCTTCAAGTCGATCTCGTCGAGTGGACACGAAGAACCCGTCGCCCGGCTTCTGTGCCTTGCCCGTCTTGACCCGGTATGCGACCAACCTTGCTTTCGCGCTTTTCCGCATCCTAGGCTACTTAAGGTCCTATAGCCGCCCTAGGTTTTCCTCTCCGCGCGCTCATTTTCCCCTACTCCACGCCTCCGAGAATCGGTAGTGTGTTCCCTAGCCCTCGCCGAGATTGCTCCCGCGCGAAGACTTCGCCGCCTCTATCTCCTCTCTCGTCGGTCTCGGTGACAAGTCTTGTCTGGTTGAATTCATCTCATCCTTCTCCTCGGGATCCGCTAACTCTTAGCTTGATCCGATGTTCTTTCGTCGTCTTCGTCGTCTTCTCCGGCAGCGGTGGATCGGCGCCGCCCTCTTCGTCGGGTTCTTGGTGTTCTCCGCCGTTGGATCGGCAACTAACGCCCGAATCTGAACCACGTCCGTCGGTAAGCCGCCGCCCGACCACCACTTCATTGCCTTGTTGTCGCCGGCGTGGTGCGCCACGTGTTCGCCATGTGTGCGCCACGTCGCCGCCCGTAAGCCTTAGTGTATCTGGCGTATGCCTCGTCATCGCCACATGTGCGCCGATCAGATCAAACCGCGTGCAGCGCCATATCGGCGCCACTGGCGCCGCGTGCGATCGGCGTGTGCGCCCGCGTCGTCGCTAAGCGTCTCGCGTAAACTGCCCGTGTTAGCCGGTGTCGCCACCTCGGCCCTAACCCGCCCGTCATCACCACGTCGGCAAAACCCGCCCGTTACGCCACGTCGGCTGCGTGGATGCCACGTTGGTGCCACATCCGTGCCACGTAGACCCTAGCTTACACGTCTTCGCCACGTCATCCGTGCGCTCCTCGGTGAACCGAGTTCACATGAGCCGAGTCGCCGACTCGTGGACCCCACGTGTCAGCGCACATATTTCATATTTTCTGATTTATTCCTGAAAATCTGAATTTCCAGCCAATAGCGTAGCGACACGTGTCACTCCTTAATGTTTTTCCGAATTTCTCTCCCGTGAGACTTCCGAGAGCCCGTTCTCCTCCGTTCGAACTCCGATTTGAACGATTAAAATTTATAAATTCATCTAAAATAAAGATCTATCTGTTGGTGTCATTTTATGAATTTTAGATTTTATTTATTTCTGTTTTATTTATTTTTGCCTCGTTTTGCGTGTTTACGTGTAAGCGCGTAGCAGTTGAGCAAGCGGAGCATCGGCGGAGGATTCTGGCGGCGGAGAGGGTGAAGGCAAGTCTCCTTGACCATATTGAACCCAAGTTTATAAAATGCTATTTTGTTTTAATTATTGCATGCTTATTATTTGCGTACTGTACTTTAATGCCATTTTAAATGCTTAGATAAATGCCAAATTGTTATAACCACATTGATATTCATTTTGACAACCATTGACACCCTAGGAAAATTAAGTACTGTTAATAATAATCATTTTGTATTATGGGACGGTAGAAAATGCTTAGCCATGCTTAATCACGTCGGTACCTTACCATTATGGAAATGCTTTCATATTTGATTCAAATGGAATTGTGAAAATCGGCAATTGGTGTTGCGGTATTAATTTGAAAATAAATGTGAAAAATGGTTTTAGGCAAAGGCGGATTGGTTGTATGGCGGGTGCGGGATGCACAAAATTACGGAATGTGATTGTCATTGATCAATTAAGGACCGAGTGTGTGTTACCATGGGCCATGCTATCTGATACAACCACATGTCTATTATGGAGTGCGACTGGCTAAGTAATTTGCATGTATCGTTATTTGACTTCGCCATTTGGGTTGTGCGGTTTCTTGGGGATGGTACTTGCAAGGCGTAAGATGGGGCTTCATCTTTGGGTGGGATGCCCTAACGGTGGAACCTCGTGAGGAGTCGATAGCGGTATTATGCATTGTAAAGGTCTTGTCATGATCTCCTGCCCGACACACCAAAGGAAGTGTGTTAATTGCATGGCGACAAGGGCTGATCATGTCATGTGGGTAAAGTGTGCAAGCTCTGTAGAGTCAAAACTACTTGAGTAGCCGTGCCCACGGACAAGGGCAAGCGTGGAACGCTTTCACATAGTAGATTTTCTGGTTTTTGGTTTTAAATGGAAAAATGATTATTTGGTTTAAAATGAAAATGTGGTTGGGAATCATGGCTGGAGCTTCAGGATATTAGTTTGGCGATTGGAGCCAACAATTAGTTGGAACACGGAAAATTGTTATACTTCAAATTTAATTAATTATGCTATTTACATTTTGTTAAATGCTGCTTTATGAAATTATTATTTGTATTTACATTTCAATTTCGCTTTATGCAAATGAACCCTATATGCTTCCTTTGTTCAAGCCTTGCATCTAGTTATTGCATTAAGTTTAGAGACTTCTTGGTATGTTGCATACTCACCCTCGCATTCCTTCTTGAGTGCTTATTCCATAAAGCGAGATGAGAAGAGAGCTAGCTATCCAGGCGTGCATCCACCGATTCGACATCTGTGGTGAAGACTTTGATGAGGAGAAGACCGGACTTCTAGGGAGGCGTGCAGTCGGTTGCTGTGAGCACCTTGATTGGTTCTTTTTGTTGCTACATTTCATTGTTACTTTCACACTTAAGCCGTAAGGCTCGATACTTATAATAATGTGATGATGTTTACACTCTTTTGCTTTATTCTTTTTGTTTACTTTATGATATATACGTGTTATCATCATTGTATATTTGTGTGTGCTAAATTTGTTCTGGACTAGCACGGTTGAAACACTGAAGAGATCGAATTTAGTAAGTCGGGTCCCTCTGAAATGAAGCTTGATTTGCAATTACTACGTACCCGCTACTCCACTACTAATTACACTGCTTTAAAATGTGTGCAGCTTAGTTTTGGAAGATCATATGTACCGACAACCCTTTTTATCGATCGTTTGAATACGTGTACAAGGTTGATGATCGATGTCCTACAAGGAACGATGCACTGATAAATTAAATAAGTCCTCCAAGTTTTAATATATACTAGGATAGTTTTTGCGACGTGACACACTGCGTGTATTGTTTTTTTCGTGAAAATGATTTTGTTTTTTTTATCGGAGTTTTTTTTAAAAAAATCAACGAGGAAACGCGCGAAACGGTTGAAACAATACAAACGCATCGACGATTGTGCTAAATTAAAAAGTCATTTTCGTAAAAAATAGCCGGAATGATCTAAACGCCACTACGTTTTTTTATTTATTTAGGGTCTTTTCACGAGAGATTAGCGATTTTTTCTAAACTAGAAGGTCCTCTTTGTAAAAAACCGCGGGAATGATTTACACGTAATTACGTATTTTTTTAAGGACTTACACGTGAAAAGAAAAAAACAAGCCGAGCCGGCCGGCCGTGCGTTGTTTTTTTCGCGGAAACAATTTCGTTTTTTCCATCGTTTTTTTAAAATCGTGAAGGAAACGCGAGAAACGGTTGAAAGGACACAAGTGCATCTGCGATTGCGCTAAATCGAAGGTCCTTTTCGTGAAAAATTGCCAGAATGATCCAAACGTCTCAACGTTTTTTGATGTATCTATTTAGGGTCCTCTCACGAAAGATTCGTGATTTTTCTAAACCAGAAGGTCCTCCTCGTAAAAAACCGTAGAAAGGACTTATATGTGATTATGAATTTTTAGAGAGATCTAAACACGAAAAAAATTTGACCCAGACCGGTCGCGCGGCCAGCTCGACTCACACACAGGAGGGCCGGAACTTTTCAACATTAGTAGAGGTATTATATGTACCCTCTGACAAAAAGTACGGATACATAGTAGTAAAAAAAAACCTTGGGCAGGGCGCATATCCCATCGTCCGTACTCAAATCAGTAATGAAACGGTTCCCGACGGGCTATTAGGTATCTCCAACGTTCCTTCGAGAATCCTTCCCACCCTGAAGGATTCCTTCGATTTTCATTCCTTCCTAGCAAATCAACGCATGATTCTTTTCCCCATTCCTTCCCTTCCCAAAAGTACCTAACTTTACCTCATCCTCTCTCATCCCATCTGACAATTCTATATAATGAGGGGTTCTTGTCTTCATGTTTCTCACTCAAACCCCATTGCCAATATCGTAACTCACTCATTGGCGTAACCATGAGTTCTTTCAATCCATTGAGTCGACTATCTTTCGTCCTCGGTGATGACGACGAGGTCCTCCTTATGATAGGCTGCGGCGTGGAGGAGGAGGCGGAATCGAGAATCCGTCGAAGGGGTCGGTTCAGGGACATCTTGATTCTGAGCGAGGTCACCGTGAAGGAGCGGCTAGGCTCTCTGTTGATTACCAGCGACTCCCCTGTGTATGGGCACACATTGTTCGGCGGAGGTACTAAAACCGAACATCTCACGAATATGGATGATGCATAGGTCATGTCTTTCGTTCTTTGAATTTGTATGATATTGTGTTACGGGTTTAGGATGAGCGATCCTGTTTACCGCGCATAGCGTAAGCCGTCGAGGCCACGACAATTGGTTCGCGCAAACAAGGGATGCCCAGGAAGCTCGGCTTGGACCCTCTGCGAAGATGGCGGCGCTATCCGGCGGTAGCGTCACGGTGTCCTGGCGGACGGTGTGGACGAGTACTGCGGATTGGGGAAAATCTTTGCGCTCCTAGCTCTGAAGAAGTTAAATGCAGGCGGTGGTGGAGGTGTTCGTGGCGATACCTCCGTTCGCCCGAAGCATAGCCCGACACTGCTAGACTCCTACAAGTTGGGGAGCGAGAGGTTTCCTGGGATGCTTGGTAGCATCGATTGTATGCTGCTGGACTTGGAGGAAGCGCCTAAGGCATGGCGGGGGCTTCACGGGGCATGCAGGAAGCCTTCCATAGTCTGGAGGCGGTGGCCGTCGACCTATGGATATGTACGCCTTCTTTGGGATGCTGGTAGCGAACGATATTAATGTGCTGCATCATTCTAATATATTTTCGGGGATAACGATGCTTCAAATCCGGAGGTCACGTACTAAATCCAGCGGAAACCAGATACAACATGGGATACTACCTCGCCGACGCGGGATATATCTGAGTGGGCCTCTTTATGAAAGGCCATTCTGCCCGATGGGAAACAAGAGGATCCACTTCTCCACAATGCAAGCCACGGCGAGGAAGGATGTCGAGAGAGCTTTTGAGTCTTTTGAAGCGAGGTTTGCCATTGTCAGCGGTCCGATGATTCTTTGGGATCGAGGCGACACTTTGGTACATTATATTTGCATGCATCGTTTTACATAACATGTCAGAGTAATGGATATATTCTAGTAGAGAAATAATCCATAGGTAGTTAATTGCACAATACAACACACAGAGTGCTCGAGCTAAACTTCTCATTTGCGTGGACCAGAATCGGACCCTCATGTGTTGACACTTTTAACTTCTCACATCCTTATGGGCTAATAATTAGAAATGTGGATGTCCAATAAGCGTATCTCAAGATTTGTTTATTACTGCTGAACTAGTAGCATAGAATTAGACATTCAAATGAACAGAACATGCCAAACAAGACTTCCAATTTACAAAATGCATCCAGATTACAAATGAAGTACTAGATTTTAATACAGGCGGAGTAGCACAATTGAATATCCGACCATGCTATCATAACACAACATCTCATAAGTTTTAACACAACATCTCATAAGTTTTAACACAACATATGATCAAACAAAGTCTCATAACATAGCTGCTCATAACAAAAGGTCCATACCCAAAATAACATCATCCATGAAACAACAAAGGCGCCACATTTTGTAGCAAAATCGATCTCTGACCTCTTCAATATCTAAATCTGGCGCTTTTGATATCTTGAAGAGCCGCACTTTTTGTCGGCTTGGTCAAATCAATGTTTATAATCCTCTCTTCCTCCGCCATCTCCATCAAGTGTACTTGTCGGCCTTCACATCCACCATTTCGTTTTTGGCTTGGTGATCTTGTCGAGCGCTTTCGGTATAGGCGCCCGAGGCGCCTTCTTTGGTACTAGCCCCTTCCTCGCCGCCTTGGTGCATCCGACCTCTGGGTCTTGCGAACTTCGTCACATGAACCAACGAGGTCGAGCTGGTCGGTCATGTTGTTCGACCCCACAGTGCATCACCGGGAGGTCCGAATCCCGCATTGTCCTTTGCCTCTTGTTGCCCATGTCGCGACCCACTTTGGGTGATCGGCTAGAATCACCAGCCAGTCTGGCGAAGGCCTTCCCTCAACATCTGGTACATCCTGCGCCGCATGGGCCATCTGTCCATGCAATTGAGAAGGACATGTGTGCAGCGATGCATCGGTACATTATCTTTGCGAAAGTGTAAAAAGTAATGAAGTGGATGCAATGCTTACCCTGTCACGCTTTCGGTGGTGCCACTCTGGTTCAACCCGTCAATCGATTGAAAACCCACGATGCTGGCGGCCGACTCATTGATCAACGCCCAATGGTTCACCATAGCCTTTGTGGGCGTTAGATTGCCATGCCGTGTTATCGTCTTGAAATATTCCGCAATCCGAGTCCGTAGGTTTCGATTGATTGGTCTCTGCCCACAATGGGGTCTGGCTCACATTCAACCAAGCTACCGACTAGGACCTCATCCTCGTCGTGATCCATTTAAATCTGTCGGTCTTGGACATTGGTTGCTTACCCTTCTTCCTAATGGGCGGCCTTGCTCGCGAGCCATCCATAGTAGGTGCATGCTCTGCGATCTCAAGCTGGCGAGGGGACACGCCATCATCAATGTTGTTCACCGCAGAAGTCTTTGGAGAATCCCAACTAATCTGATCGGACTCATCCCGCATGTAGTCCGTGAAGAATGGATCCATAACTTCTTCCCTGGTATGGTTACAAACCAAATAGTTCAGATACATTAGTACTGTCAGTATACATTAGTACTGCATGAAACAATAGTTATTGAGACCCTCATACTACTCAACTCATACCACTCAGCTATGGTAGACAGCTATGGTAGACAGCTTCACATAATAGTTATGGTAGACAACCCATAAGATTCTTGAGGCAACAATATCAACGCATAGCTGCTTTTGAAAAGTGGGATACACAAGCTATGGTATACAGCTTCACATAATAGTAGAGCAATCTTACACATTTACCAGGTAAGATCATATCAAATGGTTTTCTAGAACTGAAGATGACATAACACATAATGGTAACTCTTGTTTTATGCAGTTTTGTAGATCTTGACATAACACATAATGGTAACTATTCTGATCTTCACATAATGGTTTTCTAGATCATATCACATAATAGTAGACAGCTTCTCAGCACATCAGCAGCTGTCCGTAGTAATAAGCACATCACAGTTGGCTTTCAAGGCAAGAAGATGAGATGAAATAACTACGTTCTAGGCAAGAAGATGACATCACATAACTATATTCGAGGTTAAGCAGCTAGACCTGTACATGCCGTTGACCTGCATTGATCTATACCCATTCAAAGGCAAGTGAATACTGGTCAACACTTACATGATATGTGACCAGAGAATATTTTCCAATTATCGACTATGATCTGTGAAAATGACCTGCGACCAACAGGTTTGCTTGAGTAGTGTGATATTCTCTGTGAATTGGAAAATATGACACATTTTCACACATCATTTTCACAGATTGCTTGAGTAGTGTGACCAACAGATTTATATTCTCACACATTTTCACAGATCAGGACCAATTCCTTGAGTAGTGTGATATTCTCCTGTCAGGACAAGCAATTGTCAGGTCTTGAGAATTCTCCTGGCAGAATTGGAAAATATTCTGTCAGAATTGGAAAATATCACAGTACTGAAGCAATTGCCTCTCCTGGTAGAATTGTCTTGGTCTAGCAATCCTCATCTCAGAATTGCCAAGTGCTGACAATAGAATCCTGAAGCAATTGCTTCTCCTCAAGTACTGAGAATAGAATACAATAATCAAGCAATTGCTTTTCCTCTGACTTGAGTATTCTACTGTCATGTACTGAGAATAGAACAGAAATGCTTTTCCTCTTGGCCGGATTTGAGGAAAATATCACAAATCTAGCAATTGCTTGAGTATTGTATTGTCATTACTTGAGTAATTGCTTGAATATCTAAATCCTTGAATATCATAAATCCGACCAGAGGAAAAGCAATTGCTTGAATATCACAAATCACAAACCTGGTCAAATTGCTTGACTACTGAGAATAGAATACTCAAGCAATTTGTCAAGTGTACCAATTGCTTTTCCACTGGTCAGATTTGGCAAAATTCTACAGTACTCAAGCAATTTCTTTTCCTCATGTGAGAATTGGCAAATAATGACAACAGTAAAGTCTACCAATTGCTTTTCCCCTAGTCACATTTGGCAATATTTGACTGTTCTGAAGCAATTTCTTTTCCTCATGTCACAATTCGCAAGTAATGACAATACTCAAGTCTAGCAATTTCTTTTCGTCAACTCAGATTTTGCAAATATCACAGTACTCAAGCAATTTAATTTCGTCATGTCAGAATAGCCAAATAATGACAACACTCAACTCTAGCAATTAGTTTCCTCAGCTCAGAAATGGCAACTAATTACAGAATTGCGAAATAATGGCAGTACTCCAAATAGCAAACCAACTCAGTGCAAATTTGTACATGCAAATAGTTTTACGATTACTTTCGAACAAATACTTGATTGGCACTCACATTGTCTTGCACATCGTCCGAGAATAAAACAAAGAAGACAACGAAAATCATACAAACACATTGCGTCCCAGTTCATACGATAGAATGGACCATGTAAATACCAAAAGTCCTTAGCGAGTCACTCGGCTGACGCCAAGGTTCGACACCGCGAGCGTTAAGCGAGCAACAAAAACCACGAAGTCATCGTCCAGACGGTACTCAAACATAGGTAAGATGCCATGACCTATCCGACTCGATAGACCACTCGCTACCACCATCGGACTCCGGGCTGTCCACGCCATAGTTGACAAGGTCAGGGTGTTGGACGTATTGTGTTGGGTGCAGATCGGAATCATCCTTTTCGACGTCACCCTCGGGAACGTCTTCAGTCTCACCCGGGACATCCCCAAACTGTATGGTGTCCAGGGACAATTGCATCAAGCTCTCACTTCTCGCCTCCACCTCGAGCGCCGGTTCATGTCGGTGCAGCAGGTGGCATCGCTTGCACTGAAGTTTTGTCCGACAACCTTTTTGAGATCGTCGGCCTTATCCTCTATGCGCTGTCGCAGCTTCGCGATGACTTCGCGTAGCTTGCGTGCCTCCATCTAAAAACCACAAGAACACACAACCACCATGACTCAATTCTAGATGTTCATCTCACAACAACAAGACACATTTCCCATGGTTGTACCATCTCATATTTTCGACTCACCAGCCTTTAAATGCAGTGAGGAAAACGATGCTACTGAATTGGCTGTCAGGGCTGATTCCAGTGGACAATTAATAGTTATGGACTGTTTAGTCAAACCTAAACATCACTGATTCCAAGCGGGAAAAGCGAATGGACAACATGCAGTCCACATCACTTGAGAACAATGGAACCTTGGCATGCGGATATGGTGGGCGGATGGCGGATCTTGCTTGGACAAGGCGTATTGAGGATCGTGGAAATAAAAGTACCCCAAAATATAGGATACCAACCATATACCAAACATGGATTAAGAAATAACAAGCATATGCAATTTGTCATGAAGGCATTGCCCGGCGTTTGTGCATATGCATGACATTGTCAGAGTGTTCTTCGCGATGCTAAGTACACATAATTGCGGCGTTTACCATGACATTGCGCAAACCTACTGCGATGCTAAGTACACATAATCTTCTCGATGCTAAATTTGCTCTACTATGCTAATAAGGGCTAATTACTACTTAGGTGTTCTTCTCTTGGAATGCCAAGAAGCTGCGATTGACGAACCACAATGAACAAGAATCAATGCCCCAGGGGATGAAGGAACTTGTCTTGACCGGAATGTTCTAGCTTCAATAGCAACCAAGACTACAAGACAACCAAATGTACATGCCGGAATCTCGAAATGGCAACGCCTAGATTCGATTCCAACCAAATCCCCAAATCCTTCTTCCCTTACGTAGTACTTCATGAAATCCGTCGATCCCGGATCTAGGTTGGTCCAAGGAATACCTCGAGCGATCTGAGCCGAACTCGTCCGACTCCGCTCCGGTGGGCGCCTTAGGATCTGCGTCGTCGCCGGAAATGTCGAAGTCCGCGGGGGCACCTCGCCGCTTCCCTCCGCGGAGAGGAGTTCGTTGCTCTCCGGAGACAGCGTGAGGGCGAAGGATTCCACAGTCTTGGCCGCCACGAGGGCTCCTCTCTCCTATCATGCGCGATCCCTTAGGGAGGGGCGCTTTGAGCTGCTGAATCCCTTCGCTCGTCCTCGTTTTCCCATGCCGAAGGGAACGGGACGGACGAAGGGACGCCCTTGGAGACAGTCTAACAAGATGGGGAGATATCAAGTTGAAAGTTGAAACCAACTATTAGGTGCAATCATCGAGACCATTTCGGTTTAGGCACCAAATTAATCTATACGAATATTTCTGACAAAAAATATAGATGTAGTATAAGAATTATTTCAGTACTCTTTACAAATTCAACTTTAAATAAGCTCAAAATGCATTATATATGGTCATGCACGCGAGCTTTTGCTAATTATTATGCATGCACACTGTACATAATTAATTCAAAAGTAGTAGATGTCGATCTAAATATTTTAAGGTTTTGGCAATACTCCGACGTAGTGTGGTAGGTCTCGCGAATCAAGCGTGATCTCGATTTTGCAACCACTTATATAAACTGATATGTGCATGCGCTAGCTAGCTCATTTATCTCCAGGAACCAGGACTGGATCGATTTGGATTATGCTGAGATTTGATTCTTTTTTTTTTTGAAAGAGCAGCAAGAGAGTTGCCGCAAATTATATTAATAAAGGGAAACAGAAAGGCGACCCCATTTTTATAAGGAAAAATCGGGCCCGAAAAAACCTCACACCTGACCACCAAACACAACGGTAAACTCCTAACTAAACACCACCCCCAACAGATTACAAATCAAAGAGACTATATTAAAATCAAATTAACAGCACTTAAGACCCGGAGGCTTCCCGCCACAAGAAGAAAGGCCGAAACCGGAACTAATCCGAAGACCTCCTAGACCAAGCAAAACTATGATTTAGCACCGCGTCCTTTATCGATGTCGCCACTTCTTCCGGTGTCCTAGCCACCCCTTGAAATATGCGTTGGTTTCGCTCAAGCCAAAGATGCCACCAGAAATAAATGAAAAGCCCATCAAGATCTCGACGCTTGTCTTTGCCGTATACTGTTCTCAACCGTCGCCACCACTTGTATATGGAGCCATTATAGCTCATATTCTTCCACTGGTCCAGCTTTCCCCATTGAATGAGAAGATCCCATACTTGTCTAGCGAAGTAGCAATCTTTGCAAAGATGATTCGTTGTTTCCGGAGACGCATTGCAAAGACTGCAGGTCGCGTTACATGGCCAGCCCCTTTTAAGCATGTTATCAGCTGTTAAAATTTTGTTGTGAAGCAAAGTCCATACGAAAAAACGGCATTTAGGTTGAGCTTTCGCCTTCCATATTGGTGATATCATCATCTTACAGTAAACCGTGTCGAATTGCGCTAGGTAAGCGCTCCTTGCTGAGTATTGCCCATCAGACGTCCAACGCCAGGTTATTTGGTCATCCATCTCTTCGTCCCTGTTGATTCGACTAATTGCCTCGTGGAGGTCTGCAAATTCCCATATTTTCTTTTGAGAGGATATTGGAGAGCAAAAGCGAATCCAGTAGTTGTTTTCCAATGCCTTTTGGACAGAAATCTTCTTTCTTCTTGCGTTTTGGAAGAGGTCCGGCGCAATGTTTTTTGGGGCTTTTTCTTGCACCCAGCTTGATCTCCAGAAGTCGGCTATTTTACCATTTCCTATTGTAACAACCGTTGAGGCATTGAAGAGGGATACATCGGTTTCATCGCAGGGTAAATCCATACCCGTCCACGCACGTTCTTTGTTTGTTTTGTACCATAGCCATCGAAGACGAAGAGCCCTGGCGAAACGTTCCAGGTCCTTGATACCTAGTCCCCCTTTGGATTTTGGTAGGCAGGTAACCGGCCACTTGATCAGGCAGTGTCCACCGCTACAGTTTTCTGGTTCTTTCCCACTCCAAAGGAAGCTTCGTCTCAGATTATCAATGCGTCGAAGCAGCCATTTTTGTGCTTGTGCTGGGAAGACCGTCATATGATATATTGGTTGTGATGTAAGCACGGACTTGACAAGAGTCTCCCTTCCGGCTTTAGAGAGTAATTTGCCTTTCCACCCAGCTAACCTGCTGCTCGTCTTGTCGATCAGTGGTTGAATTTCTATTCGTCTTAGTTGTCTAGTGTGTAGCGGAAGCCCAAGATACTTTCCAGGAAAGGTAGAAAGTTTTCCAGGAAAAACATTCAACAAGTCTTGCACTAATTCGCCCTGGCATCTGATGGGATAGATTTCGGTTTTGTTGATATTTATTTTCAAACCGGAGCATCGGCCAAACATTTCCAGGATTTTGCTCAGGGCTGTCAGTTCTTCTGCATTTGCATTTAGAAATATACCGGCGTCATCTGCATACAGTGAGCAGCGTAGTCTTGCGTTTGCCGGGAGTACCGGTTTGAGAATGCCTCGATTCGCAGCCAGTTCGAGCAGATTTTGAAGGGGGTCGATTGCAAGGATGAATAGTAATGGGGATAAGGGATCTCCTTGTCGAACTCCCCGCGCGTGCCTTATAGTCGCAGTTGGTTGACCGTTGATTAGAATATTTGAGGATGACGTCCTGAGGATTGCAGCCACCCATTCCTGCCATTTCCATCCGAAGCCTAAAGCCTGGAGGACCTCCAGAATATAAGACCAATTCAGAGAATCGAAGGCTTTTGAAATATCAAGTTTGATGAAGAGAGCTGGCCTTTTTTCTTTGTGCAGTTTTGTGATTACCCTTTGCACGTATAAAAAGTTATCGTGAATGCATCTCTTTTTTATAAAAGCATTCTGTGAGATTGAAACCAATTCATCTAGTTTGGGCGCCAGTCTGTTTGCCATTATTTTGGTGATGATCTTCATGAAGCTGTTCATAAGGCTGATAGGCCTGAAACATTCCAGTCTATTTGCATGTTCTGTTTTTGGTAGCAACACAATGTTTGCTTTATTAAACGTATGCAACTGTTCATGGCGAAAGTCGAAGAAGGCCCGTATTGCGTTGACGAGATCGTTTCTGATGATGTTGAGGCAGACTTTGTAAAATAGACCAATGTATCCATCGGGTCCTGGGGCTTTTTGAGTTGGTAGATCCTGAATGGTGTTAGTGATGATCTTCATGAAGCTGTTCATAAGGCTGATAGGCCTGAAACATTCCAGTCTATTTGCATGTTCTGTTTTTGGTAGCAACACAATGTTTGCTTTATTAAACGTATGCAACTGTTCATGGCGAAAGTCGAAGAAGGAGTAAGAATTTAGCAAAACCCAGTTGATCAAGTGGGCCGGCCGGCATCCATTGGTGAAGCCAGGACCAACCGTAAGAAGAAAAGTCGTAATGCATGTATGTGCGTGGGAAGATGTTGGTTAATTTTGTGGGACTGTCCATAGCCAGGTTCGTTGCATGTATGTATGGTGCTTACACTTTAACGCCAACACACATATATATATATATACACACACCTATATAGGTTTTGATAGTTGTCATCCGGATGTTTTTGTTAGAAAATATCATCTAAATTTTAAAGTGTTGGATTGGTTTTTGAGATTGATGTCCAGGAGGCAGGAGAGGATTTTAATCGAATGGCTCTTTTATTTGATCCAATGATCCGTAATTTAGATGATTTTTAAAAACAAAACAATGGAGAGATGTCTGGACACTCCCTCGGCAAAAGTGGCCTTGGTTTTGGTAAGCTTTCAGACTGTAGCTAGCACTGATCTAGGTCAGGACTCAGGAGTGCAGGCAAGAAGCAACAAGCAGAGCTTGCAGCTAGCTAGCTACCTGTCGACTTTGCATTGAGTGCTCAACTTGCGACGGCATTTTTTTAAAAAAAAAGAAAGCAGGAGCTCTGCCTTGTATTAAGCGGGAGTGAAAAGAAAGTACAAGAACGTGGAACTTCGGTTCAGAAGGAACGGCTGCCCTGCGAAGGAGCTAATAGATGACTGTGATTACAATAGAAAGTAAGGAAGTATCCAGAGCTCCCGGAAGCTGAAATTGGCTGTTACAGGTCTTGAAAGGAAATCAAACAATTCGCAAAGCAGCTCGCCAGGCATTCTACATTGTGAGCAACGCTTTCGAAAACCGCTTGGACTGGTCGATAGGAGCCGGAGAAAATCTGTTGTTACGTTCTTTTCGTAGGTTCCAAAAAATGTAAATTAAATGGCCGTCAAACTCTTTGCTGCACTGTAAATCAGTGTTTGGACAATTATCGTCTCACCGTATCGATAAATTGGTATCTAATGGTGGCGTAAGAGGTCCTGTCGTAGTAGATTGTATCCAGTGAAAGACCTTAGCCCAAACCTGCCTTGCGGATGGACAAGTAAGGATGACATGAGTGGCCGGCTCTGGCTCCACTCCTCCTCGCGTGCATGTTGCGCTATGTAGCTATTTTTTGACCTAAAGTTTATCTGCTATCAGAATTCGATCCTAGATCAGTAGCTTCATAAAAATCTACATCTTCCTTCTGCACTAACCATCCAGTTTTTTTAGGCATGATCCGCAATCGAGTCTAATTTGGTCAGTGTGCATCGAACCAACGTCGACCAAAATCACCCACTTGCAACCGCAGGGACCTACCTACTGTATGGAGTGCTAGCAATGATCAGCGCCACGCGTGGATACATGTAGACACATTGTATAGGGTGGAGTACTACACTTCGTGAATCCGGCCACCAGTAAATGAGCCTTCCTTACAAGTTCTTACACACGGCAGCAAACTCCTGTCGTGCAAACACTACTACAGATCAGATCTTCCATACCGGCCTATCAGTCCCAGTTGGATTTGAACCCGTCTTGATGAGGGCTTGATGCGGTTCATTAGCTACTGGATCGTCGTGGGCTTCGATGCGGTTAAATAACACGAACCGTCTCATGCTCTCACATCGATACCGGTTAGTGTTACAAGCTGGTACCATCGATGCGGTTCGTGTTACGAACCGGACTAAAGGTACCTTTAGTTCGGTTAGTATTACGAACGGTACTAAAGACTCGTTCCAGCATATTTTAAAAGGAATGCATATCCTAGTCTATTCAATACGCGTGGGTGAGTGGGTTGGGAGTATCCTGTAGTGGCATAGTAGTGAAACTTGCGCTCTGCCGCACTCACTCCGCACGCTACAGTGGGTGAGGGAGCTAAATTTGCAAATTCGCACGCAGGAGGCTAGATATGTGAAAAATGAGGCAATAAGGCTAGAAAAGCAACATGCACTACTACCGAACAAGTGATTACTGCCGGGTCCACATCGGCATCACTATCGGATGTGGACCCGGCATCACTGTTCTGGATATATAGAGCATATGTGTTCGGATTTGCTGGACATCTGCGGCATAAAAATTTTGAGGATTTCGGTCAATTTCTAATCTTAGGTTGTGCTTGAAGATTTGCGTGTTCTTCTGTCTGGCCTGAGTATGCAAAAGCTAGCATCAAGGCTTCTGGTGAGCTAGCACACGTGCTCCGTGCGGGAGGAGTACGTGTTGTTGAGCTCCAGCGAAGCCTACTCGTTCCTGCCACTACCAGTGAATGCCCTTGGCGCTCCAGTATCGATCTCACGTGCGCGCCGGAGGAGGTGTCGTAGTGCCGGCCGGGGAGGCGCCGGCGTAGGGGAAGGGGGAGGACAAGCAAGAGAGGTTCAGCATGCATGCCTCATCACCGTCTGCGATGAGGGGCGCAGTACACGAGCAGCTAGCGTGTTTTTTTGTGGGTGCGGGTCGTGGCGAATGCACGACCTTTGCGTCAGGTTGGGGAGGAGGAGGACGGATTAAGGAGGGAAGATCCAACATTCAGAAAAACGGAGTGAGCTTTTCAAGTCAAATAGACAAATTCATGTATTCTTGCATACAGGTGCTTCTATGCATTTTCTTAGAGATAACTCAATATCCAAACTATTTAAACCACCCCATGTACATATAATTTGGGAACCGAAATAGTGATTTTGTCTCCCGTGGTTTTTTTTCCAAGGATTCTCCACGTCAATTTTTTTGTGTCCCTATTTTGTGCTCTTCCTAAACCTAACACTTATCTTTTTTAAAGTTGCACAAATATATATATTTTTTGAAAGCGGCAACCACTGTGAAATATATTAGGCGAAAAGAAGTACAGATATAAGGTGCGGAGAAAGCACCAGAAGGACAGAGGGAGGAAAAGAGCGGAAAGAAACAAACGAAGAAACAAGAGGGAGGAGAAAAAAAACAAGCAAGCCGTTAAGGTTGTCCCTGTAGGAGATCACGTAGGTGCGTTGCCCCCGTAGAAGCCTAGCCTCATCTTTGATGGACTAAAAGATCTATTCATGGGTCACCCAGGTCTATCGGAAGATTCTGTTGTTATGCTTCTTCCACTATACCCAGCATGTGAGGATAATGATGGTTTTTAAACCTTTCCTGCAACGTGTAGAACCGACTATGCGTTGAAGGTTCCACTGATCAAATGGCGTTGGAGACTCCCATTGGTTCGGTCAGAGGGCTAGTACGCAGACCCATTGAGCAACAGAGGACCACATGTGTTGGGACTTAAGGGTAGAGAAGGAAAAGTGAGAAACGGTTTCTAGATTTCAATAACACATGTGGCAGAAGTACTGATTAGGCCATCTTCGAACTGTAAGCGCTGTGCTATCTATAGTCGATTTTGCTGTGTAAGCCAGAAGAAGATCTTAACACGCAGAGGTGTCCATGCCGACCAGATTATAGTATGAATGAATGTTGTATAGTGGTTACTTACCCTTTCGCTTGCTTCAAAATTTGTGCAACTTGTATTAAGAGGGAGAATATAGAAGCATCGCTCATTCTTATTCTATATGATCATGTATTCTTTTTAATTATAAGGTATATTCCAGCAAATGCCATGTCTTTTTGTATATATATATCATTGCATCGATCGTTTTAGTCAGACATCCGAGACATGCAAGATCTCATCGGCCGGTTGGGCACCTAGTGATCATTGAGGACGGGTTTTTTCGAATAATGAGATGGCGGATTTCTAGGATCGAATTCTGTAATTCTGTCCAAAGCAAATTAAATGCACTTGTAGATCAACGCAATGAACACATTAACAGTTCTGACGTTGTAAACTTAGAGGAGAAAAGAATATATAGAGGAATTAAGAGAGATGAAAAAAGTGACAAACATGAAGATCCACATGTCAGCTACTGCAACCTCATCTCAATGTCGATATATTGTCAATACAGTCAACTGTCAGTAACCATCCATGTGAAACAGTAAAGAGCATGAAATGCATGCATGTAAATATAGTATTGTACAAAATTACATGCACATACTATATTTAAATAAAGGCTTGTTCGATGCAGAGAGGTTTTCATTGATCGTCGATCTGTGCCACCTGATGGTCTTGTTTTGACTTGTGATATTCCAAGCTGCGTGCAGTGGTAAGTACTACTAATTAAGTACTATATTGAAGATCGAACAACAATATGTACATACGTACGTACCGTCATCCCCTCTATTTCTTTTGCGAAATTGCCTAAGCAGCTAAACTAATCCACGCATGCACATTAGTATTCTTCCCTCAAATATTTGTGCGAGAATTAATTAATCTTGAGAACGAACGGGATACACACACAAGCTTAATTAAGGTTGCGAGAGCTTACAGCTTAGCCGGGGCAGATGCATCACAGTCTGCTTGCCGGCCGTGGACGTCGTAGACGACAACAGTGTTAATGACAGAACTAAGTGCGAATAGATGAGAGTACAAAATTCACTGCATGCATGTGGTTGGATCGACTAAACAACGTACAGGCATATAGCAGCTAGCTAGCCTACAAAGCACATGCATGCAATCGTGCATGCGATCATTGCAGGAAGTGTTCGGACGAGCTGGATCCGTAGGCGTCGCGGTTGGGGAGGAAAGCGAGGGAAAGCAGCGCAAGCAGCAGCACCACTGGGACAAGCAGTAGCAGCGACGGCGGCGGCGGCAGAGGAGGCAGCAGCAGCGGGAGAAACACAATCATCACCACCGCCGTCGCGAAGAGCAGCACCGCCGTGCTTCCTTCCATATCCCTAGCTAGCTAGCGCTCGCTTACCGCGCAGCCTGTATGTATATAAATGTGTATACGAACCTAACCGATGTATAGCTAGCTAGCTAGCTCTAAGCGAGTGACATTATCCGTCCGGTCCAGACAAGGTGGAGAGAGGTACCTTCGTATATATACGGCGGAGTTGGCTGCAGCGTGACGTTACATCCGCGACCCGTTCACGTGCCAAGCAGCACGCACGGCCGGTGAGCTTTACAGTGGCCGGCCAGTCAGAGAGATCGAGCGGCAAGTAGAAAGAGATCAAAAGAGCCAGGGAAAAATACACCAGAAGTGCATATGTGTTTTTCTTTTTCAAAATTTTATAAATATTAAAGTATAAATAAAAGGTAAATATATAGTGATTACTTATCCTTTCGTTTGTTTCAAAATATATGCAACTTATAGTAAAAAAGAAAGCATATATATAAGCACCGCTCAAAATATATATGTAGGCTTAATTAGAATTTCAGTTCAGGGTAAATGTTAATTTTCTTTTCTGGCTATGGCACTGTGAAGGCTTTGTTGGGAAGGTTTATTTCCAACTAAGATTCGCATGGTGGACCAGAAATTTAATCTAAAATACTGGCCGTTCACGTGGATCAGTTGATGTATGTAGCATATGACCCACCAAGCAAGGCATAAATTTATAGTATAGTGCTTCTCAGGTAAGCATAGATCACACGCACACTCGCACGAATGGAAGTGCCAATCGTGCACACGTGTACATTGCCAGTGCTGCCTGCGCATACGATACGTGCCTGCAGGAATGTTCAATGCACCTAGCTGAGAAAACCCAGCTAACTTTAGAATGCAACTTGTTGGTACAATGTTTCTCCAAAAATATAGATCGGAAATGTTTTAAAAAATCGATTGTTCTCGTTATGAGATGGACGACAAAAAGATGGATGCGGATAAGTATGTTATACTAAGTAAGTGGTCAGAGAACGCTTATCCAATTAGAGTGTGTTTTGGTTCCTCGCACCAAGTGGTATATGGAACCATCTTATTTTGGATGATGCGATACAAATTTGAGGAATATTCTCTATAGATACTAAAATATTCATTCACTCAAGACAATAGAATTACCAAATAGTATAGAACCATCCTAATCTTTTTCAATCTCATCACACCAACCAAACACACCCTTAATGGCACGTAGCGGCTGGGCGGAGAGGATGAAATTTGCAGCTGTCTTTGCATATCCACTAATTCATCCCTGTTGCTCCTTCAAGCTTCAACGATCTAGTCCTCTCTCCTTATGCTCCTAATGATTTCCTTGGTGACGTGCGCAGTATGACGAAGCCAGCGAAGTTCAGAATTGGTGAAATATATATGCATATGTAAATGAGCACACTTGTGCCAGATTCACTTCACCTGAACCCAGATATCGATCTCGTGTTCATCAGCCATGGATTTCCCAGCCAAACAAGCTGCAAGTGGCTTTGCTTTTGAAAGGACATTCCAGGGCAACTTACGAAGCTGCTTGTCCTATGTTGCACAGTGAGCTATATATGCTCTCTGGCTAATGCATGCATGCATGTATTTGTCAGAGACCCCAGGCCTTGAAAAATTTTGATGCTTTAGTTTTGGAGCATTCACAAAAAGTGCTACTTTATCTTTGGATCTTGTCATTTCATCAGATGCATTGAACCATCATTAGATACAGGCATACAGCTACCACAAACCTTTATCAAAAGCTAGTGGTAATCTTAATTAAGCGATTCGTAAATGTTGAATTATTGGAGGAATTGTACTCGAAGCCTTTGATTTTTTTTCCTTTTGACAGAAAAATGGGTGATAGTGCGCATGGTATATCTTAACTGCAAGCCGATCTGCAAAGCTAGGGTAAGAATCTTTGAAGATGTTGTCTGCCTGTCTCTTATCATTGCGATTATCTACGTGTCTATTGCTTGTTTGAACCAAAGGGTTTTTGAAGGAATGTTTTACTACAGGAATTTCATGGGAGGTATTTCAAATTTGTAGGATAGGAATTCTCCCTTGCCTGTATTTGTTGGAAGAATGCAGACATGAGCTCCAACCCATATATATTATTTTTCCTTTGCGAAGGCTAATGCATTCTTTTTCTTTACGGCTTATACAATAGATTGTGAACTGATAAGTGTATGAATGCAAGTATGGATATCTGACCGCAACTATTCGATCCACTACTGCTACTAGTTCATCTAGATATTCTCTGTTTTATATCTGTTTTTTCTTTTTCTTGCGAGGGTAGATGGGAAACATTTTTTTGTTGCAGAATTTCGAGATTGTAGGTGTGATATTATTCTGCATTCTTTAGGAAATTTTCTAATGGCTCAGTTAAGCAAAGAATCCGAAAGAGCGATTACTACTTTTTTTTTCTAGGTCCTCTCAGTTCAACGGTACGTAGAATCAACGGGTCAGCCCATTATACCATAGGCCAGCCTGGTAATGACCCTTTCCTTTTCTGATCCAAAATTAAAAGAAACCGGCCCAAATAGACGTTTTGCTCCCCTTGGCAAGATGGTTTCGATGTATTGACCCATTTCTATCTGCATGTTAATCCTGCGGTCTTATTTGGAAGGTGAGAATTTTTCAAAAATTATATAACATCGAACTGTTTCAAAACTTCCTCTGTTCCAAACTGACATAACTCTTCTGGTGGCCCGAAATTCAAATCCAATGCCTGGCCATGACATAAGCGAAACAAAATCACAGTATCGAGCTATCTTACGCCTGTACGTACCACAGACATGGCCCGTGAAATTTGTTTTAACTGGGCTCGCTTGCCCGGTCCTGTCTCTTTTAAAGAATGTTAATATCCAAATATACTTTTAAATTTCTATAATCTTTACTGTGTTCGTGTGCAATATCTGCTTGCCAGCCTTTTCCAAATATAAAACTACTCTTCCATGTGTTAAAATTACTGTTACGCACGCGCGAACGCGTTTCAATAAAAACTTTGTGCGTAGATTCATCCCTAACTTCCATTTAAATTGTAAATATGCCTGTTACCGGAACTAGCTGCCCAAGTTTCCTGGCTAGCAGTGATTATATGTTTTCTTTTTAATATAAGTTGTATAAATTTTAATAAATAAAATGATAAATAATCATTATCTATTATTTATTTATATTTTAATATTTATAAAAATAGTTTGCCTCGGGAGACGAAGACAATGCGGCATGCTGCTAGCGGCCGTGTGAAAGGAGAAACCTTTGACCATCAACGACTTGATGCTTTTTTTAACTTACATGGTAAACCCTAGGATTATTTGCTTGCACGTCGTCTCGGATCACGCCCAGGTCTACCTATTGATCATATTTTTCTCGTGTTGTTCTGTCATAATCTGGTTGATCCTTTCCTCTTCTTATTTTTGAACGTTCAGCAGCCTTCTAACTGGTTAATCAACTGATTATATATATAACATCTGTGCTTTTTTCTTTTCTTTTCCTTAATGCATGGCAAAGCTTCTGCCCTTTCGATTCAAAAAAAAATCATTCTCTATTATTTATTTATATTTTAATATTTATGAAGTAGTTTGCCTCAAGAGGCGAAGACAACCTTTGACCATCAACGACTTAATGCTTTTTTAATTTACATGGTAAATCCTAGGATTATTTGCTTGCACGTCGTTTCGGATCACGCCCAGGTCTACCTATTGATCATATTTTTCTGATGTAATCCTGAGACTGGGGTGGCATGTGGATGTATAGGATGCAGTTATTATGCAGTTGGTAGGTAGTCGCACTACCGACCGTTGGACACAAATTGAACGGTGTAAATCAATTTGGATACTGTATGTATACTATATCAATAGTAAAAATCAATGTAGCACACATGATATACCAGTAGATCTAATCCGCTGATTATTAGAATGGACCGTTAAAATTTCTCGTGCTGCGAATATACATAGCAGCAACGGATCCGCGCATTTTTCATGCTATAGACATGCACTATTGCACATGTGGATAACAAATTTTTTTTTTTGAAAATTGGCGGGAGCTCAGCGTACACTATAGAAGAGAAAGCAACAAACGAAATGACATACACACACGCACGCTCACTCACGCCAGCAGCCCTCGCCTCATCTGCGATCGCTGAGCCAAAACTCGAACGCGGCCGGGCGGAGTGAGCTTCCCTCGCTCCCGCCAACGCGCCCAGGCGCAGTTGGCATGTGGATAACGAATGAGGTGCAAACTTTTTTGTTTGACGGAGATGCGGAAGTAACCTTGCGTGAACACAAGCATTTCAAGTTTAGAGGCAAAACAATGGCTTGGTTAACATCAACTCTCCTAAAATCCCTTGTAGAACTATACAAGAATCTCCTCAACCACGTATCTCTACGTCGTACTAGTATCGACATAAATCAACAAATATCATCAGTATCGAAGTTAAATACGGTACGATACTTTTGTACAATCTAGACACGTGCACGGTCAACCGTAACACGTCAGCATTTTACCCGTGCGTCGACGCCGACGCCGGCGACGAGATGTAGGGGCCCGACTCCACGAGCCCGTTCAAGCAATCGGCGAGCCGGTAGTCCCGCCTCGTCGCGCCGGCTCCCTCCAACGCCCTCAGAAGCCCCTCCGCCTTCGCCTTCCCCCTCGCGCTGGCCGTGTCATCCTCCGCGAGCTCCCTCACGGCCTCCTCCGTGCCACCCACAGCGATCACTTCCGTCGCCGCTCGCTCGCCGCAGGCCACGACCAAGTTGAGCAGCGCAGCTGCTGCGTTCTCCCTCGCCCTCACCGTAGCTGCGCCCCCCGGCTCGACAAGGTCGACGAGGATCCGCACACCTGTCATCCTCCTGAACGCCTCCAGGCTCTCCACGCACCCGGCGACCTGCGCGACCACGGCGGTGGCGTCCTCGATGATGCCTGTCCGCCCGTCCGTCATGACGAGCGCGAAGAGCGCCTGCACAACTCCGAGCTCGACGAGCGTGGCGCGGTTGAGCGGGTAGAGCGCGACTCCGAAGAGCGCCTTGAGGGCGTCCTTGGTCGCGCGGGTGTTGGGCGCTGTGCGGAGGAGGGAGACGAGCGCCGCGAGTAAGGAGCGCTTGGCGCCTATGATAGGGCGGTAGGCCTCGACGCAGAGGAGGCTGTGGACGGTGGCGGCGGCGTGGTGGGCGGCGGAGTACTCCTCAGCCCGGAGCGCGGCCGTGAGGGCGTCGAGAAGGCCGGGGGTGGACATGAGCTGCTCCCGCGCGGAGATGGAGATGTTTAGGAGCGCGGCCGCGGCGTCCTCGGAGGCAGCGGACTGCGCCGTGAGCTGCGCTGTGAGGAAGGGGACGACGCCTTCATCCGCCAGCTTCTCGCGGATCTCCGGGTCGTCCTTGGAGATGCGGCGGAGCTCGGAAACGGCGGCTGCGGTGGCGGCCCCGTCGTGCACGGCGGCGGCGCCCCGCAGGCGGCCGACGAGGGTTCTCGCCGCGTGCAGCTTCACTTCCATCGCTCGCTGTTTCTTGGGAGGTCGGAGGTTGCGTTGTTGCTTTTGGAGTTTTGCAGCTGGTGCTCCTCCTTTAATGATTTGGTTGGTTGGTGGATCGTGCGGGAAGGTGGGAAAAGGGCTTGGCTGGAGGCGGGAGGAAGGTGGTGGTGCGTCGGACGTAATCACGTAATTCTGCTGCGTGCGGCGGTGCTGTCGCGCATGTTTGAAGCTTCTTCTTTAATTGCTTGGTACGCCGTTGGTTTGCTGCGGTGGTGTTGAACGTTTCTACCTCCTCTTTTAACATTTCCGCGCTCCTCCTAGTTAGCAAATGCTATGCGTTGGGGATTCCATTCACATTTATAAGTTTTTCACGCAATCATCGTCGAAAAATTCTGACTATACTGTTGCTATAACATTCGGCTTTTTTTTCTTCTATATGAACAACACTTGAGTTCATTTCATGCAAATTTTTCATTTTCAATGCCTAATAGAGCAGGTTATTAGCTTCAACTTTTTTTAGTGATATGCACCAACTCTATTGCAGGTTAACCAAACCGATTTAGGGTTAAAAATTGAAGTTCTTGTGGTACCGGTTTACCACAAAAATCATCAAAAACTGAAGGGTTTCGAAATCAGACGTTTGGAGAAAAATTTAAAAAAAATCAAAAATCAATCGGTTTTCACAAAAATCGATTGGCGAATCGATTTTTTGCATCCGATTTTTGAGTGATTTTTGTCAATTTGCATCGAAAATCACCGATTTTTGACCAGTTTATGTGACATAAAATTTTTCGATTTTTTTTATTTGTTTTCTAATTTGATCGGTTTACCGATTTATTTAGGATTTTTAACCAGCTCGACATGATCAGCTTTTGCGATTTTTTAGTTAGTTTTCGTGATTAAGTGAACCCTGCTCTACTGACCTTTGTTGCACCCATTTCGTTTTGGCGAAGTATAAACAAAGATGAAAGATGTCAACAGCACGCTCCTTAGAGCATCTCCAACAGTGCCTAAAATCCATTCCTAAAACCTGATTTTGGGTTTGATTGTAAAAAAAAGTACTCCAACAGTTCCTCTTTCTAACTCCTCAAATTTTGGCACGCCCAAAAACAGCACCCCGACTCCTCATTTTTGTGCGCTCTGTCCACGCTCCCAATCAACATTATTTCGCGCACAGGATGGCCCATCGGACCAATTCAAAGGTGTTTTTGGGAGAAAATATAGGAACTGTTGGAGAACAAGGTATTTTGTAGACCCAAATTTTTTTGGGAAGGTCCCAATCTAAGAATATTGGGAGTCTAAATATTAGGAACTGTTGGAGATGCTCTTAGTCCTATCGAGCGGAGGGACAGATTCCTGTACAGTCCGGAGAATGCAACTTAATCAGTTTCTATAGACCAGCACTAATCAATCGAGTAAACGAGCAGTCCGGATCTAGTTTTACTATAGTATTTTCGAAAAATCTAGACCATCATTTTTAATGCAACGGCCCACTTATGATTGCTTGAGACTGTAGTGTATCTTTTTCCCGAGTGGAGTGCCTGGATATTTCCGAGGATATTTGCTTTTGACTTTCTGTGATTTTGATTGAGGTGGTTAGAATTAAAGATTCGGGTATGCGCAGCCATCCAACTGTCAAATCACGCTGCTGCAATCAAGGAGCAAAGATGTTAATGCTAAGAGCTGTAAGAAACAAGGTTCTTCCTCTCAGTTGTTGGGCGCTTGACACTTGAAACAGAAACTACGCAAAAGCTTCTCATTCTATCGGCAATACGTACTGTACTCACATGCTCCGTTTGAAAAACTTCGCTTTAGCAAAGCCCTCTGAGCTGCACCCTATTCGTATACTGTAACATCCCAAAAATTTGAGTTTTGGTATGTTTTAAATTAAAAATGAACCATTCGTATTTTTCTCGAATTAATCAAAGCTTAAATTGAATTTTCTAATAATTAGAAGATTTAATTTGATTAATATATGCATCAAATTAAAGGTTTCCAGTTTTTATTGGGTTCCTTGTGCTTCAAGGAATTTTTCTGTATTTTTGGAGATTTTTCTGAATTTATTTGCTATTTATTTGCTCTTATTTGAATTTTCGGGATTTTTCTAAATTCGAAAAAGATTTTAAATTCTTTTCCTCTCCTCGGGCCGAATCTCTCCCGGCCCAACCCTGTTCATCCGCTCGGCCCGTTCAGCCCGCCACCAGATCAAGCGTCCTGCCGTCCGTCCGCGCCACGCGTTAAGTAGAGATCGTCCCACGTCGTGCCAAGCCTTGTGCAAAACCTAACCTAATCCTTCCGGAATCCGCCGCCGCGCGCCGTCTTCCGTGCTTTTCGCGTCGGGCCCGCCTTCAAGACTCTATTTAAGGCGCCGCACCCTCCGAGGACCGCCGTTTGGCGCCCTTTGCTGCCGACCCTTCCGTGACACTCGAGACCCTCCGTTGCGCGCGTGAGCTTCGCCAAAGTCGCGCCGCTTAAGCTCTTCTCCGTTGTCGTCCGCCTCTTCGGTCATCGCCGCCGCCGCTTGCTTGCGCCGAACTCACCTCGAAGCCCTCTTCCGGATCCGCTTCTTCTTCGTCGATCCGTTTGTCGCCCATGCGCGTCCGTGTCGTCTTCTCCGCCTCCTTGAGTCGCGCTGGCCGCTCTTCGCCGTCGTCCTCCGCGAAGCCCTCGGCCATCCGATCGCCAGCGGACGTCTGGGATCTCGCCGCGTGCCCAATCCGCGCCCGTGATGCGTCGGTGCCGCAATAGCCGCCGCGTCAGCCGCCACCTTGGCCCTAATAGACGCGTGGCTGCCACATGGGCGCCACGTCGGCCCTAGCCCATTGAGTCAACCCTCCACCTCTCGGTGCACTTGGTTCACCGTGGGCCAGAATCTCGACTCGTGGGTCCCACATGTCAGCCGGAAATTTTATTTTCTTTTCTGATTTTTCGAAAAACCAAAAATCCTAGCCAATCACCATCTGCCACGTGTCACCCTTGTGAATTTCTCTGATTTTCTCTGAATTAAATCTTCCAGGAGCCCGTTCTCCTTCGTCCGAACTCCGATTGGAGTGATTCAAATTTCTAAATTTTTGTAAAATCGAGATCTACATTCCAAAGCCATTTATTTTCAATTTTGAGATTGTTTTCTCCTCTGTTTTGTATTTATTTTGTTTCATTGCTTTATTTTCCGGTAGACGCGAACCCCGAAGGAGCAAACAGAGATTTCGAAGACCAAGACTCAGCATTTGAACAGCAAGGCAAGTCGTAGACCTTTGATCATATTGAACCCATGTTTGCAAAAGTACTTTGTCTTATACAATTGCATGCTATTTGTGTAACAATGCTAGTTTATGGGAGTAGCTATTTACCTGTTTGAGTATGCCCCTTTGATTATTGGAATGCCATGTATCCATTGTTAACCATAGGTTGGGACATTATTAGTTGGACATAATCATAGTACCAGCATTGGGTTATCGTAGCTATGCTTAGCCATGCTTAGTTGTCCGATGGGATTCATATCACCTGTGAACTAATGTTAATCTTGACTTAATGAGATATGGAATTGTGGCTGTTGATCACTGTTGTAAAACTTGTTGTACCATGGCGAGGATGCCATTGGTTTTGGGTTAAACAAAATGTTTCCCTCGGGCAATTGATCGTCGCGATAAAGGGGTGTCTTGTTTAGCACATTGGGATGTGGTGTCTTGCTGAGACAATTTAAGGACTTAATCTTGTGCGCCATTGAACTGGGCCTAACTGTGCAACCACAAGTCCGGTATGGGACGGACCTAGGCGATTAATTTGCAATGTCGGACTTGAGTATTGCCGATTGTTGGTGTGAGGTCCGAGATGGATGGGTAGACTCACATGGCTCAAGAGGGGCCCCAGAAGCTAAACCTTAGAGGGCGATCTTGGGTTTGGACAGGCATTGTAAAGGCTTTGTAGTGATCTCTCCGCCGACACACCAAAGGAAGTGTGTTCTTAGCGCTTGGCATTAAGGGATGATCATGTCTTGTGGGTAAAGCCGCACAACCTCTGCAGAGTGTAAACTATTGAATAGCCGTGTCATGGTCATGGACAAGCCCGGGATTTCACACGGGTATAGAGTATTTTCTTGAAATGTGGAATGGTTGGGATATGAGCGGGAGTTCACTTGTTGTTTTGTTGTCTCAAGCTATCTTGTTGAATTGTGTGGTTGACACTTGTTTGAGTGATGTAGGGTGATGCCTCGTCATTCTGTTCATGTTGTCTACTATTGATTTATCAGATTATTTATTATTGTTTTATTCAAACCGCCTTCAATCTATTTAGTGTATTTAAATTCAAGTTATTGCTTTCTGCAAATGAACCATATAACTATCCTTTGTCAAGCCGTGCATGGATATATATTGCATCATTTCCCTACGACTTGTTGAGTACGTTTTTGTCTCGACGGCTTTATGCCCTGTTGTTCGATTCTTTGAGGAAGGATCGGTAATGAGTATCAAGAGGAGGAGTACTATGAAGACTACGCCGACTAGGAAGGCGTTCCCAGGATGATTGCTGTGGCATGTCGAATAGCCCAAGTTATTTTATTTCATTGCAACAATTTATTTGTTTCTTAAGCCAAGAGGCATTGGTGTATGAACCTTAACCATAAGGTCGTTTGCTTTATTCAATAATAATTTGTTTCTTCTTAGTTATTTCGATGTATGGAATGATATGTCATCTATGTTTCTACTGTGTGCACTAGCGTGATCCTGGATTAGTACGGTATACACAGAGGGTTTCGGATTTGCATATCCGGATCCCGACATATACTGCTTGCATATGCATATGCATTCGCGTAGTCCAAATTGATATGATTAGAGCTGAACGATCGAGGCTTTTGAGGATGCAGTCCACAACAGCCACATCGCATCCTTTTGAGGATGTGTACTCCTTTGGGGTTTTCTCGTCGTCACAGAGGGGAAAATTTGGAATACAGTACAAATTACGATCCGTAATTACAAATCGATATAACATGTTTGCGTATTTACAAAAAACCCAGCCTTACCCGGAACCTGAAAATCCGTTTAACCATACCCGGAAACTCAAAATCCGGCTAACCCTTAACCGGAAATTCAAATTCCGGGTATGGGGGCCCCACCCCATACCCGGAAATTCAAAATCCGGCTATGCCATTACCGGAAACTCAAATTCCGGGTATACCCGGAAATTCAAAACCCGGTAAAGCGGAATATATTTTTTTTATTAATTTTTAATTTTCATGCGACGTGCAATGAATACTTTTTAATAAATTTTTTATTTTTTTTATTTTTCCGCGCACCGAAACAGCGGAATTTGTAGGATGTGCACTGCTTGATCATTTAAGCCTTTTGGGGAGATATTTCCAGACAAATTGTAGGATGTGCACTGCTTGTAATAGGCCAATTATGCCTTTTTGAGTTTATCGAATGCTTGTTTCAACTCTAAATTTTATCGACTGTCAAAATCTGAATGATTTTTTCTACATTTTACAATTCTTTTAGCTCAAGGTATATTTCTCCGCTCTCCTAACTCATGTAAAAAAATCCATTAGCGTCATGACAGCATAAAATAAGAATCTCATAGGCCCTAACCGCTTGAAATAATATTATACGCCATCCACTTTGAATTCTAAGGATTTCATCGCGACCATACCTATTTTTTTAAAAAATTATACACAAATAAGGCTACTACATTACAAAAATCGCATGATCGTTTTTTTTCTTCCGTGACAAATAAGCGGAATCAATATGCTTAAATTTTTTAGTGACAATAGACATCCGTAATTTTAGCGAGTCAAATTTATCACTCACTGAAAAAGAATGACAAACAATTATATCAAATATCGGCGATAAATATGAATTTTTCTAAATTTATCGTACGCTGTTTTAAACTTTGCATCGAGTTTCAAAATAAAACTGACTTTTTTTCTCACGAAATCCGCATTTAGGAAGAAAAAAAACATCGCAGCGCGTGAGCTCATTCGGAAAAAACAAAAAAACTGTACGGCACTGTAGCACGTCTACTGTAGCATACTGTAGCTACGCAGAATTCCGCTGTTTCGGAGAGCGGAAAAATTTAAAAATTAAAAAAATTGTTAAAAAGTATTCATTGTGCGTCATGGAAAATTAAAAATTAATAAAAAATATATTCCGCTTACTGGTTTTGAATTTCCGGTATACCCGAATTTGAGTTTCGGTAATGGCATAGCCGATTTTGAATTTCGGGTATGGGGTGGGGCCCCATACCCGAATTTGAATTCGGTTAAGGGTTAACCGGATTTTGAGTTTCGGGTATGATTAAACGGATTTTCAGGTTCCGATTAAGGCTAGGTTTTTGTAAATACGCAAACATGTTGTATCGATTTGTAATTACGGATCGTAATTTGTACTGTATTCCAAATTTTCCTCACAGAGGTGTACGCGCTTCGATTGTTTGCCGCTTGCCGAGTGCCTGCAGTTGCAACAAACCGTACGTAGGCGTTCTTGCAGTTCCCATCCTATTCCTATCTGCGCTGAAAGAAGCAGAAAGAAAAGGCAAACGGAAGTAAGCAAATTGAACAGCAGGTCCATGCTCGCGAGGTCAGCGTTGAAACCTACACAGCAGCTCAGGTTTAAAGCTAGCTGTGTCCAAGTTTTTCTCTGCTTTTGGTGGTGATGGTGGATCCACTTTGACTTTTGTGCTGTCTGATCTGATCGAAGCTTATCAATATGATATCATCGATCCCTCGATCTTTCGGTATGTATCTAGGTGTAGTTTCTTTCCGAACAAGGAGATCTACGTGATTTTTTCCGACTCTTTCGCGATACACTAAATTTAATACAAACCCGTTAGTATTTATTTATACTTCTTCCTGTAGTATAATAGCGAAGATACGTTTAACAAATTAATAGCGAAATTTGATTTCTACTACTTGTACAGTATAATGCTTCGTAAATTTTCAAATTTTTTATGGTTTAGCGTGCGTCCTTAGCAACTGACTCGAACACTTGGTCGGACCTGATGGAGTTACATGCACAACGCAGGTTAAGAAAATAATGTCACTCAATATATATACGCGTCACACAGCTGCTTCATACTGGCATGTTTCTGATATTCCTTTCAGCCTGCCCCGTTCACCTAGCTTTACTGGCATATTTCTGCCTATTATCATGCTCCCTTTTTCCTGGAGACGTAACACGCTGGTATATGATAGCCTGCGTATTGTCGGTAACAGATAAGTACTTGCCGAGATTAATCAAACCGTAGGTGACTGTCAGTTGTCTGACGATGCAGGCTGATTCATGTACATCAAGGTAAAGAAAGCTCTTGCATGCTAATATTGATATAAGAATCCTTCAACTTGCAGCTGAAGTGAAGGGTACCGCAGTTGTACATCGAGGGTGAGGCCGACTCCACTCCTATCCCTTCTGTTATTATTTTGATACTGCTATGAGCGGGATGTCCGATTTTTTCGGACGTTGCAACATTTTTTCCTACGCGTGAAATATTTTTCTTCGATGATAGTATAAATGTAGATCCGGATCGTTGCAACATCTTTTTATACTTGTAAAACATCTTCCTACACGTGAAATATTTTCCTTCGATATCAGTAAAGATGTGTGTGCGAAAAAAAATATTGCACCGAGCGTCCGATGCAACATGCGTAGATCGGACGTCCAGGTGCTAGTATTCACCTTATTATTTAGGACTTTGATTTGATTTTTTGGTTCCGAAGAGTTTGAGATTTGAATATCCTTGTATCCTTACTAAAACTACTTGCTTGATAGGCCTCGCTGCATCGAATCTACATAGTGGGCTACCAGCTAGATGGGCCTAAGCAGTAGCTCTCCCTTATTGGGCCTCGGGCCCTAGACCAAACAGCAGGACTGTAATATTGACATCGGTCGTCCAGAATCGGCCGAAAAAGGGCATGCCTTGTAGCAAGTGGTATGTGTACCAGATGTTTTGATTAAAAAAAATACTTGTTTATTTGACTGCTTAATTAAATTATATCATTCTAGACAGTGAAATATAAATTTAAAGAATATTCTTTCTAAATGTTGAACGATTCCATTTACAAACAACAAGTGAATCATGTCGTACATGATCATCCCACTAATTAAACACGCCCTACTCGACGGTGGTCGATTAATTAGATACCAAGGGTCAACTGACATGTACAATATCCCGATATACTATATGTTAAAGCAAATGCAATATAAATTGCAAATTTCATTTTTAAAGGGCTAAAATTTCTACATTAATCTAACGAAAAAAAGACAAAGGTCTATCTTTGAAAGATACAGATTATAACTGTGTAGGTTAGTCACATATATACGATGGCTGCTATAGTTGTATAAATATTTTCTTTTTTTTTTGAAAAGAAGGCAGGAGCTCTGCCAAATACATTAAGATAGGAGAAAAAATACATTACAAACCCGTTCGAAGGGAGCGAACCGAACAAAACAGAAATAAGAAGAAAGATACAACCCCCTACGAAGGGAGTTGTATAAATATTTTCGTCATAAGCATCAGAGTTATAGCATCTTGCCGAACAATTGCGTGGGAAATTCGGCTATACAGTTAGCATAAAATCGATCGATGTCAACAACCATATTCTTGTCTACTTACTGCTTTATTTTTTTAAAAGAAAATAGGAAGGGGGTGGCACACAGACGTAGCTTAGCGTTGCACGTTAGCGTCGTGTACATATTGTCTAGTTGATCTTTAGGCCCTAAAGAGAACCGCCCGGCGGCTACAACGGCAGCCCGCTGCTCATCTCTTGTTGCACTGTCGCACTCGTCTCGTGTGCGTCGTTCCACCTTCCACGCCATCCTCGTACAGGGACCGCGCGCGCGGTTGGAATCAAGCATGTCATTGTCAGGTTGCCCTAGCTAATGGTGTGCACGACTTGTGTTATGCTCTCCTGCGTCGTCCGGTCCGATCGAGTCGTCACGACGTACGTCGCATTCACTGTGACATGAATTCCCCTGCAGTAGCAGGGAATTAATCTTAATTAGCCGCCTGCTCATTTGAGATCCAAAGGCTGAGGTTTGCCCTAGCTCAGACAATAATAATGCACGCAGCCGTGCCGCATGCCCGCAAGCTATGGACCTAGCTTATAGTACAAAGTTAATTCCTCCTCCTCCTCCTTCAGCTAATTGACTAATTCCTTTGCTACGATCGAGGAACGGCCCTCGGCAGCTAGTAGTATGTTGGTTTCAATTGAGTTCGCGGTCGGGTTCATCTCTGTTTGCTGACTGGAGTGGGGCTGTGGGCTAGGCTACAACACTAATTCCTATCGAAATATATTGTGACACGCACGCACACACAATATATTGTGATCTAAAAGATATATACTGTGATATATAGGTGACTTGCAAGTTGAAACTACAAATATCCCGTGATCAAAATACTAAGGTATACTAGTTTGGCACTTCGCCCTTGAAAAGCTTTAGCAAGAACACACGTACGCATCGATCATAATATCATATCCTTGCAAGCAGGTTGAGCCAGGTATCCTCGCTGTAGGAACAACGACTAGACCTAGGCATGGCTGCATGGGGCTGGTATATGGCATGGTCTAAATAGGCCATGGGCACTCGGTATAGATATCAATATCCTATCCCGAGAGTGCACCCGGTATAGATGTTGACGTGTCGCTACCCTGTCCGTCACGGAGGCGGTCCTCAATCCTAGCGCTATCCCGAGAGTGCACTCAGGTATAGGTTTTTTTTCCCCGAGAGGACACTCGGCATAGCCAACTTTTCCCGATAAAATAATACCGAGTGCACTACGCCGAGTGTGCTCACTCGGGATAGGGTATCCTGAGTGTTTTGTTCCCTATCCGAGTGTGAAAAATACTCGGGGAAAATCTGCAACCTTGTAGTGCTAGGATCATGCCTTGCTGATCGGGCACTGCTAGCCTGGCTCATGTCGTGATCAAAGATGGCCCACCTCACCTCAAAGTAGCCTAGGCATGGTCATTGGCAAAGTAGGCTACCTTCATAACGTACTAGTGTAGGCACGGCTATTTCATGGTGCGAGAAGGCGGCTGTTGACACGGTGGTAGAGGGGAATGAGGTGGGAGCGACGGTGGCTGAGGGGAACAAGGTGGGAGGTAGCGGTGGATTTGGCATGGGGAGGTGGAAATTGACGCGATGGACCGGTGGTGGTCTGGTGGAGCATAGGAACAAGGCAGGGGTCGGCAGTGGAGGGGAACAAGGTGAGGGCGATGATAGATCTGGCATGGAGAATGAGTAGGAAGGTGGGGAGTGGAGGTTGGGTTGAGGGGGGAAGATGGGGAGTAGAGATTGGGTTGAGGGGATTGAAGTAGGCTGGGCTAGGAACTAGGGGAATTGAGAAGATTGTTAGCTGAAAATTAGGATGAACAGGCTATCTTATGACCATATCAGTGCAAACACAGTCCAACTAAATATATTATTGCCATGCCGTCCGATGGGCCGACTCTATAGGCTCAACACGATCCGACTGATCGTGTCGGCTCGGCTCGGCTCAAAAACACTCGTGTGGTGATGTGCTTAGGCCATGGGCTAGCCCAGAAAAGCACTGCCCGACGCCCAGTTCTAGCAACGACCAGGGACTATGTCGGCCACCACAAGCGAGTAGTTTGCCGCTGTCACCGTAATTGGCCTTATTTGCAGACACACACAAGTATTTCAGCATCCCACCGTTTGTGATGAACAAGCTAGAATCCAAAACGGCTGCAGTCGGACACTTGTCACGCCCATCCAAGGTGCTGATCCCAACCTCTCCGCCCGCGCGCGCCGGACCGTAATCCTACCAAAATCAACAGCTCCCTCGGCGATCGGCATCCGCGGAAAACGTCAAGCGGTCTACGCCATGGTTGCGTTTTCACTCAGCAACAGTACAGCACGCGAGTGCAACCTGGACAGCGTCTCCCTGAACCTGCCCTGGTCCAGGCTCACGTTCTGCCCGCCCAGGTACACGCGCGCCACGAAGTCCCACCCCTTGTTCCGCTTCGCCTTCTCCGGGTCGGCCACCACCACGTCGTCGGGCCCGTACTTGCGGTGCAGCGAGCTCTCGTGCCCGCGCACGTCGTACTGCTCGTAGTGCAGCCCCATCCTCGCCGACGCCGTGCCGAAGCAGTCGCGAGCGATCCGGCTGATTCCGAGCGGCACGATCTGGAGGAGCGCCGATCCGGGGCGAAGGAACAGGAACTTGGTCAGGTCCGCGCCGTGCACGCCCACCAGCACGTCGCACGAGCTCACCGACGCGTACACCGCCGAGAGCGGCATCCCGTTGGCCGTCTCGAGGATTTCCACGTCGAACCCGACCGAATTCGCGAGCTGCGCCACCGCCGCCTGGTTCTCGATCACCCGCGTCCCTTTGCGCGACACGATCCCGAGCCTTGGCCTCCGCCACGCCGGTTGCTGTATCTCCGGCTTGCTGTCTCCGGTCTCGTACACGTCGGCGAGAAGATGGTGGAAGTCTACGACGGTCTTGTTGTCCCGGATCCTCGTGGGGTCGACGGCAAGGGTGCCGTGGAATCGGGTCCCGACGATGGCGCTCTGGAAGCAGTGCTTCCTCTTGTCGTGGAGCAGGTCGATCACGTGGTAGTCAGAAAGGCCGGAGATGATCTCCCGGAACGTGCCTGCCCACCACGGGTTGTACGAGAGGACGGCCAGCACGACGCGGCGGCGGAGGTGCTGCACCGTCAACCACGCCGGCAAGAACCCGTCGTTGAAAGCGTGGAAGAAGTTGCCGGTGTAGCCCCCTGCTGTCATGACGAGGACCGGCGCGTCGTGCCGGACGTCACACCGGTGCTCGGACGCCTCCTCCGGTCGGGCCACCCGGAGCCGCACCTCCTGGACCGTGCCCATGATGAACCGCTCCCATTTGCGCGGGTAGGGCCGTATCCGCTCCTCCACGGTGGCGTTGGGGGGCGGCGCTTGCGGCGGGAAGAGCAAGAACGACAGGGACGCGGCGTCCGTGCGCACGTCGCCGGCCATGAAGCAGACGTCGGTGCTGAAGTCCGAGCGGTCGCAGCAGATGGAGTGGTTGGGCAACGACGAGCACGGGGAGTGCACCTGGTTGTCAAGAATTCGGACGTCGCCTGCATTGCCGCCACCGTCGTCTCGTCCCAGTACTCTGCCCAGCGTCCTTTGCGATGACCGCGCGGATTGCGGTGAGAAGAAGTCGTGGCCATACGTCGACGTGAGCACGAAGAATCGCGGGGCGTAGAGGAGCACGCACAGGATGACGGGGAGCAGGAAGAAGAGACGGACAAACCCCGGCCACCTGACCTTCTTACCGCTCCCGACGTCTTCCATGGTGCTGAGATTTTTCTGGTCGGGGGATTTTGAGGCCATCTCCTCGCGCGTTGGTCTGTGGAAAATGGATCCGGAGCAGCTTGTGGCCGGCGTCTCGCGTCGCGTCGGGTTTTAAAGGCCAGCGAGACGAGTCGCACTGACCGGCGCGTTCATTGATGTGCGTGTGGAAATGCTAGCCAGTCAGGTGATCGATTCCATTTCACTGGCGTCAGTTTCCGGTTCCAGACGTCCATCGATGCACCTTTTTCCAATAATTTATTATTATTATTATTATTATTATTTTAAAGACAGCTGACGCTGTGTTTATATTAGCAGGATAGAACTAATTTACAAGCGTGTCAACAAAAACAAATTTACAAGGCTTAAGAGATTGCACCAGATTCGGTAGAAATGGAAAAGAAAAGAAAAGAAAAGAAAAAAGAAAGGAGACATGAGGCCTCTCTCAAGTTTATCACTCTACAAGTTTTTTGTTCCGCCGCTCTCGCAAAAATTCAGTTTGCTATCTCGTGCTTGTTTGATTGAAGGTTGTCTTCATTAGTTGACCATTTGTTTTGGAAGGATCTGTATTGTACTTTTTTCACAACTGCTAGCATGTTAACATGATCAATGTTTTGATACCTTTCCAAAGTCCCAATAGGTAGTTTACAGGGTTCCGCTGCTCCAGCCTCCATATGTGTCCCTGGCTCCCATCGATTCGGTAGGAGAGATGACAGGCGGACTTATAGGACAATGGATGACCACAAACATCGAACTTAATGGTAGTCAATAAAGAGATGATATGTAGTTTTTGAGGTTTTGATGACACATTTGACAGAAATATTAATTTGGCCACCCTAAGTTGAAAGCGTCACGTCGTTCATAGCCGATTTTGAAAGAAATTTGACACCTCAAAACGGATGGATGGGTGATGTGCTTACACAAACTATGTACGCCGTCCGAAGTCCACAGAATTCGTCAAGTCTGTCTGGTATTTGCGTGTGCTGAAAATACAGCTAGCTTGCTCTGGGATAGATCGTTGTGTGTCGTTGTCATCCACCGGCGTACGTTTTAATGTGTGAACGTTGGTCGATAATTGATCTCCTGGAATATGTGCTGTCCACACTGATTTAGTTTAATCAATTTCTGTGATCGTGGTAACGTCCTGTTAGCTCCTGTAAGTGCTCACCATTCGGGAAGTTTTGGTATGGCGACAAATGCTAAAACAGGTAGCAATTAATGGGTAGTTTTATGCATGTTCTTCCTCAAATGGCACGCATGGAATTAAGGTGAATGAACATGCCGAATCAGCGACAAAAATGGGGCGGAGAGCAGATGATCGCTTGTACTACAGCTAGAACAACAATGGTTGGTGCTTGGTCTCTCTCTCTCTCTCTCTGTGCCACGTCCATCTCTCCATGTTACCGGCTCCTTCCATTTAATTTGTTCCTCTTAACTGTGTTGGCTTCATTGACTAATGACAATGCGTCCCAGCTGGATGGTCAGATTTCATAGAATGCAATATCCCAGTGTAATGCACTCGCAAGGGAAAAAAAACTCTCTCGATCTTCCAATACAAGTTACACACGTCTTAGTGTAAGGGAATGGATAAGTAAGTACCATTTACCCTATATTTATACTTTAACATTTATACAACTTTTAAAACAAAAAGCATTGAAGCACCTCTAAAAACAATCCTAGCGTAATTAATGTACAACTCTATACAATATTCGATGGCATAATGGACTAAGTGGTCGAATCCAATGCATCCAAAGACTTATTTCCCGTGAGATTCCTTCATTCCAGAGTCAAATAAACAGGCCTAGGGCATGTACAATAAAACCACATCAGTTTACTCTTAGTATATACACATCAGCTTTATTCTATGTGAAAAAGTGAGAAAAGAGCTGGCTCTTATTTAATAGCAAGTATTGCACGGGAACATAGGTAGATTAGTTACTCCCTCCGTTTTTTTTGTTGGGCGCCATTTCTACCGGTGCTTATTGAAAATTGTAAGGTGCAATGCAGGCTCCAAGAAGTTTGATTTTCATTTCTTCCGATCCTAACCTTTGAATGGATTGCTTTGTATTTATTGCCTTCGTAAATCAACAGCCACATGTAACAGCTAACCACCGGTGATGCATTGTTTCAAGCACTAATTAATGAGCATCTTATAATTATTAGGGGCATAGAAGTAACTAACCACTTGCACTTGGTATAAGAGCCATAGCAAAAGACGCCTAACAAAAAAAAACGGAGGGAGTATGTGCAAGAGAGATGAGATAGTTATTGCACAGCATTTAGAACCAACATTTAAAGATAGCTACTATTGAATAAACTAACTTTAATATCTATTCTAGATTATATGAATAAGAGATAGAAAAAGTAATGTACTTTACTATTGTACTTGTTCTTAGCCAGGCAGTTCATCTGGCATCAGCATTGCTCTGGGCAACGTGCGCGGATGGCCGCACCGAAAACGATCCGCGCGGGTGCTGCCAAAGGCTGCATGGATCGAGGGTATTCCGGCCGACCGAATCGCGGGGTCGACCAAACCAGGTAATGTCCCAGCTCTGAAAACCGGCCGCACCGGCTGCTATTGCGGCCGGCTTGACAACGGCATCCCTCGCTTCGGCGGATAGGTCGCCGTTGCCGGCCGGCGAGACACAAGCCTACAGCTTCTGCCTGCCAAGTAGCCCACCATGCATTGACGCCTATACTTTTTGATCTCTTTCTTCCGGTAGTTGTGCCTATACATCTTGTGTCGTCTGCTACTAGTTTGTCAAGTTTGTGGTCCTCTAAACCTTTCGAGTGCGTCACGTCACGTCTGACAGGTGTTTTACAGGTTCTACAAATTGGCTAGTTCTACTAGCAGTAGCCTTTGATTGAACGCGAGCATTATTAATCTCCCAAAAACAACAACAACAGAAAGCTAGAGTCTTGCGCCAATATCTTACCTTTTGTAGCTAGAAACTAATTTAAAAATGTTAATTAAGTACACAGCGCCCAACCAAAGTATCAACTTTTTGTCGAGTTTCACGCGCACGAATCCGACAACGCTAACAAGACTTCACACAATGATATCACACTTTTTGGTTCGTTGCATAATGATTAGTTTTTGCATGAACTCCCAACTATATCTGCAGGCTGAAGTTCAGATAGTGATTGCATACACGGGAGAGAAGAATCCGAGGGGCTGAGAGAAAGAGAGACGCACAGCGGCACAAGGGTCTGATTATCCGATGCAGCAGTTATATGTGGACCATTAAATCAAAAAGTGGTGGTCTAAATTTTCCAGAGTACTATCCAAAAAATACTGTGTCGATTCTGACACAGTAGCATATACTGTAGCTGATGACTATTAGACGATCAGGACTCAATCAAACGGTATGTCCTAGCAGCCAGGGACTGTTTAAATTGTAGTCCCCATATCAACTACATAGAATCTCTTTCCCAAGGACCTACGTAGTAAATAGTAATACAAACATGGATATGTAGATACTTAGATGATGTCAGGATGCAAATAAGATTTATGTAAAACCATAAAGCACGGTTTTTATCATTAGCACTTTTATTTCAGTGCCATAATGCCTTATCCCGTCCATTCTTCTGGAGATGTTGCACCAGCACAGATAAATTAAGGGCCCAGACGGTGCACTAGCCTCCATACGTACGATCGCACAAAGAGCACGGCTAGATCTAAAACCAGCACGCCACACATGCTCATGCAAATCTCAACACGAGGCTCATGGGAGCTTTTGCAAGGGTCATAAATGACACTCATCTCAAAGAGATCACCCTACATGGTAGAAGGTTCACGTGGTCCAATCACAGGGACAACCTCACCTTAACAAGGATTGACCGCATGTTCTCTACAAATGATTGGGACTTGATGTTCCCCCACTGCCACATACAGGTGATCTCCTCCCTCGTTTTTGACCATTGTCCTCTATTGCTGCTGGGACATGTCAGACCAAAAAAATTCCAGGGATTCAGGTTTTAGTTGTTTTGGACCAAGATGCCCAATTTCCACCAGATCGTCCAACAGGCTTGGGAACAGCTAGTCCGAACTCATAATGACTTACGCAGGTTCCATATCAAACTCTCTAGGACTGCAAAGGCACTTAGAGCCTGGAGTCGTCTGTTAGTGGGAGACCTCACGCTCTAGTTCTACGTTGCAGGTGAGCTAATTCTCCAGCTGGACAGGGCTCAAGAGGTCAGACCTCTATCTGACCCAGAAAGAGAATTTCTGTCCGGTCTCCGCCACAGGGTGCTGGGGATTGCAGCCGTTCGGAGGGCACGCCTCTGACAACAATCCCGGATGACCTTCATAAGGGAGGGGGACACAAACTCAAAGTTTTTCCATATTAAGGTGAATGCGCGCAGGAGGAAAAACCATATCCAGTCCATTTTATCTGACAGGGGGCTTCTCCAAAAGCATCACGACAAGCAGGGCGAACTGCACGAATACTTTCTCAATCTGCTAGGGACAAAAAAGCAAAGGAGCCATTCCTTCAACTGGAATTCTTTGGGCATCCCGCAACATGATCTCTCGGCCTTAGAGGAACCTTTCACTGCTGAAGAAGTTAAAAGGTGGTTTTCGCCATGCCATCCAAGAATGCTCCGAGACCGGATGGTTTCATAGGGCTCTTTTACACGGCCTGTTGGGCCATCATTGAGCAAGACCTCTTAGTGGCATTGCAGCAGTTGTTCAACCTCACGGCCATCAGTTCCAACTGCTTAATACAGCCAACATAGCGCTGCTACCAAAGAAATCGGGCGCTAACTCCGTTGCAGATTTCAGGCCAATCAGTCTCATTCATAGTGCGGGCAAGATTTTTTCCAAAATTCTTGCACACAAGTTAGCACCTAGGCTGCATGAGATCGTTCCTACCGCTCAGACTATGTTCATCAGGAGCAGATCTATTCATGACAATTTCTTGTGCATCAAGAACACGGTCTCAGATCTTCATAAGAGAGGAACACATGCGCTCTTCATAAAGCTGGACATAGCCAAGGCTTTTGATTCTATCAGTTGGGAGTTCTTGTTGGAATTGCTTACCCACGTTGGTTTTGGCTAGCAATGGATAGAGTGGATTGCCATGATAATGGCATCAACCACCTCCAGAGTTCTCCTTAATGGCATTCTGGGCCAGCCCATTAAACACAGGCGAGGACTCCAGCAGGGTGATCATCTATCGCTAATGCTTTTTATAATTGGCATGGACCCCTTATACAGGTTAGTCGCGAAGGCCTCCAGGGATAACCTCCTGCCACAGATTCCTTCCAGGTGCGCCAAAATGAGGATTTCCCTCTATGCAGATGACGTCGCCATTTTTGCAAAACCCTGACAAAGAAGAGTTCAACACGATTAGGGGGCTTCTAGACATCTTCAGCGCGGCGACAGATCTACAGACAAACCTCCAAAAGAGCGAGGTTTATCCGATTAGGTGTAACAACGTCGAGATGGTGAACCTTTTACAAGAATTCCCAGCGCGCCTTCAGTCCTTCCCTTGCAGGTATTTAGGGCTACCCTTACGCCCAACAAAATTGAAGCGCACGGATTTGCAGCCTCTCATTGATAAGGTCCGAACCCGCTTGGCAGGGTGGAAAGGGAAGATGCTTTCTAAGGCCACCAGGCTAGTTCTAACCAACTCGGTCCTCACTTCCCTAGTGCTCCACCACTTGATGGTATTTCCCCTCAGCTCCTGGATCATAAAGAAAATAGATCGGCTTCGACGAAGCTTCATCTGGAGAGGGGAACATGAATGCAACGGAGGGCGCTGTCTCGTTAATTGGAGCAAAGTCTGCAGGCCAAGGGCTTTCAGAGGATTGAGGGTTAAAGACCTTCACAGGTTTGGACGGGGCATCCGCCTTTGTTGGCTCTGGTTTGGCTGGAAGGACCATGGCCGACCATGGGCAGGGATACCAGTGCCATGTGACAGCACTGATCAGGCCTTATTCAATGTCAGCACGCAGATAACCTTGGGAGACAGCAAGACAACGAGGTTCTGGGAGTCCAACTAGTAACATGGGATTTCACCTAGGAATTTAGCACCGTCCTGTTATCAACTATCCAGAAGGAAACATCGCTCAGTACATGATGAGTTATCGGGTCACAGTTGGCTGAGGCCGTTGCGACGAATTACTTCTGAGGCGCAGCTAGAGGAGTTTGTCCATTTATGGCAGGCAATCTAGCAGGTTCATTTGCAATCACATGTACAGGATGATATTACATGGAAATGGACGCGACAGGGGGACTACTCGTCCAAATCGGCTTACAGGATTCAATTCCATGGGTCCATTCCGGATGACAGCTCCACCAACATCTGGAAAGTGAATGCAGAAGGAAGATGTAAGTTCTTCGTGTGGTTGTTCCTGCATCAAAAGATTCTAACAGCGGATAAACTCACAGCCAGGGGATGGCCTCACAGTGCGTCTTGTGCCTTATGCACATCTCAACCTGAAACGGCGATCCACCTCCTAGTTTCTTGCCCCTTTGCACAGCAGGTCTGGCGACAAGTGTTTCGATCCTTACAAATCACCCACCCACCGCCGTAAACATCAGGTCTTCTACGTGGTGTCCTCGGATGGTGGAACTCCCTCAGATCCTCAACGGATAGGCAAAACAGCTCAAGGAAGTGGATGGAATTGTTCTGTATGTCCTATGGAACCTATGGAAGGAAAGAAATAACAGGATTTTCAACGGTGCTTCATGTTCGCTGAGTCGTGTATCCTACATTGTGATTGAAGATGTCCGCTCTCGCAGAAGTGCTTTCGCCTTAGTTTCTTCGTCTCCTGCTATTCCCTGATTCTGTCTTCCTTTTCTCGTCCTCTCTCCCTTCTTCCTTCTTTTTTTGCTCTCTCTTTAGTTTTCTTGTCCTTTACTCTGTTCTGTCTACCTCTTTTCCTCTCTAGCCTTCCATTTCTTTTTCTAGTTTGTTACTCTATTTCTTTCTGTAAGGCTGTTTTTGTCCTATCCTTACTTTAATGTATGGCAGAACTCCTGTCCTTTCCTTCAAAAAAAATCCAAGCTAATCAGGGTCATTTCGCATGTCTGTAATAAAAACTTGATCGCTGATGACAAAACAGATTCGGTGTGTCGGTCATCCTCTTTTAGTAGGCAGTGTCGCAAAGATCGATCAATTAGCAGAAGTAGCAAGGAACCCGACTAGTTCGTGGAAGAGGACAACCGAAAAGCAAAAAGGAAACAGCAGCTGTGCAAAGCCTGTGTCACGACTCACGAGTGTAAGCAAGCTGTGAAGCATAGAAAGGGACTGTACCTATGTTGATTTGTGATCTCAACTCTGATGATGCAAATGAAGGATGGTTTCTGAGAGCCTAGTCTGGCCTCTCTGCACAGGTCAGGATACTTATGGGTTTATAGCCGCAATGGGATTAGTTGACGCCACGTTGTAAAATCTTTGCTTATAACCCTTCCCATATAGTTGATCACCGGGCGCGGCCTTTTCTCGATTTGGGTTTTCCTTGTATCTCACCTCCTTTTATTATAATCTCTGTTTGGCCGTGCTTTGACAAAAAAAAAGGAGGATCGGACGGGCCAGGTACCGCCCCAATGGCGCGCGATCAGCAAATAAATGAAGAAAAATATGGGCCATCAATTTCATTTTTGGAGGGATTTGGGCCGTACGTGTCGGACTCTCGGATCCTAATGCTGGAACCGGATGAGACTGGAAATCGCGCGCTCCTGCCCTCGGCCGGGCGACGGCTGGGCCGAAGGATGGCCGTTTTAATGGTTACCGATTTTTATCGTATCAAATTTTGCGGGCGATGATCAAATTTGATAATAATTTGATTTACTACTAAATTTAGTAAGATGTTTTTCTTTTTTTAAGCTCTCTAGTCCATTTTATTGTCAATTTTAGATCAAAATATTATTGGTAACTAATTTAACGACTAAATTTTAATAAAGATTGATATGATAAATTTATCATCAAACCAAAGAGTCCCGCACTAGCATTGCGGAAGACTCGAGTTCCTCTCCCATCCCGATCGTTTGCACGGTTAGGACCGTGCAAGTGTGCAACTCGTTTGACTTCATTGGTCCAAGAGCTCCCGAATCTGAATGAATTGGAGACTCGCGAGGATGAGAAAGGGACTAGAGGTGGCCAACTACCACCGAACCTGACAAGGAACCAGCAGCCGTCCGGCTTGGAGCTCTCTGATACTGAAGTGCAAGGAACATATGGGCTCATGAATTCCTCATCATGCACTTGTGGGAAAAATGTGTATCATGAATCGTGAATTTGCAATATGATTGAGACATTATGCAGTTGTAAGGGTATGTATAATGGAGAGTCAAGAGTGTCTCTTAGCACATTTTTTTAAGCAAAAAAGATAAGCATGTACAAAGGACATGCATAAGAACCAACATGCTATTTAATACTGCTCCTCTCTAATTCTAGGCTGCCTAGGAGCTTGTGAAGAGTCGTCTCTTCACCAAGAGTCGACTCTAGAATTTTTTGCACGTTTCCCCCTGCCACATCAGTGAAGCATGTCCACCTTATCACTAAAAAACACCATATTAAATGGCTTTGTACATGCCCTAAGAGGGCCGCCCAATGACCTTAAGCTAACATATCAGTCAGTAGCGTCTCAGTCTCTCAGATAGCATGCATCATCATCCGTAGCCTATAGGTGGGGAGTTGAGTAAGAAGATGTGGTGCCTTCTGTTCTAGTAGTCTCTGTTCAAATTTATAAGATTTATTTTTTCTTTACACATAGGCTAAAAAATATTAAAAATAACTAGACTACCTTTAATTATTATCACTAAGCGCTATAATCTATATATATATATATATATTAAAAATGTGAAGTAAAGATAGATATTTATTAGGGGTATATAGAGAATATTACACTAATTTTGCATTAAAATATGAAATACATTTTGTATTTATGATAAAATAAAAAAATAATACTTATAAATTTGGATGACAGGAGTATTTGACAATAAACACCATATTGATCTCTTGTCGTAGTGATCGCCCCATCTTAGTTCTGTGACCGAGGTTGCGTCGACGGAAGAATGATCAGACACATTGTCCTCGTGACCTTGTGACTTTCATAGCCTGAGTTTGACAATTTCTCGTGATCTCCTCCATGCGTCTCCCTTGAACTTGGAGTGAAACTTGAGCAAGTGGAGGTGGGTGTTGTTTGAAATTGGGTTTTACCTAAATTAGAAAAAAAAGAAGAGGATTTTACTTGGTCAACCGGCTAGCGAAGCTCTTTGAGCCGAGGCAGCCCAGCTGGACACCATTCAGTACCCTAGCTCCTAGGGGCACAAGTCAGAGGGATCGGAGAGGAAGAGAGCGACTGCGATGAACAGGGGTGGATCCAATAATATGACAGGTTGGACTACTGCTCTACCCAAAATTTACAAGATCTCTTATACCTAGATGTGTATATACTGTGTAGACCAACAAATTTGGCCTATAGGTAGGGCATAGACCAACAAGTTTGCCCCACCTATAATTTCTTTCTGGGCCCGTGTAATACCACAACTTGTTTTACCGGGGTTTTTGGCCAGAATTGTGTTGTTTTCCTAAAACCCAAAGAATTATTCGGAAGGGCAAAAGATTTGTTGTCTCGCAGTTTTAAGAATCTTGCCGATAAGTTTTAAGTTATGCCGAATGCATATCGGAAAGGGGATTTCTTTCGAGCTGTATAGTTTGATGGCAAGCTTGTTTTTCTTGTCATTTGTCTTTTCCCGCCAAGAGTGAAATTTAATTGGTTCGCACTAAGGGTTAAAGTTGTACTTTCATTTTTGTTTTTTGGAGGGGTTTCATTTCTTGTGGTTCCTAGCTTTCTGGTTAGTCACCTTTTGGTTGAGAATAAAAAGAAGAGAGAGAGGGAGCTTGCCATTTTCTTTTCCCTCAAACCCCCAGCGCCTCCTGGTTTGCTCCCTGGCCGACTGCAATCTGGCGTGAGGCTCCTCCTCCTGCGACTTCCAGCCAGTGCCTCCCCTGGTCTCCTCCTCCTGCGCCTCCCTGGCCGACTCCCCTCCAGCTGCTCCCTGGCCGGCCGCCCTCTTGCCTGCCCGCGCCTGCTACCCAGCTAGCGCCTCATTTGCTCCCCATGGCCGGCGACCCCCTTCTCCGGCGAGCCACCGGCGAGCCCTCCTCCGGCCAGCCACCGGCGGCATCTCCAGCAGCCAGCATCAGCCCTTCCCCACCTCCCTTCAATGCATGAGTGAAAGATTTGAGGTAAAACCCTAGAAAATTTGGGGAGTTAAGTTCTTGCATGCAAGGTGTTTGTGTTAATGTCTAGCTGGGGTTCATGATTTTGAGTTGTTGGGGGTTGGGAAATGGAGAGACTAGAGTGAATGAGAATGTTCTGTTCGGACAGATTTTCGTCCTTGGTTAGAGCTGCTAATGGAAAATTTTACAAGCGTTTCCTGGGGGTTTGGCTATAACGAAAGTTGTAGATAATCGAATTACCTTTCAATAGAGACTGAAATCGCTAATTTTTGTTCAGCCGTTTGAAAGTTATGGCATTTTTTATGAGGGCTGTCCAGAGTAAGTCGGGTAATCTGTATCCTCTGTTCGTCTTCGATCTGGGAGCAGAGGGTAAGTTGGCTGAGCGAGCGGCTGTGATATATGCGTAGTTTATCTCCTCATGGTCGTTTCAAGTGCAAGAACGCAAAAATCCGATAAGCCAATCAAAAGTTACGCTATTTGGAAGTTTTGTCCCGAAGCTGGGAATTTCAGCGAGCTCAGTTTCTCGGCTGAACTTTAGTGTGTGATTTGGTGGCCTTCGTGGCATCTCTCGCATGAGTGGCCATGGCATAGCTGTAGATTAGCCTCTTATGGTTAAATAGAGGTAAGGATCCCATTTTTCGGCTAAACCAATTAGGAGTTAGGCTCTTTAGAGCGCTGCTGTCCCGGTTAAGCAGATTTATGTTTTTTTTCGGGTTTGGGAATGGATCGTAGGATCGAAGTCGATATAAGTCTTGTGTTTGATTTGTTGGTATGTTTTGAGTAAAATGTATTTATTTGCAGGTGATGTGACCCCAGGTGTGGCCTCAACCTCTCGCCACTCTAGTTCGAGAAGTTAAAGGCAAGTGCATACCCTAGATTGCGGCTAGGAGGATTAAACGATTGTTTGCTCTTAGCGTAAGTAATTGTCGATGCATACGCAAGAGGTAAGCCTTGCTTGGCTATAACTAGAAAGTGCTCCCTCTTATGAAAATGTCTATGATGATTAACAGTTAAGGGAATTGATGCAACTACACCGTGTTATTGAGTGTGGATGTGTGTTCATATGTGATGCTCCTTAGTTTAATTGTTGCTCTGCTAATTTAGATGAACTATAAGTGAGACCGAGTTTTTAGTAAGGTTGATTATAGTGAGTAGATTGTTCGAGTGATTGGGACTAACATGGGTTTGGTTCAAACGGTTAAGTCCTTTATAAAGATAGTATACGTGAGCATTTAACTGCAAGTGTATTGTGTGAACATGGTTCGATGGCCGTCGTGATGTGGTTGCATGATAGAAACGCTGTCATGAGTTGCCATGCCTTATGGTTGAATCTGCTTGTACAATTACCGCTAGTGACTTAGGAATGTGAGAATTGGCTATGTGTGTGTATGTGGATATGATATGTTTGTGTATGCATTGAATGAAAAGTTGCATTTCATTCATGAAAATTGCATTTGTGCATTCATAATGGAAAAGGCGACCCATGCTGATGTGGGCCTCTGTGTTCACACGTAGTGAACACGAAAGTCCTACCTCGTAGTCCCATTCATCGAGGTGAATGGGAGCGAGACAGTAAGAGTAGGCACCTTCCATCTACGGGATGGAAGGGACGTGAGGGTGCACACCGACGGGTGGGCCGGCGATCTGCAGATGCGTGCATGGAAATGAGCATTCATGTGCATTGCATCTTTCATAATGAGTGTTGTGGTAAATGGTGTGTCAATTGGGTGGTGATTGTGGTAATTGAAGGTTGATTCGTGGACTCAACCCAAAAAGGGGAGATTGAATTGAATTTGATGAATTAGCGCATTTCCTTGTCTTGCTAATTATGTTGTATGAATATTGGGGAGTGAAGTCGAGTTATGAGCTCAAATTCAATTGATGAAAATGGTTTGAGTTGCATCAAGAGGTAGTTAAGTCGGGAGACGTTGGATTTAGAGTCCAGTAATGTTTCTTTGGCGTTGAATGGTTTTATTATCAAGTTTATTACTTAATTGCGATGAATTTTGGTTTATTCAAGTTTTGTTTTAAATGGGTACAAATGCGTATTTTCCGGAGGTTGCTTCCTTTGTATTACTTGCTCTTATGGTCAAGTTCTTGTTTTACTTACTGGCCGGAATTGTTACGCTTGTGTACCTTCTTTGAGTCTTGGACTCACGCTTGTTGTTTCTTGTTTTAGGTACCTTGAAGTCGACTCACCGGGATGGGAGTAGTATCGCACGACACCACTACCTCCTCATTTAAATTAACTTGTAAAGTCCGGCAGTAATTAATAAGGTTGTAATGTCTTTGTTAGTCGTGGTGGAGTTTATTACCGTCTATTGGAGGTGTGATTGGTTAACTAAGGACCTGCTAGAATGATATCATATTATCTGCATGTTTTCTGTCTGCTGAGTGGATGTCCTCTATTCTAGAGAGGTCATGCCGAAATTTTGTAAATTTCGGCGACTTAGTTTTTCTTAGGCCAGATAAGAGTTTAGTGATTAAATTCAATTTCAGTCTTTTCGTAGATGTATCGTTTGAATTTGGAGTTTTTGGTAGCATTCGCGGTGCGCTTGGCGCCGGGGTGTTACAGCCCGCTACTGGCAATGAACACGTCATTGGCATGGTTCCAACGTGTGCGACAGTGGCTAGCAGGTCATCTGGCGGCCATTGCTCCCTCTCCTCCTTCCGTGCTTTTTAAAACCCAAGTGTATTTCCTCCTCTAGAAACAGAGACGAAGAACGACATGATATTTTTAATTCTTTTTCCCGATCTCCGAACCACTTCCGGTTTTCTTCTTCTCTAGCGGCGCTCCAGCAATATCCTCGGCTGCCTGACGCCCTTGTAATGTCCTCGGCCCCAATCTGTCTTCTATCACTCATGGATAATGCTTTTGCATGTAACCTGTGGTGAAAGGATGGTAATGGCAGTCAACAACTCTAGGCAGGATGACGAGGTACCTTCGGTGCTCCCCATTGCTGAATCTTGGTGTTGATCATGCTTGTTATGTGCGGTTGATTTGGCATCCTGGCGGATTTGGTGTTCGGTGACTTGTTATCTTTTTTGTATTTAGTACTTTGTGGCTTGCTATTCTTGGTCGACTGTTGTCATTTTCTCAGCCAGGAAGTGGATTTTGTCGCTCTGTGTAGCTTCAATTGCACCTCAAGACTACTCGCTAAATTGCCTCACTCGGTGGTCTTGCGGCATTGTATCTTTGAAAGCCTCGCCAGTGACATGTGACAGTACAACAACGATATTGTTTTCTAGGACATCGTCCTTGATGAGCCTTGCTTATTTCATGAACCTTGTGTCGGTGCTTTGTGAGTATATTTGATGTTCTGTTATTTTACTTACATTTTAAGGGGCTGTGCAATTCTCTTTCTTAATAACCTTGTTTGTTGTGGTGGCTAATAGTATGTGAAGATTGGACTTTTGTGAGACAGTTTGTGATAATAAGTCACTTTACTGTTTAGATATTAAAGTTGATTCTTAGCTAGTTAATTTACTTGTCCAATACAAATAATTCACTTCATATGAGTAGTACAGTTCTATATATATTCCTTATTTCTATCAATAATTGTTCTTTTACTTTCAATATATATAGGAAAATGATTCCATATTCCTGGGTGTATGTACTCCTACCTCTAATATACCGTTTAAATGATGTTGTTATGCCTCTTTATCCTTTTGAGTATACTCTAATACTGATTATAAGATACTCCAAAGTGAGTTTCATGAAAAATTTCATTAAAATCCACCTTTTATAGGATAATTTGTTTACATATTCCTTATACATATGGAAAAGGGTACGCAGCAAAAAAATAAAGGTTCTGATGAAATTCTTTTAATCATGTTGTATTGGAATATCTTAGAATTATTATTGGACTATACCGAAAGTGATAAAGAAGTATAAAACATTTATTTAAGTGGTATATTAGAGGTGGGAGTATGTACTGCCGGGAGTACGAAAAAGGCTTCCATATATATATATATATATATATATATATATTGATCAGCGAACATGTATAATTGTTAAGAGTGATTAATCAAATTGGTATTGAAGCAGATTAATTTTGGCAAAGTTTGAAATCTAAATTGGTAAGACCATAGAAACATTGTCACAAATTAACTAGTGATCATGTCCCTACTGCCCTGTTAATTCAGGCAATCTAATATCTGTGAGCAAATAATTTCTTTAACAACTTAAGCTATGTTGCTAGTTGTATGACACAATTTATTATCTTTTGCCATGTAGGAATATTTAGTATAGAGTAGCGCTTTTATGCAATATCCATAATACAAGCTACATAAATCTTAAAGCAAACAAAATGATAAGTAATCATCATCGACCTTTCATTTATATTTTAATATTTGTGCAATTTTCAAAAAATGACGCTTAATATACATAACTAGTCTTTATGTTTCGATATTCAGTAATGTGATGCTCATGTCTCTATTTATTTCACGTAACAAAATTAGTCGCTGGATATTAATTAAGTTTAGAAATAAAGTACTAATAAGTAATAAGAAAATTACTAGTACCATAAAAATCTTATAACACAGCTAGCTACCCATCAACCATCGTCGCATCGCAACCAACGCCCGCCCCCCCCGGGGCCGCCGCAGCGACGGTCTGCCGCGTTGAATTGAACCACCGGATCTTTTCGTCTGATCCGATCGGTCTCCGCCTCTCCGGTCTCCGATGCGATCATCATGTTTTTATGGGCCCTCTCGCACTCTGCTGACTTTGACATTCGGCGGCGACGAGCGCTTTAACGCGTCTCCCGCCAGAAAAGGACGCCGCAGGCAGGCGGCAACCGATGCCAACCGCCGAAAGTGAGGAGCCGTGCCTGCACGAATCTCCGCCCCGTTTCTCGCAGCGCCGGCCATAACAAACCCGCGTCGGCGGCGAGATCTCTCCTTGCCTCGGACGCTTCCCAGACGAGTGAAAATCGTCAATACGTGATGTTTGGGGTTGGTGGGTTAAGGACAGAATATCGATTACGGCTACTGTGGTGTGCCGTGTTGTACTTCATCTGTATAAACTTATTTTTTAAATAGTTTTATCTATAAATATAAAACTTATATATAGATTTAATAAAATCTTTCCTTCTACAGTCTACACCCCTATTTATTCTCTCTCAACTATATGTATTTATTTATTATCGTCCACACAAAGTATATCTCCCATCTTCTAAGACAATTAAATAGAAGCATCTAAGTTATTTTCTCTCATACATTTCTCAATTTAAACGCAATCTTAATCCTCATGCAAAGTTAACATGAACCTTATATGTTTTTTTGACAGAGGGAGTATGTACATAGAAATAGTAGTACTAGTTCTAGGGAATGTTCTGTGTTGCAGGGTAAAACTTTTTACCTTTTTTTTTAGACATCAAAATATGCATTCACCTAGTATCAAGATGTAGCAAAAATTTTATAAAGTTTTCACCATCCTTAGAAGATACCATATGGTAGCACCAAATTACCCTTAAACTCTTATACCTTTTATTACCTCCACCCTTTAAACTTAGAGCAATGTTTCAATACTTTTCCTCCAAATACAAGTTGCATAAATCTTAAAGCAAACGAAGGGGTAAGTAATAATCATCTACTATTCATTCATGCTTTAATATTTATGCAACTGTCAAAAATAAAAGCATTGACTCATGGAGAGTTGAGCCTTGCTCAGTTGGCTCGGTGTGCTGGGGTGCACACAGTCCGCTGTGTTCAAGTGCTGCTCAACACAGGCGCTCATAGAGCTAAGTACATGCGTGCGTGGGTGTAAGTGAGCGTGTGTTTGTAGTTCGGCTGTTGTCCTCTTTTAATGAAATGTTAGAACTCATTGCAATTTTTTTTTAAAAAAGAAAAGTATTGAAGCATCTCCTTAAACTTATGATACCTCTTGATACTACTTAATATATATTTCGGTATCTACTAATGATTAAAAAGTCTTAAAATTTAAAAGGTAGAGGTATTAAGAGGTACAAAAATTTAAGACTAATTTGATGACTATTGTATTCAAAGGCAAAAGTAGAATACCGCTATAATGCAAAAAAACAAAAAACAAAAAAGCTTAACTAGCAGTAGTGGTTGTGCTTGCATGATGGCTAGGGCTTCGAACTTTGAAGAATTCTGAAAGCGAAAGCGAACGCCGTGTGGCGGTCCTCTTTTCTTTTCTTTGTTTCAGTTGGGTTCGAGTGGCTAAGACTAGGGGTCATGCCTTTGCATTCGCATATTGTTGCCAAAATGCCAACCACTCCTTCTATATTGTACTCACAAAAGATTTTGTCCTCGCCGACCTTTCATAGCCGACGACCAAGACTTCTGGATTATTATTTGAGTATTTCGGCTCGTCGCATTGGTGTAGGAATAACCTCAAGGCTGGTTCCCAATGATTGGTCGTAGCGCGTAAGAGGATAACCTTTTTTTCAGTTTATTTTAAGAGAAATATACTCCCTTCGTCTAAAAATATGAGATGTATTTTAACTTTACACAAGAATTAAGGTTGTGTTGAAATTGAGAAATGTACCAGAGAAAATGACTTATATACACCTACTTAATTGTCTTGAAAAATGACAAATAGTACTTTGTATGGATGATAATGAATAAATGTATATAATTGAGAGAATAAATAAAGTTATAGAAGAAAATGCTTTATTAAATCCATATGCAAGGCATATATTTATGAATAAAAATATTAAAAATATAAGTCTTATAAACTTAGACCGAGAGAACATCATTGAAGTAGCGATGAAATCTTTCGCAAAAGACTAGAATTAGTCAGTCAAGTCTTACAGATAAGCAACTTGAAAGATGCGTTTTTCTTAGGGTATGAAAAATGCGTCCTTGGTTGCCTCTATCATCGACGAGCATGTTCAAATGAGTGGAATTGCATCCCTTGCATTGTTTTTTCGTTTCGACAGATGATGAATATACGCTCCAAATTAACTAAGGTTCTGTTTGTTTGGACTTTTTCACTGGCTTAAAAACCAAAAAGCTAAAGCCTAAATAAACGAGTAACTTTTTATCTGGGCTTTTCAAAAATAATAAGCCTTCATATAACTAAAAACTAAAAGCCACTGGAGAGAGACTTTTATGGTTTATTGATGGTTGATTTTAGACTAATAACACTAAAGTTAGATAAAATTACTCACTTCTATCACGTACAAAAACCATCAACTTTTAAACTGTTTTTAAGCCAAAAAACTGACTTTAAACTATAAGCAAAAAACCTAAGTCTAAATAAACAGACCTAAATGAGTAATACAATGGTGGCTAATCTAATCCAAGTTCAGAAAATCAATTTTAGAAGCCTTCCAAATGCAAGTTTGGGTCCAACGGTACTTGCAAGTAGTTATGCATGCAAGCTTTAAATAGGTTGACAGGGGTTAACAAAATCAGTTTATATTACTCTAATTACATGGCAAAGTTACCGTATCTATAAGCCAAAAATTCGTAAACACTGCTGAAGTTACATATTAGCATGTCGCATAAGGGCAACAAATCTAAAGTTTCACAAGCACCATGGACTAACATCAACTAATCGAGTGCCGAAATACTTGTTTTCTCCCTGCAAATGCCCGATTTTCTCCTAAAATGTGGCTTCAATTTTTTTTACTCTACTCTCGAAAGCATTAAGGGTGAAAAGAAAGAAGAGGGATGGACCCATCAACCAGTCAGTAGCCCGCGCTTCTCAAAGCCTTGTTTTATTCGGTCTTCATGTACACTCTTTTTTTTTTCTTTATAAAATAAGACTCGCCTTTACATCTGTATGTCTAGATATTATAATATAATTATTTTTAATAAACAACTATACTTCCTATGATTGTAATATAATTGTATTTGTTATATAACTCTATTTATATATAATTAATCTATACCGTTATAATCTGGTTCTATCAAAATAAGTGGTGGAGATCATTCCTTTCATACATAACTCTAATTCTAATAATTGAAATTCAATTGTATTTGTTATATATGATTAATTTATATCGTTATAATCTGGTCCCATCAAAATAAGTGGTGGAGATTCTTCTCTTTTTCTTTAGATTAATGTGAGAATTTCTAGAATTTTAGATTATTGTAGGATTTTCTTGCTCTTAAAATGAAGGAGATGCTTTGAATATCACCAGTTGTTTTCATATATGTAGCCCCACTAAAATAAGTGGTGGAGATTAATGTGAGAATTTCTAGAAGTAGGATTATTGTTGGATTTTCTTGCCCTTAAAAATGAAGGAAATGTCTTGAATATCACTAGTTGTTTTTACATATATATATGGATAACTTTCATTCAAACAAAATTGCAAATCTAGTTATCTTCTCGACTTCAAAGGCATCAGTAGACAGCACGTGTCACCTATCGTAGCAGATCACCGGCACCGCCGTAGCTCTATCCACCTCGGTAGCTCCTCAACAAGCGCGGTAGGTGGTGGGCCCCACTTTCCTATCGCGGTATGGGACCACGGCAAGTACATATCGAGTTCGGATACCGTTGTAACTTGCCCTGTCGTGTTTAGACACCGTGATACCTCGTTTGTCACGATGGGCTTTTTGGACATACTGCACTAATAAAAAGGTGCTGCGGTAAGAAAGCACGACAGATAATATATATCACCTAACGATATTTGTGCGGTCGAGAAGGGAATTAGATTTGTAATTCATTTGATCAAAGACCAAATATTATTAAAAAATGTATATAAGACTGGCCAAACTGACATGCCAAATCTTCGCGCTTCCCCGACAGTAACCACGAAGGCTCCTCACGCGGTCACGCCACACCCATCCCTCCCCACACCCCCTTTACATCAGCGCACACCTCAGTCATCCCACTGCCGGTGGGCCCACCAACTCCTGGTCCCACCAGTCAGCGCCCCTGAGGAGCATGGATAGAGATAAATAACGGAAACGGGGGGAGGGTGCTCCTCACCCACCCACCAACCCACCCACCCAGCAGTCCACCACCTCCCTCCCTCCGTCCCTCCCTCCCTCCCTGCATCCGCAAAACCGCACACTGCCCAACCAGACAAGCAAAAAAACCAGAGCAAAACAACACAAAAGAAAAAATTTCGACGACGACGACGAAGCGAGCGGAGCGGAGGGGACGAACCGGATCGCGCCGCCATGTCGCTCGACGAGCTTGCCCAGAAGGTACGCCCTCGCCTCCAATCCGTCCGCTCTTGCTTGGCCGTGTTTTGGGGGTGGGGGGGTTCGCCGGCTGGCCGCACGAATTCTGCCCAGCTCGGCCGCAATTTGTTCAGGGGAGCTAGCTGCGTGCCTAGTGGCTGCCTCGAATTGAGCATTTCGCGCATCTGGCTCTGAAAATTTTGATTCAGTTTTTGCTAGAGTGCTGTACTTAGCTGGTGCTGACGAATGCGTGGCTTCTATGTGCCAGAAGCTACCATCCTCCGAGGCTATTCAGTTCGCGCAGTCGGATTCCAGGTTCCGGAGCCTCAGCCCAGCGCACATTCCCATTCCAACTGCTCCAAGCTTAAGATCATTGGTCGAGTCGCCGGAGTCGGTACGTGCCGATACATAGCTAAAAATGCGTGTCCATTTCCAAGTCGTCTCGTATGCATGTAGATTGCAAATCTAGCCCAGACGAGCTACAGCGGTACCCGAGCTACGCAGAACTGGATATCACGGTACCTGAGCTCAGCAAGTACTTGCCGTGGAAGGGGAATGCGGTAGATGACACGTGTTGCCTGGTGGTGGTTCCGCAGTCAAGAAGAGGACTATATTTGCAATTTCGTTAAGGAGGGAGGCAAAAATGGAAGAAAAAAAACAAGTGTGCAAGGGGGCCAAATATACCGAGGCTTCCATTTTGTGGGGTAGCCGTAAATATACGTCATTCACATTTGCATTGTAGGGCACCTTGAGACTTGAGTTGATGTCCAACTTGTGTCGTCATACGGAAGTTGATGTCCGTATGAAGTGCAAATCCTGATTAGGGTCATGCATGGATGCAAGTGTTTGTGTCTAAACTCTTTGGGTTTTGTATGGAATATCAAGCATACTCCTGAGAGCGTGACGAATACCTCCAAATTTAACATTGGGAGGTGCCATTGCGTGGCCCGTATATTTGACTATGTACTTGGTATATCATCATTTTATTTTATTTTCTGTTTACAATATTCCCATTGTTTGCACAGCACTTGCATAGCTGCATGTGGAGGCCAAAATTTAGAGCCAATTTAGCATTCTTTGAGCTTTGGCTTTTTAATTAGTACCAAAATAAGTCCAGAAAGGAGTAAGTAATGACTTATTTCTTCGTTTAAACTTTAAGCATAAGCATCCCATTCACGGAAAATCTGAAGCCAGTGGGGGATGGGTTATGGAGCTTACAAGTCCGTGTGGGCTTATAAGTTGAGTTGATCTGAAAATCTTTCAGGGCTTGCCTTGTAAGTTAGCTTATTTATAAGCACAATGAGCCAACTTAATAAGGCTGAGCTAAGCTGAACATGCTCATAAAATGTTAGCCAGTAACCCTGGATGTGTTTACTTTGTTGGTTTTGAAATGAAAACGGAAATTCCTTTTGACAGGGCAAAAAAGGGTGAAATGTTGACTTTGTTACCCCCATCAGATTTCCCACTGTCTTATTGACATTCTTTGCATTGCAGGTTTCTGATGAGAGGGTAATCCTTGATGCCATTGCCTCACATCAAAGTGAAACTGGATCCATCTCTACAGTTAGTTCAGTAGAATCAGTGAAAGCAGCTTATGAATTCCTTCCTCAGACTCCTATCAAGTCAACTGATGCTCACCTTGTTGAGTTTTCAGAAGCTATGAGAGGTAAGGAAACACAAACTTTAGCTGACACTACCTGAAGCTTACTTTTATAACAGTCATATAAACATATTGCGCTCTGTACTTATATTCAAAATAGTGACTCGTGCAATTCTATGAATTTAAAGCTGTCGCAAAAGCATTGCGACTAGTTGCTGAAGGGAAAGCTGCCGCTCAAGCAGAGGCGGCAGAGTGGAAGCGTAAATATGAATTGGAGATGGCACACAAACAACAGAGTAAAATCAAAGGTTAGATTTATACATTTGCAATTGCTGCTTTTACTTTTTAACAGACAATATCATCACTTCAGCTGTTAGTTGACGACTGCAGTATAGTACTGCCTTACTCCAGTCACAAAACAAGTGTCATCCTTTACTTTCCAAATTCATTGTGATGTCAATTTGACCATTGGCCTTTATCATCGTGTATTTGTAAAAGGAAGTTGTAATTATAAATTATTATTCATGGCAAATCTAGAAATTTACAAACAATGATGGTCAAAGTTGTCTTGATTCAACAACATGTGTAACACCCCAGCACAAGTTGAGGTGGCCTGTGTGTCCATATGTGGTAGTGGTGGGTTAGTAGTTTAGTCCCACGTCGGGAATTTAAAGTGCAGAATAGTATCATATAATGCCCGAAAGTCTATACGTAGCAACTTTGGGTTAAACCTTTTGGGCGAAGCAAGGATGAAAGCCCAAGTAAGTTGCTACGCGTGTGTAGGGCCATGCTACGTGGGGGATAGGCTTTATGAATTTTGGGTCTTGTGGCGCTACAGCACACTTCCCAGCTCCCATGGTGAAACTTGTTTTGTGGGCAGAGGGAGTATCGTAGCCTCATCGGATGAATCCCAAAATGGTTGATACATATCTTATGCTGTGGAATGCGATATACTGTGTTGCAGAATATTGAAGCATACCCAAAAAAAAAATAATCTAAATTGGACCTTGTGCAGGCTGCGGCGGTTGTACAGGTAATAACTTAGGGAAACTAGCCAGCCAACCAACACTGGAGATACCTGTGTCTGATCAAACAGGATGTTGTGGAAATCATGGGATATGTTCACACGAGGTTCTCCAAGACGAAATACCTGGACCTAACCCAAGATCTAGTCACAAGATCACCGGAAGAAAGGCGCCATTTAGACTTTCATGGGGATGCAATGGGGACAAAAATGGCAAGCACAAGCACGATTTTGTGTCCTTTGAAAAAGGAGATATAACAACAGCAGAGCGCAGCAATAAGCAGGTTGGTCTTCCCCTTCTGTTTGATTCATTTTGAAATAGTCAAGAACACTGTGATTTTTTAATTCCAGTGGCTGGAGTTTCTTAACAAAAAAATTATCACTCCTGTGCATGTCTCTCTTTCCATGACAACGAATACTTTGGATTCAGATCTTACTGAAATGGGAATCCCCACCACAAACAGTGCTTTTCATTACCAAACCTAATTCCAACTCTGTGCGTGTTCTTTGTGCTGAAATGGTCAGGTGTGTTCTCTTCACTGTCTTGCACCACTGGTTACAATAGCCTTACTTGCTTTCATGACTCTGTGAACCTTATCTTTGAACATACTTAGAATGATCTGTATATTTTTCATCTTTATGAGTGCAAGGTTATATTTCCACGCATTTACCAATATAACAAGCAGATACCTGTCTTTAATTATACATATTCAATACCCTAAATATCTTGTTATGACTGATACAAGCACAGTTTATGTGGGTTATATGCCATTGTGCTGGTAAGATATATATTGTACTTGCACCACTAATAGGTTCATTTATTTTCTGCAGATGGCTTAAGGAGCATAAAAATTTAAATGTCTTTGTAGAGCCACGTGTTAGCAAGGAACTCCTAACGGAAGATTCCTACTACAACTTCATCCAAACATGGGATAATGGTAAAAGATTTTATTGATGTAACGCATTTCTGTCATGCTGCTCCAGATTTTTGCATTTCGGAACATTAGATATACTTAAGAAAAAAAATTGTTATTTCAGCTATGGACTTCTGTTCTTTCTATGATTGGTATTCTAATATAGGAAGAAAGGTAATGGGAATTGAATCAATTGATTATTAAAGTAAAAAGTCCATATAACACCTCAAACTTTGCTCAAAAGTCTGTTCGGCACTCTGAACTATGAAACCAGACATTTGACCCTCCGAACTTTGCAATTCGGTTCAAATAACACCTTAACCCGGTTTTGCATAGTGGTATTGTCCGGGTGGTACGATGAGTATGCGGTTTTGCCATTAGGATGACATGCTGGATAAATTTAGGTGAATGATAGGTGGGGCTTACAAGAGTTTCTCTTCAAAATTGAAATATAGAGAGGGGTGCTATAGGGGCTGATAGGCATGGAAGCATGATTAGGAGCTCGGCAGGGTAGAAATGCATGTGGGTTCACCTGTATTGACTTAATTTGGCCAGTGTGTCATCCTACATGGTAAAACCACCTACTTATTGAGCCACACGGGCAATACTACTATACAAAACTGGGTCATGGTGTTATTTGAACCGAATTGCAAAGTTTAGAGGGTCAAATATTTGGTTTCATAGTACGGGGTGCTGGATAGACTTTCGATCAAAGTTTAGGGTGTTATATAGACTTCATCCATTATTAAATAAATTGCAGAATTAGTATGGACAGTATAGACTGCTTTTGCTGAACTTTCTAGTGGTGCTTAGATGATATCAAGTTTCTGCCTCTTCTCTTTCTTTTTCATGGAGCCGTTTTATGAACCCTGGTATTGCTTGAATTTCCAATTCTTATTACCTATGTGGCCAGAATTGCTCAAAGCCAGCCTGACCACATCTGAATATAGCTATATCCTCGCACTAGATTTCAGCACAAATCCTTCTTGGCACTGAACTGAACATATTATTAAGCTGTTTTTTGTGTCAAAAGGAAATGTTTACAGTATTGTGTTTGAGTGATGTGCAACCACATGGGCTGCAGCTTCCTTACAGTTCTAAACCTTAAAAACTTATTAAGGTAACTTTAGTGGTACATTTAGGAATTAGGACTAAGCACACTTTTCCATTGTAGGATTGTATTGATCAACATTTTGTCGTTTTGTAATTTCTTATGCTCATGTTTTGTGTTGTACTAGAATTTGCTATTACTTATTTTATTCATCTATCACTCCCTTTTTTCTGCCCAACTAATTAGAAAATCCTGACAGACGAAGAGATAAAGATGTTGCACACAAAGGTTGATCTCATTGTAACTCTTGGAGGTGATGGAACTGTTTTATGGGTAAGCAAATCCAGTTCCTTGATACTTTGGTTGTGATGCATCCTTGCATAATCATATATGGAGTCTAAAGCTTTTGTATCCTTTTTGATATATTAACCACCTTCAGCTGTGTGGTTATTGGTCCTGAATGGCTACAAAACAAGTTAGATTGATATTACCACACCACTTGTTAATATACTATTTCTTGCAGTTCTATATGTTAAAATTATAAGAAATACTCTGGTACATGTTTTCTTCATCAATCATCCAATGCTAGTTGGACCCTGGCATCATTTTGATTTGTTAATAATTTAATTAAATCCTTTTAGTCGATACCTTCAATTAGCTGTCTTTTGCATGACTGGAAGCAATAATTGTTAGTGTTAAAATTCCCCTATGTTATACTAGATCCCCTGGATGCCCTGTCTGCATAATGCAAACTTCAAAGTGAGAGATGCTGAACAATCATGAATAGCCCATGAACTGTTATCCAAACATTATTAGGTCAGAAAGTGGGAGCTTTTGGAGATAGCTCAGTGCAAGAGAATGGAGAGTAGTGCGTCTAGTTCCAACTGACGTTGTGGGCAAGTAATTTAGCCACTCCATTTGTAGGTGACACTACCACCGCCTAGCTCTTTGAGGCTGCTATTGGTTCCCCAATCAGGCATTGCACAACTTTAGCCTATATAGTTTAATGGTCAAGTAACAAATGATTATACTCTTGTGATGATTTTTTGAATATGCAAAGCCTTAGGAGGATCATTTGGACTTAGCGGTTGGTTGACTGGCTGTGCCTACTACCTTATCTTTGATCTGATCAGACCGACTGAAGAATTAACCTTTTTATGAACTCCACATACTTGGTCAATTATCAATATGCATGGTTTATGTGGAATATTGGCCAGCAGCTGAAATGGAAGGTCTATAGATCTCTCCAGCGCGAGTTTTCATGAGTTACTGCTTCAGAGCTAGAACTACTATCGTTGTTCCTTATTTTAGATGGTTGAGTCTATATCCTTTTCATGCTGTCTCAATTACTGCCGTCTTCTGGTTGAGTCCAACAATGCTTATTCTGCTTTAAAAAACTAATTAATTGCTTCTCATATTCTGATTTGGATTTGTAACTTCACCTGGACTTAAATTTTGCTCTATTATCTTCTGGACTGCTAATTAAACTAGGTATTGATTCAATCTCTCTTAACAGGCTGCATCATTGTTCAAAGGACCAGTTCCTCCAGTTGTTGCATTCTCCCTGGGATCACTGGGCTTCATGACACCTTTCCGTATCCTTTATCATCATTGCTGAGTGCTTGTTAAATATATTACTAAATTTAATGGTTGCATGACCTCTATTGCATTTATGTTCTAACTTCCCCCCCTTAATATTAGAGAAATTTATAGTAGAAATCAGATCTAGCCGTTGATTTGTTAAGGCTAGTTGTACTACTCTACTACCAGATGAAGTATAAATAAATTATAGCTAATCTGATCTATTGGATCGAAAAGAATGATGGTTTATATTGAATTTAGTGTACCGTAAGAGCTCTAATATTATTGCCTATATGGATATTGTCTAGTTATTTATGAGGCGTTGTTTCTGTGCTATATTAAAAATTCTGAAACTTTATGTTCGTGAATAGCAATATAGCATATATATTCTATTTCCTGCAGTGGTTGGTTGTTAATGCTCTGTTATTCCAATCTACATTTTTAGTAAGGCTGGATTTTGCTTGGTCTAAAAGGACTCATGGCTGTTAGCAGATAAATCTCACATAAAGCTTTCTGATCTCTTGTTGAAAGTCACATTTTAACTATTTCTTTGTCCTTAACACGCTTATCAGCAAGCGAGCAATATCATGATTGTTTGGACAATGTGCTGAACGGACCATTTAGCATCACACTGAGAAATCGTCTACAGTGTCATGTAATCCGTGATGCAGCAAAGGATGAAGTTGTGACTGAGGAGCCAATACTAGTGTTAAACGAAGTTACAATTGACCGTGGAATATCATCTTACCTTACCTACCTGGAGTGCTACTGTGACAGTTCTTTTGTTACATGTGTACAAGGGGATGGACTAATCATATCAACAACATCTGGAAGCACAGCCTATTCATTAGCAGCCGGAGGATCCATGGTTCATCCACAGGTATGCTCTATTTTGTATTGACACCCCTAGTTCTTGTGTATTTCCTGATTTACAATCGTGTGCTTAGATCGCTGCAACAGGTCTTGAGATTATTTTTCTTACTTGGTATTAAAATCACGTAATATTATTGAAATTTCAGATGAGCTCAGTAGAGAGCTGAATCTTCTCTTGGTCACTGAGTCCATGTTGATGGATCTCTTTCACAAACTTAAGCTGATACCTGTAATTCTACCTGTTCTGTCTATAAAGTTGTAAGCTAAAGTGCGTAAAATTGGTTGAAAAGAAATGGATATTCCACGTTGTAAATTTGAGTACCAAAGCAGCAAATTTTCTCTGTAACCTACAACTGTCGAACAAAGATTTTATTCAGCAGGAGTTAAAGCTATGTTTGCCTGTTAGTTCATGTTAGTTAGCACTGTAACCGCTGTTTGAGTTGATTTTTGAGGTTTTATTTCAAGCGAGAAGTGTCGCTATTCTCCTGTTTTCTGCTTATTAGCGCTTTACTTTGTCCTTTCAAGTTCCCCAAGAAGTTTAGCTATTTGCTTTGTCCAGCTTCTAAAAATAACTTGTCTAATTCTATTTCGGTGTCTAATGTTTTGCTGGTATGTGCAGGTCCCAGGAATCCTTTTCACACCGATCTGTCCGCATTCCTTGTCATTCAGGCCTTTGATACTGCCTGAATATGTAACTCTGCGCGTACAAGTGCCGTTCAATAGCAGGGGCCAAGCATGGGCATCTTTCGATGGCAAAGATCGAAAGCAGCTGGCCCCCGGTGATGCCCTCATCTGCAGCATCTCTCCTTGGCCTGTGCCTACAGCTTGCCTGGTGGATTCGACGACTGATTTCCTCCGCAGCATCCACGAGGGTCTCCACTGGAATCTGAGGAAGACCCAATCATTTGACGGCCCGCGCGACTGATATGCCGCGTTGCCTGCTAAGTTCTATGTGACGGTCCAGTTTCAGAGTTTGAGCTGGGCTAAGGCGCTGATGGATTTCTTCCCTCAAAAATCGTTCCCTTCAAGTCCAGCTAACACCAGAGGATAAATGTACCTATGCGAGTTTGTTCTTGATACGTCTCCTCTACCGTTCCATACATACATATATATAAATAGAAGGTTTGCGTTTAGATGTTGGGGGGTAGTGCAGAATCCCAAATACGGTGGCCATGAGTGTGTACAGGTTTTTGAACTTATGCGATGATGTACAACAGCACATGTGGCAAACATATATGTACTGATCCGGACATAGCATGGGGAGTAGATATGGATGGCAACGGCTCAAATGTGGAATAAGCCAGACAGGTATACTTGTACCCCCCACGAATTGAATGAAATAATTCGTTAGTCATGAAATGGCAGTCTCTCTCTCTCTCTCTCAAGTCTCAAGCGATATGCTCTGCTCCTCTTGCGGTGATTGGGTACTTGCGTAATTGGATGTAATGTATCATCTCGATGTAATGTTCTTGAAATTAATAAAATCTTCCTTCGTCTAAAAAAAACTTTCGTAATTGGAGTGGTGTAGTACTACGACTGCTTAGAAACCGTGATACTAGCTAGGGTAGGAGCACCGATGGTGGATTCACCGTGGGCGGTGGGGCATTCGATGCGATTGTGGGCTACATGGATGGCCACGGTGAACAACGTGGAGTATAAAGACGACCAGTAGCAGTAGCGCATCAATGGCCGTGCGGTGTCGTGTTCCCGCGAGTTGGATTCCGGCGAGCGGCAGGAGCAGAACCACCCGAGAACGTGAAGTCTTTTGTTGCTTTCTATCTGTCCAACCTACCCTCGCAGTCACGGGCCAATCCAACCACGCCCTCGCCCGCTCCGAGCGCCTCCACCATGCACAGCACAGACCAAAACTCTGAGCTCGGCTACTGTCTGTACCGCCACCTCAGGCTCAGGCCACCAGCCCACCGCTAGATCTACCCCCCTCACTCCATATCTATCTAGCTATCCCTCCACCACCGTCCCGGAAACATTCTGCACGCGCCAGCAGAAATGGCAGCCCCTACCCTCTTGCTTCTGCTGGTACTGTTCGTTGGGGCGGCGGCCGACATGCCGATGCCGGTCAACGAGGAGGTGCTGGGCCTGGTGGTGTTCAAGTCGGCGTTGTCGGACCCGTCCGCCGCGCTCGCCTCGTGGACGGAGTCCGACGCCACGCCGTGCGGCTGGGCGCACGTCGAGTGCGACCCGGCCACGTCCCGCGTGCTCCGCCTCGCGCTCGACGGCCTCGGCCTCTCCGGCCGAATGCCGCGGGGCCTCGACCGCCTACCCGCGCTCCAGTCGCTCTCCCTCGCCCGCAACAACCTCTCCGGCTCGCTCCCGCCCGGCCTCTCCCTGCTCAGGTCGCTCCGCTCGCTCGACCTCTCCTACAACTCCTTCTCCGGCCCGCTGCCCGACGACGTCGCGCTGCTCGCCTCGCTCCGGTACCTTGACCTCACCGGCAATGCCTTCTCGGGCCCGCTCCCGAGCTCCTTCCCTCCGACCGTCCGCTTCTTGATGCTGTCCGGCAACCAGTTTTCCGGCCCGATTCCGCAGGGCCTGCCCAAGAGCTCGTTCCTGCTTCACTTGAATCTGTCCGGGAACCAGCTCTCCGGCTCGCCGGACTTCGCTGGCGCCCTCTGGCCGCTCTCGCGGCTGCGCGCGCTCGACCTGTCCCGCAACCAGTTCTCCGGCCCCGTCACAGACGGCATCGCCAACCTCCACAACCTCAAGACCATTAACCTCAGCGGCAACAGGTTCTTCGGCGCAGTCCCGGAGGACATTGGCCTGTGCCCGCACCTGAGCACTGTTGATGTAAGCGCCAACGCGTTCGACGGGGAGCTCCCTGACTCTATCGGGCATATCGGATCGCTGTTGTACCTCTCAGCGTCCGGCAACCGGCTTTCCGGAGACGTCCCTGCTTGGCTTGGGAACATGACCGCGCTGCAGCACCTGGATTTCTCCGACAACGCGCTCACCGGCAGCTTGCCGGACTCGCTCGGCAGCCTGAAGGACCTCAACTACCTGAGCCTGTCCAAGAACCAGCTCTCCGGCTCCATCCCGGACTCGATGTCTGGCTGCACCAAGCTCGCCGAGCTGCACCTGAGGGCCAACAACCTCAGCGGCAGCATCCCGGACGCTCTGTTCGACATCGGGCTCGAGACGCTCGACATGTCGTCGAACGCGCTCTCGGGCGTCCTGCCTTCGGGCTCGACGAGGCTGGCGGAGGCCCTACAATGGCTCGACCTCTCCGGCAACCAGTTGACCGGCGGCATTCCGGCCGAGATGGCGCTCTTCTTCAAACTCCAGTACCTCAACCTGTCCAGGAACGACCTAAACACGCAGCTGCCGCCGGAGCTCGGCCTGCTCCGCAACTTGACTGTGCTCGACCTTCGCAGCAGCGGATTGTACGGACCGATGCCCGGCGACCTTTGCGAGTCCGGAAGCCTCGCCGTGCTCCAGCTCGACGGCAATTCCCTCGCTGGTCCCATCCCCGACAACATCGGAAACTGTTCTTCTCTGTACCTACTGTAAGTCCAAATAAAATTTCTTGTGTGGTTACAATGTGTTGCGTTGCATGGGAGATGAGCTGTGACGTTTGATGGTTGGGATTTGATGGTTTTGCATTTGATCGCAGGAGCTTGGGGCACAACGGTCTGACTGGGCCGATACCGGCGGGCATTGCGGAGCTCAAGAAGCTGGAGATCTTACGGCTGGAGTACAACAACCTGACCGGCGAGATACCACAGCAGCTGGGCGTGCTGGAGAACCTCCTGGCGGTGAACATCTCGCACAACCGCCTCGTTGGGCGGCTGCCTGCGTCGGGCGTGTTCCAGAGCCTCGACGCGAGCGCGCTCGAGGGCAACCTCGGCATCTGCAGCCCGCTCGTCACCGAGCCATGCAGGATGAATGTGCCCAAGCCGCTCGTGCTCGACCCCAACGAGTACACGCACGGCAACGGCGACAACAACCTTGTGACAAACGGCGGCGGCCCGGCGATACCTAGGAAACGGCGGTTCCTAAGCGTGTCCGCCATGGTGGCCATCTGCGCGGCGCTGGTCATCATCCTCGGAGTCATCGTCATCACCTTGCTCAACTTATCGGCGCGGCGGAGGGCTGGGGTTGGGCTCCCGGAGAAAGAGCTGGAGAGCATTGTCTCCAGCTCGACCAAGTCCAGCAAGCCCGCCACCGGCAAGATGGTGACGTTCGGGCCAGGAAACAGCCTTCGCTCCGAGGACTTCGTTGGTGGAGCAGACACGCTGCTCAGCAAAGCGACGGAGATTGGCTGCGGCGTGTTCGGGACGGTGTACCGCTCGTCGGTCGGCGAAGGCAGGGTGGTCGCCATCAAGAAGCTCGTGACGGCGAACATAATCCAGTCCCGCGACGACTTCGATCGCGAGGTGCGCATCCTCGGGAAGGCGAAGCACCCCAACCTGATGCCGCTCAAGGGCTACTACTGGACGCCACAGCTGCAGCTCCTCATAACTGACTACGCGCACCACGGCAGCCTCGAGGCGCGCCTCCACGGCAACGACGGCGTGTTCCCGCCGTTGACATGGACCGAGAGGTTCAGGGTCGTGGCCGGCACTGCCAAGGGCCTGGCGCACCTGCACCAGTCCTTCCGGCCGCCCATGATCCATTACAACGTCAAGCCGAGCAACATCCTCCTGGACGAGCACTGCAACCCGATGATCTGCGACTTCGGGCTGGCCCGGCTGCTGCCCAAGCTAGACAAGCACATCATCAACAGCCGGTTCCAGGGCGCCATGGGCTACGTCGCGCCGGAGCTCGCGTGCCAGAGCCTGAGGATCAACGAGAAGTGCGACATCTACGGGTTCGGCGTGCTCATCCTTGAGCTCGTGACCGGCCGGAAGGCCGTAGAGTACAGCGACGACGACGTGGTCATACTGATCGACCAGGTCAGGGTGCTCCTCGAGCACGGCAATGTGCTGGAGTGCGTCGACCCGAGCATCGGCGAGTTCCCGGAGGGGGAGGTGCTGCCGGTGCTCAAACTGGGGATGGTGTGCACGTCGCAGATCCCGTCGAACCGGCCGTCCATGGCGGAGGTGGTCCAGATACTGCAGGTCATCAAGGCCCCCGTGGTGAGCAGAATGGAAGCGTTCTGACATGTGAGCTAACGATTACACGATCGAACGATTAATTGGCAGCTCGACATACGTACCATGCATGCATCCGCACGTACTACGTGCTTTGATGCGCTCTAGCTTGTTCATGTGTTTCCTAGTGAAAGGTCCCAGTACTGCCTGTGTGACTGTCGTCCTAATTTTTCAGCCCTGGTTTCGCTTTTGGATGTCAAATTGGACGGTGCCTTCTTCCACAGTTCTACTCAAAGCGATCCACTATATTTTGTTGTTAACTGTTAAATGGTTCTCGAGTATTTTTTTTACTGAGCGCTCAATTTTTTTTGGTGCCTATTAGATATTATTTTGTGATCCACGTTGTGCTTTATTATTTTGACTCTGTCAATATTTGACTTTATGATTCACGTTTTTTGTCCATTGTATTCCTGTCGACGATTCGGGAACCGGTCCCCCGCCGAGCTTACTTGTTGAATGAGGGATCAACCTACGGCCCCTTTTCCACGGAGAGTATAGCATCCGAGGGCCTGCCGAGCTAGGGTCGAGACGGTCGGGATAACACAACAAACAAGGGGTTTTTATCCTGGTTCGGGCCTCTCGCTGGGGAGATAACAACCCTACGTCCAGCAGCTTCACTAAATCCCAAGGACAAGTTACAAGTGTTTGCTCGGGGGCACCAGGCCTCCCTTCTCTCCCTACTTCTTACAGGTGTGTTCTTCCTCTTGGTTCTCCGAACAAAAAGGTCCCCCCCAACATTACATGCGACTGGGTATTTATAGATGATTACAGCTTTACATCATTTATTACAGAGTGACGGGCCACTACTGTTCCCAGACGTGGGTGAGACTGTTCCCTTGTTTTTCGCCGCACCGCGACGTGGGCGTAGTGGGCTTAGATCGTGGCCGTACGGTCCTTCAAGCCGCCGAGTGATTAATGCCACGTCGCCTTCGTAGACCATGCCCGGCTTTTCGGTTATGCCTGAGGTCCCTTCTTCGAGCCTGGTCGTTAGTCGCATTCCCCCGAGCAAGCATGCTCGGGGCGAGCTTAGCTGAGAACGGGATAGGCCTGGAGGTCGGTCTACCCGAGGATCTTCCTTGGGGACACCGTCCAAGGGTAAGCATGGTCGGCAGCTGACTAGCCACCGGGGCACGATGGTCGCTATAGGGAATACCCAATCCCCGACAGCTAGCTCCCGAGGCTTAAGGGGGAAGTTGCTCGACGGGGTCTTCGCCTTAAGCCTCAAGACTTACAGAAGGGATTGAGACTTTACAGCGAAGAACTACCGCAGCATCCGAGCAATCTTGCTCGAGAATAAGAATCTTGCAGTGAAGAGCTACTGCAGCATCCGAGATGACTGCGAACGTATTTTTCCATCCGGGGGAGAGCTTATTGGCTTTTGGCGTGTCCTGTATTCGACGTAGGGCAAGGTCGCCAACTTACAAGGTCCTTGTCCGAAACGACTTAGTCGCGTGCCTGCGAAGAGCTTGTAGGTAAACAGCAGATCGCAGCAACGCCCTTTCGTGCGTCCCTTTTAGCGAGGTCAAGGTCGAGCAGACGCTCGAGCTTCTGGTCGAGCTCACGGGCAGAGGGAACCTTTGAGGCTTAGCCATTCCAAAGGGGGCGATCGTTCTTGGAGAAGTTATCAGGCTTGCCCCGCGCAACACGGCGCACCTCCCGCGCCATCTCCTTCAAGTCCCCACGAGTCTTGTAGGCAGAGGAGCCCCGAATATAACTGCAACATGATTGCGAGGCTCCTGGTACTCCATATCTTCATTGCCTCCGACTGCGGGCCCTTTTCCCTTTGCCTTACCGTTCTCTTCTTGCTCTGGGAGCGGGGACATAGGGCCCTTACCGCTGTAGAACTGCTTCAGGCGGGACACCCAAGTTCTACAATTACGAAGGTCGTGCCTGTGTGCCTGATGAAGCGGGCAGAAACGGTCACTTGGTGGCGCACCTTGGCCATCATGACCTTGGCTGGCATTGTGCTGCTGTTGTCAGCCGAGGCGATCGCCCTCCCTCCCATGGCTGCTGGGCTCGAGCTGTGGCGGGTTATTATCGCGACCTCCCCGACACGGGCCGAGACGAGTGAATACTCCCCCATGTCGGCATGGCGGAGGCCGCTCCGAGGTCGAGAACTCAGCATGCCCGCGACTAGATCGAGCATACTTCTAACCCTGCGACGTAGCTCGGGAACCGCTCCGAGTATCATCGCGGTACCTGTCATGCTTCCTGCGGCCCTCCCGAGCAGAACCCCAGGGGCCATCATGCCCGGAGCGAACAAGAAAACGGGGTTTAGCGTCCCGGGGAATACTCCGGGCTTCCCTGCCGCTCGGGGACCCTGAGAGCCTTATGTCGGCGGCGAGCTTCTCCAGATTCTCGGCTACGGCCGCGCCCATCGCTTCTAGGTCCACCTGATCGGGAAAATCCCGGAGGCCGCGCACGACCGTTACCATAGCCTGTAACCGTTCAACACTCTGCGGAAGGGAAGGGGCGAACTTATTTGGCGGCTACGCGCATTCTCCGGGGAGCGGAGCCCACAAGAGCTTCCGCGGTTTGAGGATCCAGCCCCGGCACCTGTCTCCTCACGGGCCTGACGACAGATACTTGCCAGGGCTCTCCCGAGGGAAGCTTCGAGATGGCTCTTGGCGGCTTCATAGCGGCAACGATGCGCAGCTGCCGTGGATTCCACCTTAGGGGTTTCCGCCTCTCCCGCCATATCGACGTCGCGAGAGCATGGAGACCGCGAGGGCGACATCCTAGAGTCTCCTCGCGATGAGGTGTCGCAATCGAGCTTAGGATGGTCGGGTATATCCAGGCCATCATAGAGGTTGTTATCTTCCTCACCATCCGCGAGGGTAACCTGCTGCGAGCGGAGGAAACGCTCTCGTGCCGCAGCGACCGGGGAAAGGCTCCTGAGCTCAGTGTGACCTTCTGGATCAGTCACAACCGCCATGCCCCCGCTGGCATAGTACATATCATCGTCTTCTACGTCGTCAAAGACGCAAAGGTCTTGACCGTCTTGGGAATTCGGCATCTTCAGAGATTCTCTATGAAAAGGAATCTCCAGTCGATCCCCACGGACGGCGCCAGCTGTCGGCGCTTGGGGAACAGGCCCTTCGTCGAGCTTACTTGTTGATTGAGGGATCAACCGAGCCCCTTTTTCCGCGGAGGGCCAGCATCCGAAGAAGGCCGTGCAAGGAGGTCGAGCTACCGGAGAGGGAGGCAAACAAGAGGATTTTTATACTGGTTCGGATCTCTCACGATCGAGATAACAACCATACGTCCAGTGTTTCTCTGCTTGTTTATCTGGGTGCTTACAAGGGCCTAGCAGGGCTTAGCTTTGCATATGCCCGATTACAAAAGAGTATGAATATTACTATGCTCGTACATGCCTTCTCTAAGATGGTATGCGTGTTCTCTGTCTCCTCCCCTTTTGGCGTGTTCTGAGGAGGTATTTATAGGTGGCTAACGATGACCACATCCGAATGTCACGCCCTTACGTGTCCTCGCGTGGCAGCAACCATCCCTTGACTCTCGCCACACGGCGTCGTGGAGGTGATGGGCCTGAATCGTGGCGCAACGGCTGTCGCCGCAGCCGCCACGTCGCCTTTATAACCCGAGCATGACCTTCGGGGCATGCTCAGGGATCTTCCTTGGTCGTGGCCGACCTTGGCCGCCAGCCCGAGCAACCATGCTCGGAAGACTAAGCCGCATGCTCGTGGATGGGTATGGTCAGCAGCCGGTCCGCCCGAGAATCTTCCTTTAGGACGATATTAAAGAGAAGTATGGTCGGCCGAAGAAGGGCTGCCGGGACTTGATGGTCCTTATGGTAATTTATCCAATCCCCGACAATGGTCCTTAAAAGTCTAAACCACTATAGAAAACGGCCACCTTAGAGATCACAAAGCTCACGACCATTCTAAACGTACGAGTCCTATAAAAGCATCATGATCACTTATTGGTGAAGCCACGACTACTCAGAACAAGGTTATGACTACTCTAGGCAAAGCCAAAATCTCAAACCAAATTGCCTATGACAAGACATGTTTATATCAAACTCAAACCTGAGCACTACAGGTTTAAACATAATCAATTACTTATTATAAATATAAATAGACCACCGTATCGTCTCTCAACTCCTTAATAAAATAGTTCTCAAATGGGAGGAGTCAAATTGACTTCATCCATTGGGTTTAGATATGAAGGCTCAAAATTTAAATAATATTTAGCAATAAAAAACTTGGATTACCTAGACACTCTATTTTGTTTGGTTTTCTTTTGTTTTAACCATTTCTTATATCAGTACATGCATTTACCGATGCTGGCTACATGCATAGGCATGCTCTTGTGACTAGTGAGTTGTAACAAAGTTGGCGTGTTGCACTGTGCCGTGCCCACCGAACCGATGGGCGATAGATGGTTCCATCTGGGTGTTTGTGCTGTGGTGCCCATGACATGAGCTGCATGAGGCATGTGAGTGGCTGAGTGCACAGCATAAGTGTGCGTGAACTCGGGGGCCCACCGCCCACTACACAAAAGTATGAGCAGATTTATGGATAAATTAACCCAGGTTTGCTCACGTGAGCCCTGGATACGTAGCCCTCTTTGTAATGGTTATAGTTTTTAATGAGAAGTAGCTTTTGATTAGACTGTGTAGCTGAAAAGCTGTATGATTGAATGGTTGAGTAAAGAATTTTGATATTTAGCAGCCTGATTTTTAGGTACGAGAGGGTGCGGGTGCGAGTAGGTGCGAGTAGGGGTAAGTTTTAAGATTTTATACTTAGTAGGAGAGTGAAGTTTTCTTCAACTTTAGTAGCAAAAGTTATATTCTCAACCTATCAAAGCCTTGTGAAGTTATTCCATACTAACTTTTGACTTTCAGTTTCTCCTATTACAAATAGATTGTTGGCTTTTAGCTTCTAGCAAAATAGGATAGCTTCTGTGGAAAAGCCAAAGGTTAAGCCTCCCAAATAGAAGAGTAGGATCTATGAATTATAGAGGCTTTGCACCGTTCCGTCGATTGAATTTGGACCCTATGCTGATCAGCATTGGACATCAGTTCTGTGCTGCGTTTTCTTTTTAATTGATTTGGAGAAAGATACTACTACATGACAAACTAATTGAATACTACAAGTCTTTCGTGATGTGACAGGTGGGAACCAGGTTGGTGCTTGAGAGTTTTATACTTAGTATCAGGGTGAAATTTTGTCCAACTCTAATGGTAAAAATCAGAATTCTAATTCATCAAAATTGTGGTAAGTTAACTAAGGCTAACTTTCGATCTTTAACTTCTCCTATTACAAATAAATCGTTGGTTTTTGACTTTCGACTGCGAAGAAACCGACTGTTGGAGATAGTTTTTGATTTTGAGAAAGAAGATGATGAAACTAAAGATGTCTGAAACAGGACTAGGTTCTTGGATGAATTACAGAGGCTTGGCACCACTGCCTCGATTGAATTTGGACCGTATGCTGATCAGCGTTGGACATCTGTTCTGTGCTGCGTTTTCTATTTAGTTGATTTGGGGCAAGATACTACTACAAGACAAATTGATTGAATGCTACGAGTCTTTCGTGAATCGTGATGTGATAGAATATGCTTTCTAAATCTGAATGTACTAATCAATCAACTGGGGGAATCCATCCTTTCAATTAAACACATCCAAATAAAAGGTCATATCAGCGCACTGAAGTTCTGTGCTACTCATTCTTACCGAACCATTGCTCTGCTAATGAGTGTGGGACATTCCCTTTTTACCCCCATAGCAAGGGACAGCAGTTCTGCACTAGTGCTACAGTGCTTCACTACCTCAGTCGTACATTATATTCAGGATTAGACAGACGTGTGTCAGAGAGGTTTGTTTGATCCTTCGGCACTTGCTATATTTTACTGGGTTGATCTTATGGAGTAAATATATCCAGGCAGCCATGGATGGAACTATTTGATGGGCACGCAATTCCGATTGCTGCATTTAACACTTGACCTTTTTTGACCTGTCAGTTTACTCTTTTTGACCTGTCAGTTTGGTATCTTATTTTTGACTACGTACCTCGAGTTGTTACTTTCAAATAGACGCCATACTCAGATGCGCAGATATGAAGCAACGACGGCTCTCAAGTGATCTACCGAAGCGGCCAAGTTGCACAATTTTAGGCTTTGGCAGTTTAGTAGGTGATTTTTTAGGGGTAGAAAGCGACGCATACAATCCACGTACATCATACTTACACAATACACTTGTATATACATGCGTGCGCGTGCGTGTTCTCTACGCATGCTAAAGAATCTATACCTAGGTGAGCGCACACGTTCAACTCCGATCGAACGCGGGCGGGCTGAATGCTCACTCCACGGCAGCTCAAGCCAACAAACGTACGCTCGGTTCTCTCAGTTTAGTAGGTGATTGCTCATTTGCTATCACGCTCTACTACTACTACTGGTGATAAGCAAGTCTATGACTGATTGACTATCCCATTTAGCACCTTAATTTGCTGAATGGTGGTGGCCCTGCTTCCAGTTTCTTTCCTTCAAAATCAAAGCTGATGCCGGCTAGTACTGAATCTAGCTTTCACAATGTTGTACTACTGTGGATCTGAGTAGTTCATAGGACAAGACAGTCGCCATGCCTGTACAAAGCAAGATTACAAGCAATAGCTGATGGCTGGTAAATGGGCAAACGCGAAGCAAGTCGAGAGATAGAGGCCTGTACTGTACACGGACAAGTACAATGCTCGTTTCTGAAACACGAGAACGACAGCAGAAATGGCATGGCGTTCTCGGTGGGAATGTCTGCCTGCCACAAGGGCGTTCAAAAGCTCTGCATCTCGGAGTTCGAGAATTCTCGCTGAAATGCGGACAAACGGAGTAATACCATTAGCAATGAACGAGGAGGTTTGTCTGTTTATATGACGCTGCCTTGCTGTTCCATGTCCGCATGCTGTAGGCCTTTTGTTCTTTTTTTTGTGCCAACAGTGCCTTTTAATGAAACTAACCGCGTATTCCAGCTTAATTAGCAACAACGATTTGAATTTTGAACTCGACGGGACTAACCGGTCGACGGTCTTGCCAGTTACATTGTCCGGACGTTAAGGCTGGCAGGACAAAGTGATTTAAGTGTTGATTGTACTTAGTGCATGTACAATAAATAGCTCAAGTTGGTCCAGCTGGTCTCTTCCGGCCCAATTGGATGCAGGTCGTCTCTACCATTTTATTTTAAACTTGGGCCCACCAGTTGGGCTTCCGGCCAATAGAGAAGAGGCCTGGCAAAGCATGGGCTGAGCGGTAACTTGAGACCGGAATGACATCATGACGGCCCTTTGGAGAGCAGCAGTCCCACTGTTTGATTGCCTTGCCGTCAGTCAGCCGTCGAGCACCCGCCGCCGCCGGCCAGCCCGCGACACCACACGGAAGCGACCACGGCATGTGCCCCCGAGATCCTCCGTGACCGACCACACGCCGCGTCGCCACCCACCTCTCGACCCATCTGGCCCAAGCCTCCAAGGAAGCCCAGCAGCCAGCCAACCGCGCACGTTTCGCTCGAGCCTGCCGCCTCGCGAATTTTTTACTCTTCTAGCCGAATTTGAAAAAGTATTTACGGATTTAACCACGTGGCACGTGAAATTGCAAAATTAGCCCCTATACAGTATAATTCCGTGGACTCAGTCCGTGGATTATTTTTTATTATTTTTTTCTGGATATTCCGCGGACCCAGTCGGCGGAATAATTTATTATTATTTTTTTCCCAGCAAATCCCGCGGATCCAGTCAGCGGAATATTTTTTATTTTTTAAAATTTTCCGCGGACGTGCACAGCAGAATATTTTTTTATATTTAATTTTTTAATTTTTCCGCGAACGTGCACAGCGGAATACTTTTTTAATATTTTTTAAAATTTTTTTTTAATATCTCCGCGCTTCAAAACCGCGGAATAATTTTTTTTATTTTTTTCGGCGGTTTTTTTTCGGCGGATGGTTTTTTCCCTCCGGTTTGTTTCCCAGTTCGGTTTTTTTGTCCGTTCCTTTTTTTCGGTCAGACGAGTGGAGTTATTTTTCCTCTCAAACTATGGTGGAATAAATTTAAAAAAATCTAATTTTTCAGTGATATAGAAAATTTTTTGTCAGTAATTTTTTTTCAAGAAATTCAGATTCGAAAACTGAGATGGCAAAATGCATGGTTTCGAATTTTGAAATATCGAAATTGACGTATTTCGCTAATTGAAAAATGGAAAACGGTATTTTCAACTCACATGGCGAATTGGACTGATGTTTCGAAGCGGTCACTTTTGTTTAAGTTTGCGTAAACAGTGTCGGTTTTGTTCAAGTTTGCGTAAGCAAAGACGAGAAAGTTTGCGATTTGCATGCGAAATTTGCGGAAAAAACCGACAAATTTTGTCGAAAAAGAGGAAATTTTTGTATTTTGTATAACATACTCGACGATTCACGAAAATGCACAATACTTTCGCGTATTTCGAGACAAATTGTAGGATGTGCACTGCTTGATCATTTAAGCCTTTTGGGGAGATATTTCCAAACAAATTGTAGGATGTGCACTGCTTGTAATAGGCCAATTTCGCCTTTTTGAGTTTATCGAATGCTTGTTTCAACTCTAAATTTTATCGACTATCAAAATACGAATGATTTTTTTTCTACATTTTACAATTCTTTTAGCTCAAGGTATATTTCTCCGCTCTCCCTAGGGGTGGGCATTCGGTTTCGGTTTTTACGGTTCGGTTTGTTCGGTTTTTAAAAATTTCGGTTTTTGAATATCAGTAACCAAACCGAAACCGAATTACCGAAATTAATTCGGTTCGGTTTTTCCGGTAATTCGGTTAACCGAATTTCTGGGAAGTTCAGACTTCAGACTTTCAGAGGCTCAGAGCAATGGATTCAATACAAAAAAAGTTTAGGCAATCAGGCGTAACATCACACAATCACACATTGTCCAGTATCATAATATCACACATCCATCTACTTCAAGTCTTCAAATATCACACATAGCATGCAATTAGCACATCACACACAGACACACTGTCCAGAAGAAAATGCATGCAATACACTACACTAGCACATCACACATCCATCTAGTAATGAGTATAGCACTAGCACTCCAGGAGCCAAGTAGCCAACACTCTCCAGTAATGACTAATGAGTATAGCACTAGCACTCCAGTAATGAGTAGCCAACACTCCAGTAATGTATGGCATCTACTTCAAATATCACACATTGTAGCAAAATACAAGGGTAGCAAAATATAAGCATCAAGCATGTAGCAAAATACAAGGCCTGGAGGAGTGGAGGTCCGCACTCCGGTGGGCTCTTGGGCGGCGGTCGGCGGAGACGCGGAGTCGTGGTCCTCGGCTCCTCGCGGAGGAGCTGGTCGCATGGTGAGTCACGGACGGCCGGGCAGAGTCAGACGGAGCGCCGAGCGCCGAGCCGTGAGGCGCGTGACCTAGGGGCTAGGGCTAGGGTTGTGAGGATGGGGCACGGCCAAGACGGGAGTGGACGGGAATTGGATTTGGGGCGGCGGGATGGGAAGGGAATTAGGTCATCCTCATCGAGTCCACTCCAGCCACCAGTGAATTATTAGTCATGAGTCATGCTTGTTCAAGTTATTCGGATATTCGGTTTCTGAGTTCAAAACCGAATCAATATCAACGACAATGACAAAATAGAAACCGAACCGAACACCGAAAACCGAAAAAATCGAATTTTTCGATTAATTCGGTTCGGTTTTTCGGTTTCGGTTAAATTATGCCCACTCCTAGCTCTCCCTAACTACTGTAAAAAAAATCCATTGCGTCGCGACCGCGCAAAATAAGAATCTCGCCGGCCCCAACCGCTTGAAATAATATTGTACGCTCAGTCCACTGAATTCTCGGGATTTCATCGCGACCATACCTATTTTTTTAAAAAAATATACACAAATAAGGCTACTACACTACAAAAATCGTAGTCATTTTTTTTCTTCCGTGACAAATAGCGGAATCAATATGCTTAAATTTTTTAGTGACAATAGACATCCGTAATTTTAGCGAGTCAAATTTATCACTCACTGAAAAAGAATAGCAAACAATTATATGAAATATCGCCGATAAATATGAATTTTTCTAAATTTATCGCAGGCTATTTTAAACTTTGCATCGAGTTTCAAAATAAAACTGACCTTTTTTTTCCACGGAAATCCGTATTTAGGAAAAAAATCGCAGCGCATGAGCTCATTCGGAAAAACCAGAAAAAAAAATCGCATGGTAGCATTCTAAGCTACGAATTCCGGCCGCCTGAACATGGAAAAATTTTAAAAATTAAAAAATTATTAAAAAGTATTCCATTGTGCGTCCGCGAAAATTAAAAATTAATAAAAATTATATTCATGCACGTCTGCGGAAAAATTTAAAAAATAAAAAAATATTCCACTTGATCGGATCCATGGGATTTGTTGGGAAAAAATAATAAAAAATTATTCCACCGACTGGGTCCGCGGAATATCCAGAAAAAAATAATAAAAAATTATTCCGCCGACTGGGTCCGCGGAATTATATTGTACAGGGGCTAATTTTGCAATTTCACGTGCCACGCGGCTAAATCCGTAAATACTTTTTCAAATTCGGCTAGAAGAGTAAAAAATTCCCGCCTCGCTGCCCCTCGGCGCCATGGCCTTCCACTCCCCAACGTCCTCCTCCCCCCTCTCCACCCCTTCCTCCGAACCTTCCCCGCTCCACCTCCGCATCCAACTCTCTCTCCAGTGGCCCCGCCTCTCCCTCCTCCCCTTCTCCCGCTCGCTCCCACTGCCTCCGCCAGATTCCACCTCAACTCCTCCTCCTCGCCCGCTCCTCCGTGAGGCAACGATTTACGGCAGCGACGAATAATAACAACAAAGAATAATAAGGAGATGGCGGCGACGACGACGCGTCCGACAACCGGAGGGTGGCGCTGTTCGTGCTCGCGCAGATGGGGAGGAAGCTCGAGAGCGTGCCGTCAGACCTCGCGGCGGCCGTGGAGGGCGGCCGCGTCACGGGGGAGATCGTGCGACGCTTCGCGGAGATGGAGGGTCGCGCCGCCTCGGTGGGCTGCTGCGAGCCTGAGGGTTCGAGGCGCCTCTCGCAGACGATCTCTTCCTCGCCAAGATCGCCATGGAGTGTGGCGTCGGTATCATCGCCAAGGTCCCTGGACGCTTTCCCCTTCCGTTTTTTGAAAAGTCAACGTATCCTGTGCACACGGCCTTCTTGTCTTCACACCGTACACACTAACTTAAAAAAGTCGTGGAAAATTCTAAAAAAAAATTGTAGATATACTTTATAGATCACTCTATCTATGTATGAAGTTTCGAGATCAAATTCATTATATATCGAGAGTTAAAAAAAAAGATTTTTGTAACTCTCGATATATAATGAATTTGAACCTACAATTTTATATATAGGTAGAGTAATCTATGAAATACATCTACAATTTTTTTCAGAATTTTTCACAACTTTTTTTAGTTGGTGTGCACAGTGTGTATACGATAAGACCTATATGCACAGGATACGTTGCCTTTTGAAAAATAATAAAATCACGTCTTTACGTCGACGTCATCTGGTATAATGGTGCCAATTGGACGCTTTTGTGCTGCCCTCTTTGTGTAGACTGCAGCGGAGTACGAGAAGAGAAGGGAGAATTTTGCCAAAGAGATTGATATTGTCATCGCCGATGTGGTATGCTTCTTAGTTCTTGTAGTACTTTGATAATATACTATATATAATATAATATAACTTATCTATGAAAGCTGAAGAAATTGGCGAGTAGCTGGCCGTGCCACGTCGTCTGGAATTTCGCGGTCATCCATACCTTGTGTCGGTGGCAATCCGGCCGTCCACGTGCCCACGAGACCTGGCCTGTAAAGCCCCATGGAATCCGCCGCAGCGGAGGCCTCCACGAGTTTCTTCCTTTTTCCCCGTCGCCAGCGCCTCCCTCCCCCTCCCCGCTCGCGCGTTCCCTTCACCCACGCCGCCCTCGCCTAGCATGCCTGGCGCTCCGGCTGCACTTCCCCAATGTGGAGGCACTCACGCGCGAGCCCAGTGAGGTCGCCGCCGCAGATTCTACAACAAATGGTAAGAGATTACCCAGGCAGTGATGGCCCTTGCGAGGCCATGGGTTTCCGCATTGGAGATCAGGCCTGCGGTCTACGCCGCCACAGCTCCCTCCTCCCTCCTTCCGTGCTGTCCTTGCTACCACCAGGTGGGCAAGCACCCGAACCCTAGCTCACCGATTCATCGTCCAGCGCCGATGATTTGTTTGTGCCGGGGATTCGGCCAGCCATGGCGCCGGCGGTGACGGAGAGCTACCTCCATAGCTTCGAGCTCTACCAGGGCGAATCGGTGAGCTCCTCGCTTCCGAATCATAATTGCATGTTTTTCCTTTTCCATGCCATCCATGACAAGGACGAAGGGGAAGATTCTTCACGGGATTGCTTTTTAGTGGGTTCTTAGCACCACGCTACTCAGAAGCAATATTGCTTGAGTATTGCTTCTTAGTGGGTTCTTAGCACTACGCTACTTAGAGCCAATATTCCGTGCCGTAGTGCTAAGAACCCACAGCTTGGTTTCAAGCATAGTGTTATCTTCCTTCAGAATTATCAGATGCGCATGGCTCAAATAAAATGCATATCTCAATTGCGTAAATTTCAAGATCTTCAGGTATGGCTGCAGGCCTACTATTGCCGTAGTATCAAAGAACAGAGAAGTGATGCTGTTTACTTGTGTTTGATGCAGTTAGTCTGGCGCCAGAAGAGGAGTCACTCAAGCTTACTGGGTTTGTTCACAATGCTGTTACATGCATTAGAATGGAAACAGACATACCGGTAATGTAAATTTCTTGTTATTGTGTAGCTTCTCGAAGGATGTATGTTGGTGAAGATACTATTATAAGGGTTAAATTGAAAGATCTTGGAAGAACAAATGAGACAAATCGCGTATTTTGCATACCCGTATCTAACATTTTGTACTTATATACCATCTTCTTGAGCTTTGCCCACATTCTGTAAGAGTTAGCTGATGGTACTACACAATACTAATAGATGTATGGTTTCAACTCTGACTAGGACTGGAACGTCTTATCAGGTTGTTCTTTTGATAAATTACAGTGTAGGCTTGCTCAAAATATAAGTGTTCTGAATGAACGATTTTCGACATTCTATGTTGTATTGCATCATTGGTTGTATTTCTTATTTCTCTGTAATGACAAGATCATATAAATGTGAAATTTGCAAGGCATCTGATACAAAGAGTTCCCTCAGATTATCATAGATGGAGCTATCACCAAGTTGGATGAGGATTTCTTCTGGCTGGATGGTAGACAAGTTGACCTCAAGCTTGGGATGCGGAGTGGAAGCCGCACAACCGGTTCTGGATTGGGGTGCCCAGTGAGTACCGGGTGCTCTTGAGTTGATTGCTCTTGCAATTCATAATTTCTCTTATCGATTATGTCAGTTTCACAGGAGGGCGACCAAGAATCGGCTTAGATGATGCCGATTTCCCATAAGAGGACACCGATCCTACCAATCCCAAAAGAGGAGACCATTAACATGAATTCCTGGCCTGCAGGAATTAAGAGGTAGTGTCTGGATTCTTCCTTCCTTTCTTTGTTCTTGCCGTGCTATGGAAAGGACTGCGGACTGCTGTAGTTGTGTGAACGAGTAACTAAAATTCAACTGCCAGTTTGTTAATCGCAGCTTCTGCTGCCAGGTGACATGGTGGCATGCTCTGCTGCTGCGAATTTCGCTCTTCATACCATCACTGTCGCTCCTGGTGAGGTATGGATTTCAATATTTTCTTTCAAGTCTTCACTGATAGTTTACACTGGAATTTGTTCAAATGATCAAGATATATGAGTTCTTGTCGGTAAAGGTATTCAGATTGGACACACATTTCGCCCAATGTTAAACTGTATTTGATGTCATAAATATAGTGTATCACAGTTTATGTAATTTCCTAACATTGTTCTACTGAAATATTATTTCTGTTAGATCGTCAGTTGTCATATAGGTCAAGCTTTCCTGGATTTATACTGTGATTAGCTGCATCATTTTATGTATTTTCATACATTATGATCTATATTATAGTTTATAGAGGTAGTTTTGTACATAAACAGATCAAAGGCATCACTGCACCTTGAATTTTGTATACTTTGCCAACGTAAATTGATATTCCTTAGTAGACCAACTGTACAAAACGTACATAACCTATCTCAAAATACGTATCTCACACTAGAATAGAAATCGGGATTACTTATATAGTGTTCGTAGTTTATCATTTATCCTTATTAAACTTGGTTCCCAGTGAATGCTAATTAATTGTTGTGATGTATACTTTTCCTGTGCCTTTGTTCTTAAATGGTGAAAACTTCATCTAGATAGCTTCCCACCATCATTTGTGCTTATGTGTAATCTATTTCTCTTCCTAAATAATTGTATGTTATTGAAATGCAATACCAGGGGATTCGACGAGATTGCCTGTTAACATTCAGGGTATTGGGCGCTGACTTTCACATGCTCCGCATGTTCAGTTGTTCTCCAATTGAATTTGCACGTGACACTTCCGGATGATTTACCTGCATCCCATGAAGCGGTAACCTTCTGTTTCCAGCTGTTAGATCAGATTATTGTGTACGTAGTCTATATATAGCTACAATATAAAAGTCGTGGGAATTATTTGTACATTATTTTTGAATGAAAAAAACATCTGCATATTGAAAAACCTCTGTACATAAATAACTATTTGTTGATAATAAACTATAGCTATTCCCTGTATATGCATGCTATGATGCTGCCTTCTAAACAGATTCTATAATTGTCTTATATGCAGTTAGCTACATACGATAATATTCTTTGCCACACTTTTCGTTGCATATGTCCATCCGACGCAGCGTAGCGTGTTAGCGTATCTAGTACTATATATAAAAGCTCCAAGGAATGCCGGATGTGGAGGACGTCCGCGTGTCGCGACCGACGAGACCCTCCGAAAAACCGGAAATCGTATTTAGGTCCTTTCGGTAAGATCGAAAATCGCGTTTAGGTCCTTTCGGCCGTTTTTTAAGTAAAATAGATTCGAGAATTATCGAAATTACGTTTAGATCCCTACACGCGGTTTATAACTGAATTGGAAATCGCGTTTAGGTCCTTTTGTCGATTTTTCTCACGCAGTTTTCTAAAAAACGGTTTTTTAGATCTTTTCGTCGATTTTTTTGCACACAGTTTTCTAAAAAAACGTTTTTTTAAAAAAAAACACAGATTCGTCGAGGGTTTATAGCTGAATTGGAAATCGCATTTAGATCCTTTCGTCGATTTTTTTATTAAAAAAATTGAAATCGTAAATAGATCCTTCCGCCGGTTATTTTGAAAAAAGAGACCTGTGGTTCCGCAAATTCGATTTGTAAAAAACTCGTACCAGATTTTTTCCTCGCGGTGCGGCATCGCACGCAACTCAACCTGGTTGCTATAATAGCGTCAAGGATTCGAGCGCAGCCAGGCCTCCACGTCGGTTTTTTCACGAAAAACCCCCCAGTAAATCTGGAAATCGCTTTTAGGTCCTTCCGTTGTGCCCGTGTCGCTTCCCTTGCCGTTCGTCGCTGCGATGGCTGGTAACGGCTCCTGGATTTGCGCCATGTTCGCTTCGGCATTTTGGGTGCTTCTTCGAGAAGGCTCGGCCTGCGTCTTGGTTTGCCCGTCCGGCTCGTTTGCTCTCCCTCGCGCCCTCCGTCGTTCGCCTCCGCGTCGGTTCGGCCGGTCGGCGTCTTCTTCCAGCTGCGTTTCTTCGGCAGGCCTGCGCCTCCCCGCGACTTGCGCCGCCTCCTAGCATCCGCTTCCGCATCGGTTCCCCCGGTCGCCGTCTTCTTCAGGCCGAATACCAGCCGCTTCCCCCTCGCTCCCTTCGCCCTTACTCCGTTGGCACTCGCCTTGCTGGGCTTTATTCCTGCGCTTTGATCGATCGTGGCCTCGCTCGCTTCGTCCCCCCAGCCTCCGGTGGCTCCGCTGGTTACCCGCGTCCCTTCCTGTTGCGCTTGCCTTCCTCTTGTCGCTCTGCTTCCTCCCACCGCACTCATCGGCACGCGCCGCCTCGCACTCCCCTCTGTGTTCGCCATCCGATGTGTCCGATCCAGTCGCTCCCTCGGTGGGATGCCGGCTGCACCCCCCACCGCAGCCCGCTACGGCCGATCTGGTGCCCGTCCGCCGTGACCAGTGCGCTTGGCTGCCCCCGCAGCCTCCTCTTCGTCGGTGGGCCGATGGCTTACGGTTACGATGGCGTCCTCCTGTGCATCCTGCCTTTCGATCGTCCAGTTCCCCGGTTAGTTCTTTCCCCTTTGCCACTCTCCATCTGCTCATTTTCTCAATTTGGGGTTTGCTTTGTGCAAGATGGGGATTAGGGTTGTTAATTTGGGCGAGTAGAGCAACACCAACACGAAGCAAAGAATATCCTATATAGCTGCTCTTCCGCGACGACGATTGAGCTGCCCTTCTCATTGCCTTAGCTTCCACTCGCATCATCTCGAGCGTGACCACCATGCACGTTGTGCGTAGGAATCCGCATCCAAAGAGAGGTATGTTTAGGAATCTATTGAATTCTTGAACATTGGATTACTCAGCCTTCCTTACCTTTAGTTACCATTAGGTTGTCTAATGTCATGTTGAGAGCTCAGAAGATGCACATATTTAAGCAAAATAGCATGTCCTCTTTTAGTCTTTGATTCTCCATGAAAAATGCAAATGTCATTTGGCTAGAGCAGGGAAGCCTCACAGCTGGAGCTAGGGGTTTTGTATTGTTTTGCTTTCCTATTATGAAACTGAAACTATACTTGGCGTGCACGGTATTCTTTCACGCAGTGTGTGCTGAAATTGCAACAAGTTAGAAATGCCCTTGCTTTTGCTTGTGAGATCTGTAGAAATGAGTTCACATGCTAATAACAGTGTTGTCCTTTTATTCATCCTTGTTAGTTACAAACTTGAGTTAGACTTGTTTTACATCAGAAGTCTCTGTCAATGCTGTTTGCTGTCGGAAATGTTTCTGAACAGGCCTTTACTATCATATTTTATGCTTCTGTATGTCAGAATGAATCAGATGGGAAATCTGGGAGAGGGATTATTTGATTGTCTATTGATGGATCAAAAATGGGCCTGGAATCATGCTCACTTATGAGGACAAGGATGGAGACTCGATGATGGTTGGCGATGTTCCATGGGGGTGAGTAATGCTACTACTACTAAATTTATTTATTTCGAATGGCTTTCTTCCGATAGGTTGTAAAGTTTAATAGACTTTATTTACCACTTGAATTACTGCAGTGTTTCGTCTGTGGTCCCTGTGGATATTTAATTGAAATGAATGGTTACTAATAACTCATATCTCACTTCTAGGGAATAGTTTTTTGCTTTCTTTTGTTCAACATATAGATTGTTGTTCCAGTCTTCGAGATGTAAATTGGAAGGGTACATGGGTGTTAATAAAATTAAGTAAAAAAAAGCTTAGATGCATTTCATTAATGCAAGCAGGGAAAAAAAATAGGATAACAAATGCCAAATCCCAACCCCTGTGTGGCTTATGTTGGGGGTAGATTTCACCTCCTCCCTTTAACAGCCATGGTGTTTTGGTTTATTTCCCAATTTGCATGGTCCAGCACTGCATTGCAGTTACTGGCCCACCAAGATTTTACACATTCCAATGGGTTCTTGACTTGAACCAGGAATCGTGTTGTCCTTAAAAAGCCACCTGACTGCTAAATATTCATTTTGTTGTGTTGCAAAATGTTCATGGACAGCTGTACGAGCAGTTCTGCATAACTGCACCTTATATATGCTTTATGCAAACTTATAAGAGGTGCCAGTTTGCATGAACTAGGTTAGGTCTGTTCTATTAACTGTGGTACCGACATATCTGGTTATCCTAATCTTTTAGTGAATTAGGCAGAGAATATCTATCTATGAGGAAGCATTGTCTCCTGTATTCACTGTAGCCAATGTCTCTTCATTGTTTGTGTCTAAAGATTTGGAAACCAACTAGGCCGTAAGGTATATTTTTTTGCGAAAAAGCCCTTCAGAAAATCTGAAATCATGAATAGATCCTTCCACCGGTTATTTTGCAAAAAAAACCCGTAGTTCTGCAAATTCAACTCAGGCGCTGGTTCTTTAAACCCGAAAAAATTAAAATTACATTTAGGTCCAGTTATTTCTTTAAGCTCAAAATATTTCAAATTACATTTAAGTCCTTCTACCATTTTTACAACAAAAAACTCCGAAGTGAGGTTTACGCGGCGCGGCATAGCGCGCTACACTATCTAGTACAAATCAAGGCTTCATATATCTCTAGGTGCTTAGCCTTGAGCCCTCGAAGTATCAAATAAGTACCAACTACCCATCGAGTAGTTGTATTTGTTGTTAAATGCTAACGGTTATCGGTAAGCACAATCATCCTTTTACAAAAGTGTCCATGCCCGCCACCGCCAGACATTTATTTCTATGCTCACCTGCCAAGTGTTCTCATATCCTGAAAGGAGTTTAATTTTTGCTCTTGTTCTGTGAATTCTCAACTAATATCCTTAGCTAATCCACTAAAAAAATATCATTACCTAATAAGTTGAAAATCCTGAACTACAATCCTAGCAGCAACTATATGAAGATGGATATTGAATTCAGACAATCTAGAATCCAGAATGTGCTGATATTATTTTGTTTTGGAAACATGTGAACAATAGCTAGTTTATCTGGTTGATTAGCTTCACTACAGGGTTTTGTCATATTAACTCTGCGAATACCATGCTTAGCTACTCACCATTGCTTTGAACAGGAGCTAATCACTAATAGTAGTATTCAGGAGAGAACATCAATTTCTCCTTATGAGGGTGAGCCTTACTATCTTGTTGAAGGTAAATGAATAATCTAGTCTGGAAGCAAAACAGTCAAAATATCCCAAATATGTTGAGGATATTGGTGTTTCGGTGGAACCATTCTGTTCAAGAAGTGGTTATACAGGTTCTCTTTTTTGTCTTTTTTATTATTGCTCAAACTTAGTAAAAACGTTTTCAAAGTTCTGCAATCTTGACAAAGTTGAAGCCATCTGAAGAGCTATTTTAAAAAGCAAATGGAAGGGATCTTTTGAGGCTTCACTTTTACCAATATTTAAGAATAACTCAATATCCGATATTGAGTGATTTATTAGTGTAGTTTAAACTTTTTTGTTATGAAATGTAATTGAGTTGTTACTTTGATACTACGTAGGTTATGGCGATAGTTGCGGATTTCATGCTTGTCTATCTTCCTGCTCCAACTGTATCTCTGCAGCCACCACTTGCAACAAATGCTGGACATATTGCTAACTTTCTCCATAACTGTCCAGATAATGCTTTCCAAGTAATCTAGCCTTCACTTTTTATTGAGTTGAATGCAATTTTATAAAATTTCTCCCTTGTGTTAAAAATCACTTTATGTATACTCTTTAATCTGTAGATTGCTTTGGCTGGAAGATCATACTCACTTCTGCAGAGGCTAGGAGCTATTGTGGTAAAGTAGCTTCAATTTTTTTGGGGGTTATTATGATACTCCTAGTGACCTCAAATTATTTGGCATGTTATATTGATCAACTAATGGTAGTGGCTTCTTTCCAGAGAAATGGTGCAAAGCTTTTCGCAGTGGGAACTAGTGCTTCTCTGGTAAACTTGTCATTCCACAGCTTTATTGTGATGAACATTTCAGCTTAGATGATTTGGTAAGCTTACAATGTTTATGAATCTGTCATGTTTCCCAGATTGGCACTGGTGTCACCAATGCATTGATCAAGGCAAGGAAAGCTGTGGACAAGGAACTTGATGACGAAGTTGATGATATTCCAATTGTGTCAACAAGTGTTGCCTATGGTATATACATGGCAGTTTCTAGTAACCTCAGGTAAGTATATTCTTCAAATTATTCATCATAGGCAGCATACTTGAGCTTTGCTCAATGATTGATCAATTTTGTCCTGTTGTTTTCATTACGAGGGTCCTGAGGGACTAAACCCTCCATTGAATTTATTTTCTCGTTTTTCTCTTGAAATAGGCAACCGATATAAAACATCTCACAGTTATCAACAATCCGCAGTCTGTTTGCTGCTGTCATATTTTTACAATAAAAAGTATATACTTCATCAGGTATCAAGTTCTGGCTGGTGTAATCGAACAGAGGATGCTGGAACCTCTACTACATAACCACAAGCTACTGCTGAGTGCACTATGCTTTGCCGTTCGGACAGAGAACACATTCTTGGGTTCTTTACTGTGAGTAACACTTACCTCGCTGTAAGTTTAAATTTTTCGATCCTGTTACATTAGCATCACTTAGTTGTGAGCATTATGAACAGATGGGTTGACTATGCCAGATGGGAAGGGGTTCAAAAGGTTCAAGAAGAGAGCTAAAGTAGCGGCAACTTATTTGAATGTTATTTTGTTACTGAGCCCTATTGGAAGTCACAACGATGTCTCTTGTCTGCATTCTAGCATTATTCTTCTCTTCATGGGAGACCTTTCTGGACAGATCTCAATTTTCCTGAAAGCGAGAAGAACATAGACATGCCTGTCGAATTATTGTGAACATCTACCCCCAGAGGATGTTAACCGATCTATTAATTAACTTTCTGCTGTACTCATAACTATCTTCCTTTAATGCAAGGCAGAGCTCCTGTCATTCCTTTCAAAAAAAAAAAGAATTATTGTGAACATCATTGTATCTTTCTTCATCTATACTAATATATAAATTAGCAATTGGTAGCAGCGGTCCGTCGTTCTTCCTAACCCCCCTTCCAGTCATATCCTCAATAATGGCAAGTCATTATAGCTAATTATTCTTTCTCGATTCTGACCACCATATCTCTCTAAATATGGTCGATTATTATAGCAAAATCCTCGATTATTGCCGCAATTAATAGCCGCCAATCATTTCTTTTGTATTTATTCAAGATCTCCCATGTTGTGCCGCCGCCAAATGAACTCGATTTAACCGATTAATAAGTGACGGAACGACGTACATGGCCGTGAGGTGTAGGAGGCCGAGCACCGTGGTCAGTAGTAACTGTGGCCAGAATGACAGCCAGAGCGCGACACCCACGGGTGCCGTGACCCTAGCGCGGGCCAGTTGGACGTGAACAAAGCGTACGACGCTTCGGTGCGGTTGCTTAGGGACACCAGTGGGACGTCGTCGGCGGTGAGAGAGTCATTGGCATACCCCTTGGAGATAAACGGGTTTGTCGGCGATTCGGGACAGGGGTCCCTCGCCGAGCTTACTTGTTGAATGAGGGATCAACCTAAGGCCCCTTTCCCGCAAGGGTTGTACGTCTAGGGGTGCGCCGAGCTACGGATCGGGGCGGATAAGACAATCAGGAAGCACACAGGGGTCGATTTTGTCTGGTTCGGGCCTCTCACGGAGGAGATAACAACCCTCGCCCAAAGGATTCACTAATGAGTAAGGAGCGATTATAATGTGCTTGCTCGGAGGAGCCTCGAACTAGCCTAAGGACTCCAAAGGAACAAGCCCCGAAGTGCTCGAGTGTGCGTGGTCTTGAAAAACCACCTTCAATACATCGTGCGAGGGGTATTTATAGGGTTTTACAGAGACGAGAGTTATTACAGGGGCGGTCTCATCAGAGGGACGTGGGCAGGTCAAGATGCCGCGCCACCACGGTACCACGCGACGTGGGAACAATGCAAGAGACTAAGGCGGCGTGGACTGTGGCGGCAAGAATCCGGCAAGGTTCCTCGAGCCATGCAGAAGATTTAATGCCACGCCGCCTCGTTACGAGCCCCGAGCTTGGCTCGCTGGGATGGGGTAGCCGTGGCAGCTGCTACCCGGTCGATCTGTGTGCGCCAAATGTAGAGCAAGGCCATGGTCGGTTGGCGCCGGCTTCAAAGGTCGATATTACGCACAGACTCAATCCCCGGCAGCCTAGCCCCGAGGCTAAAGGGGAAAAGGTCGCCACGAGGCCTCCGCCTAAGCCTCTAGACTTTTCAAAGAGGGATTGGAGTCGAGCGGCGAAGAGCTGCATGACACCCGAGCTCCCCAAATGAACGAGGAATTTTGCAAATAAAAGTCATATGGTGCCCGAGCAATCATGCTCGGTGGCGGTGTAAGTTCAACCTTCATTAGTTATGGTTTTGGTGTTAATGACAAATCTAATCTTGTGTTAATGACAAATCTCATATTAAGTTTACCCCCTAATGCGATATTGTTATAATGACAAATCTTATATCGAGACTAACTTGTTTATTTAGAATATCTTTGTTTAGTCTCATCGCATTGAAAAATGGAAAACGCAAGGTATGTACGCGTATTCATTATAGTATAAATTGCATACTTTGGAGTCAAGTTAAAGTATGAATGTCCCGTTATATTAACCACAAAGTGTGCATCATGTTTCCAATCCATATATTACATGGATGCTCATATTTAGGGGGAGTTCACACTCTAACTTGAAGAGTCAATTTAAATGATAATTTAAATTGAGTTCATTTGTCTTGTTAATCATTAACGAACACTTCATCATGTGTTGATGGTGTTCCGTGATTAATTAAGGACAAATGGATAGTTCTTAAGTATAATTAAGCATGTGTTGCATTATTATACTTGAGACACATTTACAATCATTTCAATTGATTTAGGTTGTGCTCAATTGATCTAAAGGCATCCATTATGTGTTAATGGAGTGCAAAAGATAATTGAGACAACCATGCATCTTGGACTAACAAGTTTCTTGAGTTATGTTTGAGTTAGGTCCAAAGATGGATGAGATGATGAAAACGGGACAAGGACGGCATCATGAGTTGATGGGCGTCAAGAGTGGATCCCGAAGAGGAGTCGAGTAGAGATCCCGAGGGACTATCAAAGTGATGATCATAAAGACCCCAAAGGGGATTGCTTGCGCGCGGCGGCGAAGGTATAATTAGATAGGCTAAGGACTTTATAGTCTTTGAGTCTAAGGTTTTTATCGCCGTGCTATTAAGAGGGGTCGTTCCTTAGCTTGAGCTTCATCATGTGTTGGTGATCTCATTCCGCGTTCACTCGAGCTCAAACCATTTGGATTTGGTTTTTGCATGAGGTTTAACCATTTGGCATGTGTTGCGAATGGGTTGAACTTATGCTTGGTTGCATTTGGTTTTCGTGATAATGCTTTGATTTGCATATGTTGCAAGAAGTGATAAGCTAGTGCGTTGGCTTTTGCGTGAAGTTCACTTTTGCATGTGTTGCATTAGTTGAAGCTCCATGCTTTTGGTTTCGCTTCAAAACAATCTTTATAAAACCTCGGTGTTGCTTGGAGCTAAGTTTTGCATGTGTTGCAAAAGGAGAGAGCTCAAGCATGATTTAGTGTTTGTGCGTTTGGAGCTAGAAGCTTGCATGTGTTGCGAGTAAAGAGCTCATACGTGTGATTCGGTTTTAGTTGAAGTTTGGTTTTGGTGTTGCACGGAACTAGAGAGTTGCATGTGTTGCAATTAGAGAGTTCATGCACCTTAATTTGATGTTGCTTGGAGCTAGACTTTTGCATGTGTTGCAAAGAGTAGTGCTCAAGCATGAGATGTGTTTATTGTGTTATTTGCAAGTTCAGTTGCGAATAAACCGAGGTTTATGAGTCCTAATCTCGAGAGCATGTGAGTGGGGCTTGCAACGGTGTTGGCAAGTTGACCGGTCTTGTGTTGACCTTCACATGGCTAGGGGGATTAATCTCATAAACTCGAGTTTGATTCGCTTAATACGATTTGCGAATAGTTCTTGAGTCGATTGCGAAATGTGTTTTCGCATTTTGGGTTGAATTCTTTGAGCATGGGTTGAATTGGTGCAAATGTGTTTTGCACGAGTGTTTGATCATGTGTTGATCTTGTAGAAGCTCAAAGAATCGCGTTTGGATTTGTCGGAAAAGAAATTGAGAAAAATCGGAGTTTTTCTCCATGCTGCGGTTACAACTTTGGCCGAGGCAGTCGGACCGGCCTTAGGGCGGCCGGACCGCCCTTAGTCGGTTGGACCGGCGGCGACCGACCGCCCGGCGGTGCAAAATTTTCCGATGGTTTTTTTTGGTGCGTTATACCGAGTTGAGCGGTGCCACCGGAGCCTTCCGGTCGGACCGGCCAGGAGGTGCGACAAGACTTCACCGGCGCGAAGTTTTTCCAGCAAGAATGGCGTCTGGTAGGTGTAGAAGCGGCGGCGACCGGCCGGTCCGGCTGGACCGGCCGGCGGTGCTGACCACCCCAGCGGTGTGTTTTTCCAGAGTCTGTGGTTTTCCGGATTTTGCTCAAGGTGTGACCGGCCGGTGTCCGGCGACGGCCAGGAGGTCGGACCGGCCGTGGCGGTGCAACCGCCGTAGTAATCTGGCGAATCCGACTGCTGCCTCGCGAGGAGCGGTCGGACGGGAGAGGTCCCATGGACCAAAATTTGCCGATTCGCCTGCTTGGAGCCCCAACGGCTAGTTTCTTTGGTGGAGGCTATAAATACCCCCTTGGGGGGCTTGGGGGCAGTTGTTGTTGCTGGCATTGTTGAGGGTGTGGGAGTTGTGTGCATGTGTTGCTCTTCTCCATTTGCCTTTTGAGCTCAAGAGTGAGGCTAATTGCATTTGTTGCAATTAGGAAGTGGTTTGGGTACCTCTTGTGCATGTGTTGCACTTGAGGAGGCCTTGTGCATGTGTTGCACTTGGTGATCACCGAGGAGCGCATTTGTTGTGCCCGGTGAGGTTCAAGCGAAGGAGCGGCTTATTGCTCTTGGAGGTTGCCGACTCCTAGACGGCGTAGGCGTCGTGCGCGGGAGCTCTCAAGGTTGTGAGAAGCCCCGGCAAGTTTGTGAAGGTTCGGGTTGGGCCTACGCGCAAGCGTGAAAAACCACGACTAGTGGAAAGAGGCGGGTGCTCGAGCGGGAGCCGGTCCGAGTGGTCGGGCTAGCCTCAACGTGGACTAGGGGAGACCGGCAAGTCTCCGAACACCACGGAAAAATATCGGTTGTCCCTTGTCTCTTTACATTCAAGTATTTATCTTTTGCATATTATTGATTGCTTGAATTAGAATTGCTTAGTATTATTAATTTGATCAATTTAGCAATTCATACATAGAGACATAATTTAGTTAGTGCACTAGTGAGCCTAGTTGATTTAGGCTTTAATTGTCAAAACCTATTTATCGCTTCCGCATATATAAATTGATTAGGTTTTGACTTAGGGGTGTATTTGAGCGATTGATTTTAGCAAGCGATCGAATTTCTTAAAACGCCTATTCACCCCCCCCTCTAGGCGCATCCTCGACCCTACAAGTGGTATCAGAGCCACGGTCACTCTCATTTTAGGCTTAACCGCCTAGAGAGTAAAAAGGATGGCAAATAGAGGTTTAGTACACTCCACCGATTCATATATATTTGATGGCTCTAATTATGCTTCATGGAAAATATTTATGATTAGTCATTTTAAATCCATGAGCCCACAAATATGGTGGATCGAGATGTCGGCATTTCTTCTCCACTAAATGATATTGCTCCAACTAAAGGAGAGGAGAAATGTCTACATCTCGACGCCAAGCTACTAACATTTTATTTAGCGTTGCCAGAGCGAGAAATTTTCAATCTCATATGCAACCTCTCGAGCGCCATGAAATGTGGATCAAGCTTCAAGATTTATTTGAATCATCCACATCAACAATTGAGGATTGCTTTGAGGAGAAAAGTCGATTGATGATCCTTCAACGTCAACATCAAGCGATGAACCGACATCGCCATCAACCTCAACCTCCGCCTCAGCGGCGGCGAATCTTCACTTATATCAAAAATTCGTTGCTTCATGGCAAAAGGTAAAAATGAGGTAGCGATGATGAAAATGATGATGAGCCCTCTTATAATGATTTAATGGATATGTTAGAGGAGCTAAATGAATTTCTTGGAAAAGAGAAGAAGAAATATAAAATTTTGAAGTTAGAACATGAATCACTTCAAAGTGATTATAATATGCTTAAAGAAAATCATAAATCCCTCCTTCTCAAAGAAATTTATAAGTCTAAGGTGGATATAGGAATATCATGTAATTTAATTGATGAAATGCCTTGTTTAAATGTTAATTCAATTATTTCATCAAAAATTGATATGTCCACCTCTTGCAATGATTTAATCGATATACCTTGTTGCTCTAATGATATCGCTACTAGTTCCTCTATGTGTTTAGATGCTAACCTTGTAGAGGAAAACAATGAGCTCAAGGCCCAAGTCATCAAATTGGAAGATGACTTGAAGAGGTGCATTAAGGGAAAAGCCCTCCTCGACGAGATCTTGAGCAAGCCAAGGGCGCCTCAAGATAAGCGAGGACTCGGGTACAACTCCAAGAGGGAGAATAGCAAGACGAGGCACAATGCAAGACACTCGAAGACCATCAAGTGCTTCGCTTGCAACAAGAAGGGTCACCTAGCCTCCGTGTGCCCTAATCAAGTGGATAACAAGGCCACAACTTCAACCATGAGGCAAACCGGCGTTGAGCACAACAAGAAGGTCAAGAGAGGACCAAACGGCGTAACGTGCTTCAATTGCCGGGAAAAGGGACATTTCGGTAAGGATTGTCCCAAAGGTATCACTCCTAAGCCTACTCTTGTAAATGAAAATTATTTGCTTAGGAAGGACAAGAATGGCAATGTGTTTGCCAAGCTTGTCAAGTCCCCTATGCCGGTTAAGAATGATAATATTCATTTGCATAGGAAGAGCAATTCTAGAAATGTGTCTGCTCAAAATGCTAAGTTTCCTAAGACTACGAAAAATCATGAAAATCATGTGCTTAGGAAAAATAATTATAGCAAAACATTTTCTAGAAATGATAGATCCTCTAAGCCATTCCATAATTCTAATTATCATATGCTTAGAAGAGATCAAACTAGAAATAATTTTGCAAAGCATCATTGCCCTCCTAAGCCATTTCATAAAAATGCAAATTATTTGCCTAGGAGGAATAATTATTGCAATTCTATTTCTAGTCATGTTAGTCAAGTTAAAAATGCTAAAATTAGGACCATTTGGGTTCCTAAATCAATTGTGACTAACATTGTCGGACCCAACAAGGATTGGGTACCAAAGATCGCCTAAAAGGATTTTTAGGTGATATGAGATGGATTGGACGCTTGCACACTCATGGAGGAGAAGGACTATATTTGTCTACAAGTGGTGTCAAGCATGAAGATAATCAAGTCCATCATGAGCCAATGCCATCTCGGTAACAAGTAATTTAAATTGATTACTATTATGACTTATAGCCTTGTGTAGGTTATATTGTAATATTCATGCTAAATATCAATTTAGATTACTTGTTATGAACACTTGCTCTCGCCTCTTATCTATTCTCTTATTGCAATCTTGAGCAAGTTTAGTAGTGGTACATTGAGGGGAGTTAATTCATATTCATGTGTACCACATTCCTACGTGTGCCCATATTAATAATAAGTGCATATATATATATTTTCAAAATCAACCATTTAGCCAAAAGTCAAAATTTTGTATACTATTAGTAAACTTGTGAAAAACTAGTTGCAAAATGTATACAAATGCTTTTGAAATGTCTTTCAAAGGTTTTGGCTTCACAAAATCTATTTTAAAAGGAAAATGAGTTTTAACTCCAAAATCTAGTTACTAGTATCTTGTTTTGGATTTAAACTTATAATTTTCATAGAAATAAAAGTAAAAAGATTTTGAAAGTAATTCCAAAACGAAAATCCTAGAGTTGGTCACTCTTAACAATTTTTGTATTCAAAAGATTTTCAAAAGACCAACTCATCAAAAGATATTTGATTTTGAAACTCGCCGAAAAATTATAATCGACCCATAATGGTCATACTATTGCACGTTGTGAGTCTCTCCATTTGGATCAATTCTTGTGTAGAATTGTGATTCAAAATGGTATTTTAGACTCATACACAAAATTCAAATCCATATATCTTACCCCTTGCTTTATTTGAAGTTTTGTGTTAATTGGATTTGACTTTGCTTCTTCGTTTGGACTATTTAGGTCAAAAGTAAAAAATTAAATTTAAAATGCCCAAATTTGCGAAAAGCTTTGAAAAGGTATCCTATTAAGTATTCCAAATGTTTTACAAGTTTTTAAAATGAAAATTCTATGTTAAAATCTAATATTGGCTCAAAAACGATTTGATTTGAACCAAAATGGCCTATTTAGGCATATAGCTCAAATCGTGGCATTCAAGTTGGATTTCATATTAAATCTTGGCTATAAACAATCTTGATACACCAATCTAAGCCATGAAAATCAAAATTGCATGAAATCCAAATTGAATTGCATTTTGAGGTTTTTCAAAAATCAATTTCCTTTTATGCCTCAAAGCGTAAATTGCCATATCTTTTGAAATAAAATTGATTTTGAGAAAATTCTTTTTGCAAAACCTTTTAATTAGTTCAAAGTTCATTTCTGCAAAATTTCAAATTTTTGGACTTCATTTGAATCTTTTTGACAAAATTTGCAAAAGTCGGGTTTTCACTGTCAGGCGGTTGGACCGACCCCTGCGGTTGGACCGCCATTAGGCGGTTGGACCGGTCCTGTATGCGGTCGGACCGCCATGGCACGCTGAGTTCTGATTTTTCAGAGTTTTCTCGAGATTTGCTTTGGGATATCTTTTGATTGGTAATTCCTTTTTCAAAAATTCTTTTTGTAATAGTTTCATGTAATCCCAAAGTTTATTTGTGCAAAATTTGAAAAATTTCTAAAATTTATTTGATCAAGTTTTCAAGTGGTATCAGTTTGAGCACTTTAATTGAACTAAAGCGTGATTTTCACTTGATCTTTCGAAAAGACAAAACTTGCGCAATTCAAATGCAAATAACTCCATGATTCATTCATTGAACATCTTGGGGAGTTCATTTATATTAAGTTTTGAGCACTTATTTGCTTCCAAGTGAATTCATATCTTTATGTTGCTCGATACTAAATCTTTGTGATTTTATTGATTCTTCTTGAGTGTTTAATACCGTGAGTATATATTGCTCGATACCCATCGATCTTATTGAAAATTCTTTCAAGTGGTATCAATTCTTCGTGAGTTGATTCTAAGTGGTATCAATTGAGTATTTATTTATACATATGCTTACAAGTGGTATAATTGAGATTCGTTTCTCCAAGTGGTATCATGGTTCTTATTGATCATTTCTTCTAGTAATATCCTTGAGTATTCGGTTTCCTTTTTTAAGTGGTATCATTGAGTTCCTATTTTCTACAAGTGGTATCATTAAAGTCATTGCTCATTCCTTCTAGTGATATCCTTGGTTAAATAAATCTTTTCAAGTGGTATCAAGAATTCATTATTTCCTACAAGTGGTATTTTATTGCCTCTTTGTAGTATCTCTCCGATACCCACATTCTTGATTAAGATGTTTCCTCTCAAATTAAAATTGTAAGTTCAACCGCTTAAGAATTCTCTGTGTGAGATTCTTTATGTGTTGAAATACATAAAAGAGGAGAATCCCTTGTTGAGCATTGTTCTTCATGAAAATTTGAAAATGCTCATCTCTTTTAGATTTTCAAGCAAATCCTTGAGATTAATTTTACAAGTGGTATCCATAATCGCAAGCGCTTATTCTTCCTTCAAAGTGGTATCCAAAATCCCTAATATGGTCTCTTTTGAGTTTTTCTTCTTTTGGTATCGTGCCATATTTCAATTGAAAACGTGTTTTATTCCTTGTATATCCTTTTCATTTGGGATTTCATTGCCTATCTTTTTCATTTGGCTTAAGTTCTTCTAATTCCACCCTAGGTCATAAGTATGCATTCCAATTCTTATATGACCTTCATTAAAAAGAAATGGTTAAATGCAAAAAGGGGAGAATAATTAAATAAAAGGGGAGAATGTTTTTCCAAGTTAAATGCCAAAAGGGGGAGATAATGATAAATCTTATTAATGATGAGTGCTTGAATGCCAAAAAGGGGGAGAGTGTATTTCAAGTAAATCTTTTGGTTCTTCCATTTTTGGTGTTTAATGCCAAAAGGGGGAGAATTAGGAAGCTTAATATCATTTGGTTTAAAAAGGGAGCTTAATATGATTAATGGGGAAAATTAATTGTCATATGCATTCAAAATTGCCATTGCTTATATTGTTTACAATATGCATATGTACTCAAATGGCTTAAATTCTATCGATATGTTAGTTTTAATCCAAATGTGCTCATTAAGCTTGGATTTGTCATCAATCACCAAAAAGGGGGAGATTGTAAGTTCAACCTTCATTAGTTATGGTTTTGGTATTAATGACAAATCTAATCTTGTGTTAATGACAAATCTCATATTAAGCTTACCCCCTAATGCGATATTGTTATAATGACAAATCTTATATCGAGACTAACTTGTTTATTTAGAATATCTTTGTTTAGTCTCATCGCATTGAAAAATGGAAAACGCAAGGTATGTACGCGTATTCATTATAGTATAAATTGCATACTTTGGAGTCAAGTTAAAGTATGAATGTCCCCGTTATATTAACCACAAAGTGTGCATCATGTTTCCAATCCATATATTACATGGATGCTCATATTTAGGGGGAGTTCACACTCTAACTTGAAGAGTCAATTTAAATGATAATTTAAATTGAGTTCATTTGTCTTGTTAATCATTAACGAACACTTCATCATGTGTTGATGGTGTTCCGTGATTAATTAAGGACAAATGGATAGTTCTTAAGTATAATTAAGCATGTGTTGCATTATTATACTTGAGACACATTTACAATCATTTCAATTGATTTAGGTTGTGCTCAATTGATCTAAAGGCATCCATTATGTGTTAATGGAGTGCAAAAGATAATTGAGACAACCATGCATCTTGGACTAACAAGTTTCTTGAGTTATGTTTGAGTTAGGTCCAAAGATGGATGAGATGATGAAAACGGACAAGGACGGCATCATGAGTTGATGGGCGTCAAGAGTGGATCCCAAGAGGAGTCGAGTAGAGATCCCGGGGAGTATCAAAGTGATGATCATAAAGACCCCAAAGGGATTGCTTGATGCTGCGCGAAGGTATAATTAGATAGGCTAAGGACTTTATAGTCTTTGAGTCTAAGGTTTTTATCGCCGTGCTATTAAGAGGGGTCGTTCCCTAGCTTGAGCTTCATCATGTGTTGGTGATCTCATTCCGCGTTCACTCGAGCTCAAACCATTTGGATTTGGTTTTTGCATGAGGTTTAACCATTTGGCATGTGTTGCGAATGGGTTGAACTTATGCTTGGTTGCATTTGGTTTTCGCATAATGCTTTGATTTGCATATGTTGCAAGAAGTGATAAGCTAGTGCGTTGGCTTTTGCGTGAAGTTCACTTTTGCATGTGTTGCATTAGTTGAAGCTCCATGCTTTTGGTTTCGTTCAAAACAATCTTTATAAAACCTCGGTGTTGCTTGGAGCTAAGTTTTGCATGTGTTGCAAAAGGAGAGAGCTCAAGCATGATTTAGTGTTTGTGCGTTTGGAGCTAGAAGCTTGCATGTGTTGCGAGTAAAGAGCTCATACGTGTGATTCGGTTTTAGTTGAAGTTTGGTTTTGGTGTTGCACGGAACTAGAGAGTTGCATGTGTTGCAATTAGAGAGTTCATGCACCTTAATTTGATGTTGCTTGGAGCTAGACTTTTGCATGTGTTGCAAAGAGTAGTGCTCAAGCATGAGATGTGTTTATTGTGTTATTTGCAAGTTCGTTGTGCGAATAAACTGAGGTTTATGAGTCCGGAATCTCGAGAGCATGTGAGTGGGGCTTGCAACGGGTGTTGGCAAGTTGACCGGGTCTTGTGTTGACCTTCACATGGCTAGGGGGATTAATCTCATAAACTCGAGTTTGATTCGCTTAATACGATTTGCGAATAGTTCTTGAGTCGATTGCGAAATGTGTTTTCGCATTTTGGGTTGAATTCTTTGAGCATGGGTTGAATTGGTGCAAATGTGTTTTGCACGAGTGGTTGATCATGTGTTGATCATGTAGAAGCTCAAAGAATCGCGTTTGGATTTGTCGGGAAAAGAAATTGAGAAAAATCTGGAGTTTTTCTCCAGTGGGGCGGTGCAACCTGGCTGAGGCCGGTCGGACCGGGCCTTAGGGCGGTCGGACCGGCCCTTAGTCGGTTGGACTGCCGGCCGTGACCGACCGCCTCGAGCGGTGCAAAATTTTCCAGGCTTTTTTTGGTGCGTTTATACCGAGTTGAGCGGTGCCACCGGAGCCTTCCGGTCGGACCGGCCAGGCGAGGTGCGACAAGCTTCACGGCCGCGAAGTTTTTCCAAAGCAATGGCAGGGTGGTGGGCGGAAGCGACCGGCCGGTCCGGCCGACCGGGCGGCGGCGCGACCAACCCACGCGGTGTGTTTTTTCCAGAGTCTGTGGTTTTCCGGATTTTGCCTGGCGGTGTGACCGGCTGGTGTCCGGTGCGACCGGCCGTGAGGTCGGACCGGCCGTGGGGCGGTGCAACCGGCCGTGCAACGGGCAGAAATCCGACCGTTGCCCTGTGAGGAGCGGTCGGACCGGGAGAGGTCCGGTTGGACCGAAAATTTGCTGATTTCGCCCGTTTGGAGCCCCAACGGCTAGTTTCTTTGGTGGAGGCTATAAATACCCCCTTGGGGGGCTTGGGGGCAGTTGTTGTTGCTGGCATTGTTGAGGGTGTGGGAGTTGTGTGCATGTGTTGCTCTTCTCCATTTGCCTTTTGAGCTCAAGAGTGAGGCTAATTGCATTTGTTGCAATTAGGAAGTGGTTTGGGTACCTCTTGTGCATGTGTTGCACTTGAGGAGGCCTTGTGCATGTGTTGCACTTGGTGATCACCGAGAGCGATTTGTTGTGCCCTGTGAGGTTCAAGCGAAGGAGCGGCTTATTGCTCTTGGAGGTTGCCGACTCCTAGACGGCGAGGCGTCGTCGCGTGGAGCTCTCAAGGTTGTGAGAAGCCCTGCAAGTTTGTGAAGGTTCGGGTTGAGCCTACGCGCAAGCGTGAAAACCACGACTAGTGGAAAGAGGCGGTGCTCGAGCGGAGCCGTCCGAGTGGTTGGGCTAGCCTCAACGTGGACTAGGGAGACCGCAAGTCTCCTAACACCACGGAAAAATATCGGTTGTCCCTTGTCTCTTTACATTCAAGTATTTATCTTTTGCATATTATTGATTGCTTGAATTAGAATTGCTTAGTATTATTAATTTGATCAATTTAGCAATTCATACATAGAGACATAATTTAGTTAGTGCACTAGTGAGCCTAGTTGATTTAGGCTTTAATTGTCAAAACCTATTTATCGCTTCATATATAAATTGATTAGGTTTTGACTTAGGGTGTATTTGAGCGATTGATTTTAGCAAGTTTATCGAATTTCTTAAAACGCCTATTCACCTCTAGGCGCATCCTCGACCCTCACAGCCGGATCTCACGGCGAAAAGCGTCATGACATCCGAGATGCCGACTCGAACAAGGGGTCTCGCGAACGAAAAGGCTCATTCTGATCCGACCAATCAAGCTCGAGGAAAAGCGCGCTCCCTCGAGACCGGGCGTACTTGGCCGAAGCTCGGGCCAAATAGCGCTCGCGAGGGGTGCGCGGGAAGAATTGCAACGGTTCCTTCCTCGCGAACCGTCGTGGCGCGGTTCTGACAGCTTTTGGGGAACCGCACCGAGTCAGGACCGCTTCGGGGAATGTACCGCCACGCGCCGGCAATCGGCTGCCGTTACCAACCCGTTCAGCTTCTCCGCCCAGAGATATCCGGCGGGAACACTTCGTTCACCTTCCTTTCTCCACTCACACCGCCTGCGACGAGTGCTCCGCCAAGGACAACCCTCGGCGACTCCCAAACCTCCTCTTTCTCTGCGGCGGCTCATCCTCCTGGGTCTTTCCATGGCGCGGCTTGGGGCGAGCAAGGTCACGGCGGAGAGGCTCCGAGTTTTGGAGGGCCTCGGGTACCTGGACGCCCATACCTGGAGGATCCCAGAGGGCGAGGGAGCCCCGGCGCCGCATGACGACGAGATAGTCTCGTGCGATCTCTACACCGTCAACGGGCTCCGACTGCCGGAGAGCGAGTTCCTGGGGGACGTTCTTGAGCAGTGCCAGTGTGAGCTCATTCATCTGAACCCCAACTCCATCCTTGTCTTGAACGTTTTTGCCCATCTTTGCGAGGGTTTCGTGGGCACCCTTCCTACGCCGAGTCTCTTCTTCCATTTTTACAACCTTTTCCGCACCGGCGGGGCCTCCCCCGTCGGCGCTCTGTATTTCCGCTTGCGGCCCGCCCGTCCGTACGATTTCCCCATCTTCACCCTCAAGGACTCCGTCGCGGGCTGGGCCGACCATTGGTTCTACCTGCGGAAGCCACGGGACAGCTCCCTACGCTACACCGGGGAAGCGGCGCCCAACGCCGAGACGCCGCGCCCGTCAGCCGACCCCGATGAGGAGCGGATCCTGATGACGATCCACGAGCTCACGAACATGGGGCTCACCGGTCGCGACATCGTCCGCGACTTCCTTCGGAATAGGATATCCCCGCTGCGGGGGAGAGAGCACCCCTTCTTCGAAATCACCGGGTGGGACGACCTCACCCGTGAAGCCGATTCAGGTATGCTCTCCTGGCTTGTGACAACTCTGCTTCATACGTGCTGCTCGAGCTCGCGATGATATTTTACGTGACGTGATGACAGCCCCGGGCTTCGACTGGTTGGAGAAGAGGGTCGGCGAGATGTTCGGGACCCCCAAGGGCAAAGAGCTCGAGAAGAAACGCCAAGTCCCGCTGAACGTGCTCGAGCGGGGCAGCGTGGTAGGTGCCTCCGATCATTCATGCTCGGGGAAAATGTCCGAGCCTCGCTGAGTATTTGCGCACGGGAACAACATCCGCGCTTTTCCTGACGGCATTCCGCTTCTCCTTGGCAGGAGAAGCTTGCCCTGGAGCTGGGCGTGGCCGAGCATAAATCCAAGGTGGGCGGCGGCAAAGTGCTTGTCCCCGCGGCTAAGCCCAAGAAAGGGAGGAGCAAGAGGCCGGCCGCACCGCCGGTGAGCACCAAGGCCGAAAGGCACGCGTCAGCCGGAGATCCTCCGAAGCGGCACATGGAGTACGCCGATCGGAAAGAGGCGGAGGTAAGCCGCCTGAGGCTTTGGCTGAAGAATTATAGCCTGGAGGTTCAAATTGAACAAATTGCGGCGGAGGGAAGATTGATCGAAGGAATGGTGCAGGCCGAGCGGGAGGCACTGAAGAGGGAGCTTGCCGAAGCGAAGGGTCAACTCGCACGGGCCACCAAGGCTCGGGAGTTCGGGATCATTGGCCGGGCGAAGCCTCTCGCAGCGGAATCCGGGCGTCCGGGAAGGGCGCTGGAGGGGGTCGATATGGAGGCAGTCGACCCAAAGCTGGCGAAGATCACCCAAGCCGCCGAGAAGGCGGCCGAGCTAGTGGTCCTAGCAGCGGCGGACCCACCTGCGGGTGATGGCGAAGGCCCGACCAAAGGTGGGTGTTGACCTCCTCCCTGTTTTGTTTTTCTTTGTTCCTTGCTTCGCGCGCCCGGGCTGACCCCACTCTCTTGACGTGGGTGATAATAGCTCGATGGGCCTTCCCGGACTGCCGCAAAATAGCTGACGAGCTTATCGATTATGCCTTAGCGGGCGTGCTCTCCGACGCTGCTGACATTGTGATGGCCGAAGGCGTGGAGGCGGCGGTGAGTACGGAAGGAGGGGAGAAGGTCGACCCCGCAGCCCCGAGCGAAGGGACTGCTCGAGAGGGCACGGGCTCCGCCAAACGCCCGCCGAGATGAGATTTGCGCGCCCGAGCGAACCACATGCTCGGGCGGATAGCGAGGTCCCGAGCGAACAACATGCTCGGGCGGATAGCGAGCAGACTTTGAGCGGGAGCACTGCTCAGGAGTGGGGTCTGGTGCCCCGGGACGGACAACACGCCCGGGCAGAGGATTCGCCATCCTCGGGCGACTCGCCCTACTTCAAGGATTCTGTGCTCAGACGCACCCTTCGCCAAGCCCGCCGACGCTCAAAGGGGGTGATCTTTGAGCAATTCCGGGAGAATCTGCGCACCGATGTTGCTGAGGTAAGGATGACCCGTTACTGCAGCAACCTTTCTTTCTTTTGGCTTTTGAGGGGTTTTGCTGAGAATTTTTCTGCCCGCAGCTCCTTAAGAAGACCCTGGCCAACTTCGAAGAAGTGCTGGTCGTCCCCGCCTCCGTGGCCCAGCTATATGAAGAAAGCGAAGCCCGGGCCGAGAGGCCGGAGGAGAAGGTGAACGACCTCAAGCTCGCGGACACTATAGTTGTGAAGAGGTGCCGCGAGGCGGAGCAGAAAGCCGATGAGGCCAAGGGGCATATCCTCGGGCTTGAGCGAGAGCTTGAGCAGGAAAGGTCTACCTCCCGCCAGGCCAAGGAGGGTGCTGCCGCTTCTGAGAAGAAAGTGCTTGCGCCGAACGAGAATCGGAGCAAAGGAAGCGAATCGCTAGCTCAAGGAGGAGAATCTTTCCTTAGCGGAACAAGGTCCTCTGCTCGAGCAAGAGCTTCAACAGAGAAGCAAGATGCCCGACCCTCGAGACCAAGGCGGCCGAGCTTGAAGTGTCGCGCCGAGGAGGAACTGGATCGAGCGGCGAGGGCCGGCAGCTTGAGAAGGAACCGCCGTTAGCGGAGACAAGGCTCTCTGCTCGAGCAAAGACTTGAACAGAGAAACAAGTGCTCGAGACCTTGAAGCCAAGGTGGCCGACTTGAGCGGGCAATACAAGACGCCGCCGCTCTTGCCGAAAGCAAGATAAAGAAGAAGTCGAGCAACTCATGGAGAAGCTCATGAGGGTCGCGACGCCCGCGAAAGGTGATCGATCTTGAGGCCAAGGTCGCCGAATATAGGCAAAAGCTCTCAGCTGATTAGCAAGGGCGCCGCCGTGTGTAGGGTTACGCACTTTTTGCCTTTTATCATGCGTAACTTCTTCTTTACTTAAATGTTGCGTCTGTGATGACGCCTCTCTTTTTTTTGTCTCTCTCTTGCTTTCCCTGCAAAAGATAGTTGCGAGGTAGATACGGTGTAAGTTAGATTGACGTGTGGGCGACGTAGGCCCGAGGTTAGTTGAAATGAAACGACTTGCGTGTATACATAGCGATTAAGAGCGAGACGTGCTTTGCAGCAAGCTGTGACTTAGCGACAAAAGATATTTTCGCGCGATGACCCGCCCCTATCCGAGCCCCCGCTGCGGGTGAAACTCGTGGCCCTGGGGTGCGAGTCACGAGTTTGTTTCGCAGGAGAGACGAGATAAAGTGCTCGCCATACCTTCGACCAAACATCGGCCTATCCGAGCGACAAACGTGGGTTAGGTCGGTGGAGAAAAACAAGCGTGTCTCAAAACTCTTTAACACTTTTGCACGCATGGCCCTAACCCGCGAGCACGGTCGCGCGAGGAGAGCGCGGTTTTGGGACACGGTGTGCAGCGACCATGCGAGCCCGGCCGAGCTAAGTTTTGTGCCGACCAAGAAGGGCGTCTGTTTGCGACTTGTATCGCGCAGCGGATGGCTACTGCGGACCAAGGTCGGCTTGTCGAGACTGGCGCCTTTGGTGGTAATCTTTTAGCGGCCGGGCGTTGGTCGTAGTACCTTGTGCCATTCCCCGTGCGCGGTCCGAATTCTGCAAAGTGAGGAGTGTTTGGACGAACGAGAGTTGCGTTGATTCAAAAGGTCGTGAATTTACAACATAGCGTAGAAAAGTGGAACATGAGCTTTTAGATATAAAACTTGCGCAGCTGGTCAATGTTCCCTGAACTGGCGAGCTCGCGGCCATCCTCTGCTGCGAGGCGGACCCCGGCGTGATAAAGGAGACGACCGTGAATGGTCCTTCCCATTTGGGGGAGAGTTTGTTGGCCTTCGACGTGTCCTGAATCCGACGCAGGACGAGGTCGCCGACCTGTAGAGCTCGAGGCCGAATGGACCTAGCCGCGTGTTTGCGAAGGGTTTGCTGGTAGATGGCTGACCGTAGCTGTGCCTTTAGGCGAGTTTCTTCGGTAAGGTCAAGGTCGAGGCGGCGCTCGCGACCTTGGGGGATGTCGTCGGCCAGGTGCACTCTTGGGGACCCGAGCACGATTTCGGTGGGGAGGATGGCCTCGGCACCATAGACGAGTTGGAAGGGCGTTTCGCCCGTAGCTTGACTCGCAGTGGTGCGCACCGACCAAAGGACGGAAGGAGCTCGTCCACCCATGAACCGCGTTGTTCGAAAGGTCTCAAGACCCTTTTCTTGATCCCTTGGAGTAATCGCCGTTAAGCTCTTTCGGCTGCTCCATTGCTCTGCGGATGGGCTACAGAGGCGAAGCATATTTTTGTGCCAATGTCCTCGCAGTAGGCTTGAAACAGTTCGCTGGTGAACTGGGTGCCGTTATCTGTGATGAGGCGATTGGGTACCCCAAAGCGCGTCACCACATTACTGCGGAAAAATCTTTTGGTGCTTGAGCGAAATGGTTGAAACGGGCTCGGCCTCGATCCACTTAGAGAAAGTGTCGATTGCGACGAGCAAGAATTTGCAACCCTTTCGACCACGGGGGAAAGGCCCGAGGATGTCAGCCCCCCAGGTCGAGAATGGCCATGAGAGTGGATGGTTTGCGGTCGTGGGTCGGTCGGTGGGACTTACGGCGTGAAATCGCACGCCCGACAAGTTGCCACGACGCTCGAAGGCCGTCTAGCGCATAATAATAGTATCCCAACCGAATGCCTTGCTCACGAAGCGTCCGAAAGGACGAGTGGGCTCCGCGACATTCCTTCATGGATATCTCGAGAAGGAACTCGCCTCCTCGAGATATGCACTTGGAGAGACTCCAGCGCCTTTGCGACAAGGCGACGCTTACCACCTTGTAGACAGATGACCGCTTTTGCAATGAACGCCGGCGGCTTCCTCGCAATGTCCCATGGGCGAAATATCGATGAATGGCGCCATCCAATCCGCGCCTTGCTCGAGGAAGGAGACGTTACGACGCCTCGATGCCTCCTCTACAGAGGAATGGAGGGCTGCAGATGCTTTCGGCGGGCGCCCGGCAAGGGCATCCGGGTGGTGCCTCCTCTGAGAGGGAATGGAGGGCTTGTGCAGATGCCGACTAGCGCCCGGGCGGGCACTGCGAGGAACCGACCTTGGAAAGTTGGTCGGCCAGGAATTATCCTTCCCGGGATGTAGAGTACTTCAAATTTCAAGTACCGCCCATCTTCCTCACTTCAACCAAGTAAAGCGCCATTGAGCGATCGGAACACCGATATTCTTTGTTGACTTGGTTGATGACTAGTCGTGAATCACCTTTCACAGTCGATCATTTGACTCGAGCGCCTTGACGCCGGAGTCCGCCAGAGGCCTTCATACTCCGCCGCATTGTTTGTTGCGGGAAGTGTAATTGAATGACGATCGAGCTGTTCTCTTGGGGACACAAGATAACGCCACCCGAGCTGCTCGGCTTCGGACCCGTCGGCAAATACATGGTCCAATGACGCCTCAGATTCGTGGTCCTTGGTGGTGGGTCAAGGGTTCGTCCCATTCCACCACGGTCCGCTAGAATTTGAGATTTGATCGCGGCAGGGCAGAGAGTGGACATCGAACTCGCGAGTTCCATGGCCCACTTCGCTATCCCATTGGGGCGTCCAGATTTCTTAGGATCTCCCTAAGTGGAAAGTCGTCGGACAACGACCTTGTGAGCTTGGAAGTAGTGGCGCAGCTTCCTCGAGGCTACGAAAGCAATGAGTATAAGAGTTTCGACCTCGGTAACGCTCCTTTGGTCCGCGGCAACACTTCATCGACGAGTATACCGGACGCCGCGTCCCTTCTCGCTCTATCACCAAAGACCGCGACTTACGGCTGGGCGCCGCCGCGAGGTATAGCAAGAGGCTCCCCGACCTTGGCGTGGCTAAGATCGGAGGGTCGATAGTCTCGCCAGCTCCTCGAGGGAGCGGTTAGTTACTGCCCAGCGAAACCATCATGCTTACGAGCGCCTTAAAGAAGGGCAAGCCGCCTCCTGACCGGAAATGAAGCGCTTAAAGCGCCATACGTCCGGCCGTGGTTTGAACCTCCTTTTCGATGGCTTCGATCTTCTCCGGGTTGGCGCCGATGCCCGTGGGTCTGGATGATATACCCGAGTACTTTACTCGAAGTTTACACCAAAACGACTTTTCGGTTAAGTTTTATTCGATGTCTACGGAGATTACAAAAGGTCTCCTCAAGGTCGATACATGGCCCGAGGGAATTTTACTCTTAACTACGATATCATCTACATATACTTCCGTGTTCCGCCTATCTCGCTTCCTCGAAAGTCTTCGCATCAAGCGCCGGAAGGTCGCCTCGCTGCCCGTGAGGCCGAAAGACATGGTAGTGTAGCGTAACGTGCCAAAGGGCGTGATGAAGGAAGTCTTCTCGCCCCTAGGAACAAGCTAATCGGTGATAGCCCGAATAGGCGCCCAAAAGCTCATTACAGGACTCGCCGTCGCGCCAACCACCGGTCGATGCGTGGCGGAAGTTGTCCTTGGGCACGCGGCGCTCAAGCTGGTGGTCTACACATGCGCCCATTTGCCCCCTTCTTGACGATGACCGGATTTGCTACCACTCAGTGCCCGACCTCTCGACGGCGGCCTTAAGGAGCTTGTCGAGTTCCTCCTGATGATTGCCTGTTTCTCCGGGAAAATCGCTGAGCTTCGACGAGACAGTCTTTTGCCAGTCAATAATGCCTACCAGGCTCGATCACCTCCTTGGGGACTCGGGCATATCGGACGGCTCCAGGCGAACACGTCCGAAGCTCCTCCGGAGGAAGGTGATGAGCTCGAGTTCTATTGGGGTCCAAGGAGGACCCCAAATGGAGGACCTTGGTCGGTCGACCTCGTTGAGAGGGACCGCTTGGTTTCTCCTCCGGCCGAGGGCAACTTTAGGCCGGAAGGCGCGGGCTTGGTCGGGCCACGCTGAGGCAACCGCCTGACCATGTCGAGGACTTCGTCGCAGCTCAAGGCCGCCCTATGGTCGCCCTTCACGGTGACGATGCCCTTGGGTCCGGGGACCTTTAGGCACTGGTAGACGTGATGCGTGGCGGTCATGAACTTGGAGAGGGCCGGCCTACCAAGGATGGCGTTGTAGGCCGATCTAAAGTCCACGACTTCGAAATTGACTAGCTCGGTCCGGAAGTTCGAGGTGTCCCCGAATGTTACGGGCAGGACGATCTGGCCCAAAGGCTTGATCGAGGTGCCGGGGACGATCCCGAAGAACGGGACGGCGACGCTCTTGATCTTGGAACGAGGGACCTGCATCTCGTCCAGGACCGAAACGGATATGAGGTCCAAGGAGCTCCGCCATCGATCGTGGACCCGCCAACTTCGCGTTGTTGATGGTCGGGCTCACGACCAACGGAGCTCGGGTTTAGTCATTCCAAGGGACAATCATCCTTGGAGAATGTGATGGGCAACTTCGGACCACTGAAGCCAGCCAGACGGGCCTGCCTTGGGCGATGTGGCCGACCTCCTGCTGCCTCCTTTAGATCCTTCGATTTGTAGGCCGAGGAGCCCCCGAATATGACGGCGATGTGATTATGGGGCTCCTGGTAATCCATGTCGTCGCCGCCGTCACGGGGCCTTTGCCTTTGCTTGCTTCTCCCCTTGCTTGGGAGAGCCGGCATGGGGCCCTCGCCCAGAGAATTTCTCCAGACGATATGCCCAAGTTCTACAGTTGCGGAGGTCGTGACCGGTTACTCGATGGAGCGAATAGAGGCGATCGCCTGGGGCGCCCTCTTCGCCCGCGACCTCGTCGTCGCGACCTTGGTCATCCTAGCCTTGGTCGGCGTCATACTGTCGTCGCATGGCGCCGCGCTTGATCAAGCCGCCCGCCCATTGCCGAGTGGCGGGCACGAGCCGTCGTTGCTCGGCGGCCGCGACCATGTCTGGCGCTAGCGATTTTTCTTCTTCTTGATCTTCTTCTCGAGCCCGAGGGTCTCTTGCTCGAGGCGCCTTCCGATCGGCCGAGGCGGTAGCTTGCCTTCATCGAGCGCTTTCTTCCATTACATCGCTTGGCTCGGCGTTAGCGTGGCGCGGCCGGCCATCTGAAAGCTTTGTTGGCCGGCTGTGTCGGGTGAATCTCCAAGTCTTGTGTGAAGCGGACGTCACGGACCCCGAACTTGAAGGTCCGGACCACCGCTTCGTCCGAGAAGCTCGGGATGGAGTTTCTTACCTTTATGAACCTTTGGACGAAGTCGCGTAGCGCCTCCTTGTCCGCTTGGATGAGCCGCCGAGGTCGCGCTTCGTTGCGGCGGGTGTAGCTTTTTGAAGTTTGCCGAAGGGCCTCGAGAGCCGCCTCCACGAGCGGATCGATCCTCCTTTTGGTTAAAGAGCCATGTCTGGCGGAGCCGCCGAGACCGTCGGGAGGTAATTAGTTATGACCTCTCGTCTCCGCCCGCACTGGATGGCGGTGGAGTAGATCGAGATGAATTGCCGGGTTTTGGGTCCCGCTGAAGCGCCGATGTGGCGGGCTTGAATTTGCTTGGCCACTTAACGTCGCGAGGACGCCGAGAAAGCCCGGCATCCGAACACCGGGCCGTCATGGCGAGCCCTCCGGGTGTGACGGTCGCGGGGACCGGGGCCCAGGCGGTCTTTGGCGCACAAGGTGAGGCGAGAGAACACGCCCTCATGCCGGTGCGACGGTGGCGGGTTCGATGTGGAACACACGGAGCGCTCACGGGCGGGCGGGCATGCCCGTGACCCCGCGAGGCTGCCGGGAAGTACTCGGACACCCTCACGGTCGACGCCGCTTTCCGGGTTCTCCGAAAGGGCTTCGGAGGCCCCGTTAGGAATGGCGCGAAGGTCCCGAGAAACGTCCCGGGGCCCTTGCACGCCAGAAGGTTCTGGAAGCCCGATGTCGGCGGCGAAGCTTTCGAGCTTTGCCACGAGGGCCCCATGGCCGCTAGGTCCGCCTGTTAGCGGTTCGAGGCCGCCAGACGCATCGCCGCCATGGCGCTGGCGCTCGGCGCTCTGAGGAGCGGCGGGAGGCGACCTTGGAGGGCGGTGGCGCCAGATTCGGAACGCGTAATCGGGTCTCGCGAGGCCGATCTCCGGCCCCGGCACCAGCTCCGCCACCGGGTTGGCGGTGGACGATCGCCGGGTCCCCGCCCGGGGAGGGCTCCGGGTGCTCCTCGCCATCGTTATGCCGGCGAGGAGAAGGGCCGGAGACAGCCGTTCCTCGTGGTCGTCCTCCCTTCCCGCCATGCAGACGCGGCGGGAGGACCAGGACCGCACGGGCGACACCGAAGTGGTGTCGTACGACGCGGTCCCTTGGCTGAGCTCGAGACGGTCGGGGGCGGCCCGACTGTCACATAGACCGCCAGATTCTTCCTCGCAAGCGAGGGTATTTGGCCGCGAGCGGAGGAAATACTCTCGCGCTGCAGCCACCGGGGAAAGACTCCCGGTTTTGGTGTGGCCCTGTGGATCGGCCGCACCACCCACGCCGTCGCTGGCGTAGTATTCGTCGCCATCCTCCACGTCGTCGAAGACGCAGATGTCTTGATTGTCTTGCGAGTTTGGCATCCTCAGGGATTCCTTGCAGAAGGACTTCAGTCGGTCCCCACGGACGGCGCCAGCTGTCGGCGATTCGGGACAGGGGTCCCTCGCCGAGCTTACTTGTTGAATGAGGGATCAACCTAAGGCCCCTTTCCCGCAAGGGTTGTACGTCTAGGGGTGCGCCGAGCTACGGATCGGGCGGATAAGACAATCAGAAGCACACAGGGTCATTTTTGTCGGTTCGCCTCTCACGGAGGAGATAACAACCCCACGCCCAAAGGATTCACTAATGAGTAAGGAGCGATTACAATGTGCTTGCTCTGAGGAGCCTCGAACTAGCCTAAGGACTCCAAAGTGAACAAGCCCTGAGTCTCGAGTGTGCGTGGTCTTGAAAACCAAACCTTCAATACATCGTGCAAGGGGTATTTATAGGGTTTACAGAGACAAGAGAGTTATTACAGGGCGGCTCATCAGAGGACGTGGGCAGCAAGAGCCGCGCCACCCACCGGTACCACGCGACGCGGGAACAATGGGCGAGACCAAGGCGGCGCGACCGTGGCGGCGAAATCCCGGCAAGCGGTTCTCGAGTCGCGTGAAAGATTTAATGCCACGTCGCCTACTTACGAGCCCCGAGCTTGGCTTGTTGGGATGGGGTAGCCCGATAGCCGGAGCTACCCGGTCGTCGGTGTCGTAGCGCCAAATGAGCAAGGCCATGGTCGGTTGGCGCCGGCTTCAAAGGTCGATTAGGCACGGCGACTCAATCCCGACAGGGTTGATTCAGCTAAACGTCGCGAGAGAGAGGAACGACGCGGCGGCAAGATGGCGTGGAGGCGCCTCGCTCGGCCGGTGTTTTTCGTTCACCTTCATGGGCTCCAAGATCATGGTGGTGAAGCCGATGATGGCTAAGCACGTAAGAGACATGGAGACGAGTAGGCCGGCAAAGGTGAGAGGGTCATCTAGGAAGAGTAGCGAACCGTCTTGCAAGAACGGACCATCGCCAAGCGGAGAAGAGCACGCACCGAGGCGATGGCGATCCGTAAGACGCTTGAAGGTGCAAAGGCTGGTGGCGGCGAGGGTCTCTTTCTCCGAGGCGATCAACCATACGGCCATGGCATGCGCGACGAAGTGGGCGGCGAGGAAGGCGGACTCTACAGCGTGCACTGCGGGCATAGCGAGAGGAAGAGGAACACGATCTGGTAATATAAATTGTAAAAAGAGAGAAAAATGATTGATTGATTTTTGAGATTGGTAATATATATTGCTACGTATAATATATTTGGTTTTAATTCGTACCGAAGAAAAAACCAGAAAAACTTTTGTAATTGGGAGAAATAGATATTTGATCTTGTAGCATAATTTTCTTTTATTGCTTGATCTTTATGTTTTGTTACTAATTTTATTTTTCGTAGCAACGCACGGACATTGATCTAGTATCTTGTAATTTGCAAGACCTGTCTTTTTGGGACCAAATAATTACGAATTCTGACCATAGGATCTAGGAACATTGAGTTATCCCGTTTGATCCGTTTGGGACCAAATAAGGGCATGTACAATGGTATAGACAACTGCTGTCTATAACAGACTGACATGTCATTTATAGACAGCGTTAGAGACAACTCATGCAATGGTATAGACAACACATTTATGAGTAGATAGTTTCTTCCCACACACAACCTGTCTTGGTTCTCGTGCTAGAGTCGACTCTTGATTAAGAGACGGCTCAATTCTCTATACGCACCCTCTCTCATCCACATCATTTTTTATTTTACATGGCAAAGCTTAGAGACTGCTGACATGTACCATTGTACATGCTCTAATAACGTTTGAATTTCAAGGCACTGTCGTAGATATTTGTAGCCTTGAAATTCGTGAACCGGCTCGTACTGGGGTCATAGGCAAGACGAGCCGACATTTCTGCCATAGTTATCCGACCTTGATCGGACCGGGTTCGATCGGAAAAAACCAAACCCAAAGTCTGGCCCGGTCCGGTCTGCACCATTGGATCCGTCAAGACAAGCACTTGACCTGCGTTGAATCAGTGAGATCCAGGTCTGACCGTCGGACCCCCCCGGTTTTGATGTGAACCAGCGAGGTCAACCGGTCTGACCCAAACATACGGTAGTCCGGCAAGATTCCAGCCAGCAACCCGGCCACGTGCTCTTTCATGTTTAGTAGTAAAAGCATATGCTTTTTATAAGGGAAATAGCTCTTTCATGTTTAGCAGTAAAGGCATAAGCTTGTATCAGGGAAAATAGAGCTTTTTTTTAATTATCTTCTCTTCGTGTCTTGATCTGTTAAATATGGTGACCATATATTATATACCTAGAGAGTTTAATGGCATGCCTAAATATGCATAAATATATTCATAATAATTAAATAAAACATGTGGTCCGACCAGTGACCCGAGGCCTCGTCTGGGTCTAATAACTATGATTTATTCTCGTTTGCTTATCGAGTCAAGCCAACTCACGAGTTGCTCAGTAGGTTGGATTAAATTAAAACCTAGCATGTTGTACGAGTTGAGCAGAGCAACAGTTTTTGCTTGACTGCTTAATGAGACATGCCAAGCCGTCCTGTTGAATGAGCTTAACCGAGTCGAGCTAGCTGGCTGAGCCGGCTAGTTATCCACCCCTAATTCTGGTCTTGCTGCATTGTGGATGTACTGTCGTGGCAACAAGCACGTGCGACGTGAACTGTTCATTGGATCTTCGTAAAAGAGCCAGAAAAAATTGATAATTTGTCACGGTAAAGAAGTGCATTTGACGGGTGAGGATCGTTGCAGTGGCAAATCCTCAAATTTTCCATAAGATTCAAACTCAACTGCATTTGAAAATTCCGTGCAAAATTCACAGGAGTGGATGTGTTTAGACAGCTCCTCACCAGGGCGTGAATGCGTGATGTTCCTCCCTCCCCTGCCGCAGGCGGCCACCGCCGCGTGCACGTCCATCTGCTTCAGCTTCACCTGCGGAGTCCCGATGCCGCCCAACGCGACCAGCACGTGAGCGCGCGTCGACGTCACGGAGGGGGCGCTGCGCCACGCCGCGGTGGTGTACTGCCCGTCCTGCTCCTCATACCTTCAGCCCCCGCGATGCTGGCTCCGCGCTGCGCTGAAGTCACCCGAGCTCATGCAGCTCCTCTTGCACCGCCTCGTGACCCTCGCCGCAGCGGAGTTCGTCTTCACCGAGCCCCACTCCAAGCGCCTCAAGCTCCGCCTCCGCCTCCGCCGTGAGGTCCTCCACAGCGTCACGCTGGAGCAGGCAGCCCACGTCGTGGAGTTCACCGTCCACGACCGCCTCTGCGACGCCTGCGGCAGGGCCCGGGCCGACCCCGTTCAGTGGTCCGCCGTCGTGCAGCTGCGGCAGCGCGTGTCAAATCGCCGCACGCTCCTCCATCTCGAGCAGCAGCTCATCAGCCACGGCGCCGCCGACTCTGCCCTCCGTGTCGACGCCACAGCCGGCGGGCTCGACTTCTTCTTAGCGTCCCAGTCCCATGCCGCCCACCTCGTCGACTTCGTCTCCTCCCTCGCGCCCGCCCGCTCCTGCACGGCCAAGCAGCTCGTGTCGCACGACACCAAGAACAACACCTACCACTTCAAGCACATCTTCTCCGTGGAGCTCTGCCCGGTCTGCCGCGACGACCTCGTCTTCCTGCCCAGGGAGGCGTCCCGCGACCTCGGCGGCTTCAGGCCCCTCGTCCTCTGCGTCAAGGTCACCAACGCGCTCGCGCTGCTCGACACCTCCACCCTTCGCGCCGTCCAGCTCAGCATCAAAGAGTACGACAGGTACAGGTTCGAGCCCGTGCTCACCAGCCGGCAGCTGGTGGAGTATGTTGTGCTCGACGTCGAGCCCGAGCCGGCCGGCGACGTCACGGCGAACGGCTCCCGGTACGTAATGGCGTACGCGCTGGTCGCCCACGTGTCGGACTTGGGCAAGAACGACACCATCTTCACCGTGAGGACGCACCTCGGGCACCTCTTGAACCCCGGTGACCATGCGCTCGGGTACGACCTCTACGGCGTCAATGTCAACAGCCATGACGTCGAGAGCTACGGACACAGGCACTGCTTACCAGATGCGGTACTCGTCAAGAAGAGCAACGAGAAAGAAGGTAAGCTGCAGGACGGCAGGAAGCGGGACGGCGTTGAGATCGAAGAGATTGCCCTGGGGATTGGATGCATCGATCTGAATCCCTCTGACGAGGAGGAGCTTTGATGAGCTGCTCGAGGACCTCTCAATTTGAGTGGGTTATAGAATTGTGGTCAGGAAGTATGCACCCATGCAATAGGCGTGCTGACAACTACATTTCCTGGGTAAGCAACACTACTACTGATATTTTGATAGAAGAAACTCTGTTTTTTTTTTCCTAGTCCGGTATCCTGACCAGTTTGGAAGGGCCATTTTCGATCCGGATACATATGGATGTACCGTTAATTTGAATTAAAATCTTAACCTATCTATGTGGATGAGCCATAATTTTAGCCTATCCAAGCCCTAATTTTATTATTTGTTATGCGTGTATTCGGAATAATTTTCGAAAGTAGGCATTTACTTAACATTGCCGATGCATTATCAGATGGTAATAGCCTCGTCTCACAAAAAAATAGGTGATATTTTTTTTGTGGTTTCTTTTAGAGTATAAGAAGGACGTACATTATACGCATTCCCTACTCACACTGCACATATGCGCGCACGTGTATGTCCACTCACACTTCAAATTTGCAGGGCCACAAGGAGAATCATAACCCAGCAAATGGTGAGAAGTCTCAGGCCCTGACGGCTTCTGTTTAGAAAAAAACAGATTGTTTATCGAATGGGAGAATTCTGGACAGCTTCTCTCATAATCCAGAAGCTAAAACGAACTAGGCTTGAGGCACACAACGAACTAGGCTTGAGGCACACCGTACCCCCAAGAGGTTAGCCAGTGCCAGTTCCTTCTTTCGTATCATTTACAAATTACTTATATCATTTGGTATATACACAGAAGAAAAAGGATTGATTCTAATGCTGAAACAGGACAAGAGGAAACACCTAGTCGACTGCCATCAAAGAGTTAGTTGTTGGCACGAGCGATGTTGCTCCTAGGGTTCACAAAACCGTTTTTGAAAAACCGGTTTGAAAACTGAATTTCGAAAATCAGAAAAAATCGAGTCGAAAATCGTCACAAACCGAAGAATTAAGAAATAAAAAAAATTGGAAAAAATAAAAAAAAACAAAAACCGGTCGAAAACCGACAAACCAAGTGAATGTTTCTTAGAGCCGATTCTTTAGCGATTTTCGCTCGATTTCATCAAAAATCGAGCGGTTTTCACCAATTTTCGATCGGTTTACATCGTATAAATTTTTTCAAATTTGAATCAGATCGGTTTTCCGCTCAGTTTTTAATGCCGAACCGGCTCGGTTTTCATGAAATTCAGCCGGTTTTCGTGGGCTTTGCAAGGCCTGGTCACTCCCTCCCACTGAGCCGTTGCTAGGGTCTCTTCATAAAAGAAGCAACTCTTCATGAAAGGGACCAGGAAAGCTCACTCTCTGGGTACTAAAAGCCAACAAAGCAAAGCATCAGGCGGCAAAGGTGAAAGCACTAAATTCAAATTCAAATTCAAATCCAAATCCAAAGCGCGACTAGGAAATAGTCAAAGTAACAAAGGCGATAAATCACAAGGTCGCAACAAAAGAACCAGAAGTGAAATGTTCAACAAGACACAACATCGTGGTTTTAAAGCATCCAAGCAATCTCCATTCAAGAAGCCTAGAACTGCAGCGACAACATCAGAGCAAAGGGTGTCACTTGCACCATCCAGACTCTCAGATACCGAGCTGCATAGCGTTAGGAGTTGGCTCCGTATTTTGCACAATTAAGCCCAGCTCTGTCGGACCAAGATTTGTACGTCCCATCTTGAAGACCTCTGCAGATCTGACTATGGAACCAATCTACTGGGAATGCTCAGTGTGTTAGTTGCAAATCCACCTCTTTGTACAGTAAAATTTGACTTGTGGCCTTGTGGGTGGATTAAATCATGCGATGGTGTTTTTTATATGCAAATAAATCACTGTGCCCACTGCTACTGTTGATTCAGTGAAGTTCGTATGGCACTTTTATTTTTGATAAAATCGAGTTCATCCATGGGTTCGTTAGGAGCTGTGGAAATTTTTGTTCTTGAATTCGGTTATATCTTAATTTAATTGCTGCCCTCCAACTGTTTCATACTTGGTTTGGTTTGGTTCATCAAATCGTTGGCTCCGCTCGACTTGCATGTCCGTGACCTTCAGCCTTGATGGTTATGCAGACCCGATGCGACGATATTTGGACAGTCGTGTTTAACTTCAGCTTTAATTAGCATCGCTCTCGGCTCTCAATCTGGACAGTCACACGTCTAAGCTGCTGCTTCTACATCAGACAGTTTAATCGCATCTAGTGCAAAATTCTCCTAACTTGTGAGAACCTCCGGTTCAAAATAAAAAAGAAAGAAAGAAAGAACGAACGAATTTAGTGAGAGCTTTCAAATTCCAATTGACCAGTTGCACAATAGGTGTCAATTTGTACTGAATTTAAAAGCACAGGGTGATGCAATCAAAATCAAATGTGCATGTACTTTGTGTAAAGATTAGTAGAGAAATGGAATGGCTGAACTCAGTGACCATCTTGGGGTCACCTTCTTTATATAACCAAGGACTACAACGAATTACATCAATGCTGATCACGTTCTCTGGCCATGCGCACATGACGGGATCCGCAAGAAGTGTGTTCTCCCGCGAATCAGGCGCTAGACCGTTTACAACGTGCAGCATGCAAACACAACACCGTTACAACAAACTAAACACTAATTTTAACACTTTGCGCCATCGAGCTGCAGCGGAAGACCATCGGAATCGGAATATTCAAGTCTTCTCCGACTTGAATACAAAGAGGTTATTCCTTGCGGACTAGAATCAAAATTGCTTTGATTATAATAGTTAATAAGTTTAAAATTAGGATGAGCCTATTTCAGGATAAAAAGTTTATGATGCTCAGCCTGTCCGATCGAGTCAGCTCGAATTTAAAATAATCACTTGAATAGTAATAGAATTATCATATAGATACTATTATTCTTGGGGAAATAGGAGCAACTCCCACCTCCCCGACACGCGTCCCTTATCTACAGTACCATCCATATATTTTCTTCCACCGTAGATAGACAAGTGAAATCCAATCCATGAAATAATTTGATCCATGGACAGCACTGTTGTGGTAAAGGATATAATTCTAGCGCCATCACATGCCTACGGGTGGGCATTTTTAAACCGAAACCGAATTACCGAACCGAACCGAATTAACCGATTATTTCGGTTAATTCGGTTTTCGGTTCGATTTTTGTTTTGATATAATTCGGTTTTCGGTGTTCGGTTCGGTTTTTCGCTTTCAAAAACCGAAATAACCGAATAACCCATATACAATAACACTTTTATAATATTCTTCCTAAAGCCACTAAACAATTCTCATGTTATAATATATTTATGCAGATGTTACGATCCATCTTCAGTGCGCACGAAGTCACTCTCCTAAGAATCTCTCTCGGTCATTTCTGGTAATAGCTGAGAGGGGCATAAAACCCCCATAGGACAAGCATACTCAGGCATCACAACACAGAACACACATAGACAGTCAAACTACAGAAGCTCGAGCTAGAGAGCGCTCTCTGTACTCAAACATAGCGAATTTCTCCGCCTCTGAGCAAGACTGGAGTAGAGCTATTACCTGTCATAGGGGCTCGAACAAGTATAACTCTCAAACTACAGAAGCTCGAGCTAGAGAGCGCTCTCTGTACTCAAACATAGCGAATTTCTCCGCCTCTGAGCAAGACTGGAGTAGAGCTATTACCTGTCATAGGGGCTCGAACAAGTATAACTCTTGGTGTCTCCCTCTTTTAATTTCCTTTTCCTCCGACCGTCAAAACAGCGAATCCATTTCTTCAATGAGCGAAATCAGTTCCGGGTCCCATAATCACGATCAACCCCCTGTACACTTTTACGGTTAGGGGATTCCGATCGTCAACACCAATATACTTCATTCTTATAAGGTCAGTCTCAGACATAGCGTATAGCATGAAGCACAGTATAATCTTCTGGCATGTATAGGATATGAGAGTATCAATAAGTAAAAGTAAACGCATGGATAATCTAGAGGAACTGTGAGTATACAGTCGCTAGTGCCTCTGTAGTATGCTATGACAAAAGCGAGTAGACAACAAAAGAATGATGGCTATTACCCCTTGTGGTTCGTCGATGGCTGCTAACTATGCTCTGATCAAGATAAGCAACACAAACCACAAGGGATATATATAGTAAGCAAGCGTACCTAAGTGCAATACAGGCGCATGATGACCAATCGGAGTAGGATCCAGCAGAGGCGAAGCTAAGGCAAGCACGAGAGGACCAACAAATCATGCAGAAGGCAAAAAGCCACAAAGGAAAAATCCGAGAAAACAAACAACACGATCAGGAAATTTGCAGGGAAACACAAAAGGAGGAAAACACATAAAGAAGTTAATCCAGGGACAACCAAGCACATGTAGCTAGGCGTGGGTGGCCCCTTGGCATCTGAATGTAGCGCGAAATGATAAGAAACATGAGCAGGCAAATCAAACCAAACCAAATTGAATACAAAACCACATAAGGAAGCCTAAATAATAACCATGAAAAAGAGCACACATGGACAAACAAAACATGGTATTGAACAGGACGAAATTAATAGGAAGCACAACATCTGAGCCAACCATGATTGATGAATGAAGCATCATAATCATGCGCACAGCAGCACAAAGAGCCATATATCAGAGGGCTCAGTAGTAAGCATCAACGAAGAAACAATCAGACCTTGAGGCAGAACCATGAAGACCAAGGGCATGAAGCCTCGGGCACCGGCGCTTTCCTTGCAGGAGCAGGGCAGCAGGAAAACGGCAAACAAACCTGCAAACAAACGAACAAAAAGAAAACCAGCAACCGATGAGAAGGAAAATCGATGCCAGCATAAAAAGGCGTAGCCCAAGAACAAACAGATGGCTGAAGCACGAACGAATCAAATCAAAGGGAAACAAAGGCACACCCAAGAAGACGAACGGAAAAGAATGCAGGATCACCAGACAGGAACGAGCAAGGATTAAGCAAGGAAAATAGGGAAAAGGGAGGAGAGTAAACCTTAGAGCGCTGCGTGCGAACGGAGGGAAGCGAAGTATTCGAGGGAGGCTAGATACATTGTATAAACAGGCAACACCTGTGCTCCATATTGAAGCAGGACAGAGCCAACAGACGCACAAGCACACCGTGGGGCCGAGCGAACACTGGACGATGCAAGGCAAGGAAGAAGCGCACAGGTGGTAAGCAGGTAGTGGAGGACTTTGCATACGCCGGCGCCTAGGGATGGCAACGGGTACATACCCGTCGGGTATCGGCCACCCATACCCGTACCCGTCAGATGAAAAATCACCCGTTAGTTTATCCGCATCATTAACCACGGGTAGAACTTCTTCCCCATACCCATACCACCGGTCCTTTTCACCCGTCGGGTCACCCATACCCGTTAATTTAGTGAACACAATTTTAGCCAATAGCTCTTCACCTGACGTTGATGAGTAAAGGAAGTAGAATCAGAATGTAAGTTACCTAGGATTTTTTTAGGACAGGAGCTTCAAAAACTTCAAGAACACTTTATTGATGATTCCAGGATTGGAGACACTCTCTCCGAATTGGAGATTTGGATTTTGGACTTTTGGAGTCTAGTTTTCGAGGCGAATTGAAGATTTGGACTTTGGAGTCTAGTCGTCACTCGTCAACTGGGCTCGGGCTTAGGCGCTCCCACTTAATGGGTAATGGGTAAACGCGCACGGAAGTACCGTGCACTGCAGATCATACCCGATGGGTACGAGTTTTCTCCCATTAACGCATCCACGGCATGATTATTGGACCATATTTGCACCCTAATGGAGTAAATACCCATCGGGTATCGGGTTTCGGGTACCCATTGCCATCCCTACCGGCGCCCTGAGAGTTCCATTCCTAGCAACTTTAGATAAGTAAGAGATGAATTTGTTTTTTAAATAATATATATTTAATGAAAAATTCAGAAATAATATGCCAAAAATAAAAATGATAGATCTGCACATCTGTTGCACATCCAATGTGTGACAGGCTCTCTCGCAATTCTAAATTGTGACAGAGTCTCTGTAGCAATTCCAAATTGCGACAGAGAGCCTGTCGCAATTTGGAAATGCATTGTATCTCGCCCAATGGTTAGCAACAGACTCTCTGTCGTAATTTCAAATTGCGACAGAGACCTGTCGCACATTCAATTTACGACGGTGTGTAGAACTGTCATTTTTATTTTCGGCATATTATTTTCTGTATTTTTTCATTGAATATATATTATTTTTTAAAAAAAATTCAGTAAGAGATATTATTATTATTATTATTATTATATGTAAATTTCGCGTGAAGCTTGATAAGTAGCGAGTTAAGCGCGGCAGCCGGTTTTATTCCGCTGCAGCTCCAGACTCGAGCGCGAGTCGGAGACGGGAGACCGACTACCCTAGCACCAACCCGGGGGCAAGAGGTTCCCCTCGCTCGGTTCCGGCGGCCATGGCGGTGGCGGCTCCTGGGCAGCTCAACCTCGACGAGTCCCCGTCGTGGGGCTCCCGCAGCGTCGACTGCTTTGAGAAACTCGAGCAGATCGGTGAGGGCACCTACGGGTAACCTCCTCGCTTGGACGCAGTTTTAACCTAATCGATTCAGTACCCGTCTGATCCGATCTCTCCCGTGGCCGCCGTCAGGCAAGTCTACATGGCGAAGGAGACGGAAACAAACGAGATCGTCGCGCTCAAGAAGATCCGCATGGACAACGAGCGCGAAGGCGTAAGTTTGCTCCCTTTTATTCCTTCTTCCTCTCTCGTTTACCCCTCTGATGATGCGAGTGTGTTCCTGTTTTTGGCGCAGTTCCCGATCACCGCCATACGCGAGATCAAGATCCTGAAGAAGCTCCACCACCAGAACGTTATCCAGCTCAAGGAGATAGTCACCTCCCCAGGTGGGTTAATAACGAGTGCCACGAACTGGATTGGATGTATGCGTATTGTGGATGTGTTCTTCGGACTAATGGTGTTTGGAAATTTTCTGCAGGCCCAGAGCGAGATGAGCAAGGGAAGCCAAGTATGGCTCATTTTATTCTTGCAACTTTAGTGCTCTTGGTTAAGTTTGGGTACATGTAAGTCGTAATATGTGACGCATTCTTATGTTGCCGGAATAGTCGAGGGTAACAAGTACAAGGGGAGCATCTACATGGTTTTTGAGTACATGGATCATGACCTGACTGGGCTTGCGGATAGGCCTGGGATGCGGTTCACCGTGCCACAGATTAAGGTAGAGCCACCCATCTGTGTGACTTTACTGCTTTTCCTTGAATGTTATGAGATTTTTACAATTTATGGTTTGATTTTGTGATGCCTTGGTTCATGTAACAGTGTTACATGAGGCAGCTGCTTACAGGCCTGCACTATTGCCATGTCAATCAAGTGCTGCATCGAGATATTAAAGGTATTATCTTTGGACACCTCCGCTGGATTTTGTTTTTACTGTTGCGGCTTGTTGGATGTTGCTGAGCTAATATGTTATGTTTGATGCTTCCCTTGTAGGATCTAACCTTTTGATAGACAATGAGGGTAACTTGAAGCTTGCTGATTTTGGCCTTGCGAGATCGTTCTCAAGTGATCATAATGGAAACCTTACTAACCGTGTGATCACTCTGTGGTACAGGTATGGTTTCTTCTCACAGGGTGGTTGTCACATTTATATTAGTTATGCAGGCTTCTTATTGTTTTGTTGGATTTGTGTACGCAGACCTCCAGAGTTGCTACTCGGAAGCACAAGGTATGGTCCAGCTGTTGACATGTGGTCTGTGGGTTGTATTTTTGCAGAGCTTCTCCATGGAAAGCCAATATTGCCTGGAAAGAATGAGGTATGCTTTTTTTAGCTCTTCAGCCATCAAGTGGATAACCTAAACATTCACTGCATTTGAGTATCGCGTTTTAGCTTTTTATTGATCCCTCAGTGCATTAATTTTTGTGCACGGACAAGTTTACTGGATCCTCTCTCCTTTTCCTCCCCCCTTGGAAAATTAAACTGCTAGTTATCATGTGTGATGCGACAATAGTCTTGGTTAAATTTGTACAATGATTCCCTAATGCATTGATTACATGCTGCACATCAGATTGTTCTTCAAGTTTTGCCTATTTGGTAGCCCCTTGCGGCCTCTCCTCAACCACTTCAAGATATAGCTTCTGTTACCATTTTCCATTTGTTGTATTTTTTGCTGCATTGATTTCATGGATTAATCTTGTTAACGACATGGGCATCTTTTGGACTTTCGTGTTTATACTTACCCAAGTTATAGTTATAACCCATTCTGATGTTATGCTATTACTACTGCAGCCGGAGCAGCTGAATAAAATTTTTGAGCTGTGTGGTACCCCTGATGAGATAATCTGGCCTGGTGTCACAAAAATGCCATGGTACAACAATTTCAAGCCTCCCCGACCATTGAAAAGACGAGTCAAAGAGGCCTTTAAGCAGTGAGTGCTATGCTTGACATCGTTTTTATTATGTAGTATTGCCATTGTTGTTCACCCTTTTATATATCTGCAGCTTTGACCGGCATGCGCTGGATCTGTTAGAGAAGATGTTAACTTTAGATCCATCACAGGTATGCTACATTTAACAGTTGTGAATTTTGAGAAAAGCTGTTACTTGTTCGAACGATTAATTCATATTAGGCCTGTGTATTGTCAGCACTTTTCATCTGCAATTGCTTTTCATTCTTACATAAATTCACTCTTTTTGGGTATTCAGAGGATATCAGCGAAACATGCACTCGACGCGGAGTATTTCTGGACTGATCCCTTACCATGTGATCCAAAAAGGTAAAACATGATGCCTATTTTTGTCGTACTGCCAAGTAGCTTCTTTCTAGTACCTTCCTTCTGGAACTGAGTTGAATCGTTAGCATTAAATGTTTGCTAATACAGCTTGCCAAAGTACGAGGCATCGCATGAATTCCAGACGAAGAAAAAACGTCAGCAGCAGAGGCAAGCAGAGGAAGCTGCCAAGCGCCAAAAACTGCAGCATCCTCCACCGCACTCCCGATTGCCTCCGATCCAGCAGCCAGGCCAGCCACACCAAATCAGGCCCGGCCAGCCTATGCACAATGCACCACCCGTGGCAGCTGGTCCAAGCCATCACTATGCAAAGCCCCGAGGACCAGGAGGCCCTAACAGGTACCCACAAGGTGGGAACCAGGCAGGAGGCTACAATCAAAACCGCAGCGGACAGGGTGGTGGCTATGGCAGTGGCCCGTATCCTCAACAAGGACGAGGACCCCCTCCCCCTTATCCCGGTGGTGGGATGGGTGGAGCAGGTGGTCCACGGGTGGGGTGGCAGTGGCTATGGAGTCGGCGGGCCAAATTATCCGCAGGGCGGACAGTATGGTGCAACTGGTCCAGGCCGAGGCCCAAGCTATCCTCAGGGTGGTTCTCGCAATCAGCAGCAGTATGGGAGCTGGCAATAGTACGGCGCAATATCATGAAACGATGAAATGCCCTTCCAGTAGGACTATACATTGAGAGAACCTCTGCAGTTCAAGCACTACTTTTTGAGATTACATAATATAATTTGATTCAGGCAGCTCTCGAATATTTATGACTCCCTAGCTGTATGGTATTTATGTATGAACAGCGATTAGATGTCTGTACTGAGATCGTGTACATCTATTTCTGGGAGGATGTGAAATGGACATTGACTAAGTTTATGTGAAATGGACATTGACTAAGTTTACTATCAACTCCTTTTTTGTGCTAGTATTCTTTCAAAATATATCAGCAATGTGTGATAGTATCTTTCAAAACCATCTCACGTCACCATCGCTTGTTAAATGGCAAGAACTGGATTGCAACATAAATACTTCCTTCTGCATGGACTTTGCAACAGGATGAAAAGAAACGAGGCAAAACTCTGATGGTTCTGCAATTTGCTTCTAATATCTAGTGTGTTAGTCAAGTCTGTTACAAGATAAGCACAAAGTGACAGGTAACAGGAGAGTAAAAAAACTGAGCATGTACAGGAGAAGCATGGTTTTTTCCCCCTTCCAAAATCCGAATTCACGGGAAAATGGCTTCAACAAATGCGTCAGCATCAAAAGGCTGAAGATCCTCCATCCCTTCACCAACCCCGACAAACTTCACCGGAATTCCAAGTTCATCTACAACGCTAACCTGCAACAGATGAAGGAACAAATTTTAATTCTACCAGTTCAGGCAACTAGTTAACTTGCATATTCCAAGAAAGTTGTCCATACTCCATACCAAGAAAGGCGCTTTTCATCTTCTTAACCCGGAATGAAATGGCTGAGGAGAGGAAGCAGCCACCACGAGCAGTGCCATCTAGCTTCGTCAGGAACTCATGGATGAATCCTGTGACTCCAACAACCTGGTATTAAGCAACATAGAGTTAATTGTCATTGTCACCATCATCTTGCAGAAACAAATGAAATTCAGTACCAAAATAGCATACATCATTGAACTCCCTCGCTTGTAGTAACATATTTAAGCCAGTAGTGCCATCCAGAACAAGCAAAATCTCCTGCTGAGCATGGATTATATTATAGTTAACAACTAAAACATGAGGCTAGAAGAAAGTATCATAATATTGACTAGAAAGGTGCATCTCTAAACCTGTCATCAATGTACCATGCAAAAATGTAGACCTTACAATACATCACAAAACTACATCCTTTGAATATAAATACAACATAAATTAGGCGCACCAGGAAGGGCTTTAGCAATGACTTTCTTGCAAGAAACCAACTCTTCCATCAGCGTTGCAACGCTTTGTCGTCTATCTTGCCATTGGCTGCAAGCAGTCCAAGCTTCTTGGTAATTAAGATGCTGCTGAGCTTTCTCAGTTGTTGTCAGCTTCGTGGATGTCTTGCTGGCCAGACGTGCACTTTGTCGTTCTTGAGTTCTGTCAGCGAGCTTATTTGGTGTTGTCTTGATTGGGTTGTCTGTCAGAACAGGCGTCGGTAGCTTGGCCTTGGTGGAGTTACGAAAGGCTACAATATTCCGGTCGTTTCCTTGGCCGTCTTCATCTTGTATTTCGCCATCACCCGCGACAATAGAGAATGTAATGCAATATTTTCTAATTGAAACATCAGAGAGCAGAATTCTAAATATATCATAGAGCAGAAGTTACAATAATTAATCTCAATCTCCTATATACAGAGCATTCAGGAAGAAATGAAATATGATGTCACCTTAGCCTAATTCGCATCTCATGACTGCGAAATCTGGGATGGAAGCTGGCAGAATCAACACCTTTGTTCCAAAGCCGTATTCTGTTAGCTGAATAAGGATGTAGAGCATATCATTAACATGAGAAACAATAAGAACATCTGAACATGTAATATACAGTGTACAGATATCGACCAACCTGATATGATCTGGGCAGTTTCAAAATCCTTGTTGATAGAAGCTGATGGCACCAAAGTTAGATCGGCAGTTCTATGAAGGCAACCTGTTAGAAACAACAGGCCCAAATCAGTGTTTTTGTCACATAAAATTTGACTGTTTAGGAAAACACATGTTAGGAGGGAGTAGAAGGCTTACTGATGACTTGCCACATTGGCTCCACAAGCCAGCTAAACGTATATCTTGGTATGTATCTGCATGGGAAACCATAAATACGATTCAGCAACTATGGCAAACAGCTCAAATAGTTATGATAAGGTTGTTCACTGGCAATTAAAAAAGGGCTTTCTGATAAGAGCTGCTTGCTTATTTCAAGTCTTTTATTAAAAAATGCCAATCAAACTGCCGTGTACTTGTTTTTCAAACACAAATCTTAATCATGGTAAATTATTCATGTATTTCAGAGTGATATTGTTATAGGCACCATCTATTCATTTATTATTGTTAACAGAATAGCTAAGCCAATTGTGTTACTCATTGACTCTAGACATTCTAAATTATTCATCTATTACTTATTTACTCTGGACATTCCAAATCATTCAAATGTATTGCACATTTACACTGGACATTCTAAATTATTCAACTGTGTTACTCATTTACTCTTGACATTCAAAATTATATTTGAATGCGCTGGGTTTACATTATTGGCTCTCCATCAAAAGAAAGAATGGGGCAGTATTCATTTACTACCAGACATGCATTATTAAACCATCAACGAACTTTAAAACAAATAACCTAAAAATGGAATATGGCAAGTTAATTATTGAACTAGCCAGAAAAGTCAACAATTTGTTGCAGTATAATTCAATGTTTAACTTACACTGGGACTCACTTCCTCAACATCATTCTCTAATTTCTTCTGCTCCTCCAGTTCCAGCCATGCTGCAAAATCACTTCCCCTCTCCTGGATTCTAGTCCTTTCTTTCTCCACCACCTACAAGACATGCTCCAAACTCCCACTCTTCTCACGGTCCTGCTCATCTGATTCTTCAACCTCAGTTCTGCTGTCCAGATCCACACACATCAGCGCTGCCATTCTTTCAGCCAATCCTGGTACATCCCGCAACTACAAATCACCAACATACAAACAAGAGATCACTCATGAGAAAATTATGTAAGTGAACACACTCAAAGATTCTTATTTGCTGGTCAGTGGGCATTCCTGTTCTATGCTCCTATAGTGAGGCCTTGCAATTCCACTGCCATCGAATCATGTCAGTGACAATCAAAATTCACTCCATTTAGCTTTTGGACGAACATTTCTTCATAGTTGGGCGGGCATGTCGTCTCGATCTCCTAGAGCCGAGAGTGGTTGTTCTGTCGTGGCCGCTACCTGCGCTCCATTCTGACCCTCGTTGTGGTTCTCTGGCATGAGGTTGACAGGTCCCTATGGTGCTGCATCTAACAACACTGCTTTGAGATTGGTGCTACCACATGTCACGATGTAGAGATAGAGATTCTAAGTTGATAGCCAAGAAGACTAGATTTTACAGGATTTTTTCCCTGCTAGCCACTGAGCACCGCTCGGTCCTAGCTTATATGAGATGGTTTTTCGTAGTATCATCTTTTCTACCAATCTGTTGGTAACATGCACACTTTTTTTTTTTTGGTCAGATCATTAGGACGAGGTTTCATAGTCATACTACCGTTTTTGCCTCCATCAACATATATATTTATCATGTACTTCCTTGCAAAAAAGAGAGAGACATTATTCATCGACTAGTACCATACATTCTCAGTCAGAAACTAGATACAACGACTGGAAATGCTGGTGAATATTATAACTGCAAGGCACATCACAAACGGGGGATTCGACGAGAGATCTTGGAGTTCCTCCTCGGCCGGCGTAGCCGTCGTGTACCGCAACAGCGCGCGCTCATGACTTCCGTCACCGCCGGCATCCCGCAGGTCGTCTGGTCGGCCAACCGCCTCAGCCCCGTCGGGGAAGGCGCCACCGCACAGTTTCACCGCGGACGGCGACTTGGTCCTCCAAGCGGCCAACGGCACGGTGGTGTGGTCGGCAGGCACCGCGCAGCGACGGCAACCTGGTGCTGCTCGACGGGAGCAAACATGATGGTCTGGCAGTCGTTCGACCACCCCACTGACACGCTGCTCGTCGGGCAGTCGCTGAAGCAGGGCGCGCGGCTCACCGCCAACGCTTCTACCGTCAACTGGTCCGAGAGCCGGCTCTACCTCACCTTCGCCGATGACGGCCTAAGCGCTTACGTCAACGCCACGCCCCCGCAGTGGCTTGAGCAAGACCGACGGCGCCTACGCGACATACACCAACGGCAGCCTAACAGTGTTCCCTTGGCCCGGCGGCGCGCCGCTGACAACCATCCAGCTGCCCACCGTCGGCGCCAATACATGCGCCTGGAGTACGACGTTCACCTCCGGCTATACGAGTGGTACGTATACCCCGCGGGCTGGGAGCCGGTGTTCGACGTGCTGCACCTCTTCCCGGACGACTGCGCGTACCGGCCCGACGGTGTGCGGCACGTAGCGTGTGCACGGACATGCAGTGCAGCTGCCCGGACGCGACCAACTTCCGGCCGGTGGACTTCCGGAGGACCAACCACGGGTGCGTCCCGACGACGGCGCCGCCGGTGTCGTGCCGCTCGCGGGGCGGGCGCACCGGCTGGTGTCTCTGCAGGCATGACGTACTTCAACGACCAAGCCACCAGCCTGAGGGCGCTGGAGAGGGTGAGCGAGGAGGCGTGCAAGAAGGCGTGCTTGGACGACTGCGCGTGCATGGCGGCGGAGTTCAACTACGGCTCCGACGTGATTGACGGGTTCTGCTACTTGCAGTCGGAGGTGTTCTCGCTGGAGACGTCGCCGCCGGAGCTGGGGCAGCGACTACCTGCTCAAGGACTCAGTCAATTTGCCCCAAACGCTCTATGTCCAGGTCACACGCATTGCACATCACAACCTGAATATACTGATGCTACAGAAATTTGACTGCAAACTTGAGTAAGAATCGAATACAATAATGTTGCCTGAATGTGTACACTGTACATTAAACTGCAGGTAGGCAACCCCAACGACGAGCACGACCGCTGGGAGCGCGCCGAGGCGGAGACGGCACCGAAGCCGGTGTACAAGGTCACTCCGTCCAACCTGGGATCGGACGTGGCGGGGGAGACCGCCGCGGCGCTCGCGGCCACGTCCATCGTGTTCAGGCGCGTCGATAAGGCGTACTCGAGGCAGCTGATGGAGACGGCGAAGAAGGCGCTGGACTTCGCGGACAGGTACAGGGGAAAGTACAGCGACTCCCTCGCGTCGGTGGTGCATGTGCCCCTTCTACTGCTCCTACTCCGGCTACGAGGTACGTGCGTCATATGTACGCTTAGAATCTGTACATGTACATCTAATTGCACATCATCTTAACGGGCAAACTGGATTACTCACGATTGATGTACGACTCTTGCGTATCAACTCGATTAGGATGAACTGCTGTGGGCATCGGCATGGCTGTACCAGGCGCGCCACTCGTAACTCATCGTACATGGACTACGCCAAGTCTCTTGGGCTCAGCGGTGACTGCGACACATTCAGCTGGGACAACAAGTACCCCGGCGCACGCGTCCTGCTTGCTAAGGTACGTATGCTATCTACAAGCAATTTTGATCGATCTTATGAAAGAGAAATGGTAAGCAAAACGAAACTCTGAATCGCTGACATGATGGCAGTGCATGTAGGATTATCTGTTGAGGAAGAACGACAAGGCCTCCGAGTTCCAGGAGCAGGCAGACAGGTTCGTGTGCAGCATGGTGCCGAGCTCGCCGTCGATGAGCGCCAAGTACACGCCAGGAGGGCGGCTCCTGTACAGGTCAGAAGGGAGCAACCTGCAGTACGTGACCTCCGCCTGCTTCCTGCTCTCGGTCTACGCCAAGTACCTCAGGGCCTCCAAGAAGGCGGCCGTCCAGTGCGGCGGCGTCGTCGTCACCCCGTCCTTCTTCCAGAACGTCGTCAAGAAGCAGGTTGTTTGATTGATTCTACCGTACTTGGAAACTTGCAAGAACAAAAAATTCTAGCATCTGAGATTAATTTGTGTTTTAACAATATATTAATTATAGGTTGACTACATGTTGGGGAGCAACGGCAAGGGGATGTCGTCGTACATGGTGGGGTTCGGCGAGAGGTTCCGGCAGCACGTGCACCACAGGGACGCGTCGATTCCCAGCGTGAACACGCTCGGCGCGGACGCGGCCGCCTGCGAGGCCGGGTTCCAGTACTACCACGCTGAAGTAGGGGTGAAAACGGATCGGATACGGATGGATAATAGCTTTATTATATTTATTTTCATATTTTTTCTCGGATGCGGATACGGATACGGATAGTATCGAATACGGATACGGATCGAATACGAATCGAATCGGATACGGTTTCGAATATTTATCGGAACATGATAACCCCTTAAATTGTACATAAAAAATCAACAGAAACACATAACTAATTGATTTGATCAAAATATTATTGAAAATTGAACAAATATATGCATTTTCATTCACTTAGACAATAGTTAGATACCATATCGCAAACAAAATTATATAAGGTTTACTTAATCACACACATATGATTAGTTCATCATACACATAGATTAAAACACAAAATAAAGGTAATCTTTGCTCGAGATACAAATAGAAGCAAACACATAACATACTAAATGTTTGATAATACTTAGATATCAAATATCTAGGAAAAGTATATAACAATTACATGTAATGACTCAAGATTTATAATCTTAGTTGAATTATGTTTAAATTAACAAATTATGTATTTATGAATTTTTATGCATTTTTAGTTACTTATTTAATATATTTTCCTATCAAGAATAGGAGTTAATTTTGAGAAAAATGAAAATCTGATAAAATCTTTAAAATATTTTTTTAAATGTTATATTGTTACTAGAACTTTCTCATAAAAATTCCATAATTTTTAGAGTTGGTTTGCTAATTTTAATAATTAAAACATTCTTTAGAGATTAACTAAATTAGAAAATAATTCTGAAATTAAGACTAAATCATAAAAATACTATCCGGATATCCGATCTAATATTATCCGGATTATCCGAATCCGTATCCGTATCCGACGGATAATGAGCTACCGAATCCGTATCCGTATCTGACAAAAAAATATCCGTATCCATATCCGATCCGATACTATACGAAAAAATATCCGATCCGACAAAATCCGTATCCGAAAATATCTAGATCGGTCGGAAAATATCCGAACCGTTTTCAACCCTACGCTGAAGGGCCGAACCCGAACGTGCTGATCGGCGCCGTGGTCGATTAACATACTAGATAATATCATTTTTATCCGTAGCAAAGCAAGGACATTTACTATCTGTTATTAAAAAACGTTACAACTAACGTTTGCACGGACAAACCAAAGGCCAGTGTGCGAGCTGTCCCTTTGGGCCCTGAAAAGTCTCACAGCCGAGCCCTTATCCACCCATCAGTCCCATTAGGGTGCGACCCAAGCCCATCGTCTTCTCCTCTTGACCTCTACCATAATTCCCCTCCTCTCAGTGCGGCTCGCCTCCTCCGCCTCTCCTGGCAGCCCGCTACTCCCATAGCCTCTCCTCGCCCAGCTCGTCGTCAATCTTGCTCGTCCCCACGTCACCATCATCCGGTACTCCTCGACCCTGGCATCTTATAAATAGTTGCAGTGTATCTTTCAATTCCTAGCATAACTTGTAGTTTGCAGGTTTAGACATGGGATTTAGTTTAGACACAAAACTAAATTCCCTTTTTAAATGTGGAATATTGAACACTCGCAGAAAAAAAAATAAATAAAAAGGTGTAGAACAATGAAATGTGAAGATTATATTGGTTAAGATATAGGTGCATTTCACAATACATTTTGGGACTTTCACTTAGTAGCGGATTTAGGATTTTATGAATATTTGTTCGCTCATTACACTGTGCTATATTTGAAGTAATAAGCTAATACTAACGCTTTATTTGGTGATAAAATAATTACAAGTTTTTTAGAATAAAGCTATTACAACTTCAGTTGATAACACAAGGGTGCATTTTGTTCTTAAATAGATATTAATTCTAACCTTATTCTTTATTCTTATTTTATATGTTAGCATATTAAATGTTATTTTTTTACACACATAGAAAATAAATTAGTACATATTGCTTCAAAAAACAATTAACATAAATATTTTGTCGAGCATATTGCTTCCAAAAATAAAATGTAAATATTTGCAAACCAAAATCAACTCTTGCAAATGATGTATATTTTTGATTCAAAGGACTATTTATAAATTATTATGACAGCTAAATTCATGACAATTAGCATCATCAAATTCCTTCAAATAAAATATCTAAAGTATCTAGATATTTCTATGAAACTATCTGGATTTTAGTAAGATCAAACTCCATATGATCACATATAGTCAAATACATTTTAAAAATAGAAGACAAGATGTACTCCTACTATGAATGATCATGGACTAGAAATTTATTTGGAATAGTGTTTTGGTAGGGATTTCAGAGAAATTATACTATTTTTTAGTAAAATTCGCATATATTTTGAAGAATTTATGCTTCTCACACAAATTAGAGAGTTACTATACTATCAGCTTGATATGATCATAAACAATATGAACCTAAAAGTTAACTGCGTAAAATACTATGCTAATTATTTTTTGTAATACCCACTATGCTGATTGCTTGATTTAGGAATATATATGGCTAGACCTTTAGAGTTGAGCAGTGCATTGTGCATTTGTAACCACAATTTCCAACTACAACGATTGTTTTTCACTAACAAAAGATAGGTCATCTATCCTTGTGTGTTGGTGCGGGCATTTATTCCAACTTATTCTCTAATGCCAAATTATTTTGTTTCTTCTCTTAACTGCTAATCTTACTTTCTTCACGCCTTTTCCTTTTCGTTAACTCAAAACACCAAATCCTCAATTTTAACCATCATCTGCTATACTTCTCTTAATGATGGCAAGAGTAGAGGGTAAGAGCACACAAATTCTTGATTACGAAAAAGGATATATAAGATTGAAATGGCAAGACCGAGTTGGCTTGATGCAAACATTCATGCTTAGTTACAAGCCTCCATTCCTTATTGCACCTACCATATATAAATATTTCGCTTCATCCTAGCTTCAATCCCCATCTCTTCTAGACGGTCCTTAATATCCTACCTCACCTCCGATGGCAACTCCCATATTGCTTCTTCTTGTGGCCTCCTCCCTCCCTACCCTCACCTCCTGCGGCAGCTCTCCCAGGTCATCCTCCTCCTCACGCTCCCCTGGTGTTGGGTTGCTAGATTGTCTGCATGTTTGCTATTTAGATAAACTACTAGTAAATAAGATGAACAGGGGGTTCAATTAAGTAACTTTTGCCCTACTTGCCTTAATTTTTGGGTTCTACTTAGTGATTCATGCCTGCATTATCACCCAACATACATCCAACCCAACAACCATCATATGTGCTTAGTCTTTTGAAGAAAGAAATTACAAGCAACAAGTTAGATCCAATAAACCTACATACTTGTCCGAGAGTAATGAGAAAGCCTAATATATATTTTGATTTTGATTTTGAATGATTGTTATGATTTTGATGGTTGTTGCTATAATAAACTATTCTTGAATCAATGATTTTGCAAAAATAAATAGAAAACGTCTTTGAGACTCAGCCTTTCTTAAGAAAAACTCCTATTTCGAATTTTGTTTTTGTTTTGTCCACTGCAAGTTTGCACCATGGCCTGATCAGGCTGGGCTTTGGGCTTGCTAAGTTTACACTTATCGGGCTTCGGGCCAGGCTCAGACCTATCATTTTACATTCAGGCTTTTTGAGTCTGGCTCGGCCCGACCCGGCCCTGACGTTTGATCCATTGGTAAATAACTTCTAGTTAGGGGTGGAAAAAAACTCGAAACTTGTGAGTTTAATGAGCACTTGAAAACTCGACTCAACTTAACTCAAATTCGTTTTTTAACGAATCAAGTTGAGTTAAATTTTAAATTTTAAATTTGTTAAGTTGACGAGTTAACGAGTTGAAAAAAAATGCTGTAACCCTGACTCCCTCAGTTTCGTTCGGTTCAGGGTTCAGACGCGCTGAGCCGCCGACGCTTCGCCCTGCGTCCCGAGGCTTGAAAAAATGCTCCGACGCGCCGCCTCCGCCACCGCCCCGTCCAGACGCTTCAGACCCGCCGAGCCGCCGACGCGGCCCCTCCGCCCCCTTCCCTCCGCTTCGCCTCCCTCCCTCCGACGCGCCGCCTCCGCCCCGCCCCGTCCTGACGCTTCTCCTCCCCTCCCCTCCGACGCGCCGCCTCCGCCCTCGCGCCCGCCCCGACGGACTTCACCTCCGGCTCGAGCTCCTGCTCCAGATCCGCGACCTCCCCTCTGGTCGGCTCGCCAAGCAGCCGTCCTCCGGCCATCCACCCACCGGGCTCCTCCCCTCCGGTCGTCCCCAAGGTTAGCATTTCCCAGATTTAGCCATCTTCGAATCAGTAATGGTATGTTTTCTGCCATGCGTGTTTGTAATTTGTTCATCCGCCGCATTGCATGTTTGAAATTCGTGACTGTTGTTCAAGACTCTGTCTTGACTAATCTTGTTGGAGCTAAATCGATGTGCAAAGCTAGACGTAGATGTCAATTTTGTTTTCCTAATATTGTGCATTTTGATAAGTTCATATACTTGATCAATCACAGCAATGTTAGTAGCAACAAATTATTTAACAATGGATCGATGCGATGAAATTATGTCACAGTGAAGCTAGGGGGCTTGTTTTTTGCTCTACACCTGCAGTACTGGTTCTACTGAGGAACATTATGTGATAAAGTTCTGCTTACGGTGTTATTAATGATTTTATAAAAATTTGTGAAGTTGGCATACACAGATATACAATAACTAGTTGATTTGAAATTGTTAGTGTTTTTGTCTCAGATCAATGCCTTTTGGGTGTTGAGTGCAGTTGGGGACAGTAACATGTGCTTACTTCTTTGTGTGATCAACCTGACAAATAGCATACTTATATATATTGTAGGAGAGACTACTGATGAATATACAGTCAAACCTCTGTTGTGCAGATGTATTTTTTTTCTTGTACAAATCAAATGTGTATGTTGAGTCTTGTTTGATCTACCTAAATCTTCTCATCACTCAAATCAAACTGTACTGTTGAATGATCGGTTCTGTTAGTTAAGTTTAAATGCTATGGTATGGTAGACAACCTGTAGATATAATTTATTTTGAGGATTTCAGACCATTTTAGATGATTCAGTTTAAACCAGCCAATTTCATAAACTTTAGTTTTCTTCTCATCAGGCAAGAATTTACTCCATTTGAAACCAAACATTTGATTTCATTGCATGTGATTGTTTTTCATTAGTTTCATTATTGCTACTTCCAAACTTACAGCTGCACTTTCAAATGTGGATTCTTTTGTAGTTTTCAATCTTACGTCTATTTAGCGTCAAATGCATATCAGTTGTACTCTTATCTCGTTGTTGATTGAGCATGATTATTTGATTGAACTCCATTAGAGCTGTTTACTTAATCTTCCTCGAGACTGACACATGCTATAAAGTAGCTTTTGCCCATTTTCTTTGACACTGCTATAGGTTAAAGCTGAGATTTCAGAATTTAACTGTTTATTTTAATTTGGCTCGTCATTTTTTTTCATGCAATCTTGAATTCACAGTAAGCAAATTTATTTATGCATTTATATCACACAATAGATTAGTACAAGCATCTTTGTGGACATCCATTGCGAGAACCAAGCTGCCTTTGAATATGTTAGTAATCCTCGATTTGCTTGTACAGACCTTCAGAGTCTGATATCAGGAAAATGAACTGTATAATGCATGGATAGAAATAATGTGATATCCGTTACTTTTTATCTAAGGGAGTACATCTTTTATTACCACACCAATCCCAAAGGTATTTTGCATCAGGGTTTTGTTTAAGGGTAAGCAGGCCTTACTGGTCTGATCTCTGGATCTAAGCACCTTAACAGAAACCTATTAGATAACGATCCTTGCAAGTATCTGCTAGTGGTATGCGTCTGGTATAAAACTATAGTTGCAGTACTGACTTTCCTGTAGGAAAATATTTGCTCACGATAGAACTTACTTTTCTCCTTGTATTTGCATGCTTTGTTGCTCACATTTATAACGAGCTTAACGAGCCAACTCGAGTTTTTAACGAGCCAAGCCGAGTTGAGCTTTGAGCTTGTTAAGATAACAAGTCGAGTCGAGCTAGCTTGTTATCTTAACAAGTTTACCGAGTCGAGTCGGGTCAGCTCGATATCCACCCCTACTTCTAGCCCATCCTCTTCTCCGGATCTCGTCGTGGCTATTGCTTCCCGTTCCTCAACCTCGAAGCGAAGGACTTCTTATCTCATAGGCATCCTCCTCCGCTCTACCGACTGGCGTGGAGTGGAGATCCATCCGAGCGTGGATTGATCTCTACTTTCGCTGGTAAGGAAGCTCTAGCTTCGATTGTTGTTCTAAGAGTGAGCTTTGTCCTGGGGATCCTTTCTTTGCTGTGAGCAATCTCATCCAGATCTTTCTTTCTTTCTGGGATGGATAGGTCAGTCCATGGAGTTTGTTGTGGATTTGCTTGCTCCGTGGTGGAGTACTAGTAGCAGTTTATTTTCCTAAATTTTGGGGGTTCAACTGAACCCCCATGATCCACGTTAGGTCTTCACTCTTTGAGTCTGCCATTGAATGTAATAAGGAACATGGTTTTCATTCTTCTTGCAGGTGAATAGTGGTTTTTAGAAATAAAATCACTAAAATTTGCAATGCATAACGCATTGGCATAGGAATAGTAGACTATGGCGATCCGTGCCCTGTCATGTCGAAATCTGAGAAAATTGACGTCTTGCTCTCTCCTTGATCAATCCAAGAGGACACTAACTTCACCTTCCTCTGCAATTCTCAGGTAATACAACCGTTTTGTTGCTTATCTTTTTCAATCCTCAGTTATCTTTATACACATAGAAGGAGCAGCACCACATGACTAGAATTTATTCCTAGTTGCTTACCCTGTAGTGCCAGAACTTAGGGATGCAACTGATTTATGCAACATGAAGCCAGAAGGCAGCTTTAATCCCTAGAATTCTGTAAGGAGTTTCAGTAGATTTTCGACCAAAAAAAAAAAGTCTGCTCTATTGAGTTCTTGAACATATATCACTGGAGTTTTTGCAAGACCTGCCTACTTGGTCACCCAAATTATCGTATGAAGTTTACTAAGCAAGTCGTGAGGCATGTGTAACATATAAACTGTGTAGACAGTCTAGTAAGGACTTAGCATATTGGTTTTAAGTATCCTATTTCATCCATGACAAGTTGAGTTTAGTTTCCCTCATATTTTTCCTTCTACTTGTTGCAGATCTGACATTGTTTCATCTAGCAAATGCCTAAGCCCCTCTTACCTGTTTGGCCGTTCATGGGCTGTTAGGTGGGCTAGCTATGGATCAGTTAATCTAGTTCTATCTGATGATGGGAGACCCAAGTTTGATATTGAGGAGGTGGAGCACTCCAAGAAGAGGAGGTATTTGACAAAGAAGCGCTTGAAGCTTCAGAGGAAGCGGGAAAAGAGGAAGAGGAAGGAGGCCAATAAAAATGATCCACGGCGTATCAGACCCAAGGGAAATAAGATGAAACAGAAATTTCCTACACCAGAAGCTCGACTCAAATACAAGATTGAGAAGGTAGCAACAAGTTAGTCTGGGTTTGACCTTTTTCCTATTTGCTTGATTCAGTTTGCTTGGTTAGTTTCTTGCTGAAGCATTTTGACACGTGCATTAAGCAATCTCCTTAAAAAAAGTTTATTAAGAAATGGATCAGTAATATTTTTCTACAGTAGGAATAGGACCTTGCTAATTGCTACTCAATATTTGAATTATCAGTCTAGTTTCATTCCGCAAGCAATTTGCTTTCAGAGTGTTGTTTTAATACTTTATTGATAATTTATGCCTGATCTGTTTCTATGATATAATAAGAATGTAGGAGTATGGTAGCTGTTTATAGAAAATCCCAGTTGGTTCATTTGAACCCTCTGGGCACCTAGGGTTGTCCATTTTTAAAAATCATAACTAGCTGGTTTGCAAGGAAACTTTCATCAACATCATATGGACAAATGCTAAAGTTGTTGGAAGATGTTGTGCTTGCTTTCTCTTTTTGTTTCAATGGAGAAGATAAATTAAAATGAGTTGTTTCTCTTCCAGGCCAAACTAAAGGAAGCTATGTTGGTTGAGAAGCTTAAGAAGTATGAGGTTGCCAAAACTCAAGGCCCTATGGCTAAACCAGACGACCTCAATGGCGAGGAAAGATTTTATTTGAAGAAGGTTTCACAGAAAATGTCAAATTATGTCCCTGTTGGAAGGCGAGGAGTTTTTGGGGGTGTAATTCTGAACATGCATTTGCACTGGAAGAAACATGAGACTGTGAAGGTCATCTGTAAGCCCTGCAAGCCAGGGCAAATCCAAGAGTATGCTAGTGAGATAGCCCGACTAAGCGGTGGTATCCCTATTAATATTATTGGAAATGACACCATAGTCTTCTACCGAGGAAAGAACTATGTTCAGCCAGATGTCATGTCACCAATTGATACACTCTCGAAGAAAAAGGTAGGTGAGACAGGTTGTTGGTTAATTTTGTTTCCATAACTTGTCTAAGGCTGATTCTTGTTTATGCTTGGCAGCATGCAGCAAGTGCAGAGAATTATTTTCCTTTGCTATTTTCTGAACCTTCCATGACTTTTCTTTGTGGATGGAAATTATTTGCGAATAAGTATAAGTGTAGCTTTTAAGAATTTAGAGTAAATTTAACAAAACTACAGGTTTCTTGTACAAACTATCAAAACTACAGATTTAGTTTCTATTTCACAAAACTATAGATTTTGTAAGAACTTGTTTTACAAAACTACAGGTTTCTTATACAAATTATTAGAAAACTATAGGTTTCTTGTACAAACTATCAGAAAACTACAGATTTTAGTTTCTATTTCACAAAATTATAGATTTTAGGAGAATTTGTATCACAAAACTACAGGTTTTAGGAGAACTTGTATAAAAAACTTTACTCAAGAATTTAAGTTTAGCAAGAAAAAAGAATGAAAAAAAGGGGAGGCGTATAAAAAAATTGCTATAGGTTGTATTTAATACACAGAAAATACAAATATAATTGTAAACTTGAAGATGGCTTAACATCCATTATAAATTTATGTTAGCACAATATCACTATCCTGTTCCAAGGTCATTCATCCAAAAACCAGCTCAAGTTGCGTGGCAACAGTTGATCTTGATTATTTGCTATCAGGCTGATTCTATATGTGTGTACAACTGTCCAAATGCCCACTTACATCTGTCTTTTTTTATCATCAGGCACTTGAAAAATCAAAATATGAACAATCGCTGGAGACAGTTAGGCGTTTCATTGCAGTATCTGAAAAGGAGCTTGAACTTTACTATCGGCATGTTGCACTTTATGGAAATCCACAATCCCAGAATGCTGATCTGGTTTATGGTGATGATAAAGAAGCTTCTTTGCAGAAAATGGAGGAAATGAGTCAAGGGAAGGACCAAGGACCTCATCTGGCTACTAATGATTTCTCTGATATCATGGATACTTGTGAGTCTGATGAAGAAGATAATTCTAGCAGTGAATATGATGTTAATGATGATGAGACTGAAGATGCTATAGACAGTTGTGAAGACACTGTTGTTTCTGATCATGAGGGGTTCTAGGTAACATGGATTGAAGAGCAAGTAGGTCTTGTGGCATCATCATATTGTTAGACTGCAAACTGGATTTAGCATCTAGTACCCTATACATGTGGATTTTTTTGGACTATTACATAAACAGTCAACAGAGGATCACTGGTGATTGCAGTTATTGTGTTTGTGGTATCTAGATTTGATTCAGGCAGGCATTCCTGCCATCATTTGCAAACAAAAGCAAAGTTAAGGTACAAAAAAGGTCTTTTGCTGGAAGATGAACTCCAACAGAAGGATTGCTCTGCAGTATGTGACCAATACATCTGGTATACCGAGTTACATAGTTGTGTATCAATGCCACAAGGTCAATGTAGCAGTGCCTACACCACTAGGTCGATATGGTCAATATTGTGAGATGCTCTTTGGCAAAATCTTGTTGTGGTGTACTGTTGGTAGAGTTTCTATTTTCTGAAATTAATAGCTGCTGAGCAGTATCAGTTTGACAAACAAGAGATGTCAGCATTCCAAGGATGCAGCTTGTCTAGTACCAACTAGAGTTGCAGTGCCCTGCTACCATCACAGGGCTGGTTTGCAGTGCCAAACAATGCACACTCTTCTTCAGCATATTGAATGTCGTGCATCACTTCAGATTGAAACACCACCTTATGACATGGACCTTTCTCTTCATTTCAGATAGATCTGACAGTGCTTGTAAGATGGTGCTAATGGTTGGCTATTAATGGACTCAATTACCATGTTATGTAGATTTGTTGCTGCAATTTTATGGTTCTCCGGCCTGTTATTAGACTCAAGTCTACAACTAAGTTTTGATGATGGTTTTCTGTGAAAGAGTCCTGCTGCATATATCGCAGATTCAGCTATGGTCTTTCATCTGTCAACAAATGCGGCGATACAATCCTGCAGATCTTTGCAAAAGTGCCCTCATGGTCAAAAGGCTAAAGTATACAATACCAACGACAGATAAAAGATACGATATTTGTACTACTCAAGAAGGCTTGGCCTCAGTTGTTGGCCATAATCAACATCTAATCCAGTGGGATAATTTCAGATGAATTACGATGTGATCATAGGGAGTAACTCACACGACACTTGCACCTCTTGTTGGAACAGAGTGAGAAGTAATAAAGAGAAGTTGTCTCTTTATCCCAAAATTTTTTTGCGTTCTGTTCCAACATCATGTTGATCAATCAAGATGTTCTGAAGAATTTGACTGGCCTTGCATCATTATGGTCCCCTTTATCTCCCAACTAGAATAATGATGTTGTGTAGCATCTGATTTATGAATTATTCTGAGAAATTTTGGGTGAATGACATGCATTATAGTAGAGCAAAAAGAAAGTTGTAAACGCTTTACATAATTCTGCCATCACAATCATTGTAGGTTTTAACTTATCTTCTAAGAGAGCTGCAGATTAGACCAAGATAACATATGTGAATCAATTGACCTCGGGAGGAACAAAAAATCGATTATTTGCGTCGGTTCTCTTCTAACGCAAGGCTTCATTGAAAAATGCAAATGGGGAACAACAAATATTCTATTCTACCTGAAAAGCCATTGTGGGCGTGCGACAGGTTGGTGATATCAAAGTTGAAGTCTGCAATTAGCAATGTAGCATTGTTCTATTCCTATGAGCCATGGTTTATACCTTTTCAGGTGCTATTTATAAAAACACAATCTACCAAATGCCTTCATAGATGTAATGATGTATAATGTATTTATCGTATATATTCACATATTCCCTCTCTTACATCAATGCTAGGTTACTTAACAAATAAGATCAAACTCAACCCCAAAAGGTCAACACATACATAAAACTTAGTCAAAACACCACCAAAACCAACATAGTTTTCAGTTTTGACTGTCTCCAAACACGCAACCCAAAAGCAGTATACTTCCATACTCAAATAATTATTTGGATATATTATGCATCCAAATTGTGATGTTTTTCCTAAACAAATGAAACCAAGATAGAATTAAACCCAAAGTTCTTAGATGTATGACGTGAGCGTGGTGATCTGAGCTGTACATAGCCTTTTCTTTTTCTGTTCCTTTTTCTTTCTTTTTTTTTTTTTTTTTTTTGCGAGTAAGTCGTACACAGCTAGCAGTGCTAGCATATTCAGTATTCCTAGCTTGTAGCTTAGAATGTGTCCTTCCACTGCTTCACGAGGGTCAACTGCAAAAGTACAAAAGACACATGTGTTATATCAGAGTAGAGCAATACTACTTATTACTTAAACCTATCAACACGCTAATTAAAAGCCAAGTTATTGTTAGTATGGGTTGCTGTCATCTCAAAAAAGATCCATGTATTTGGTTTCCCACTCAGCAATATCTTGGCGGCTTTTTGTTGCTTTCCTTTCCGTTGATATCTTTTCTGGTGTCATTTTCATAGATGGATATGTTCATTTTGGGTTCTTATTGCACTTAAACAATTCAATACGGCTACTTAAACATGCATAGACCATTAATTTGCCTAAACCTTCCTTTATAAATGAAACATTAACCATACAAATCATAGGTTTGGATTTATGGGTTCCACATAGTTGCATATCTACTAATTGCATATAATTAGCACTCCCTTTTGCCTAGTAGCTATAATAATTTTCCAGAAAGCTGGAGTTGATAATTGAGAATATCTTATTTCTTCGCGTTTCATCGTTACAGGTTTGCAAATCAATTAATATCCCTGCTTCCCTAGTGGCTTGCCGACACTTTATAATATTCATATATACGGCGAAAGGTAAGTAGGTCAATTTTAAGCATAACAATTGCAATCTTCCACAACCCCGATACCTAATGTTTTGCTGGGTCCTACTTATAATTCACTGGGAGAAGCTGTTCGATGGATCTGTACGTGTACACTTATAATAACCCCAATTCGATCCCCAAGGTCCCTGTATTACTAGGTACATTAATAGTACGTATAGATCAAAACGATTAACCCCTTGTTTGCTTCGAGATACATGCAATTTCACTTTAAGAATACATACCCTCGCTTCTAATATAGTACTTAAACAAACGTGTTATACTTCTTTGTTACTTTCAGTATACTTAAATACTAGTTATAAGATATTCCAAGATGACATGGATGAAAAAAATTTATTGAAGCCCTTTATTTTTGCTATATATCTTTGTTCATATGTAAAATGTGTGTATACACAAATTATGTTATAAAAAGTGGATTTTGATGAAATATTTTATAGAACTCACTTTAGAGTATCTTATAATCATTATTAGAGTATGCTCAAAAGGATAAAGAGGTATAGATTTTTTGTTTAAGCGGTATGTGCAAGGTGGAAGTACGTACTCCCAGGACTATGGAACCATTTTCCTATATGTGTGTATATATACACTATTCTATGCCTAAATTATTCTACGCTCTAGCCAATTCCCTCATACTTCGACCAAGCCGGTGAACCGACCGAGCCACTCGGCTTGCCTGTCCCCACCCGCCTAGCCTTAAATTGCTATGTATTTGGATGTAAATATGATATCTTTTTTTACTTCAGCCAATAAATGGCGAGCATGTGCCATGGCAAGTGTGTCGGTAAACTCTAATGACTTGTCCAGTAAATTCGTTAGTACAGTAAAAGCAATTTCATCTAGCCGTAAATTGGTGTGCATTTGGTCATAATTATGGTTTTCAATTTTACTACTGCCATCCTATGATCAACGTGCGCCATAGCTAGGTGAGGAAGCGAACTGGTCGCAAATTAACATCGGCATATTCCTTGGCCGACGGTAATTAATATGGCCGACGTTAATTTCGCTGTTTCCTGTAGTGCATCTGGTCGTAATTATGGTCTCTAATTTTACTACCACTGTCACATGGCCTAGTATATGCCACAGCTAGGTGAGGCATTTATGGCCGTAAATTGGTATGCATCTCATTGTAATTGCGGCCTCTAATTTTACCACCATTGTCAAATGGCCAACATGCACCACGGGCTGGTGAGGTAGTAAATTGGTCATAAAATGGAATATATTTGGCCGCAATTGTGTTTTCAAATTTTATCGCCATCTAACAACACGTGCAGTAAATTCGTCAGTACAATAAAAGCAATTTCATATGGTGTAAATTGATATGTATCTGGTCATAAATGTGATTTATATTTTTACTGTGCCATCACATAGCTGTGGTGTCATTAGGGGACAAGACAATGGCTACAATGGTGGCAAAACTCCATGACATTGGCGACGGCAATTGATTATTGCCGATGGGGTGGGCTCCTACGCCTTTGTGGTGGACGACCTCGCGCCATTTTAATGCTAATTCCGTGTGGCACCACTGTGCAGCGTGGTTGAATACGGTAAGTAGCCAGGGGAGGCGGTGTTGTGGAGAAGGGGGGAGTAGAAGACTCCAGTCTATGCTCCGATCATAACTAGAGCTACACCGACCACAACCCACCTGCACACGACCCTAGACACCTCACAAAATTACCAGCAAACACACCCACCATCTTCCATCGCCATCCTATCCCCTATCTTTCGTCACACCGCACGGCGCCGCCGCGCAAAATTGATGGTAAAATGGCATGAGGCTATCCACCATGCTAGCATGAGAGTCTACCAATCGGCGGTAATCAATCACTGTTGCCCATGTCATGCAATTTTGCCGCCATTGCATCTCTGCCATCTCTCGTGCCGATGCCACCGTTATGTGATGGCGGCAGTAAAAATAAAAACAACAATTACGTCTGTATGCATTCCATTTTACAGCTAGATGAAACTGCTATTACTGTACTAACGAATTTATTGAATGAGCCGTTAGAGTTTACTTACTATACCTAGTTGTGTTGTTGATTGGCCATGTGATGGTGGTAGTAAAAATAGAAACCACATTTACTAGGTTAACTGCTTATAATATACTGCCATATTAACTAAACACGTCATTAGAGATTACCGCACACCTAACTGCCGCGTGTGTTGGCCATGTGACAACGTCATGTAAAATTGGAAATCCACAATTATGTCTATATATATATATATTATTTTACGACTAGATAAACATGCTTAGATCGCAGTGTTACTACCATGGAGCATACTAGCTAGCCACGTAACAGCATAGCGGTTAACAGTTAACACACTAGTCTATCTCATCTAGCTAGACTGCTAGAGAAGTGGTGTTGGCGAAAACTGTAACACAACATGGAGAGAGAGAGAGAGAATCCAATTGATGTGTATAAATAATTCATGTGCCTGATTAACTAGGTACGTACCTGGCAACAAGGACACAAGATATGGTACCCGGTGGAGCCAACAGCGCATTTTTTTCTAGCAAAAACAAGCAAATGGCGATACATAGATATGCTCAACAAAGAGAGGTACTACCGCTGGTCTCTTTCTTTCCCTTTGCCTGCCAACTCTCGCTTTTCTTTCCTCTCTTTCATCCTCCTCATCTTCTCTCTCTTCTAGCTTCTTCCCTCCTACACCCCCGCGCGCTCTCTCTCTCTCTCAAGATACACAAGCTATAGCTATCCTAGTCTCCAGGCTAGGGTTGGTGCCTAGGGCCTTTCCTCCCTTGCATATCAAGCCTTGATCACACCTCACCCTTTTTGACCTATACACAAATTAAGTTAGTTCTCGGTTGGTGGATACTAGACACAGATCGAGAGGGAGGCCGGAGCTAGAAGAAGAAGTAGAAGAAAAGGCACTACTTGATTGATTAGGATACTTAGATAGTGAGAGAGAGAGAGAGAGGTATAGATGGCTCAGGCGATGTCATCGGGGGGCGGCGGCGCGGGGCAATTCGGCGACACGACGTTGACGAAGGTGTTCGTGGGGGGCCTTGCATGGGAGACGCAGAAGGAGGGCGTGCGGAGCTACTTTGAGCAGTTCGGCGAGATCCTCGAGGCCGTCGTCATCACCGACAAGAACACCGGCAGATCCAAGGGCTACGGATTTGTGAGTACCGATCGGTATTAGCTAGCTAGCACCGTTAACCAAAAAACTAGTTAGTATTATACTTGTTGCATGTGATTAATCATTGAAGAACCTAATTGATCGAGTGTTTATTCATATATATGGTGTATGAACTTGGATTTATTCGCTATTTTCTATGAATCCGATTAAGTCTTACTGCTACTATATGTGCACGCCAGGTTACGTTCCGTGAGCCGGAGGCCGCCATGAAAGCTTGCTTCGATCCGTACCCGGTGATCGATGGGAGGAGGGCGAACTGTAACCTTGCATATCTTGGGGTCCAGAGGTCCAAGGCAGCACCGGCTTTTCTGTATCCATACGGTAATTGAATTTCCTATCATACACAAAGCATATTTAGGCCCTGTTTGGTAGAGCTCTAGATCCTAGGTTTATCTCAAATTTGAAACTTGTAGACTAAAATAACGTGATTAAGTTTATATTTCTAGTTTAAAATATAAATAAAATAATCAATCTAAATACTTTTAATATAACTACAGCTCCAGCTCCACGAACCTAGTGAAATTGAAGCTGTATCAAACACCCCTTAACATTTTCCATTGTTAGCTAACCATATACGACTAGTAATAAGCAAGAAGCTAGATGCTACGTATCAGTAATTGTCTGGGAAGAAGTGTCAAATCATGGAGTAGATCAGATGACGCAATTTCGTGCCTTGATTTGCATCTTGAACGATGCAAGATTGCGCATCATTTTATGCTAATGCTAATGCCTTGCCAAAAAACTATCTTGCTACTGCTTCAGTGCTTTCCCTCTCAATACAGGTTACACAAATTTTGAAGCAAACGAGAGGTTAAATAATCATCATCTACCATTCATTCATATTTTAATATTTGTGCAATTGTTAAAAGGAAAAACATAGTAGCATCTCTCGCTAAGTAATAGTTGTCTGTTTCTTCCCTCTTGATGCCTATTCAAGATTAATTGCATTTTAGAATCAAATTAATATCGATTGAAGCACTAGATAAACGTATTCCTTTTGTTTAGAATCAATTGAGAACAAATACGTACTAATTAAAGCTAAATTCTGTCACTATCGACAATCGGCAAAGATGCTAATTCTTAATAATTAAATTAATATTCAGATTAAATTAAGCTACAGTACACATTTAATTACATAGCATAGCACTCCCCGTTCCGAATACATGTCATTCTAACATTCAAAACTTGTTCAATTCCTAAATACATATTATTTTACAATTTTGATGTGACTTTTTTATTTTTTTTCTACACCCTCTCCCTATTTTCGTTGTGAGATATATCATCTAAAGGTAAATGAAGAAAGATAATGCAGTTAAAAACACCTAGAATAACATCAGTAACGGAGAGTAGTAAGGGCAGTCCCAATGAGTAATGTCTAGAGCAATGTCTAGAGGATTAGAAAGGAGAGAGAGTGCATTTATCATATAATAATATCCATAGCAAATCTCCAATAGGTAGTGTGTATGTTTTAGTAATATAAAGACATTAATTAACTTGTATATATGTTCTATGCATGCAAAAACAAGTTGTAGGGAAATCGCTCAGGTTCCCAATAGCAAATTTTCGATTTTATTCTTCTTAGTCAAATACAAAAAGCAATTTCTTGTATGAGACATCACTTTTTTTTCTGTTTCTTCTTTTAATAACTGTCTAGATCATCTTTTTACCTATATGACACGGTATATATACACACTGCTTAGATATCACCTACGTTGCCCATTAGGACTGCCCTAATCGTTCTCACTAAAGGTACGGTGCCATCAAGACAGTTAATTGGATAACGCCAATGAGGATAAAAAAGAACATTGTATCGATCCGACAGTATTTCACCGGCAATGAAAAGGCTGCACGGTCTCCAGCTTTTCTGCAAAGCGCTAAAAAAGAAAAAAGCAAGCACGGTTAGTTATTCTTGGGAGTTGTTCCTTCCTTCTAGGCTTTGCCTCGCTTCTTCCAACCCGGCCTGCATCTCTAGGTTTACAAAGTTCAGTGCGCTTCTTATGTTTCTCTGTTGTCTACAGCATTTTATTGATGATCTCTGTTTTTCACGTACGTACGTACCTCTTCTAACGAATGAAATAATCAACATGCACGTACCCACGTCCTTGATTAATTTGTTTTTCACGGCAGTTGCGTCGTACGTCTTTAACATCTATCTGTACTCTTGATTTTGTTGCGCATCCAAATGCAATTAATTAATATGTATGCATATATATATGTGACACCATGCATAGAGTAGTTAAACAAATTAATTCACTTACATCCTTCATGGTAGTGCATGTAGCCATGCATGGCATTAATACAAAGTCCTACAAAAATCTTATGAAATCAGTGTATATCGAATTAAGGAAATCGCACACACTACATCGATCCATCAATTAGCCCGAATTGGAGACTGTAATTAAAACGGTTGTTCAAATTGCTTTCTCATAGAGCAAATGTGACAAATTATAAATATGTCCTTGCTGATCGATCGATCGGGTTCGATCATCCTATCACATATAATTTTTTTAGATGAAGGAAGATTTTATTAATCTTAAGAACATTACATCAAGATGATACAAGTCCTTAAAATTTCTCCCGGCCTCTGCTTAACAAGAAGCACACAGCCCTTAAACAAAACAAAAAAGGAAAAAAAGAGAACGCGTAAGCAATCTGGCAGCCCCTTGGATTTCCAACATTCTGGGAGCCACAATCCGGCAGCCCCTGGATTTCCAACATTCTGGGCGCTACCACCAAGAACACCGTGGCTATTTGAATCATTGCGCCCCCCAAAATCTTGAACGCAAGCACGGACTCCATACCGTCCATGACCACCAACTTGAAATCTTGGGGGACGAAGACCACCACGAGCAAGACAAATTGGACCACCATAGCTGCGACCATTAAATCGATCGACACCAGCAGCCGCCGTTCCACCTGCTATGACTGTTTTAAATTGATTCTTAAAGGATCGTCACCCAATATCCTGCACATCCGGTCGCACATCGTCGAGATTGGACTCAGGAACAAGGCCATGCGCTTCAAGAAAATGAATTGGTTATGTTGATTAATTATTCCTTATGCAGTAGCTCATCATGTTCATGGGGGCAGCAACATGAGGGCAATGAAGTCCATTCAGACGGCTGTTGGTGGTGGTGGTGGTGCCAGCTTGATGAGCTTCCCGGATCATGGCATCCAGCAAGGGATTCCTGCTGCTTACAACGTGTATGGGTGAGTACTCAGCTCCATTACTAGTACCAGCTGCTGGCCTAGCCACCACAGGCCAGCTCGATCTCTCTCTTTCTCTGCCGGGCTAGCTGTAAAGACGATGGTTTTGGTTAAAGCCTGCTCGTTAATTGGTAGGAGGGGCCAACGGCTGCACCGTCCATCCATCATCCATGTGCATCTGCATCTTCTTCCTCTCTCTATATATATATTCTCTTTGGTCGCAAATTGTTATAGCTTTGAACATCGATACGGTCTTCAAGACACATTTTTAACCACTAATTTTCTATTATAATGTGTTTATAAAACCCAATCAAATTACATTATTGTGAAAGTACTTTCGAGACAAATCGACACGTATTATTTTCATATATATATCCAATTAAAATATTTTAAAAAAAATTGACAGTCGAAATTTCAAAAATTTAACTATACTAATATCCAAAATAATAACTATTAGCTCGCAGTACTTTTATATCTCTGTGTACTGTGTGTGTGAAAAGCAGCATGCATGTTTATATGTGTGCAACTAGCTGCAGGTAGTGGATTATTAGTAGTAGGAGTGTAGCACATTTGTATGAGCACATCATCATGTGGGCAGGCACGCATGCATGTGCTCTCACCATTTCATCTGATATACTACTAGCATGCAGTAGTGTAAGTAGTAATCTCGTATATTTATGCATGCCTCGGGTACAGCGCCTGGCATGCGTGTTCTCGTATGCACACACCGCGCAACTTAGAAAAAGTTTGTTCCTTGCACGCATGCACCCTTACCAGTAGACCAGTAGTACTGCTGCATGCAATATTGCATGCGTCTGGGGTGCAATGGCAAAACTACACGCATGCAGTGATGTAAAACAGCAAATTAATTAATAATGCTCTTATTTTCTCGTCATGTGTGGTAGGTACAAGTTGCCCTAAGAAATAAAATTAACTTTCGTATGGTGTTGAAAATGAAGCTATGTATAAGAGAAAGCGTTTAATTAACTCAATGTCCAATATTGTGGTTAGCAGCTTGTACTAGTGTACACCAGTACGTACGTGTTTGCATTGCTACATCGATCTACTTTTGGTAGTGGCCATACAGAGAGGACTGCAGTGTGTCTAAAAGACCAGTAGACCACGGTATAAATGGTATATATTGAAAGTAGAATCTATTAGTAGTATATATCATGCATGTACGATCGGCTCGCATGTTTCGAAGTATATATTTTTGTATATATGCATTACATCAACGGCAAATGTAGGACTAAAATACTTTGTGCATTGTTAGTGGGACAAAAGAGAGAGAGAGAGAGAGAGAGAGAGAGAGAGCAATTGGCCAATTGACTCCAATTTTTGTTGGCAAAATTAATTGCAGGTACTCTCCGTATTTCTCGGACTACGGCTACCCGCTGGTATGTACTACGCGTCCTCTTCTGTCTGATCACCACAGCTACGCAGAGCTTTCTCCAATTTGATCAGTTTTTTTCTAGCGAAAATGAGTGAAATTGAAGTAATAAATGATACATGGCAAATGGAAACGGAAGCTTTCGCATTTTAGCCTTCAATTTTTGTTACCAGAGCAATCTGTGTTCTTGTTTCACAGATTCTGTCGTCGGTACATATATTAGCTGCTGCTTGGATAAATAGATAGCTAGAGACATTTCTTGTGAAGTTTGAAGCTAGTTTAATCCTCTTACATATAGGTATATTAACTGCTTTTTGGATCATATTTGAAAACCGTAATCAAAGTAGCAACTCAGACGTGTTAAGCTTGCTTGTGTTTTACATAAACGATGATATATAGATGATGCCAGCATGTGGCCTGCCAACATTTGCCAGACCTACTATCAAGAGTACGGTGGGCTGGAAGCGCAATACCAAGTCTTCAACGGTGGCGCCGCGGCGGCGGCAGGGTTAACAATGGCGAATCCTACTGGGCTCAACCCGTACTTCCAGTACGGTCCGGCGAGCGCCGCCGCTGGGTACAGCATGCATTACCCTCAGATGTATCAATACGCGGCGGCGGCGGCCGGCGGCTTCCCATCGACGTCGACGGCCAGCCTGACCGCGGTGGCCGGCCTCCAGCAGTACGCTACCACTGTGGCTCTTACCCCAAATATTTCTACCGGCCAGCAAGCAGGTTCGTTAAATTGTGACAAACTTTACTTCCCCTCTTGTTGTGTACTGTACGTACGTTGGTATTTCGCTATACATGATACATGTTAGCTTCGCAATACTGCTCCCACGATATCCATATTTACATATATTGCGTTGTATTCCTGTGGTACATGCACTACACACACATATATATTCAAATCTGCAAGCAAACTCATGGAACGTATTGTGTGCAATTTAGATTAGAGTGCAATTAATCGCGGTGCACTCCAGCTAAAAAAAGGTCACGAAAAATTCCTAGATATACTTCTAAACTTATTTTTAACTATGTATGAAATTTCAAGTTCAAATTCATTATTATATGTTAACGGTAACAAAAAAAGAGAAAAAAAATCTAACAAATGTTTAGAGTTCAAATTTATCAGGATTTTCACCTTTTTTCTCTCTTAACATAGGACGAATTTTAACTTAGAATTTTATACATATGTTGAGTAAACCATGAAATATATCCAAAAAAATTTTCAGAATTAATTTTTTATTAATTTTTTAGCCGGAGTGCACGGTAATTGCACCCCCATCCAAGCTATAGAGATTGCACACGATACGTTCCCAGCGAACCCATGTACGGGTTGAGAGCACGCTACTTCTGTAGTTCTGCTTCTGTACTAAGAGTACCACATACGTACATACTAAGCTATTATAAAGCATTTTTCAATTATAGAGTACAATTTGTCTGCATACGGATATATCTGCGTCGTATAAAGGGCGTGATCGATACCTAGCTACGACTTACCTGAAGGTAAGTATGATATCAATATCCTAGCATCAATTTTTGGTACGTTCTGATGAAACTTCGCCTGCATTAATGCTATGTAGTTTGATGCATGCACAGCAGATTTTTTTTTCTTACATTCTTGTTTAAACTAGACACATATATATATACTCTCTCACAAATATAGCCTTTCTCGATTCTCATGGATAAAAGGATGATGATGCAATTTTATCCGGATTCTGAGAGCTAGTAACAGTTAGCACTAGACTACTTTGATTTGTTGGGACATATATGTAAGATATTAATCCTTACGCCGAAACATCGACGTTTATTGGTCGATCTGCATTATATAGCTCTGGAGCTGTGTTTGCCGATAACACATCCTGGAAATTGATTTTACTCTTGATTTAAGATGCTAAAATATGAGTTTTTCTTATTTTCTGCAGGCGCGACAATGTCTCTAACAACTCCAACTCTGCCGGCATCATTCCCACAGTACCAGTACAGGTTCAATCCTTCGTATCTCGCTGCAGCACCGGAGAAGCCCTTGGCCTAGAAAACCATGGCTGCCTAGCTTAAGTCGATCTCTTTCTCCGCTTATCTTCTTCCTTCGATCAGTACATGTGTCAGTCATGTGATATCATCGGTGCTGTCTAGTCTTACCCTCCAATGAAACTGCAGTGCAGTACGTACCATACGTCTGTCTGCACTGAAAATTACTAACTTTACGCCAATACCCACCTTGAGGTGAGCGGTGCATTTGGCAGGCTATCAAAGGACTGGCAAGTCCGATTTTCCATTGTGTGATCTGGTCTAATAAGGTCTTCTTCACCTTTTAGCCTGTACTTTATTTTTTTAATAAAAAATCATCTCAATCTGTACGGCCTCCCAATGTCTCATCAGTCTCGTACAGCTAATTAACCTTCTCATGCATATATAGGTCACATATTAGACTATATCTCTAGTAAGTTAGTCATCATCATGTAGTTCACATTACTTGTAGGTAGAGTTTAGTCGTGCCATGTACCCTTAAGGAAGAGTGCAGGGGCAAATTAAGTGGTAGTATGCCTGCTGGTTTTTCATATGCAGCTTAATTCAGTTAACTTCTGTCGTCTCAAGATGCATGACATTTTTCATGGGGCGTAGCTCCACAGAAGTTCGTGGAGTTACACAAAGAGCTTAATCAGGTCAATTTGTAGTAGTCGCATATGCATCTCCATGCATGGACTAATTTCTTCTCTCTCTATTCTGGTCACTCTTGGTTCCCTTACCTCTCCCATATCATCCATCATGCACACATATCCTCTTCACCTAGTAAGGCAGCCATGGTTAGGCTTAAGCTAGCTCAGTTGAACAATTATCGGAATTGTGAGACATATTGTTACCATTATTATTCGGCTATTCGCCGGTGATATATGTAATAACTATTATATAGTACATTTATTTAGCTTCCTTTTGAGAAGCTAACGTACCATGCATATCTTCAAGACATTTACATGAACTCTGGTATATATATAAATGACCATATGGCAAACTAGTACATGCATGCTTCAGTACGACTTTCTGAGTATGCCTGTCTGTTTTGTGTGAGCACCAATGATCATACTCGAGTCTGCTGATTTTTATTGCCAAAATTAATTTTTGTCCCGCTGATTTCTCGCTTTATAATTTCAAGAGAAAGACACATATAGAGAGCAACACAATGCATGCTTAGATAGATTACCATGCATGTTTTTTTTAACAATTGTTGCTCCTTGTTTAATTAACATTGAATTAAGTAACCAGGCACAAGGTCAAGAAAAAAAAAGGTCATAGTACCAATCAAGCAAGCTAGCTAGAGCATAGCGAGGTGTTGTAGATTAACAGGCCAGGTAGACATGATCCTGTGTGCCGTTGAAGGCTCTTTGGGCAAGGATACCGTCCACCACCGTGAAACCTGACCATTTACATATATATATTTCATGGTCATGTCTAGTCTTGATCAGGTATATATGTCTTAATTACTGTATGATATAAGACTGTACCGTACGTATTTGTTAGGGTTGTTGAGCATATCTTGCATCGTAGCATAGGTGTTGCCATACACATGCACAAATTAATTAATGGGGCGCGCCAGGATTATCGATGGTTCGTGTTTCAGCTGGTCGACGAACGATCTCAGCCCTTGGTTGAAGAAGCCCACGATGGGATTCACCTGACCGTCGACGCACTGTCCTACGTACCCCAGCTAGGAGGAACTTCAATTCCTCAGCCCGGCCAACAACACTCTGCAGAGCCTAGAAATTAAGGAGGTGCAAAAATCGGAAATGGGCCCGCCTGTCAGTGACACGATTCACTAGCTAGCAGTTGACCCGTGAGTGGTAGCTCTGACCAGTATCTGCCTGCTGTAGTGGTTGAGCAGGAGGCCGGGGTAGTCATCGGGGCTGTACTGTAGTCGTCGTAGCCAGAATCGTAGAGCGACGTTAATTAGGAGGTAATTAGTTGATGTAGTCGTTGCTTCCAAGCACCATCACGGCGATGGATCTCGCGAGGTACGTACGTACTTGCCGTAGCTGCGACCTTATCGCGTCCAGATTGCTCTCGAAGTTGAGCACCTGCTGGTTCAGGCCGAACCTGCCACCCTGAAGTTATATCAGATGTACAGATGATCTTCAATTTACCGCGCGCGAGTGGTGTCTGTGCGTACGTACAACTCTAAACTGGTACTTCTGCTTCAGCTAACCGTGCTCAATTAGTCAATTGCAGTGACAGAATAATTGGAAATGCATGACAGAGATGAAAAGTGCAAGGTTATGCATTGACCAATGAGATGCATGCATGCGTACAAGATGCTGTCCAGTCTCGTCCAGGATGCCTGCTGCTGCTGAAGCGTAGTTAATTAACACCAGTTACACCACCTAACAATCTCGTCCCATTCAGGTCAGGCCTCGTGTACGGTGGAATATACTCAAGGCCCAGCAGATGATCACCTGAACTCCTGAAGAACAAGCTCCAAGGTGAGCGCAAAGCTAGAGAGGGGGGGAAATGAAGTTATAGTAGTTGTAAATGTGAAGTCAATTAGTACTTGTGGTTCAGAAAAATGTCAAGTGTGATTGCGTACAGAACGCGTCAACGACGGTGTTGCCGTACGTTGCAGAACCTGCCGATGGGCGCACCGCCCTGCCCTTGCCGGAAGTCGATGCCGTAGGGGGGTAGAAGTTGGCCTTGGCCAGGCAGCTGAGCGCGTTTTTTTTTTTGAAGAAAACAGTCAAGCTGTTTTAGTATTAAGAAGGAAGGGAGAAAAACAAGGTTTTAACAGTTACACGGTGCAGGATGCTGCACCAAACGGAAGCGAACGCGGAAGATTATAAGCGGAAGCGAAAAAAAGAAGAAGAAAAGAAAACAGCGATTGCTAAGTAGGGCGGTTTAACAATTTTGAAAGGTACTTCACTCCTGCGAATGACCAGGTTAAACCTTCATCCTTAACCGATTGAAGGATTTCTTCATGAGTCCCATACGACGCACGGAAGACTCTATTATTGCGTTCTTTCCACCAATTCCAACAAGTCAGGATAACTAAGGTTTTGATACCTTTTTGAAGGGTCGATGGACACAGTTTAGCCGCCGTAGATTCCATTGCTCGAAATTTGTAGGATAATCTAAACTGTTTGGTCTGTCTGGCTGGAGCGACGGAATGTGAATCCATTGCGCTATGAACGACCACAACTGTCGAGCTTGGGGGCATTCAACTAGGAGATGGAGAACCGTTTTTAAGTTTCGATAGCACATTGGGCAAAAATATTGGTTGTGTCATCCTCTAGTCTGCAAGCGTTGTGCTGTCCATAATCAATCCTGCTGCGTAAGCTAGATGAAAAATTTACAGCGCAGCGGCGCCTATGCCGACCAGATTGTAGGCAGCTGAGCGCGTTGTTGTTATTACCATCGTCCATCAGACAGTCGCCGAAGACGAACAGCGCCGGCACCACCTGTTGGGCCGCACCGCCGGCCACGCGGACCCCGCAGCATCAGGCCAACAACAGGAGCAGCGCGCCAACGGTGGCAGCACTTCCACCGTCTGCACTCGTCATCTCTGCAGTGAGACTCAATGTGCACAGCAGACAAAGGAATGGGTTCGATCCTTACATACACCAGCAGGCTGATGCTTGATGGAAACACATTTTCAGAATTAGTATCCACTACTACAGAACGGCACATCAGAATCGGTTCTTTTTTAGCATTAGAATCGGTTCTAGTGGCGATACGATGTCCTTAGATAGTGATGAGGTGGAGCTATCAGAATCGGTTTTGACCCGATCGTGATAAAATGTCATCAGAATCGGTTCTTTAAGGAAATGATTCGATGACTCATCGAATCCCTTCAGAAGTGATTTCGATGACCCTCGTCGAATCGGTTCTTTCAGAAGTGATTCTCGAGAATCACTTTTCTTAAAGAACCGATTCGATGAGGGGTCATCGTAATCACTCCTTAAAGAACCGATTCGATGAGGGTCATCGAATCACTTCCTTAAAGAACCGATTCGATGACCCATTGGGGTGTGCCATTTTGCAAATTCTCCAAAAAACACAGATTACATTCTCAATACGTAATGCACAATATATATCATCACATTCACGTAACAAAACACGGGATGCATATATCACATTCACGTAATGTAAACGCTTTAATTACAACACATATATATCATAGTCGTTCACAATACAACTCAAACATGCTTGACAATCAAGACATGGACTTCCTCGATACATATCAAATTGACATATATTATTAATATTGTTTTCATATGGACTAGTAGGATGCTTCAGATCTCTAAACCTCGCCATCCTCTCGATATAACTTCTAACCAAGACCAATCGCATAAGTGGTCTCGTAAATTGTTGAGTGCTTTGTCGTCTAAACTCTTCTAGGGATATTGATCTTCCGCAAAATGTAAATGACTATATTAATTTCAGTTTCAAAATTTCTATGTAAAAGGCTAAGTATATTATTATGCACGACATATACCTTAGGAAAAGTTGTGAGTTGCCGACCACGATGAGCATGTACGCATGACATAGAAGTCGCAATGGTCACCGCGCCTGTTGATGGCACTGTGAAGAGAGAAAAGAAATTCAGCCCACGAAGATTAGATGTCAAAAAATTAATCATATATATGCTAGGCACTTGTACCTTAAATCGCTTATACCGCAAAGATATCTTGCCCTTTTTGTCATCGTATGCCCTCCTTCATCGACATAGTCCGAGAAACCCCGCATACATTGGAGAGCACCATTGAGTAAAAAAATAAACGTAGTTAAATTCCTCGATGTGTTAGGTTACAATAATATGCTTACTTCTGCAAAGGAGGCTTGATCGCGTATGCCATCGGTCTCTTCTCGATCAAGTTAAATGTGTAGACTGTGTTTTCACTCGGAACGAGGACGAGTAGAACCCAATGGTTGCTTATTAAATAAAATGTAGTGCAAGGAAATAAGTTCACATACGGTTTTAAGTGCGTACAAGTAATTGAATCGAAAAGTACTACTTACTCCTCGTGGTACGGCAATACAATGAAGTCCTTCTTCGACTCAGCTTGCAATACCCCCTTGATGTAGCTAGCAACGAACTCCGGTTGAAGCCTAGCCAAGGTCGCAGACACAAGCTCGGGGTCGACAAACCCAACTTCGTGTAGATGCGTCACGGCTCGTTGTCTCATTATCCTGCAACTCGTGTTGAAAGTGAGAAAACATAATGCAAAATCCTATAAAAGTCATGAGCGCAAGCTATATGGTGTGATACTCACAGCGTCCATGATCGTAAAGTAGAAATATCGACGGCTTTCATTTGGTACACACGGAATAGATCCTCAAACCGACGGGAATGTTCCATGCTCCTCACGGTGAAAATGTACCTTTTTATACTTCACGTTGAAGTCGACTCGACGCTCTTCCCCTTCACCTTATCAAGGTACCATCCATGGAGGAGGCGAGTCCACTTGCCTAGATCATTCACCAGGCGATGCAATCGGGGCTTTCCATGCTCGTAGGCCTTATAATCATCTGAGGTGCCTGTGGCTGTGTTGACTTTTTCTTTCTCGGGTCAAGGAGTCTCCGAGGTCGGGCAAGGGGCTTTTCGGTACCTCAAGGGGCGTTGTGGCCTCTGTCGCCTTTGCCCTCTTGGCGGAAGGAGTCTCGGAGGCCTCCTGTGGTTCTCTGGAGTCTCGGAGGCCTCTGTGGTTCTACTGAGCAGAGCAGGAGGAGGCGCAAGCGCAGGAGTAGGAGCAGGAGCAGAGCAAAGCGAGGAGCAGGAGCGGGATCGAGCGCAGGAGCAGGAGCAAAGCGGAGGAGGAACCTACAAAGCACGCATATATTTAACTTATCGCAGAGTATGGAATGGTAGAGAAGACGTGGAGGACTTTTTACCTTGACCAAGACGACACCGTCGTGGGCCACTTGATGAACGACATGCGTGCTTGCCCGAGAGTGGTGATATCTTCGTTGGGGAAATCGAGCACATGTGATAAGAAGTCTTCGTGGGCGAGTCCACCGCACCTCATGTAGCCCTTCCCCACAGTGACCATGCACAAGTCGGTCTCGTTGCATGGAAATGCAACCCGCGCAGGCAGACCTCGACGGAAATCCATCCTCCGTCATGATGGTGAGTGGCACTTCGCAGCACTGCAAGAAGTGTACAACTTGAGGAAAAACATTGCGGAGTTACACTCGTAGCTTTAACTCAGAAAAATTAATTATTACCTTCACCGGGACCGGTCTTATCATTTTTGGAACCGCAATGCTAGGTCGGGCACGACTTCTCTATGACAATCGAGGGCATCCGGCTCGACTGGGAAATCATCGCCATCATCTCGGCCCTCAGCGATCCTCACGTGCCATCATCTCCCTCTTATCTCCTCCTCACGTCGTGTCATCTCCCCTCATCTCCTCCTTAATCTCCTCCTCACCGCTCCCTTAGTGTGTCCTTGAGGCGCTCCTCACGTGCTCGCCATGACCTTGATACTGAGCGTCATCTTGAAAGTAGGACTTCTTCGTGTGTCCCGCCTCTCGGCAAGCACCGCCCTTATGGTCGGACTTCCGATCGCAGACGACAGATGTCCTGCGACCCTTAGCTCAGAAGGTCCCTGTTCTTTTCACCGGCTTACCTCTTCCCTGTAATAAGCGAGTACGAATTAGATTTGAAATACAACAAGTTGGGTCAATTGTATTGTACTAAGTTAGATGTCTTACGATGGTAGAGACGACTTGAGCGGTAGCGTGGTTTGCAACTACAAGCCGCCTGTCGGGTTTTCTTTGTCCTCGCTAATACCCGATTGCGTCTGATCCTCGATATGTGGGAGTAAGGCATCACCGTCCGGAGTGAGCGCACTCCTCGGCTTGTCACGCCCACTCGCCTTCTTCCCCTCATAGCCACTGCAGACCAAGTGGTGCGGGTGTGTGTTAAGCCTCCGACAGCGGTGTTCCTCTCTCTCCGCTCGCCTCGGCGTACCCTTCATCCTCGTGAACTCCGCCCAAACATCAGGGGTCACAAATGGATACTTCTCGAATGGTGTACGGCCTTTCCGCACATACTCGTTGTGCATAAGGGTCTTGAAGTGCCTCAAGGCCACACCCATCCTCTTCAAGGCGTCTGCCTCACCAGTGGGTTCATCGTCCTCCTCTATAATCCATTTACTCTTAACCTCATCCCACAACCGATTCTTCTGCTCAGCGCTGACTTCCTTTCTCCAATCCTTAATTGTTATGGGCACTCTCTCCCTCACCAATTGGCCAAGAAATGACCGGTTTCGCCCCATGTACTTAGGAGGGCCCGTGCAGACCCGTGGCATTGAAGCGAGAAACTACGGCGTTCTCCTGTAGAGCCCCTTTGTTTGGTCCTCGGGTCTTCCTCACCTTACTCGCCCTTGAGTAATTGGAACCATGTTCGGCCTGAGCAAAGACCTTCTTCTACTGTTCATGCATTTGAGCCGATGCTCTCTAGTTGCGACATTTTGAGTTTTCTTATCGATAAGGTCATATGTGTGACATGAGAGAAAGCAATTTGAAGCTACTATATGCACTTGACAATAAATCTTGTAAAGGATCAACAGATAATTCATAGTATGCAATTGTTAGAACAAAAGTCTATCTATTGACCAACTTAATAAGTTGGAATGATAACTCCTAATCTCTAAATTGAACGGATACATGTGGGTTACGCAACTTAAACTCTAACCTCTCGCTCGATAAAAAACAAAAGCCCATTCCATATGACAAGTGAATTTAGCACTAGCAGATGTTTACTTACACCAACAAGTTTCAGATTTCACAACATCAACAGAGAATTTGAGCATTAATGTACTAATGCAAGAATAGCAACACAAGAAGGTCAAGTTAGTAGTTTACATAACATGCAATATCTGTTGACCAACTAAATACGTACCAACGATAACCCCTAATCTCTAAATAGGTTTGGTCCTAATCCCATTCGAGGATATGTGGTTCGAGCAAGTTCTTAAGCCGTTGTACAACCGGAGAAAATTTGGCACATCTCCCATTGTTCTCCGGATACACGCCTCGACAACAGTCAAGAGGGTGTGTATCCGGAGAACACCAGGGAAACGCTACCGAAATCAACTCTGAAGTTGTACAACATAGCTCAGGAACTTGCCCGAACCACATATCCTCGAACTGTCCAAAAAACGTGGACAATTCGAGACTGCTTGCTTATGAATATGCTATTCCAGCATATTTATAAATAAGCACTCTCGAACGGGAGACGAGGTTACATAACCTAAACTCTAACATATGCTAAGATAAAAACAAAAGTAATATCTTTGAAAGTAAACATATGGTGACAGACATGAAAGGCATCACTGTGTCATCTATAAAATGAATCATGTCTACTATGGCACTATAGAGGTAATATGTAATATGAATAATTGCTCTCAGATTTGAGGGTCTAAATGAAGATAAGAAACTTCAACACTATGGAAGAGAATCGAGTATAAGAGCAAGTTTTTAATTTTTATTCCATATAACAGTATGAGTTCATATACATGATTCAAAAATGACCATATTGACATAATTGAGAAGACGAAATAAATTATGCAGACTATACCATTCATGAGAAGAATCATGTCTACTATGGCAATTTGGAGTATTTATGAATGATTGCTCTCAGAATTTGGGTATATTTGAAGGTTATAAACCTTCAACTACAATCACAAATCGGCAAAACAATCAATCTAATAAATAAGGCCTCAAACCCTTACCACCTTATCATGCACAACAAGAATTGACAATAAAAGTCATCGCAATTGAAGTCTTAACTAACGAGTTAAGTTCGAACAATATATATAATCGATCGTGTATATCAAATATACCAACCGAACAACAAAGCTAATCTGTGATCACCCACTATGTTAACAATTGAATTAACTCGATAGAAAAATCAACGATGAGATGAATACTTCATCGACACAATTCGATCGGCGAGTTAATTGAACTAAAGAAGTCACTGCAGCAGATCACAAAGCTAGCCGAGCCAAATTGAGTCTCTTTGAACATATTAACTTAATCACAGATGAACAAATTGAACTAAACATGTACTTGAGACTTTCATGCGAAGGATTGAATCAAAACTTCTAAAGCATGTAAGTCTACTAGTTTAAAGCCTCATTCACAAGACAAATTGTCTCTATCATTAATTACCCTATTATCATCACAGCAATACCCTCCCTCCAACAAGAAGAAACAAATGCAAGATTCTGAAAAACTTACAATGTAACGTGACTCGGTTATTCGAAGGACGGGCTAGGCACCGGGAGTGGGGGGCGTCGGCGTCGGGCGGTGTGGGGGTGGCGTGAAGGCGTCGGCGTCGGCGTCGGCGGCGAGGCGACAGTGAAGATGGCGGCGGCGGTGATGCTCTTGAAGACCGAATCCCACCGGAGTGGGGCGCCCTCGGCGGCGACGGCAGGGGAGGCGTCCTCGGCGGCAGCGACGGGCGGGAGGCGCCCACGGCGGCGGCGACGAGCGGCGAAGCGAGGCACTTTCAAGCGGCTAGGGTTAAGCGCGCGTGGAGCGAGGTCATGCGAATGGTTATGGGTAGGGTTTTAAGAATTGCGTTAGTCATTAGTATCACTCTTTTAAGAAAACCGACATCGATGCTTCATCATTAGTATCACTTTTTAATAAAACCGACATCGATGCTTTATCATCACTTTTCTAATAAAACACCGATGTTAGTCATTAGTATCACTTTTTAATAAAACCGACATCGATTCTTTATCATTAGTATCACTCTTTTAAGAAAACCGACATCGATGCTTCACAATTAGTATCACTTTTTAATAAAACCGATCTCGATGCTTTATCATCACTTTTCTAATAAAACACGATGTTAGTCATTAGTATCACTTTTTAATAAAACCGATCTTCGATTCTTTATCATTAGTATCCTCTTTTAAGAAAACCGACATCGATGCTTCACAATTAGTATCACTCTTTTAAGAAAACCGACATCGATGCTTGATCATCGCTTGTCTAATAGAACATCGATGTTAGTCGTCAAGATCACTTTTTTAATAAAACCGACAATCGATGTAGTTTATTGCACTATTCCTTTTCGGACATCCGCAAGTTCTGAATTTTCAACATTTCATCAAAGAGAGAAAATGCCATAACTTTGTCATACATTGTTGAAATTATTAGAAATTTTGCGTAAACATATTTCAGATACCGCAAAACTTTTCATAAAATAATTTTTGGAAAAAGCGACGTCATTCAAGAAATATGCCAAAATTCATTTCAGAGACATGATTTGTGTGTAAAGCGAGAAAAGTCAAAACTTTTTCAAATTAATCTGAATTGTACGAAAATTTCGAAATGAACTTTCGACTATTTACAAGCTTTCCCAACAATAATTTCACAAATGGAATTTTCTTTCACAAATTATGGCACAAAGTGCAGGCATAAAGAGAAATTGCATGCATTTCCATCGAAGCCTCCAAACAACAATTAATCACCTTGGATTTACAATACTATTTTACATACATTATAATAGTCCATTTATTTACAATCGCGCCTTCATGATGATCTACTCGCATGTAATTGGCTCCATGTGTGTCGTCATCCCCGCTAAGACAAGCCCCATCTCAAATGAAGGTATCTCATCGAATTGGTTATACTCTTCTTCATCTACAACATCTTCAACTCCTATGATCCGCCTCTTGCCATGAAGAACGATGTGCAACCTTGGATTGGCGGATCGCGCACGTAAAAGACTTGAGTTGCTTGCTTCGCAAGGACAAACGGATCATCTTTGTAGGCGAGTCTCATCGAGATCCACAATAGTAAAGCCTCTCTTGTCGACCTTCACTCCATGTGGAAGTCGTACCCACTTACATCGAACAATGGAACTTGGTATATTCCGTAATCGAGCTCCCAAATTTCTTCGATCATCCCATAGTAGGAGTTCATTGCGGTTGGGGAGACTGCTTTTGAGTGATGATCATCGAGAAAGCATTTATACTCACACCATTGCTTTTGGACAAGACTCTTGGCATCTTGACTCTCGGTGTAAAAGGTGTAACCATTAATATCGCACCCTGCCATGTCTCAGACATTAAATCTTGGTCCGTCACCAACCATTTTACATTCTCAATAAAGGAGACCTCCGCTTTTCTTTGAACCATGTGAGGAATCGATCATTGTGTTCTTGTGCGATGGAAAGCTCATCCATTTGTGGATTCTCTTCCGTAATATCAACTTATGCCGCTTTCGATGTATGGATCGAACTTCGTATATTCGCAAGATCGTGAAATGCGCCTTGCAATACATATCAAACCTCGGACTCATTAGTTTGGACCCAACGGTTCCTTTACCAAAGAAGTCTGCCCTCATGACGAGATACAGAACACCGATTGCTTGTCTTTTACCCGTAGTCCACGCAAAACTCAATAACCTCTTCATCCCATAACCTTCAACAATACTACCCTCGAGCCAACCGATTCCTCACGTCGACTTTAATATACCCATGTACCTCTCGAACGGATACATGTAACGAGGAAAGCGGGTCCACATATCTTAATCTCTCGACAAGGTGAACAACAAGGTGGACCATTACGCCAAAGAACGACGGTGGGAAATGCATCTCAAGGTGACACAGTGTCGCACCACCTCACTCTGTAAGTTGTCTAGTACATCGGGTCAATAACTTTGCAGAGATCGCATTGAAGAAATAACACAACTTTGTGATTGCCAACCCGACATCCTCTGGGAGAATATTTGGATTGCAACCGGAGCATTTGGGTCATCAAGACATGGCGGTCATGGGACTTCATGCCCAACAACTTCAAATCATCCATAGACACAAGCTTCTTAATGTTCATGAGTAGCCAGATGGAACTTTAATACTTTGGAGACATTTGCAGAGATCTTCTTTCTCCTTCTTGGACAGGGTGTAGCATGCAGCAGGGATGTATGGGCCTTTTCCATCCTCCTCTATCACTGCAAGTCTGGGCCTGATTCCCATGTAGGCCATGTCGCGACGAGCATTGACACCATCTTTGGTCTTCCTGTGTATGTTCAAGCAGATGCCAACCAAGTTGTCGCAGACATTCTTCTCAACATGCATGACATCAATACAATGCCGGACATCTAACTCCTTCCAGTACGGTAAGTCCCAAAATATTGACCTCTTCTTCCAAATGGTCCTAGGACGAACAGATTTACGGCTCTTTCCGTCTCAACATCGATATCCTCTACACGTGAATATACTTGGCTTCCACTCATAGGTCATGCGGTGTTGAACGGACTTCCTCTTCCCATCAAATTTGTCATCCATCTTACTAAGATCGATGACTTGAGGTAGAAACCTACGGTGACCCATATACACGCTTTTCTTGGAATTCGGCACCATAGACTCTCGGTCTCCTCTTCACAAATAGGACACGCTTTGGCTCCTTTCAGATCAGAACTCGCCAAATTACCAAGGGCCGGAAATCATTTATGGTGCAAAATACCATAGCCCGTAGAGTGAAATGCTCTCTTTGTACGCATCCCACACGCGACCCCCTCATTCCACAATTTTACCAAATCCTCGATCAATGGTGCAAGGTACACATCAATATCATTTCCTACTGTTTGGGTCCCGAGATTAGTAATGACATCATGATATACTTCCGCTTCATGCATGTACCAAGGAGGGAGGTTGTAGATACACAATGAATCGCCAGTGTTGTGGACGATCGCTCATGTTACCAAACGGATTCATTCCGTCGGTACTCAACCCAAATCTTATGTTCCTCATTTCGCACCAAACTCCTCATGTTTCCAATCGATGTTTCTCCATTGAGCCGAATCGGCAGGTGTCTCACTTGCCATCTTCCTTTCGAGACTCGTAATGCCAACGCAACAATTTTGCCTCTCGGATTTGCAAATAACCGCTCCAGACGGGAATGATGGGCAAGTACCACAATACCTTGGCGGTGCACCTTTAGTGATGACCTCTTCACCGTCGTTGTTCGGCTCTTCGCTTCTTGTCTTGTCGTTTGTGCAGCACACCGATGTGCGTCACTCGATGTGCGTTACGGTACAAGATGCAATCATTCGGACATGCATGTATCCTTTCTATTTCCATTCCCATGGGACATAGTAGCTTCTTCGCTTCATAAATGCTTGTTGGCAACTCGCTTTCCATCCGGAAGCGATCCGATAGAAGAACTAGTAGTGCATTGAAACTTGTATCATCCAACGGTGTTTTGCCTTCGATTCGAACAATGCAAGGACCGAACCCAACTCGGTGTATTCCGCTTTGCAACTTTGTGAACAGCGGTTTGGCATCGCCTTCTATCAAGCTTTTAAACTTTTCAAACTCTCTTTCCGTAATTACCCTCCACATCCCGCAACATTTGCTCCAAATTATCCTCCTCAAACATATCAGTACGCAACTCGTCATCCGGTTCCACCGTATCTTCGTTGCATATCGGAGGGTACTACCGCCTCCCGTGATGGATCCAACATGTGTAATTCCTCACGGCCATGTCGAATCGTGGTCCTCAATTTGAGATGAGTTGTTAAATCTCCTCGATTGGTGCAATCAATGCAAGGACAATATATGAAGTTTACACCCTCCTCACCATGTCGTCTTCGCAATTTTTTGAACTCCTTAACACCCTCTCAAATTCAGCACTCACACGGCTTTTCCGATACATCCATTCCTCACGGTCCATCTGCAATTAAATTTCGCACAATAAATTAAGGAAAATCGAGCGACAACTAGCTATAGCTATTTTAAATATTGAGACATCATTTCAATTAATATTACCTTTGCAAAATAGTGGACGAGTTCCAACATATATAAATGTACTCACGATCGATACCTAGCTTCTTCCCCGGTTTAAAGCTTCCAATTCCTACATAAGAGACATAAATTTTAACATCAACAACGATATCAAATAATCTAATTATATAGCTAGTGCAAGAGCTTGCAAATCTTTCTACTACAACTAAACAAATCAAGGGTACCAACGATGACTCCTAATCTCTAAATAGGTTAGGTCCTAATCCCATTCGAGGATATATGATTCGGCAAGTTCTAAGCCGTTGTACAACTCGGAGAAAATTTGGAAGATCTCCATTGTTCTCCGGATACACGCCTCGACAACAGTCAAGAGGGTGTGTATCCGGAGAACACCAGAGACGCTATCGAAATCTACTCGTTGTACAACATGTACCAGAACTTGCTCGAACCATATATCCTCGAATTGTCCAAAAACGTGGACAATTCGAGATCGCCATTATAAATATGCCCTTTCGTTCAAAGATATTTATAAATAAGCACCCTCGAACGGGAGACGAGGTTACGCCGCCTAAACTCTAATAACAGCTACTACATGATAGCAATAATAATTCCATATATATAAACAGAGATCGCACTACAAAATTAAATAGATATGCGCTTGTCAAATAAAGAGTGTGAAATCTGAAAGCACGTACACAATTCCAAAGGCAACCTAAACTTTATTGACGACATATCGAAATTACCAGAGCAAAATTGAAGGGGTTTAAAGAATTATCGCTCACATTTTGAAGAAAACCGCAATAGAGGGCAAAAGAGGGAATCTCCTCAAGATAGGGTTTCAATTTTGCCCTCTTAATACCCACCCATGAGGACTTCAAATTTTCTCACCCAACTATTGCTTCCAACCACACAATATGAGCTATTTTCTCGGGTGGCGGCGGAGAAATCTCCTCTGGAGCAAAAACAGAGAATAGTTCAAATGCAGTGGTATATATAACCTAGCGAGGCACATCGAAATCGGTTCTTTTCAAAAGCGATCTCGATGTTCACTACCATCTAGACATAAGCACGAAGCGCATCGAATCGCACATCGAATCGGTTCTTTTCAACAAGTGATAGTGATGTGCACGGTCATCACTATCGCTTCTATAAAAATGAATGATAATGATAATTGCGCATCGGTCTTGTCGAAAAGTGATAGTGATTCTCTATTAAACGGTTCTTTTCATAGTGATAGTGATGTGCGTGATCATCACTATCACTTCTATGAAAAGAACCGATTCGATGATGCGCACATCACTATCACGCTTTAGTAGTAGAGAACCGATTCTCGATGTTCCATTACTAACACCTTCCGAGTTACTTATCACAATCGTCACAATCACTTATAATCTCGTTAACCGATAGTGATTATTACTAACACCCTTCCGGTTACTTATCACAATCGTTTTTAGTAGAAAACTTAAGAACCGAACCGATAGTGATAAAGTGATAGTGATGTGTGGATTGATTGTGAGTGTCGTTACGTGATCTGCTCAAAAGTGCATTAACTTTGTTAACACTAAGCATATAAGGATTCGATTGGTCGCAAAGATTTCTTTTTTCCTGAAATACTAGAATTTTTGAAATGAAATGCGATGGTTGAGGCAAGCCGTATGCCTTGATTTTGGTGGGCTTTTCCTTCTCTTCGCCTACTTTCCTGCAGCAAACTGCTTAGTTTGCTTGCTAAGGTCTGCGTTTTCGTTGGTTCATCATCTGCAGTTTCTACCGGGAAAAAGAGGAGTGCACCATGCATCAATGCATGTGACTGAGATGTCTGAAGGTTACTTTTAAACGGAAAGAAGTGAGTAAATGGCCGGATCGGCCCGGCTCCGGTACAAGATGCAGTACACTACACGCAGTACTTGCATGGACGTTTCAAGAATCAACGTGAATTAATTAAACTCTGCTGTCCCTGATTAAAAATTAAGTGCAGTAGAAAGAAAAAAAAGAAGAGCAGCAATGCCTCTCTGACTTTTGGTTGTGCAGTACACCGGTTCCAGTCGCAGGCTTGGCCAACAAAGTACAGAGACGGACAGGCATGAACTGACATGTCACACACATGTGGGCTGTTGATTAGTCAGGAATCACGCCTGCCTGGCTGAGTAATTAGCAAGTCGATCGCTGATCTGTTTTCAGAAAGTTCTTCTCATCCTTGTCTTGCGACTTAATTATCAGGACATCGACTGGTCGAGCTGGCTTGCATGCCTTCGTCCAAGTGGCTCATTCTTTTTCCTTGAAGAATTATAGGAAAAACGGTGCATACTGAGGCATCACCTTAGCTGTGCTAGAAAGGTAGGTTCTCACACTTTTGGTTCTGACCTGCTCATTTATTATTCAAAAAGGAATTGTACGTACCATCTTAGAATATGAGAAAAAAAGTTCATGTGGATTTGTTGTATTGACCGTCTACAACAATATTGATGAAAACAAAAACATCTAGAGCACCCATCAAAGGCTCGTTTAACTTAGTTACCACACTTTGCCGGAACTTCTTTTGTTTAACTGTTGGATAGAAAGGGATGACTGGGAACAAAACATCCAACAAGAGGGACAGATAGAAATGGAAGAGACATGCATCAACGATAAAAATCTGCGGGTGGGCCTGGCTTGCCAACCACCTCGAATTTAACCAAACTTAGAAGGACCTTAAAAATGGCGTCAGACCAAATATTTCCATGGGAAACAAACAGCAAAAAGAGAAAGGAAGGAAGGAAGGAAGGGAGGAAGAGGAGACAGCAGCCAAATTTACCTCTTGTGCCACTAGTCGACGGCTTGCTCCGCGTTGGCGTTTCTCCCACTCCAAGTTCCTTCGTTTTCCACGCGCAATCCACGCCTCCCCGCGCGCGAGGGGCAGGGTCGCGCCGCGCGAAATCTGTGAAGAAATCGGTCGCTGCGGCCGTGGGAGTTGGTAAAGATGGAGTGTTTTCTTGGAGAATATTAGTTTTTTTCTTGGGCTTCTGCTGTTCCGATTTTGCTAACGCGCGGCGCGGGTGCGAGTTGCGCCGTGCGGGAGACGCGCGTCTGGTCCCACCCGCCTTATTCCGCCGACGCGCTCTCTCTCCCTCCCTCGCCGGAAGCCGCCGCCTCCTCCTCCTCGCTGGAAGAAGAAGCTGCAACCGCCGCCGACTGCGCCCGCGGGGGCCAAGCAAGGAGGCGGTCCCCGCCGCAGCCACCCTCCTTCTCGTCTCCGGCGGCGGTGCAGCCGGATCCGCTGCCACCTGGAGGCAAAGTTGAAAGCTTTCCTATTTTTCCCTGCTCTCTCCGTTCGGCGTCCCCTTTCCGACAGGCTTGCTTCCGACCACGCGCGAATTAGCATCACTCCTGCTGTTCAGATTTAGGAGCCGCGAAGACTCGGTTTTTTTCTTGGCTTCCAGTTCGTGAAATCCGTTGTGTTGGGAAGCTGTGGAGATCTGTCGAAATTTTGATCTTGTTGGCCCTCTGAATTGGTTGTGCTCCAGGGTTTCTTAGAAATTCCCAGTTTTTGGTCGGTCCCGGCTGCTCAGGGTCAGAAAGTGCGATAAAATTGCGTTCTTCTCTTGCTGGATTGCTACAGGTCGAGTGTTTCAAGAATTACTTCTAGAATTTTCGATATTTCTTGGCTCCAAATAGTTAAGGATTGAGTTATACTGTCAAAATCTGGCTCCTCCCTACCATTTGTTGCAGTTCTAGCTGATCCAGTGGGGAAAAAAGTATTTGATCCTCGACTATTTCAACTGCAAAGGATTGCAGGATCTGCTGATTGTACGGCTATTTCAACTGTAGGATTAGCAAGGGTTAGGATTTGCCATCGTGGAATAATCCAAAATGGCGCATAAAGCCATGCTGCAGAATACTGCAGAGTCAGCCATACGGTCCATTGGTCTTGGCTACGACATTGCTACTGATATCCGTCTCAAATACTGCAAACAGCGCAATTTGCCTGACCCGTTGCTCATCGAGCTCGACCATGATGAGGTTCAGGATATTGTGCTCCCTGGTAGCCTGACAGTTGCTGGTGTGCCCAAGTCAATCAAGTGTGACAAAGGGGAGCGGGTGCGATTCCGGTCCGATGTTTTATCATTTCAGCAGGTATGTTTTGTATGCCCACTTCATTTCTTGTGTATACTGTATAGTGTCTAGTCTAAAACAATGAAGTATGTCATAAGATGCCATGTAAATATACGGTTACCACAATACAGTAATCATGGTAAATGCTTGCTATTTTGAACTAAAGTTAACATTGTGGCATGTATGATTTGAAGGATACCCCCAAGCTAATGCAACTAGTTGTAGTTCTGTAGATCAATAGAAAGGTAGGGACATTCCTTTTATGGTTCCTTCAGAAGAGAGAGAGAGAGGGAGAACGCATTCCTAGTGTGGATGCGCCTCAACAATTTGAAGTGTTGACAACATTGAGTTCAATCTACCTTGGATTCTGGACTTATTTGGAGACACATATAGGCACAATTTGAGGCCTGCAGAGATACTCTGCACTCTGCAGTGTAAGAAATGTGAGATGTATGGGGATATATGTTTTCAATGTGATGCCTAAAGTTTCCACAGTTACCAGATTAGAGGATTGTTGATCAATTGTGTGGTTAGGCATTTAGACAAAAGTACAAACTACGGGATTCTAGCTGGTGTGCTAGTTCTCATTCATTTTCGATGTATAGCAAGGTATCCAACAGTGCCTATCTCAGCCACAGGCAATCTTCCCTCAGTGGGTTGACTTGGCTTAGTCTTGGTGTTGTGCTACATGGATGAACCACACATTTGAGCCAATGTTTGTTTTTCCCCCACCTTTAGAGGGCAGGAGTTCAGTTGTGATGCTGTTGTAGTATCAGTGTATCACCCATGACAAAACTATGACTTATGTGCTGCACAAGCATGAACTATACCTTGTTTCTAATTGTTCTATGCTTGGCAATTGATATACCATCTGTCTTACTTAATTTTGCTGTTCACTAATACAAGTTTTTGTCCAAATCATGTGTTTGCTGTCATGTAAGCTGCTTTAAATGGTAGAATAGAGTTACATCAATACAATTATTGTTTGTGTTGGTTTTGCAATGTTCAGAAGGAAAAAAAAATAGCCACCTTCCTAAAATTATGAAGCATTTTGCAGATGTCGGAGCAATTCAACCAGGAGTTATCTTTGTCTGGCAAAATTCCACCTGGCTTGTTCAATGCTATGTTTGAATTTACTGGCTGCTGGCAGAAAGATGCTGCTATTACCAAGTCACTTGCTTTTGACGGTTGGTGTATCACACTGTACACTGTTGCGCTCTCAAAGGCACAGATTGTACTCCGAGATCATGTTAAGCAGGCTGTTCCATCAACTTGGGAACCTGCTGCCTTGGCAAGGTTACATGCATATTTGAGTCTACATTCATACCTAAAACCATATGGTGATTAAAAATAAGATAAAATCTCACTTTGTCTCTCTTTCAATAAAATCATATTAGCTTCTAGTGTTTGCTGTCTCCATTTTTCAGAATTGTTCATATTTTTCACTGATTCATCCATGGTTGATAAGTTTGAGTACCCACATTTTGTAAGCTGTCTTCTAATGCCATTTTTAGTCTTTATTCATTTCACATGACCACTTGTAAAAAGTATCAGTTCGTTTTTCTGCAGCCAGCTTTTTAAAACTTTTTCTACAATTGGATGAAGACTATTCTCATCACAGCATGCGCTGAATTAAAATTTTATTTAATATTGTTTCTGAAATCAGAACTTCAACTTCAATTGCTCTACTTTACAGGTTCATTAAAAAATTTGGGACACACATAATTGTTGGTGTAAAAATGGGAGGAAAGGATGTAATTTATTTGAAACAACAGCATTCATCAAGCTTGCAAGCTGTTGATGTTCAAAAACGATTGAAGGAGATGTCCGACAGGAGATTTCTTGATGCAAATGGGCAGTCTGACATTAGTTTCAACGATGCATACGGGAAGGATAAGGTGTTTTCCAAGCCTCTGAATTTTCTTTGCCTTTTGCATTTTCTAGCATTTTTTCTAGTCAACATCAATGATCAGCAACTCAGCGTCAACTGGTATCTTTTTAGTTTTTATAAGCCTTTTCATAGCCTGCTACCTATACAATAGTTTTTGTATGACCCACCTATGTAGCTCGGTAATTCCTAAGGGGATGTAGCTTTTGACCGGCAGAAAATATGGTAGATTAGCTCCAAGTTTATTACTTTCTGTGCATGCACACCTGCTGTCTGTGCATGTGCTGATAGCCTTAGACACATGTGCAAAGGGCTGGCCCAGTGGAGAAATACATAGACGACAAAGAAATAAAGGAGATCCATAAGAACCTTAGGTTTAGCGATATATCATATTTGTAGTTATTCTCGATTTCTCATCTCCAAGAACTATATGCGTGTCTGTTGTTTAATTGGAATTAGATCTTACTCTTTTATGGTGGTCATATATTTTGGTATGAGGGTGCTGGCACAACATCAGAATTTCTTACCTCATTTTTCTTCTTAATTCATGATTTACGTTTTTGCATGCCATGTAGAGTGGCGCAAGAGATCAACGCCTGAGATTTGTGGAGTCCAGTCCACTAAATTCGTACTCTTCGAAGGAGGTATACAAGTCATTTTATAATACCATTTATCACTGTTCATAAAAAGAGTCCTATTTATATTTGCTGGTTGTAATTATCTCAGGATTTGGTGATGATGCCTAAGCGGAGAGGTGGGAGGGATAAAGAGAATATTTCTCATAGCGAGTGGCTAAGCACTGTTCAAGCAGAACCCAATGTTATCTCAATGTCCTTTATACCTATTACTTCACTGTTGAATGGAGTACCTGGTAGCGGATTTTTGAACCATGCAATTAATCTGTACCTTAGATGTAAGTGTGTATTCTCCCTGTTTCAAGCTGCTGAATCATCAATGTCATATTTCAGACATGAAGCATTGAAACCCTTGTCTGTAGTTATGAATTATGGCTAATATTAAGATAAGTCTTGGTCTTCAGCCTGAGTTCTTTAGTTGTGTATAGTGTATTACCAAACAAGGTCACTGTTCATCACTTCTTTGATTTCATTACTGGGTTTGCCTAGTTGCAACTTCCTTATCTCTGGTTTATAATTTATGGTAGTGTACAGAGTTAGAAAAGAAACTATCTTTTTTCCTTATGGTAGGGTGTAAGGTTTTCTATTTGGGATTTGAGTACCTGCACCCTTGGCCACCCCAGTGGTCGAACAGGAAATAGAGCTGACTTCTTTCTTTTTTCCACAAAAAAGGTTCCTATTGTCCAAGAAAAGAAGGTACTGCTGGGGAATAGTTGTTGGAAAATTGTTGTACTTTTTAGCTTTGTTCACTGACTCTACCCCTATATTTTCTCTTCTGTGGTGTCAAAATAACACTCAGTTTAGCATCTGCATCACACCATCAGTCTGCAACTGCGAGCTTCTATCTTCCTCTATGTTAATGGTCATGTTATTGTCATTTCCTTGTCTTCTAATGAGCTGCAAAACAAGAAATTTAAGTGGTGCTTGTTTGAAGGAAATTTCTAAATTTGTTGTAATAGTTAGGTTGCAGTTTTCAGGTTATTGGCTACCATCCTATTGTTAGCACATAAACAAGCATGCGAGCCAACAAAAAATTGCATTAATAACTAGGTGATATGTTTAAATTTCATGCAGATAAGCCCCCAATCGAGGAATTACACCAGTTTTTGGAGTTCCAGCTTCCAAGACAGTGGGCACCTGTTTATAGTGACCTCCCTCTCGGTCCTCAGAGGAAAAGGCAAAGCAGTGCATCTTTACCAGTAAATTTAATCGGTCCAAGGCTTTATGTTTGTACCAACATGGTATGTATAAGTGTTTCTTTCTACGTTTCATTACTCTCGTCTTTTCTTACTCTGTACCATGATATCTTAAATCTGGCATGGAAAGTAGCCATAGTTTAGCATAACTGTTGGAGATAAAATGTTATCTATTTCTGTGACAATTCAGATTCTTTTGTGGAGACAATTTATAGTGCTTATCTTTCAGTAAACAATAGATGGTCGAGCTACCTGTTGACCAACTGACACTCATATGCTACGAATCACAACAGACGTGAGATCACATGAGCAGATAATTCTGAAACCAATTATAAATGAGAGAGATTCTAGATAGATGGTTAGGATAATGCACTGCCTGACTGAACATGACAATAGAACGGGCATAAGCTGTGGTAAGTATTTACCATAATAAATGAATAAAAAAGTTTAGTGGGAAAACTCCAGTGTGCGATTGTTGAGTACTCTATTCACTAGGGCGTTACATCAGTCCCATTTCTGATGTTACAAAATGGCTAGGAATGTCAGGATAGGCTAGCGCTAGTAGTATTTTGTAACGATGACGATGGCAGTAGCATTATTAGACTATGTGATATTTAGTAGTATGTTAAATTTAACTTTTCTATTTATAAATATAAAAAATTCCGAACTCATTTGTACAAGCTGTCAATTACACCGAATAAAGGATCTAGTCTAACGAGCTTAAAAGTTTCAAAGAAAATTCGCTGCTTTTTATTGAATGCAATCTTATGATAACCACAGTGTGGTTTTCACCGAGATGAGGGTTTGGATTTTGTTTATGGATTTTTTTGTTCATCTTTTCACCAGCTTTTTAAATTTGGTGCAGGTTGATGTGGGCAAAAGGCCAGTTACGGGACTCCGGTTGTTTCTTGAAGGAAAGAAGAGCAATAAATTAGCTATCCATCTCCAGCATCTCTGCTCTCTTCCTCAGATTATTCAGCTTGAAGATGACCCTTACAATAACCGAACTCCAGAAGCATACGACCGCAGATACTACGAACCGATTGGATCGTGGAGACGTTTCTCCCATGTCTGCACAGCACCAGTCGAGTTAGACGATTCCTCCATTGTCACGGGGGCACGATTAGATGTGATCAACCATGGCTTCAAGAAAGTACTATTCCTTCGCCTGCATTTCTCCAGAGTCACCAATGCCACTCCTGTCAGGCACCACGTGTGGGATGGATCTCCCAACCTGGCTCAGAAGTCGGGCCTCATCTCAACGCTCATCAGCACACATTTCTCCACGGTAGCTCAAAAGCCTACACCACGGCCTGCCGACGTGAACATCAACTCGGCGGTGTACCCTGGTGGCCCGCCTGTTCCAGTGCAGACCCCAAAGCTTCTCAAGTTCGTGGATACAACAGAGATGATGCGTGGCCCGCAGGACTTGCCGGGTTACTGGGTCGTTTCTGGTGCAAAGCTGCACCTCGAGAGGGGTAAGATATCGCTGCGGGTGAGATACTCGCTCCTCACAGCCATTCTGCCCGATGACGAGTTTCCTTCAGACGAAGAATTTTAGAACCTGGAAACAAGCGATGACAACCTCGTCCCTTTTATGTGCAAGCTAACTGTGAGAACACGGAGGAAGGATTTAGGATTTTCGTAGCGTTTGTGCTCCTGTTGTTAGTTTATGCTGTATACATTGTGGCTTTTAAACATCAAGGCTGAAACGAATGCTCTGTCCTGGATGAAAAAAATTTGCCGTCTCATCCCTTTGTAGCGTGGATTTCAGTAGACAAGTTTAGATGTTAGATCAAATTATTTGTGTATATATATATGATGGAACAAGAAAACTGTTTTGCTTGTATGGAAACGCTGTGCGTCAAGCTAAGCTACTTAGTAGCCTTGTAACATCTCTTATGTATGGATCATAATTTTTCTTTCAAGTATGCCTGTTCTCTCTGGACTTCTGCATTGCATTTCCGGTACAGTGCCATTCATCAGTATTCAGGAAGATGATCCTAACAAAGCATATAGAAAAGGTAACATTGCAGCACAAGTGGTAGGTGTGTTCACTAATCACAAATACTCCATTTACGAGACTGGCGTAGCCAGAATATTTTTACTTGACTTGTCTTTGTAAGAACTTAGAAAAAGGCTGGGCACATGTGTATCTTTAATTTCTCCTTTCCTCTTTTTTAGAGGAATACTTCTTATATTCTTATATTTTCCTCTTTTATTACGCATAATTTTTTGTTATATTACTAGTTACATGACCGTGCGTTGCAACGAAAACTCAATTTGAGTTAAAAAAATTATTTGCAAAGAGCACTAACCCTGTTTGAATGATACTGTTCACTCTGAATATGCAATATTTTTCTATGCATTTATATTTAATTTCTCTCCCTTTCATCTTGATGAATATTTTTCTTATGTTTTTTTTATTTTTGTTACGTATAATCTCTTATTACCTTCCGTATCATCCTTTGGATTTAAATAGCCTGGCAGTTGGTCGGTCCTATGCCTGGGATTGGTGATGTTGAGAAGGGCCAAATCCCTGTATCTCATATGTATACTTCTGCAAATCCTTAGGGAAGTCTTGCGTTTGAATTATCACTGTCATTTTGTGTATTTGGCTTGGAAGGCTATGTGATTATGAGTTCTTACCAAATTTCAGATTTCATAATGTACAGTACGTTGGATGTTTAACCCAACTATAATCTGGCTAATGGAATCATGTTTGTCCGCGTTTGTGGTTATCTTTGAATGGATATGATATTTTTTTCCAATTCTTACATGGATAACTCTTGAACACTTATCTATTATACTAAACCAGCATAGTTAATGTTGGGAACTATGTTGCCCTATTACCCACTATAAGAAGATCTACATTTAATACTACACCAGCTATTTATTATTATCAGTTAGGCTTTTAATTTCTACTTACTTGATACACTATTTATTATTAGCTTTCAGGCGATTTAGCCACTAATGTTGAAGTTAAGACCATCCTGCTTCCGGGAGGTCGAGCCACTAATGTTTTAGCTAGGACTTAGTGATTCCAGGCAGCAGAACCGTTCATGTTGAATCACAACTTAACAATACACTAAGTACTTAGAAATACCACAATATAACCAAAGACTTACAATTGCAAGATGCTACTTTATTAAAATAAAACATGGACACTATTAGACAATAGTGTACACAGACTATTTTGGTTGCTATGCTACACTCACACCTCTACCATGCTTCAAATGTCGTTGTAAGGCAAGAGGCAAGGTGCTCTATTTACAGAGGTTAAGGAGCATTGAATTCTAAACACATGTCAACGTCATGACCCTCATGTAAAATACCTAGAACATCCACACTCTTCTTACAAAATATATAGATACTTGAAACTTTCCTAAATTATTTAATTATCTATTCTAGAGTGCTCTGGATGAAATATCCTGGTTCATGCATTCTTGGAAGCCTTTTTCATTGCCATTGTTCAACAGTTCAGTTTATCTACGTGAAAAACTCCTCTGCGTTTGTTGCACTTAGGCTGTGTTTGTTTAGGCTGGTGCTGGAGGAGAAGCTGCTGGAGCTGGAAGAAGCTATTTGGGCTGCTGGAGCTGGATGCTGGAGCTGGAAGAGACTTGTTGTTCGTTTAGTTCGACTGGTGAACCTGTGGCTAGTGCTGGATGGGAGTGGAATGTCTGAAACGCCCCTGTGTACTGTAAATTCTGTCTAAGTCCCGAATTTGCTGATTTAAGGGTAATTGACTTGTTTAAGAGTTGTTTTAAGCGTGAACTACCTGATTTCGACGAGATTTACCTAAAATTTCGTATTTTGTCTGGATTTAACATAAATTACATGATTTTAATCAGTTTTAACTGAAATTAAGTGTTTTAATAGAATTGATAAACTTTAATAATGAGAAAGCCATACATAAAAGATTGCACATAATAAAAAATACTATTAATCAAGTCATTGTCATTGTCCAATTATATATCATAGTTTCACCAAAATGTACCACTAATCATCATCCAAAAGCTACCCATAAAATGTCATAATAGAGATACTAATATTAAAATCATTTTCCCATACTCCAATCAACTTGTAGCAGCCAGCAGCCCATCAGCAATAGCTTCACGAGTGGCGATCATGTCCACATTGCTTTCTCCCTCATGGTTCCCCCCCGTTGTGGAAACCATATGCCCGGGAGGAATGTAGTTCTCATCACGGTCACACCTATCAAAGTGCATATCAAACAATTGGCTCTCTAATGAAGTTATGCAGTGCCATGCACGCGATGATAATCCTCGTTTGCTTCTTTATTGGGTAACTAGTGACGGACCGTAAGATGCGTCATTTTTGCTTCAACACACCAAATGTACGCTCAATGACATTACGGAGCGAGGAATGAGCATAATTGAACAACTCTTTTTTACCACTTGGTGCTCGACCTTGGCGGAACTCAGGTAGATGGTACTTTTGTCCTCTGTATGGTGCAAGATAGCCAGGTTCATTGGGATAACCAGAACAATAAGATAATATTTGCCTACAAATTATATATGTTAGTGAAAGACAACACAAACAATAATATGTATTATAGTTTATGTATTTCAAGAGTTTATACCTGCTGGAGGATGTGGAAACCTCTCCTTGTACTTGTCAAGTGTATCCCTAAATATCCTTGTGTCGTGTGCAGAACCTGGCCACCCAGCTACTATGGAGGTGAATCTCATGTCAAAGTCACATACTGCCATAACGTTCTGTGTTGCAAACCCATGGCGACCAACATGGTTAATCATCTCATCAGCTGGCACAACAACTGGTATATGTGTCCCATCAATTGCACCTATGCAATTGTTGAAGTGTGGCGAGAATCTTGAATCACGTAGTCTCTCATGTATGGTTGTGAAATTGGGATTAATGGGTTTTATGATGTATTCAGCCATTCTATTCAAGCATCTCAACACATGCCTAAACTTTCTATGGATGGTGTCCCTTGATCTATGGAACCGATTGTGCACTTGGCTCACAGATTGGGGTCCACCAACAGTCCACAGAAACATTGCAAGGGCCTCTTCAGAACACATAAACTTTGTTGCTTTCAATCCATAATGTTGTACCAAAGTATCATGCAATGCATCAAAACAAGGCCTAGTCATTCTAAACATTTTGTAGCATTCTTCTGTAGACCCTAAAGTATCAAAGGTCCACTGCTGACCAGTACACATGTGCTCCTTCTTCTTCCTTTTATAAAGGTACTTTGCACCATGCACAAGAGTAACATAAGTAGCATACAAGAATTGGTGCCATCTTTTCCTTCTTAGCTCCTTCTTTCTCACAACAGCAACAATATCGCCATCACTTGAATCAGTCTCAACATCGCTTCCACTTGTTGTGCTCATCTAAAAACAAAAAATAAATAATATAGGAGCATACAAAGAAGTAAACAAGAATGAACAATTACAAAGGTACAATATAGTAGCATACAAAATAGTAAATAAGAATAGACTATTACGAAGGTACAATATAGGAGCATACAAAAAAGTAAACAAGAATGGACCATTACAAAGGTACAATATAGGAGCATACAAAGTAGTAAATAAGAATGGACCATTACGAAAGTATCATTACAAACAAATTTAAAAAAGGGTCTCAAGCAAATAAAGATACTTCATAGCATAAAAGAAGCATACAAGTGCACAAGCTTTTCTAATGCCTCTTCCTGTCCTCATACTGCCTCTTCAACCATTGGAACCTCCCCTCAATTGTCTTCATAGCATAAAAGAAGCAACGGTTCTCAAGTTTACCAAACAACTTTGTAGCAATGTAGTACTCATCACTTGTTTCAGTTGCCCCACACTTGATAACTTCAGCCATGATGGCATTAATATCATTGGCCACGGAGACATTGCTAGATGCATCCGATTTGTCTTCACTAATGACATGGTCAACAAATCTCTTGAAGTCCTTTCCATAAGGATCTTTCTTAGGCCTCTTTGGACTGCTAGCAATAGCAGCAATTTCCACGCTTCTTTGGTGCAAAGCAGTGCAGTGGCTAGGTTGAGGAGTCACTTGAGCTTCATTCTCCAAATCAACAATGTCTTCATTAATCAACTATTGCAGTGCGATTGCAGCCTCCTCCTCCTCCTCTGTTCAAGACTGGGCATTACCAAGACTTCCCGAGATATTCGCCCTCCGAACATAGCCTCTAGCAACGACAAGTTGTCCGGAGGCCCTTTCGAAATCGTCGATGTCCTTATGGACTGCACATACAAAAAGTTTTCGTTAGTACAAAAACATAACATGAGAAAGAAAATACAATGTATTTGAAAGAGAAATACCTTGATCATGCTAGCCCACTCTTCTTCACTAGCTGTTATAGTTTGTTTCTCATTATCCCATCCAAGTCCAGTTGCTTTTTGCAAGTAGTACACCCAAGCTGTCCAAATACTCTTCAATTCATCCCATCGATTTTTCATTTGCTCTTTGGTATACATTCTACCAGTCTGCTTGTGGAACTCTTCAATTAAATTCTTGTAACCTGTTGGACTCAATGACTTGGTAGGCCTATTGCCATCAAGGGTCTCATTGGCAGCAATTTCACAGAATATCCTTGCTGCATCAACATCCCAAACTGCCTTTTGTTCCATCTATCATATGCAATTTCAGTTTATGAATACAATAGCAACTACAACAATCAAGGCATCAAAGGAACAAGTGATTCCTAAGCCACAACAATCACAAGTGTAATTTCAGTTTATGAATACAATAGCAACTACAACAATCATGGCATCAAAGGAACAAGTGATTCCTAAGCCACAACAATCACAAGTGTAATTTCAGTTTATGAATACAATAGCAACCTATTCATCTTATCATTGCTAAATTTTGGTAAATCAACTACACACAACAATCAACATCAAAGGAACAAGTGATTCCTAAGCCACAACAATCACGAAAGCGATGTTAAACAAATCAGGGCAAATATTGTTAAACTAGATGAAAGTACAGAAAAGCAAAAAGCAGATATACAGAAAATGGACAAGAACATATCTACCTTGACGGCCAAAAATTGAAGAACAAAGTTCATGCCTGGATTCGAGCTGGCCCTAGTGGTGATGAATCCTCTTCTCCCACTGACAACAACTCTGTGCTTTGGTGTGCAAGGGAGTGAAGCTTTCTCTAGTCCTGCTGCAATGTAGGTAGCTGTGTCCATCAGCTTGGTGTTCGCAGCATGAAAACGTTAATGAGAATGGACAAAAATCAGTGGGGACTAGTCGTTATATTTCATATGCTTGCACACTAATTTTGATCGTAATAATTGTTATTTTCAGGTCTCACTTATTCAAGATGCTATTCCTGACTTCTGGAGAAGAAACTATGAATGCTTTACTAATGAATATAATCCAGAAGTTCTTTTCATAAGTCCTTCTCAGTTCAGATGCTAAATACAGATTTCTGGGTTCAAAATTTCACTGTTAACTCCTTACAAATCAGCATCAAAGGAACAAGTGATTCCTAAGCCACAATTTTAATTCCCAGTAGTTAAACCCAGATTGAAGGTAATGACATTCTATCCATATTGCTGAATGCATCATATTAAATCTGTCATATGCAATTATCCTTCATAACATATGCATGCAAATGCTCATAATCATCATTGTGCCTCCTGTGAAACTTGACATGGCTTTGTTTGCATAGTTCTTGAACTACATTTTTTAATAACAAGATACTAATATTTCGCTTGAGCATTGCAAGAGGCTGGATCTGGATGATAACTTTCCATGCATTTGGTATCCATGTGTAAATTTGACTGGTAGTACATTTGTCGTCTGGAGTAGTGGCAGACAAACTCAAAGATGATTTTGTTAGGCAAATAAGATCGAGATACATAGTAAGAAATAGAATGTCAGAAGACTGAAACATGGTGATCGAGTGTGATCAGAGCGCATCAAAACTTGTTGTGATAGAATGTGTAAATTTGACTGGCAGTACTCGCAGACACATGCTGGGAAGGAGATGTAGAAGAAGCAAGGCGCAGGAGGTCAGTAGCTGCATGGAGTGGAGAAGAAGACTAACCAACTGATGGCGGTCGAGCACGGCGGCGGCCGGAGATTCGATGGGGGACGTCGTCCGGCGAGGGGAGGAGCACAGGCGGTCTAGCGCGGTGAAGCCCGGAGATGCGACGGCGGCGGTCGAGCGCGGTGAAGCCCGGAGATGAGGAGGGCGGAGAGCGGAGGTCGCGGCGGGGACGTCGTCCGGCGAGGGGAGGAGCACAATGTCTAACTAGGCTGCACGGAAGTTCTAGCAAACCCATGGTCGCCTCGCATGGCCGAGAGCAAACGGGGAAGGAGGTCAGGGGAAATTTCGGATGGAAGATGAAAAAAAGGGTGATTTGTTATGTTATATGAGGGATGGCATTTTTTGTAAATAAGAGTGAAGTTGTAAGGGTACCAGGGAAGTGGGATTTTCAGAAGCACAAGTCAGCCCGAGAAGCATTGATTTTCTGGCTTCTCTTGTGTAGTGCAAATTGGGCTGGAGCTTCTTCTCTCAAACTGGCTGGAAAAATACTGTTTGTTTTGGCTTGTGGCTTAAGGAGGTCCAGAAGCCTAATAAGCTCCAGCTCAATCCTAAACAAACAGACCCTTAGTGTCTGAACTCTAAACAAGAGTAACCATGGTAATGAAATTGCAAACATAATTCCTTTCGGGGAAACCCAATTGCTATGTTTTTGTTGCAACATCTGATTTTTCAAGTTGACTAACATTTGCAATCCAGAGGCGATTTATACGACGACCGGTCGTCTCGTCGGCTGCAGAGGAGGATTATCCATGGCCCCAGCTCATATCACCGGTTCAGCTCCTCTGGTGTTTCTAAACCACCAAACAACCAAGGCATGCATGTATTCGTTCCTCGTTTATTCCTCGGGCGGAATTTTCATAACAAGAGCTACGCCTTGCCACAATATTTTTCCCCATTGTCTCTTTGAAAGGAAAAATATGATGAATTAAGCAAACCGCCATTCTTATTACAAATCATATGGACATCAGCATAGTTCTGGGATCCACCTCTTTAATCAGAAGTAACCCCTAGTAAGTGCATAGGCAGAATTTTAGGGCTAATGTTGTCTGTGTTACTCTTCTTGTCCTTCTTCTTCTTTTGTTTAATTACAAAATAGCAACGGTCTTGCTATAAGGATAATATATAAATCCTTCCATGTATTCTATTTGTCTTCTCTCTTCTTCGAATGCGGAGCATCCTTGTGCACAAAGTGCCAACGCTAGGTTTATTAATCGGCAAAACAAATTAATAACAAAAAATATGTTTTTGTAACACTCATGTGCTAATGTGAAGGCAAACATGACTAGTTTTTTCCCCCTCCCTATGGGCATGATTTAAAGTCACTCTGTTTAAACTTAGCATCAAACCAAACATACTCGCAACGTAGCGTTGTACTAAATTTGCTTCCTCAAATGTTTTGGGTCACCATTTGTAACTCATATCGTGGGGTTCTTATCTAAATTTCTTTGTATAGCCAGCATCATTTGCCTTGTTGCTCAAAATTTCTTAAAAATGTGTAGTCTTGTATCAACAATGAAGAAGAGTACGTCTGTTAGCCTTACCACACGAGTGGAGAAGAAACAAGAGTTGTTCCATATGCTCTGTCAAATGGATCTTCACGGTGAACTGGGTAAAACATATTACTACTTTCATGTGACCTTAATATATCATAGTTTTAACTCATCTCTTGTTCTGTAGGTCCACGAATGACAGAAATAAAGCCAATTGTCAAGTCTTAATTAGTTGGAGCATTTGTTTTAGGTGCCGCAATCTTTCAGGTAGAGACCACGTATTTATTCAAATATCAAAGGAAGCCGGAAGCAGGATGATGTTGCAGATCTATGGACCAGTTCCTGAACAACGTTGACGTGTTGGAAGTCTAGATTAGAAATGGTTGTGATTGCTAGTACTTGAGCTATAATATTGTCAGTGCTTTTATTTCAATCTGCTTGCTTTGTAAGACTGTCTTCACTCTCTATCTTCGCAAGAATCATTTTTTTAAAGAACCGGCATGAGTTCTGCCATATATTAAAGAAAGAGAGCAAACAATATATCATAAGTCATAAAGGCACTGACAACTTTTTGAGCAATCCTTCGTTTGAGCTACTGAAGGTTCAACACACCACTCACTTTGAAGATTCATTTTGTGCTGGAGTCGCTTCGCAAATAATGACGGATCATTTTGTGCTGGATTCTTCGCAAGAATCATAACGTATTAGGATCATGTTGTTTTTGATAACGCTTTGTTTGGAATCCATGGGGAAATTCGGCGATAGAAATTGTTCCCGGTCCAGCCCCAAAGTGCGTTTGGATGTGCACCGTGATTGTAGTTTCCCGGTCCAATCCGAGTTGATCCACGGGGGAAACAACTCAACTCGGTTCTTGAGACTGTTGGAGATTATGGAGGATCTTAGTGCCTAGAGCTAACGCCTAGAAGAGGGACTTAGGGGAAATACCTTCGGCGTTCGTGCTCGATGAGGACGCCATTGCGCTTGCACGAAGAGGAAGCAGAGGCGGTGAAGAATGGCGGTGGCCTTCCCGTCACTTCCGTGCGCAGCAGATCAGGTCGATGGGGTTGTTTTTGGGGCGAGGTGGAACCGGGGAACGTTGGTTCCCGAGCCGGCCCTTGACCCCCTTTTATTTGGCGCACGGAGCAACAGGGGGCCACAACCAGATCAGTTGGTTGCGCCCCCGATCAGGGCGCGAGATTTGACTCGGGTCTAAATGCCGAGAGATCAACCTAACATTCTCCCCCTTGATCTTGAGGCTAAACTACTTAACTTAACATTAAACCCGCTCCTCAATAGATCAGTGCACAAAGACCAAGGCATTGCAACAGCCAGTTACGTGCTGTTGAACTCAATGACTATAGTACACCTTTCTATCTTAAAACGGAAACTTAGTCTTATGAGAGATGGTTGCTTATTTGACCCCTTACTTCCAGAATCATAGGCTTTCCAATAAACCCATGCCGGCTACGTGTTCTCTGAACACATATGGTGGTAAGCCCTTAGTTAGCAGATCCGCAAGCATTTGCTTGGTACTTATATGCTCTAATTTTATAGTTTGATCCTGGATCTTCTCCTTCACAACATAAAACTTAATGTCAATGTGTTTGGCAGCACCACTTGACTTGTTGTTATAGGAGTAAAATACTGCTAGTTCATTGTCACAGTATAATATGAGTGGTCTTTCTATGATGTCCACTACTCTTAATCCGGGTACAAATTTCTTAAGCCATAGTGCCTGCCCGATTGCCTCATAACAAGCTACAAACTCAAAGATGCATTGTCGATTTATGCAAGGATAGTTTGTTTGGAGCTTTTCCATGAAATAGCTCCCCCTGCGAGGGTGAATACATAACCTGATGTGGATTTCTTAGTGTCTACACACCCCGCAAAATCTGCGTCAGAGTAACCCACAATCTCGAGGGCACTTGACTTTCTATATGTTAACATGAGGCTTTTAGTTCCTTGCAAATATCGTAAGGCTTTCTTAACAGCTTTCCAGTGATCTATTCCTGGATTTGACTGATATCTGTCAAGCATCCCGGTTACAAATGCTAAGTCAGGACGCGAGTACACACTTGAGCATACATTATGCTTTCGACAGCTGAAGTGTATGGAACCGATTTCATTTGATCGATCTCATATTGGTTCCTAGGACATTGAAAATTCCCAAACTTATCACCCTTGACTATTGGGGCAGGCGAAGCTTTACACGCATGCATACTGTATTTCTTTAGAACCTTTTCTAAGTATGTCTTTTGCGATAGGCCTAATATCCCTTTTGTTCTATCTCGGTAAATCTCAATTCCTAAGACATAAGATGCCTCACCGAGATCTTTCATATCAAAATTTGAGGACAAAAATTCATAGTCTCCAGAAATAGATTCTTATCACTGCTTGCTAGCAGGATATCATCTACATATAAGACTAGGAAAATAAATTTTCCATTCTTAAACTTAACATAAATGCAATTGTCCTCCTCATTTTCCTTAAAGTCATACTTTCTTATAGTCTCATCAAACTTAAGGTACCACTGTCTAGATGCTTACTTTAGTCCATAAATGGATTTCTTTAGTCGGCATCCCATATTTTCTTTACCTTCCACGACAAAACCTTTGGGTTGAGCCATGTATATATTTTCGTATAGATCCCCGTTAAGGAACGCCGTCTTAACATCCATCTGATGTAATTCTAAATCATAATGTGTTACAAGCGACATGATGATTCTAAAAGAATCCTTTGTCGAAACAGGCGAGAAGGTCTCATTATAATCTATTCATTCTTTCTGAGTGAAGCCTTTTGCCACGAGCCTTACTTTGAATCTTTCAAGATTCCCTCTGAAGTCACGCTTAGTTTTGTAGACCCACTTACAGCCTACTATTTTGGCTCATTTAGGAATTTCTTCTAAGTCCCATACCTTATTTGCGCTCATGGACTTCATTTCATCTTCCATAGCTGCGAGCCACTTAGATGAATGGGGACTTCTCATGGCTTGCTCAAAAGTGGTGGGATCACCCTCTATCTCTAACTCTTCACTTACATAAACTTCATAATCAGCAGAAATAGCTGATCTCCTGTTTCGTTGTGACCTCCTAAGAGGTTCTTGAGCAGGTACGTTACTCACTATAGAAGGCTATTGTGGCTCTTCAGGTGCAGCTGCAATGGGATCTTGGGGCTCCATAACAACAGGAACCTCAGGTACTTTAATAGCTGCACTAGGAAAACTAACATCAAGTGTTGCAACAACTGGAGGTGCAACGACAACAGGTATCGAGAAAATGGGCTCTTGAATCATCGGAGTTGGGGCAAAGACCCGCTTCTCCTCAAGGCTTATTTCTCGGGGTACCATGCTCCCCCTGATCATTTCTTCTTCTAAGAACACAGCGTGTCTTGTTTCTACAAACTTAGTCTGTCTGTCAGGACAGTAGAATCGGTACCCTTTTGATCTTTCAGGATAGCCAATGAAATGGCAACTGACTGTCTTAGCGTCTAACTTTCCAATATTTGGATTAAATATTTTAGTCTCAGCTGGACAGCCCCACACATGTAAATAATTTAGAGTGGGCTTCCTCCCAGTACATAACTTATATGGTGTTTTAGATACCGACTTACTAGGAACCAGATTAAGAATATGGGCAGCGGTTTTTAATGCCTCCATCCATAGACTAATCGGTAAGGTGGAGTAGCTTATCATACTTCGTACATGTCCATTAATGTGCGGTTACGCCTCTCAGCTACTCCATTTTTCTGAGGTTCGCCCGGCATAGAATATTGGGCTACTATGCCATTTTCCCGCAGGTACCTTGCAAAAGTTCCAGGAACTTGGCCATAAGGGGTATGTCTACCGTAGTACTCCCATCCACGGTCTGATCTTACTATTTTAATCTTTAGATCATGCTGATTTTCAACTTCAGCCTTAAATATTTTAAACTTATCTAATGCTTCTGATCGTTCTTTAATTGGATAGATATAGCCATAACGCGAAAAATCATCAGTGAATGTTATGAATGAATCAAAACTATCCACTGTCTTCACAGGAAAAGGACCACAGATGTCTGTGTGAACAATTTCTAAAATTCATGTGCTTCGTTTGGCATCTTTCTTAATTTGCTTAGCATATTTGCCCTTAATGCAATCAATGCAATGTTCTGAATCTGAGAAGTTTAACGGGTGGAGAATTTCTTCTTTGATTAATCTCTCAATCCTCCCCCTCGAAATATGGCCTAAGCGACAGTGCCATATTTTCGAAGACGTCTCACTTTCGCTTCTCTTCCGCTTATTACATTCATTCATCGATGAAGAGGCATTCACAACATTCACATCATCACTTTGGGAAACTAAATAAAGCTTGTCTTGTCGGATGGCAAGACCAACATCAACATTATTAAACTTAATTAAACATCTGTTGTTCCCAAAATGACATAAGTAACCATCATCATCTAGACAGGATACTGAAATCAAATTCCTCCTCATGGAGGGTACAACTAAGACATTATATAAATGAAGAATGAAGCCACTATTAAGTTCTAAAGGGAGTTCTCTGATGGCTTCAACTTCAACTTCGATGCCGTTCGCGACTCTAATGCTTCTTTCTCCTCTTTTCAGCATTCTCTTCGTATGGAATCCCTGCAAGGAATTTGCAACATGAACAGTTGCAACTGAGTCAATCCACCATGTATGAGTGGGAGAATCTAAATACAGGGATTCAACTATGAATGTAATCTTATTCTTACCATTCTTGTTCAGCCATTTAAGAAACTAAACGCAGTCCTTCATGTAGTGTCCCTTCTGATGGCAGTGTCTATATGTGTCTTTGTCCACCTCTTCATGAGCCTTGCCTTTGCCCTCATAAGGTTTTTGGCCAGGGGGAAATTTCTTGTTCTGAGGTTTACCTTTGTTCTTAAAGGAAGGCTTAGACTTACTCTAAAATTGCCCTTTTTCTTTGGTGATAACTTAAGGTGATTGATTGAGTCAAGCCTTTGAGCTCTAAGCTTTTCTTGTTCTTGAGCACACATAGCCATCAATTTTTCTATACTCCACTTGTCATTTATGGAGTTGTAATTGACTGCAAAAGCCTCATATTCCTTAGGCAAGGAATTCATGATAAATTGCACCAAATACCCTTTTGATATTTCCATTTCCATGGTCTTAAGTCTAGCAGCTATGTTGCTCATTTTCAGAATGTGCTCTCTAATATTGCTTTGCCCATCAAACTTCTCATTCGAAAGCTTCTGCATAAGAGAGCTTGCGTACATCTTAGTAGAGCCAGTTCATCTGAACTTTGCTAAGGAATTCCTTAGCACTGGCACATTCTGGGATGGCACCCCTTATTGCTTTCACGATGGAATTTTTAATTACCATCATGCATTTTCTGTTAGAATTTTCCCACTTCACATGCTTAAGGTCGTATGCCATTCTTGCCGTAGCATTATTCTCAGCACCCGGTTGACCATCAGGGATCGATTGGGGCTCAGTGGGATGATCATGCAAAATTGCATAATCAATATCTGAGAGTGCAAGTGCCATCTCAATCTTCTCCCTCCAAGAAGGATAATTCCCCCCGTTTAGGGGCTCAATCGCAGAGATCAAACTCAATACATTTGAAGTGTTTGAAGCTTCATAAAAAAACAATTTAATTAGAACATTGAAATAAAATGCATGAATTAATTTAACGTTGGTTCAATTAAAACATGCTCTTAACAAGAAAAATCATTCTACTTCTAAATCACCGTTGGGCAGAATTAGAATAGAACAAAACTTAAACTTAATTATTGTGGCAAATTTTATCATCAACGTTGGTCAGAAGATAAAATTCCCACATTGAGAATAAACTTAATATAATTTTCTAATCAAATTTTCACGTTGGATCCAATTTAATCAAAAAATAAACTTAAACTTAGCAGCGAAAACATATTTTTACTCAGCGCTTAAACTAATTCTTCACAGCAACAGAAAAAATAAAAAAATTACTGTTCATCACTGAAACGGCCCAAAAAACATTTTTCTTCACGCGCCCGGTCACCAGGCCTCCGCAACCTGGGCCTGGGCCGGCGAAGAAACTTCCCGCCTGGGCTGAAAGAAGCCCGCCAAGCCGCGGTGACCCTGCACCGTCGGATTGCATCGGACGGTCGAGATGAATCCGCGGCGGGAATGAAAAAGCGGAAAAAACGGCCGGTGCTGGAAACCCTAGATCATTTTACTTCGCCCGCTTCGGCTTCGATGAGCGCGCGAGAAAGAGGCGAAGACGGAGAAGCGGCGGCGCCGCCCACAGGCCCCCTCGCCGGCGTCGCGCGATCACCCTAGGGTGGACGCGCCGCCGTCGAGTGGCCCTGCGGCGGTGCCCTAATCGCACGCACGTGAATCCGGGGAAGGAAAACGGCGACGTGCGGATCACCTTCTTCCGATGATCATCTTCTTCCCGTGGCGACAAGCACGGCAAAACCAGGTAGGGATTCAACTTGTTTTTTATGATTCGGTTCTTCGGGATTTTGGGAAAATCGCGCTAGGGTTTAACGGATTTGGGGAAAAATCCCGATCTAGGGTTCCTCTCCTTCTACTTGCTGCGCACATTATCTAGCCAGAGAGAGGCATAAACCGAAGGTGTTCTTCATCTAGGGTTAGGGTTAGGCACTAGAAAACTTTGGCTCTGATACCATTGTTGGAGACTATGGAGGATCTTAGTGTTTAGAGCTAACGCCTAGAAGAGGGACTTAGGGGAAATACCTTCGGTGTTCGTGCTCGATGAGGACGCCATTGCGCTTGCACGGAGAGGAAGCAGAGGCGGTGAAGAACGGCGGTGGCCTTCCCATCACTTCCATGCGCAACAGATCGGGTCGATGGGGTTGTTTTTAGGGCGAGGTGAAACCGGGGAACGTTGGTTCCCGAGCCGGCCCTTGACCCCCTTTTATTTGGCGCACGGAGCAACAGGGGGCCACAACCAGATCAGTTGGTTGTGCCCCTGATCAGGGCGCGGGATTTGACTCGGGTCTAAATGCCGAGAGATCAACCTAACAGAGACGTGTATGTTTTGGATGAAAGACATGAATGCTTTATAGCTGAAAAGGTAGGTATATCACAATGTTGCATACTTTGGCTGACCCGGTGAATATTTGAAGAACGAACAGATTGACTTGAAATGAAGATTAGCCATGCGATCAATTGCATTTTCTGACCAAAACATCGTGTGTACCATCAAGTGATCTACTCTATCCGGTCATAAATAGTTGTTGTTTTAAATATAGATGCAGTCAAACTTTTGAAAATTTGATTGCCAATATCTTTTTAAATATTTAAATTGGATACATAAAAATCATATGCGTAGATTTGTCTCGAAGAGTACTTTCATAATATTAGAATTTTATTGAGTCTTTATGAATATATTATAATGGAAATTATTTGTCAAAGCTATATTTCGAAGACCGTATCAATATTCAAAACGACAATTATTTGTGACCGGAGAGTGAACTTACTTGCTGTGCCCGCTATTTTGTTTAACTTTTGTGATGCACTTTTATGCAGATAAAATTTGGCAGGTAGGTTGTAGTGCAGTAAAATGCAAATGGACACTACTTTGATGCTGTCATGTGGGTCTACGCTGTCAGGCCCGTTATAGGAAACGGTTAAGAGCAGTGCTTCAATATTTTCCCTTCCAATACAAGTTGCACAAATCTTAAAACAAACAACGGAGTAAATAATCACCATTTACCATTCATTCATACTTTAATATTTGTGCAACTGTTAAAAGGAAAATCATGGAAGCACCTCTCAACGGTTAATTCTAAAATCTATAGTTTTGTGATACAAATTCTCCTAAAATCTATAGTTTTGTGAAATAGAAGTTAAACCTGTATTTTTTTTATAATTTATACAAAAAATATGTAGTTTTGTAAAATTTACTATATAAATTTTCTGCAAAATTTGAGCTTTGTTTCTTAGAGGAATCTATAGAATTAGGGGTGGAAATCGAGCAAGTCCTCCCTTTTTTGAGTTTTTTTTTCTAAAATTGGCAAAATTGATTTAATATCATTTTATTTATAGTTTTGAAGTATTTTTAGAATCGAGCTAACGAGTCGAGCCGAGTTAGAGCAAAATCAAATTCCATTCAAAATTAACTTATTTCAATGTTTAACCAATGGACAAGTATAACTAGGTAGAGAGGCGCATGATGCCGTGTCGTGCGAAAAATTTTGGTCCAAATTTTATTTTTGCAAAAAATGTAATTTTATTTTTCTCGGTGGTGTTTTTTTTTTCAAAATTGACTGGCTAGGAGCCATTGACGAATTTATGTAACCACTGTTTTTTCTATAAGGACCCACTCGAAATCTCCTAGTTTTAAAGAACCAGGTTAAAAATTGGCTAGATAGTCTAGGTCTAAAGAACCAGCGTCCGCATCGAATTTACAAAAGAATATGTTTTTTTAAAATAACCATACCTAAACGTAATTTCAAATCATTCGGGTCGTAAGAACAAACGCTCGTGTCGAATTTGCGGAACTACAAGGTCTGTTTGCAAAATAATTGATAGAAGGACCTATTCATGATTTCGAAATCCTATTCGTGATTTTGAAATTTTCGGGATGCTTTTTGCAAAATAACCGATGAAAGGACCTGTTCACGATTTCAAAATTCTCAAAGGACTTATTTGCAAAAAAAGTACCTTATAACCTATATGGATGGTATTTCTTCGTGACGTAAGATATATACTAGGCAGTATAGCGCGCTACGCCGCGCCGTGCAAATCCTAGTCCAGATTTTTTTGCCACAAAGTTAGAAGAATCTAAATGTAATTCTAAATCTTCCGGATTTAAAGAATTGTGCTCGTGTTGAATTTGCGGGACAACGTTTTTTTTGCAAAATAACTGGACCCGTATTGAATTTGCGAGACCACGGTCTTTTTTGTAAAATAACCGGACCCCTAAATCTTTCTGGCTTAAAGAAACGGTATCGTGTTGAATTTGCATATTTTTTTTTCAAAATAATAAGACCTAAATGTAACTCTAAATCTTCGGGTTTAAAGAACTAGCGCCCGTGTCGAATTCGTAGAACCATGGGGCTTTCTTTGCAAAATATCAAAAAAGGTATAAAGAATTAAATGTAATTCTAAATCTTTCGGGTTTAAAGAATTGGCACCCGTGTTGAATTTGCGGGATCACGGTTTTTTTTTCAAAATAACTGGACCTCAAAATATTTCGGAAATAACCAGACCTAAAAGTAATTTCAAACTTTCAGGTTGAAAGAACCGGTAACCGTGTCGAATTTGCGGAACTACAAGGCCTTTTTTTGTGAAATAGCCGGTGGAAGGACCTATTCGTAATTTTAAAATCTTTCGAGTCAAAAGAACCGGTGGTCGGGTCGAATTTGCGAAATTATAGGTTTTTTTTTGCAAAATAACCGGTGGAATGATCTATTCACGATTTCAAAATTTACAAGGTGTTTTTGCAAAATAACCGGTAAAAGGACCTTTCCACAATTTCAAAATTTCTGTAGGGTTTTTCGCAAATATGCTGAGATGGCAACTCTCCCTGTGCTGGAAATCTTCCACACTTAATAGATACTAGGAATGTTTTCTCGGTGTGATACGTCACGTGTGTTGTTTTTCGCAGAAATAATTTCGTTTTTTTTCGGCGATGTTTTTTTTAAATTCATCGAGAAAACGTGCGAAACAGTTGAAAGAACACAAAAGTAACCACGTTTTTTCCGTATATATCTATGATCCTCTTACGAAGGATCCCCGATTACGCTAAATCGAAAGGTCTTTTCGCGAAAAATAGCTGGAGTGATCCAAACGTAACTACGCTCTTTTTTCGGTATTTATTTAGGGCCATTTCACGAAAGATTCATGATTTTTCTGAACCAGCAGGTCCTTTTCGTAAAAAACAGCGAGAAGGATATACATGTAATTACGTATTTTTTTACGGACCTAAACACAAAAAAATAAAAAGAGTTGAGCCACGGATCTTTTTTGCAAAATTATAGGCAGAAGAATCGGGATGTAATTTCTATTTTTTCAAAAATAATCGGTGGAGGACCTGTCTGTGAATATGCGGAATTACAGGATCCCTCTTGAAAAATAACCGTGAAAAGACCTAAATGTAATTTGAAAATAGTTATATGACACGTGGCATAAATTGTTATAGCATAAAAAGTTATACAACACGTGGTATAGCTAACTGACATCTAGTTCCTCGGACCATAATAGATACTAGTTATTATTAGAGCAATTTTGGATCGAGCCCGGCATGGCCCGTCAACTAGCTTTTTTTTTTTTCAGCCCAATAGGCTACATGGAATCCATTGTAGGTGTGTGTCAGCGTGTGAAAGGCTGAGAGCTGCGTCAAATCCCTAACCCAAACCCACCCCTGCCCGCCCGCCGTTCGCCGCCTCCGTCGGGGAGGATGGCGAAGCCTCGACGCGGCCGCTCGGCCTCGCGGTCCTCCTCCGGTTCCTCCTCCCGCTCCGTCTCCTCCGGCTCCGGCTCATCCCGCTCGCGCTCCTTCTCCTCGTCGTCTTCCCCCTCCCGGAGCTACTCCCCTCCCGCTGCCAGGCGCAGGTGAAACTCGCCTCCCCGCGCTGAGGATCCATCGGTTTAGGGTTTTAGATTTGATCTGTGGTGTTGCTTTTTCAGACTTCACAAAAGTTGGTTTCCAACGAGGTGTTTGTAACTTTGAACGCAGACTGCCACTCTCGCTTGGGAGCTGTTTTAGATTTTGGATTTTAGGTTGGTGATAGTTCGTGCAGTAGATTTATGTTTAGTTTCATATATTTACTGCCATTGGATTTACTGATTTGAGCGCCGTTTTGTTGAAAATACAAACCCTAGAGCTTGTGTGTCTTTCATTCTGTAGACTTTGTCCTAAGGCTTCGATAGTTAAGGTTCTGCATTTTGTTTTTGTTCTTCTAAATCTGTAGTTTCTATAGAAATGGGGGAATCGGTTGCAACTGGATTATGTGTTCTAGGGACTGGCTGCAACTGCGGTCTGTAGTATATGAGATTGATTATGATATGAGTTAGTTCTCTTGGGATTCGACACTCGACAGTATGGATATAGTTCTTCAGTATCTAACAGAGCAAGACGTTGGTAATAATTGTCTTGTTCATTAACAAATTTATTTTCTTCAGAATACAGATGGAATGTTTTTGGTTTGTTCTAGCTTCTTGTTAGTGTTTAGATGTTCCTTTTGCTATTTACTTAGCACCGTATGTCTGTGTGGTGGCTTCATTTGCCACTGAGTAAGAAGTAAGAATGAATCCATTGTTGGCTCATATGTATCCTGATTAAATTAACTATTTGGACCATACGTTCATCAAATCTTGAGTTTGATTTTGTATGTATGGAGCCTCCATGTAATCACTGCAGAGTTACACTCTGTTTCTTTCACTGCCCTCTTTTGTCCATTTGAATTATATCTGTGTTACAGTCATGGTTATCACGGCGCCCCGGTGAGGCGACGGGGCGCCTGGAAGGCGCCCGCCTAGGCGATCAAACGAAATGCCCTTACCGCAGCCACCCTTGCCCCCCTTTAGCCGCCTCTGCCCCTTGTAGCCGCCGCCTGATCACGACAAATCGGCGAGGGGTCCCCAAGAACAATCAGTCCAACATGTCGATTACCGCAGACATGCAAAGAACAACCCAAATTGAACCACTGACACATCGACCACCGAAAGCAAGCAGAAGAACTCCCCAATTGATCACATGGGCAGCACATCAACCACCACAGGCAACGGAGGAATTGACGCAGATGCAACCCCAAGGTGAATCGTGCATAAAGAATCTAAGGGTAGTGCTGAGAGTGGAGAGCCCAACTACCATGCCAGAGTTGTAGTGGAGTCATCTGTGCTGCAATACTGCGAGTCCGCAGAGGTCCCAGGAAACACGCACCTTCGTGTGTCTAGCGAGGGTGCAGAGGAAGGCGAAACCGCCATCGACATGGCTCTCCTCGATGGGCGGCTCATCGTCCCTCTCCATTGGCTTTGGCTTCAACTTATCGTCTCTACGACTCCGTCGTGTATGGGCTGCAACATCGGACGCGGCAACCTTCACGAGGCAGCTCGACCTGGAGGCTGTTGCGTTTTGCGTAGGGCCAAGGAGCCTCGCCGTTGCAGGGTTGAGGCGGAGAGGAGCGCAGCAGGTCCCTTGTAGCTGCCACCCTGCCCCTTGTAGCCACCCTTCCCGTCGACGCCACCCCTGCCCCTGCCGTCGTTGCTACCCTGCCAAAAGCCCTAGGCGACGTGAGTCGACGTCTACTCGGCGCGTTGACTACTCGGCTGGGGTGATGCTTGACACAGCCAGGTGGGCGACTTGCCGTCGCAAGGCGAGCTCCCCTGGCGATCAGTGTCCGGCGACTGGACGCCTAGGCGACGCCATGATAACCATGGTTACAATCATAGGACCAACATCTCTTCTATAGGGGTGAAAATGGAAACGGAATTTCTGATCGTTCCGGAAAAAACGGAAACAGAAGCTTTTTTTTTTCAGAAACGGAATTTTTTTGTCAGAAACGGAAATTCCATATAAGTGAAACCAGAAATTCCGCCGGAAACTTGGCCCACTTGGCCTAAAAAGGAGAATGGAGAATTTACATTTATTTTCGAATTAAAATAATTTCAGAAATACAAATGCTTTATAGAAAATATCAAATAAAGTTCAAAAATTCCGAAAAAATTCTCAAAAATACTTTGGAACATTTTGAACCTAGGAAAATTATTTCTAGCATAATTTTGGCTTCATTTTTCACGAATAAATTAATAAAATAAATCTAAAAATAGCAAAATGACATTTATAAACTCCAGAAAATCCAAGATAAATCTCATAAAATCATAAATGAACATTGAACAATGATATACAAATTTTAGGGCGTTACACCTTTATAGTTGGAGGAGCAAGAGAATGTCGATGATAATGATATGGAGGACATGATGGTCTGATCTGAGGAACAAATATCTAGCTTTCAACTAACAAAAATGGGAAAAACTTCCTAGTGATACTGGTGAATATAACATTGTTCTTGTATCCGCCTTTGAGGTGGAATGAGTTACACTGTTTTTGTGGTCATGTATATTATGATTATGTACTATGTTCTTGTGGAATTTTCCACTTTTGTTTCCGTATTCGCTCCGTTTTGCATCCGTTTCCGTATCCCTTTCTGGGTTTTCCGATTTCGTTTCCATTACCAGTAAAAGATGTGGAAACGGAAACAGAATGACCATTTATCGATTGTTTCCGTTCCGATTTCATCCCTACTCTTGTACGATCGCATAGTTCCTGACGAAACAAATCGTTCTGAACCATTTTACTGTCTTCTGTTCACCAAATGCCCATGCCCCGTGCTTTTCATTCTTCTCTTACCTTTTAAATCATTATGTTTTAATTGTTGTTTGGCAATTACACAGAAAGTGCATTTAAATGCTCATCTATATAGCCACTCGGTTACTCTCCATGCTTGCTGATTTCATCGACATTGTTCTTTGGTGGTTTTCAATTTTTTGTGTTCATGCTAGTTCCCTTTCACCCGAGCAGATTTACTTATGGGTAATGTTTGTCTGCGCAGCTCACCTGGAACACAGAGAGGTCGATCGCCTTCACCCCCACCTAAAAGAGGTTCACCCTCAAAAAAAGACCGTTCACCATCACCTCCACCTAAAAAAGCATCACCTCCAAGGTACAAGCTTGCAGAACATCTGCATTTCTTTTTTAATTCTGCTGGCACTGTATTGATGCTTATATGTTTAAGCATGCTGTATGAACTTGTTATCATTCTGTCTGGCATGAACAAATATGATATGTATGGAATATTATCGTGGGATAACAATACAAAGCTTGTTCATAATGTCTATTACATTTTGGGAGGTGCTTCTATGCATCACTATTTAAAGTTGCACACATATTAAATTTTTGCCAACTCCTTTATGTTAGCAAGATACAAATAGCAGTAGCATCTGAGATAATTTCTTATTTTAGCTGCTATGTTACCACTTCCTCTTCATACTTCGATTGACCAAGTCATCCCTTGCATATACAAACTGCTGTTAGGCATTTGCCCTATTTTCCCCTGGAACAGGAGATATTAACCGAGCATCTGTTATGCCCTGTCTTGTTGTGCGTGTTGAATTGGTGGTTGCTTGTTTCAGGAAAGCATCTCCTGCTCCCGAGTCGGTTGTTCTCCACATTGATCATCTATCCAGGAATGTTAATGATGCTCATTTGAAAGAGATATTTGGTGAGTCTGTCTCATATTTTTATGTGCTTCATTCTTGTTGGAAATTAGGCGTGGTTATGATTTGAGTTGCTACACTATGAATTAGAGGGTGAAATTAAGTCTATGTTTGCATTTGCTAAGTTTTCCTTGTTTTATAGTTGAGCTACCCTTTGGTATTTAGAAATTCTGTTTGCAATGTGCATTTTATGAATTTTCTAGATATCTAATTTGTGCCGTGTGATTTTTCATTTTTTATCTTGAAACCTTGTGTTTTGTATGAAGTTTTCAGTTTTAAGTTGGTGAATTGCTAACCGTATTCCTGTTCGATGCAATGGGTGTGTTCCTGTTGCTATAATAATGTGGTTCCATGTTCTCGTAAAACAACACAAATTGTTACACCCAACTGATGTTCTTCTGCAGACAGGAAAAAAAAAGATTGATCTTAACTTGGCTTGATATTTAAAATGTAAATAAAATTTTAAAGTGGTTTGAGAAGCTGCTGATACTCGCTATATTGACAATGAAATCTGACACGGTAGGCTAGGACGATCTCAAGGTTGATGTTGAAGTTGGTAAACATGTTGCATGCTCTTCCATTGTATTCCACATTATTGTCAGCTCCATGATACCGGGGTTGGGGGTTTGCACAAAGCATAAAAACAATGCTATGTTTTTCAATTATTCTGTACGTAAAACAATTGCGCTAAACAAAAACAGCACACAATATAGTAGTCTAACTATCCTTATTTTGCAGGAAATTTTGGAGAAGTGGTGAATGTGGAGTTATCAATGGACCGAATGGTAAGTGAATGGGTTGCCTTGACATTATCTGAGGAAACTCCCCTTGACACCTACTCTTCATTTTTTTTATTTAGGTTAATCTTCCTCGTGGTTATGGATATGTTGAGTTCAAGAAGCGAGCTGATGCTGAGAAGGCTCTTCTTTACATGGATGGTGTATGCTTTCTGCCCTGTGTTTATGTTTTGTTTTTATTTTTATGAGCAAATGACCAACAACTTCACATCTATTCAGGGTCAAATTGATGGAAATGTTGTTAAGTTGAGATTCACACTTGCACCACGCCAAAGGGCTTCACCTGTGAAGGCACCTCCCCCTCCTCCAAAAAGAGATGCTCCTCAGAATGATAAAGGTGCTACTAGTGCTGAAAAGGATGCTCATCAGCGTCCTAGGGAACGTAAGTTTCTGCAGCTTTATAGCTTTAATTTAGTCAGGGCTTACTATTCCAGTGTGATCTTCTGGTTCTTCTAGGCTCTTCTATCTGTTGTTTGTTACTTTTGCTCCTATCTAGGATTTAAATTTCCAGGTGCATGTTATAGCGCTTCGATAATTTAATCCTATTACATTTCTGTGAGCAGCATCTCCACGAAGAAAGGCAGCTTCACCTCCACAAAAGCGATCTCCAAATCGTAGGGTTGAGTCACCTAGGCGTCCATCCGATCCATCTCCTAGACGTCATGCTGATTCTCCACCTGTGCGTCGTCGACCAGATGCTTCCCCCCTCAGGCGTGGTGACACACCTCCTCACCGGAGACCAGGATCTCCAGTTAGAAGACGTTCTCCTTCTCCACCACCTAGAAGGCATAGGTCACCGATGCGGTGAGTAATGTCTAAATCTCTTTCATACATATAGGGTATTGTGACTGGAATTGCTGACAATGTTCTCACAACAGCCTGTCACCTAGGAGGGGACGTGGCAGCCCACCGCGCAGGCGCTCCCCTGGGCCTCCTAGACGGCGGTAAGGCACTTCGAGCTTGTATCTATTTATCATTTTTTTTTTGCAATGTGCCTTTGCCTCATCCAAGAGGAATATTGATATTGTTCGTACTTTGAGACCTATGTATAATATGTTGTATACTGGCCTAATGTGCTAAATGTATCAGGTATTGCTCTTCATTTATATTTGTGGATTGCTTGTAACTACCTGGTCATCCCCTGTTTATATGTGATGGTACAATTTTGGTCATGATCGTGCAATTATTGTCTTAGAGCTGTTTGCTAAAATTATCCTTCATTTGGATGGTCAAGTGAACACAAATCCATTACATATATGTGCCAAATACACTGGTTTATAAGATTAGTTGCTGATTCTTTTCCTTGTTTCTCCCATTTTTTCTGGGTTGGATTATTTACTTTTGTTGTGTCTGAAGGTTATGTTAGATCTTTTCCCCTCATTTTATTACTATACTGATTGTGTGAATTCATCTTTTTTTCCCTGCAGGTCACCACCCCCAAGGCGGTTGAGGAGCCCTCCAAGAAGGCCTCCACCACCTCCACGTCGTCACAGTCGTTCTCCTCCTCGTCGCCCCTTTCACTCCCACTCCAGATCAATTTCTCCTCGAAGGTAACGAAATTGTTGTGCTTTCTTATCTTTCCCTCTCTCTGTGCCTTCTAAACCTTCTAACGGAGTTCACACCTAATTTTCTTTGTGGTAGCAGGGGTCGAGGACCTCCATTGAGGCGTGGAAGGTCAGATTCATCATATTCTCGATCACCCAGTCCTCCAAGAAGGGTGAGTGCTACATGTGTTGTGGTTTTTGTAGCCTCTTAGAGAAAACAGTACTTAAAATTTTGCTTCTGTTGCTGTTGGTCATGCTCTGCAATACTAAGTGGTTAAATGCTCCACCTTAAAAAGTGCTTAAAATCATTAAATGCTAATTGAGCATTTTTTTCCCTTGTATAGGGACCAAGAAGGGTATCAAGGAGTCGCAGCCCAAGAAGGTGACACATTTTTGTGCTGTTGCATTTTCCTTGTGTTTTTTTTTGCATTATGTCTAGATATTCTAATAAGATAGTTATGCGTGCATTGTAAAATTGAATTGGTTTGTTTTTTGGAACAATAAATGGTTTGGCTTGCAGGGGTCCTAGAGGAAGGAGCATCTCTAGTGACAGCCGGAGCAGTAGCTCACCTTCCCCTAGGCGTAGGTAGAGCTCCAGACATTGTGTTCCAGGCGGGTAAAACTTCATCTTTTGACTCCCATCACTATGGTTTGCCTGTGATTGTGTCTTGCTGTGAGCTCAAAGTGCTGAGGGGATGACGAGGGCTTCCGATGGATCTGGCTTAAGATGCTTCCTTGTCTGGCCTGTGATTTGTACTTTTGACACTTGTTGGCTTGTTGCGATGGCTTATATTTGGCGCATGTACTCGAAAGTACTCCTGAATTCTAAACTTTTTTCCCTCAGTAGTCTGAGACTTAGTATTCTGTCCATGGTGATTAAAGTAAACTTCCATTTGAAATGAGCTGCGTACTGCTATTGTTAGTGCTAGCTGATCTGCTCTTCTATATTTCATGAATGTTTAATGTCGTGACTGGCCGATGACATATTATTGAACCTGTTACACTAGTAAGGCTTGTCCGCACTTTGTACTCGTGCATCGTGTTCCCAAGGGTAGGGTAATAAAGTATGGTTTCGCGGGCGTATCTCCTCAACGCCGGCACAACGCAAGCAGAAAAGCCCTCTCATGTCAACAGCGACAAGGGTTTCGAGTGATCTTTCACTGTTGGCCAGAAGATCAGCGTCGAATTGTATTGAATCCTACCATCCAAGGGACAGCTCAACTTCCAGCAAGAAACAATAGAAAGTTTACAGAGTTGATTAACGGAAATAGAAACCAAGAAGAATAAAGGATGTGCTTTAATCACGACAAAAACCATTTTCCCAGTAGCGTTCATCCGCTGCATTGGTTTAGCCCGTTTAGTTCCAACTTCTCGTATCCTTTTTGAAATACATGGGGGACTTCAATCAAAATTGTAAGCAAAAGAAAATGAGCATACCTAGTACCTACCCAAAGACAAAAATTACTGTGCTCCCTCTAAAGGAGAAATAACCAAACTAGTAGGAAACAGTAGGGATTAGATGATTGAATGTGACAAGCAATAGAATAGTTGCAAAAAGGACATAATAAAGAAATCTCATCTCCAATGGACGTAGCCACCCTCCATTTTTAAGAATGTGATACCTCCTACCATTGTTGCTCCAATGGCAACAGATGCTACCTGAACCATTTTATTAGAAAAGCAGTGCATGGTAAGTGAAGGCAAAGTTAAGCTACTTGATTGCTGTACTAGGTGCCACACTGTCGTGCAAATAAGAACCGATAGTAAACGAGCATATGTAAAAGTGAATATGCCAATGCTCAAGGCTGTTTTCAGTGCATACATAGTTCATCTCAATTAGAAACTACAAATCAATGCACTTTGACATGAGTACTTTCGGTGCTTAAAAAATATATATGCAGAAAAACACTGATAATATGAGCATTTTCACAAAGGGATCTCGACAAATTATACTGTCAGTTCTGTGAGTGTCACGATCCTTACACCTGTAGCTTTAGGCACAGGTTAGATCACATTATTAATCAAATATACCTACGGCTTTCCTCATGCCAAAGCTTTCAGCCAGAATGGGGAAGGAGGATGGTTCAAAATTTGAATATGGGCGAAATTCACGGTTATTTAGTGGACCGGGCCAAAGCTTATGGCAGGGCTCGTAATTTACTTCGGCGTCCTGTTGAAAGACGGCCCACTTGCCAGCCCTTTTCGATACATTCTAAGGCATCCAGAGATGGCAGGTTACGGCGTTCATATGCTGAGATCGCTGCTCTTCCACCGCCGCCGCTGGTGATGGATCGTCAGCAGCAGGATTCCCATCCGTGGTTAGGGCCGCCGGGTAGACATGATCGTGACCGGCCTCCTTTCGGCCGATCCCAACAGGGTCGGAATCAAGGTCAGGCGTGGGTTAACCCGGTCGGTCGAGGGATGTTTGATGGTCGTGTTGCTCCCTCTGCTGGTCTAGCGGGGGCTGATCATGGATTGGTTGGTGGGAGAGGCTGTGGCGTCCAGGGAAATGTGGGCAACAAGAAGGCGGTCACTTACTGCTACTAAAAGAGTTCCTTTCGTTCACAGAACAAGAGGAAGCCTTCCTTTTGAGAAGGGAGGATTCCGAGTGTTCATAGTCTGAACATGAGTTAAAGTTAACTTCTTACTTTCCTCAAAGTAGTAGCTTTCGAGAATCCATACATCCCTTATCAGTGTATGGAGAGCTATCTCTCGAGCACTGGTCGCGGTTACAACTCTGGCGGGAGGGGGCGCTATGCTGTGCCAGTTCGTCAGCAGTTTGTGCCGGTGGGTCAGATAGTTGATGGTGTGGTTGCTGAGCAAGGTGTGGCGCAAGAGAAGAAGTTGTCAGATGCTTCCAAGGTGAAAAAACCACGTCCCCCTTTCTGCTTCAGATGCAAAGTTGTTGGTCATTTAGAATCAGTCTGTCAAGCGAACCTAGATTGTTACATATGCAATAAATTGAATTCTCATTTGCCGGTCAAGTGTCCGCTGCTTAAGTTGCTGAAGCCTAATGTTTCTATGTTCGGGTGCGCAAAAAATGAACTCTGCTTTTTCAGAATCCCAGAGTTTGACTATAAGTTGGAAATGCCTGATCCGGCTCCGACTGCATTGGTCACGATTACGGGTGGTAAACTAGATGCAGCCACAGTCCAAAGTGAGCTTGCAAGGCTTACTCGGATTGATTGGAATTGGGACGCTCTGCCGCATGAGGATGATGCTTTTCTCGTAGCTTTTCCTTCCGAGGAGGAGTTAAAGCGTATGTCAGATATAGAGTATAAACTGAAGAATCATCAAGTTACTCTAACTATTTATGAGTGGGAGTTTAGTGGGGATGTAGCACCTGCTTATTACCTAGATGAGGTTTGGGTGCATGTTACAGGTGTTCCTCATGCTTGGCGACATTACCTGGGTTTTTGGGCTCTCGGGTCTTTGATTGGGGTCACTCTTGAAGTTGACATATATACATACAGAAAAAAAGGGGTCATCCGGCTCTTAGTTGGCATGATTGACAGAGGCCAACTGCTGCTCAAAACAGATTTGGTTTTTAATAAGGTGGGATATGATCTTGTATTTACTGTTGAGGAGAACTCGTTTGAGTTGGCCATGCCACCATCTAATCCTCATGATACAGAACATAAAGATGACGGTGATTCAGGCAATGATGGGGCGAGCAATGGGGGAAAAGGTGATTCAATTGTAAAGAAACAGAAAAGTGTGCCAGATTCTTCTGTTTCCAATTCAACATCATCAGGTTGTGGTCCAGTTCCTATGCAGACGGCGAGGGTCTCGCCAGTGAAGTGGTCGTGTAACGCTTATGAGAAATTGAAGAGTTTTTCATTTGCGAATTTTGAGAAACCTTTGCCTAATATCTTGGTAACTAAAATGCCATATATGAGTTCGAAGGTAGTTTCTTCATCTTCAAATAATGCTGTACCACTTCTGGTGTGTGGGTCTGATGTGGTTGGTCTCTTGCAGAATGTTACAACTTCATCATTGGCTGCTCGTCCCTTGCAAGTGGCTAAGCCAGTTTGCTGCGCTCGGGATGTTGTGTCCTCGCCTTTGGATGATCTTGGCGTCTTTTCTGGGGTTCAAAATTTGTTGCCGCAGGGGATATCGTCGGGGAAGGTTGACCGGGGTTCTGGTCTGCATCAAGAGGCAGTGATGGTTTCGGACAGGCCGAGCCATCAGGCCTTTTCCTGCTCTGCGAGTGAGGGATCTTAGGAGGTGGTCCATTCTGTAGTGGAGCCAAGTGGGGTGCAACGTCATGGTGATTCTTAGGAGATTTTCAGCTTGTCAAATCATGATGGGATGATGCTGGGGGAGGCTCAGACGGAACAATTGCTGGTTCATGACATGGGAATGCCATTATCATCTAAAGGTATTGTCCCTGTTCTTGATCCTTCTTGTGGTACGAACCTGGTTCATTACAATTCTATTAATGGTCTTCGTCGTAGCTTACGATGTAATGTTCAAGTTGCTGACGGTACATCTTTGATAGATGGAGATGCGCTAAGTAAAGCTATGCGTAGAACCGCGATACGAAATTTGGACGTTGAAACAGGAATCAAGACGGTGGTAGGATGGCAAAGAGTAATTCTGGTGCTAATCTATCGATTAAAGCGTTAAAAAGGATGGAAGTTGATAGGTTAAAAATGTCCAAATCAGTTTGTCAAAAGGTTAACACAAGAGCTTCGTTAGAGAGTAGGGTGGTTAAAAACCTTAGAATCAAGTGATGATGAAGCCGCTAAGGTTGATAGTGATTTATTCGCACACTTTATCAAGGATGTTTCAGAAGTAGACCTAGAGATGGAGGATCTAGATATGAGAATTTGTGATCTAATGGCCTCATCTCGTAAGTCTCGCAAGCATCGTAAATTAAAAGAAAAGAAAAGGTCTCTATGAAAGGTTTTTTCTGGAATAGCAGAGGTCTTTTAGACTTGGCTAAATTTCGGTATATTTCAGAGGCTGTTAAAGATAATAATTTGGGATTTGTTGCTGTAATGGAAACAGGAAAGCAAGACATGTCAAAATCGAAGCTTGCACGACTCTCTGGAGGTGCAGATTTCGCTTGGCACTGTCTTCCCCCTAGAGGTAGATCAGGTGGGATTCTTTTAGGGGTTAACTTGGCGTTTTTTGATCTGTCTTTGGTTGTGGAAGGTGAATTTTTTATAAAATTCTATTTATGCAATAACGCAGACAAATTTAAATGGATTCTAATGGCAGTCTATGGTCCAGCCCAGGATGACTGTAAAGCAGCGTTTTTGGCTGAATTGGTGAGAACTTGCCATCACAATCAATTACCGACCCTAATTGGGGGAGATTTTAATATTATGAGGAAAAGTTCGGAAAAGAATAATAATAGATTTAGCGATCGCTGGCCTTTTTTATTCAATGTTGTCATCGACAGCTTTGATTTGAGAGAGATTGAACTTTCTGGTCGTTAGTTTACCTGGGTAAATTCTTTACCAAATCCAACTTATGAGAAGTTAGATAGAGTTCTTATGACTTCCGAGTGGGAGTTTAAATTCACACTTGTTTCTGTTCAAGCTTTGGATAGAGGCATTTCGGATCATTCCCCTCTTCTGATTGACACAGGAGTTCCAGAGTTCTCGGGGTTTTCTAAATAGTTCAGATTTGAACTTAGTTTGTTAACCAGAGATGATTTCCATGACAAGGTGGTGAAAATCTGGAATAAGCCTGTAAGAGGGAATAATTCTGTCCAACGTTGAAACCGCAAATTGGGGGCTTTGCGTAATTTTTTTCGGGGTTGTGCACGGAATAACAATGTTGATTACAAGCAAAAGAAATGAGAGTTCTAGGCAATAATCTCTGAGTTGGATGTTGTTGCTGAGGTTCGGGATTTGTCCAAGCTGGAGCGGGAGACCCTTGGTCAGGCTCGGGATCACCTGGCCAATCTCCTCAGAGAGGAAGAAATTAGATATTATCAGCGGGCAAAAGTGAAAGATGTCCTCTTGGGTGATAATAACTTTAAATACTTTCAATTGATTGCCAATGTCAAACATAGAAAAAAAAAGAATTTATTCGCTAGACCATGAGGATAGTAAGATTGAGGGTCAGGCTAATCTCCAAAGTTACATAACCAAATTCTACAAAGCATTATTTGGGGATCCGGAGGAGAGTCAGTTAGCCCTTCATGAGGGAGTCAACCATGATATTCCGCAAGTTTCTTAGGAGGAAAATGCTCTTCTTACTGCTCAGTTTACTGAGAAAGAAGTTAGAGATGTTGTTTTCCAGATGGAACATAATAAAGCATTTGGCCCTGATGGTTTTCCTGTAGAATTTTATCAGATATTTTAGGATACTATCAAAGGTGATTTATTGCTTATGTTTGAGGAGCTTCACACTGGAGATATTCCTCTTTTTAGTCTGAATTTTGGAATAATTAATCTTTTTTGTAACTCTCGATATATAATGAATTTGAACATACAATTTTATACATAGGTAGAGCAATCTATGAAGTACATCTACAATTTTTTTCAGAATTTTTCGTGATTTTTATTAGTTGATGTGTACGGTGTGTACACGGAAAGTCTAGTGCACATGATATGTTGCCTTCTTGTTTACGGTGTGGTAGGCTTAAACATAAAAATCACCGTAAATACTAACATAAAAATCACCATACACACAGTAAAATAAGGGCAGGACTAGGCGTCGGACGTCCGACGCAATGAGGTGCGATCGGACGCCTCCTAACCCAAATTAAATAACCGTGTGCAATTACTTTGTATGTTGCATGCAAATATAAGTGGAAGATTCAACTTTGTTTTTCTTTTGATGGCCATAACTTTTGACTAATTATATTGTTCTAATACACAAACGGTTTACACTATCGCATTCATAATATTTTTATGAAGAAAACAAGACCATTATTGCTATAGAAATTTAGATTATTTTATGTTTGATCTACTAAAACATAGATTTTAACTAACTAAAATATAAAATTTGACCTATTGAAACAATGTCGGATTTTCAGTCTTGAAATCTTGAAACATGGATTTTAACCTCTTCAAACATAAAATTTGACTAAGTGAAACATAAAATTTGATATATTAAAACATTGAATATTCATGTGCTAAGAGTTATGAAACATAGATTTTGACATGCTGAAACATATATTTTGACTAACTGAAACATAGATTGGAGATACTGTAGTATGACAAAACAAATGTTGCACTACACCTAATCCAAAAGGTTGCGAAAAATAAATGTTGCAATATGTTAAATCAAATGTTGCATTATGTACATGTTGCGTTGTGTCAAACCAAATGTTGCATAATGTTAAACCAAAGAATTAATTGGATATTTGCCACCCTTCAACGTGAAAATTCGACGCCATGTACAAAAAATGCCACTCCAGTGGCATGATTTGTACATGGCGTCGAAGTTTGAAATTGAAGAGTGCCAAATATCTAAATCTCCCTAAACCAAATGTTGTAATATGTTAAATTAAATGTTTCAATATGTAGATGTCGCGGTATTTTAAACAAAAAATATGCTACTCAAACATTTTCCATCAACATCTTAAACAAAAAAAATTGTTTTATATATTGTTAGAAAAATGTTGCACCAAAATTTTTCGTATGTTTTAGTAGCACATTATTTTGGTTGCACCAAATTACTAGTAATCAGGTTAAAGCACTAATCACAAAAGTACAAAAAAACTAATCACAAAATAACAAAAAGAACTAATCATAAACTAATCACAAAAAGACAACGATGAAGCGCCACAACAAATTAAAGCTACCATGCATAGGCTACAGTGAGATGCTTCTAGGCTTGGGCCGCGCTCCCAACTGCTTATGGGCCGGGTCGTCCGATCGTCGGACGCTCGGCTCACAGCATTTTCGGTAAAATAAACTCAAATGGGAGTTCTTTTATAGTAGTTTCCAAAGTCGATCGCTAAAGGATATTTAGGGGAAACCAAAAAAAACAACTGGAAAAGTAAACCCGGAAAAAAAGGGTGAGTAATGGAGACGAGGGTTGGAGTGCCCGAAGACGAGGAGTCCGGCCTCCTCCCCCGCCCGTCCGCCGCCGGCCGCCGGCGGTCCTCCGGAGCGCTCCGCCGCTCGCCTTCACCAGCAGTCTGGGCGACGGTGGACGGCCCCCTGGGGCTACCGCTGGAGGAGGCGGAGGGCCACGCCCGGCGATTCTTCCTGTGGGGTTTCGCGTGCCTTCCCTTCCTCTGGGCCATCAACTGCTGCTACTTCTGGCCCGTCCTCCGCTCCCCCACCTCATCCTCACCCGCCGCCTTCTCGCCCATCCGAACCTGTGAGCCCCCTCGTCCTCCTCTTTTCATCTCTTTCGTGTGGAAGATCTCATCAATCATCATCTTTTCATACAAATATGTGATGTTTTGGTGGTTTGACCTGCTCTTGATCTGTCAGGACCGTCTTAGGTTCGAATTGACCCTTGTTCCGATGGACTGGGATCTGTACTAATTTTGCTAGGATCTTGTGTGCAGGATTGACCCTTCGGTTGGTGAACGCTTAATGTTCAGTTAGCCTGTTGTAGCGTGATCTTTAGTAGTTGTTAAGTGACATCTTTATTATGGTTGTTTCTGAGATGCGTTTGGTGACCGATGTCTTTTATAGAATATAAGGAGATGGTTAATTTTCACATTGACATGGACATCTCGAACCAGTTTAGTTAGTTAATAACTTAATATTCATCTCAGAATGCCGGATTATCACTAGGGCAAACCTAAAAGGGGTTATTTTGGTCATCGTTAGTTGATCAATTATTTGACTAGTTTGAACTGGTATTACGTATTAAGGTATCATGTTTCCATCAGAATAAAACATGCTATTCTTCTCATAATAGTATACAAGGCCCGCAACCTGTTATAAGCTGATGTGATGTCGCCTAGAATTTTGAGTACTATGGAAGTTCACAATGAATTTGGCACTGCATCGTGAACTCTCTGGACCTTCAAGAAACCAAACTATCTCAGGATAGCCTGAGATTGGGAGGTGGTTGGGAGATGACTAAACTAACAAGTTTTCATTCTTAAAATCTAATTTCAAAATAGTTTAACTCAGGAAACATTCATATTATCTTGTCACTTCGATATGGCCAGCTGAAGCTCGTTTAAAATAGACATGGCTCACGAAGTCTACATTGAGCTGGAGCATCCCTTAGGGAAACGAAATTAAGTTGCTTTGTAGTGATTAGGTTAACAGTGTTGTTAGATGACTAATCAGTATGTTCTTAATCCATGAGAAAATTATTGAATAAATTTTGAACTTGTTTTCGGAAGATATCACAAAAAAGCTTTTAGTTTCTTGTAATGACAATATTGAAGGCATCTCATATGAACCAGTTTGAGACTTCACAGTGGCATTGTGCCAGATGCCCGTATTTGTTACTAAACTTCACCATGGTATTACCCTATAGAGATGAAAGGTAAATATAATTCTTTTTTCCATCTAAAAGATGCTGACCTTTTCTTTCTTACACTTGTTGAGGATGGCTGTCTGAATTTTCAAAGCCATGGTGGTCACATGGGTGTACACTGTAGTTGAGTTCCTGTGGTGTGCTCTGTGCTGATTGGACAATGCAGATTATAGTCAAGATTACCTTGTAAACTACAGGAAGAAAAAAAATCTGAATTAGGGGCTTATTATTTGGGGTTTAACTTCATGTGATAACCTTTAGGCAAGTTCTGTGTCCTACGATAAGGAAATAAGTAGTGCATTATTCCTCAGTACCTCACCAAGCCGAGATCGGGACTGCCTGTTTTCTATTCTTCTACTTTTCTTACAAGCTTTCTTACTACCGATGCTATCTGAATATATGTAATTAAATTCTGTAGCGACAATGCCATTTACATTTTCTTAAACATTTGAACATGCTGTGCAGATGTTGTGCGATCCGCAATTGGATTTACCATCTTCTCTGTGGTTCTCCTAACCTGGGCCACAACGTTTTTAATCGGAGGCGAGCGGTTGTTTGGGCCAGTGTGGAATGATCTGGTGATGTACAATGTTGCAGACAAGCTTGGTATCACCGGATTCATGGGATAACTTCCATTGTAATGCTCATTTTGAGCAGACTTGCTCTGACCATTTATTGTCTCACTGGTTGGACCTTGTGACGCTGTTTCTCTCTGGTAAAGATAGTTTCACTGGGATCTGATACAATGTGCTGTACTGTAATATTATTGACTGCTAGGCTGGAGTTCAGTTTGACTCAGCTGAGCTGCAGAACGAAAAGAATGGGGTGTTCCGTTCTTGAGAGGTTAGTTAAGGGTCGCTTGAAACTGCTGATAGTTTTCACTAGACAACCTACAAAACAGACGTCAGATGATACGACGTACACTATGTTTCATCTCATGGTACAAAGCAACTAGATTATTTGTATAAATCAGATTTGAGCTATAGTTGCAGATCGATCTGATTTGTGTTCGAATCCATCTCGGATATATGAACGCGATTTTGGTGTAACCATTACTGACTGGATCAGGATCCGACCCTGCTGCAGTGCTGCTTGCACCCGCTGCTCGTCCACTCCATTCATATATTGTAGCACTACAAGAAAGGGAAAGAGAATCAGAGGCGGCCTCGTCCCGTCTCTGTGCACCATTGTCGATCAATACGGCCGCCGCAGAAGAGGAGGCGCGGGAAGGGGAAGGCGCTCCGGCGTGTACCGCGGCCGAGGGTCAGCAAACGCGCCGCCACCTGCGTCGCAGAACAATCTAACGACGATCGCAGCACGCCCTCCCTCCGGCGAAGTCGTCGACGCCCTTGCTGGTCCATCTTTCCAGGAGTGCCAAGAATCTGAATATCCCGGCGTTGCTGCTGAGGTGAAGGAGGACATCGTCGTTGAAGAGCCGACGGCGGGATTTGGGGGAAGATATCAGCGACGAGAGAGTTCGTCCGGGACTCGACTCAGGTCCGGCCCTATGTTGACAGTTCGCTTCAACCGGACGAAGCGCGGCTCGTCGAGCTGTATGAGCGCCACGCGCTACATCGCATCAAAGCTTACATTTAAGGTATTCTGTTTATTTAATCCCACTAATGCTCCTTCACTTCTTCCATTTCGTTGGTTCTGATATGCAGTTTTTGCAAGGAGAAGCTGAATGATCGATGTATCCTAGCCTCCGAGCTGCCTTCTCTTCTGCGCTTTGGGGGAAATTTCTTGCGCTTCGGGGGAAGATGGCACGTTAGACTGGTCATCACTGCCTGCTTGCTGCCCTCGATGACTACCAGCGCCTAGTCCCTCGAAATAAATTAGTACGCGCGTATATTAATTAACTCAATCCAATCTCATGTGTATCAACACTAATTATATTGTTCTTTCTAAGCTAGTACAGTAGTTATGTAAATCATCGCTGCATGCAGGGTGCTAACTGACATACTGAACAAAGGTGCTTATGCATGCAGCGGCCTACATATAGCTCAATTTCCTTCCTTTTCCGTGCAGTTTTATGAGTACCAACATTGCATTGGGATACCTACCGATTGCGTTATCACACCCATCAACTTGATCTAGAATATCTGGACTACTGTGAAGAAATCTCAGAGAAAATTAAGGTATGCATCAGCCTAGTCTAAGCCTAGAGCTTATTTGTTCCATATATGGTTTTTGTAGGGCTGACAGCTTTCCTACCATGATAGTGGATTGAAGATTATTGAAGATTATGTGCATCTAGACCTGACAAGTCTTGAGGTTACTATAACCTAAAAATTAAACCATGTTACGACATTGGATGCATAAGCATTGTACCTAGCAGTTGCATGCATGCAAGATAACATACTTGTATATATGCTATTTGTATGTAGTGGAGTAAAATGGGCTTTAACTCTCCCCTCACGTGTAGCTCCCTCAGGACTAGGAGGTGGAACAGAATTCCTCAAGACTCAGGCTTAGGATGGGCTGCGATTATTTTTTTTAATTGCACCAACTAGGTCTTGAACTCAAGACCTCCTGATTTTGATATCATATTAAGTTGCATGCATTAGCCAATCACTCAAAAACTTAAACTGATGAAGAAATATGTGTAATTCACTTATTCTTCAACACTGGGTAATTCAGAGATGCTTTGAAGGAGTCTATGAACCGAACAAATTTCCCTTAAGCCGATATAGAATGGGTTATGATCTGGAGCACAACTGCTCCAACATGGAGACAGAAGTACGTCTTCTAATTTCTTCATAAATCGATGTTCTGCAGTTTCATTGTTAATTACATTTTATAATGCTAATTAATATATAGCTTTTCATCTGTTTTCCTTCTAGTTTCGCACTTGCACGACTGGCATTACCAGGAAACCAAGTGTATTAATTAATTGTACAACGACGTGGTCTGACTTGCAAGTGGAATAATCCATTGCAGCTGGACCGTGTTTTTCCCGTAGATGTTTGATGTCACCTCAATTTAGGTTTCAGAGGATAAAACCCACGAGCTGATTGCAAAGGCAATCAACAACACGGTGGTACGATCGAAAACCGTGTGAGACGCCAACAAAACCAGGTCACATGACCTAGCAGTTTTGGCATGACATGGCGCCCCTGTTTATCCTAGTCAGCATTGGAAAAACAAAAAAAGGATTTTAAACCAACCAGGCCCACATGTCAGGCTCCAATGGATTTGGCAACCTCATCATCGTCTTCCTCGATCCTGTTCTTTCCATTCTTGCCGTCACCCCCAAGCAAGATCAGAGAGATCAATGGCTGCTACTACTCTGTAATCGGAAGTGATCGTCGATTGGGCCATGAACTCGTTGGGATAGTTTGGGATTGGATTCCCTTTCTAGCCGTGGGCTGCAGCCGCCCAAGTTCCAACTCCCAGCCAACACGCGCCGGAAAATTAACAAAGCTCTTGACAACTGGTTCCTTAGTTGACTCTCTTGCCAGTCTACTTAATTTTGTTTGAAACAACACGTTCTAGTATGAATATTCTAGTCTGTTCAACAGATTTAATTTGAACCCAGAGTCATAACAAGAACGGAAAGTCAAAATTAAGCATTATATATCAATCAAGAGTAAATTTCATAAAACTACAGGTTTCTAGTACAAACTATCAGAAAACTACAGATTTTAGCTTCTATTTTACAAAACTACAGATTTTAGAAAAAAATTTGTTTTACAAAACTATAGATTGTTTATACAAACTATCAAAAAAGCTTGTATAGATTTTTCTTATATTTCACAAAGATACAGATTTTAGAAGAACTTGTATCACAAAACTATAAGTTTTAGAAGAATTTGTTTCACAAAACTATAGGTTTTAGAATTAGCCATTTCTTGTAACGGGCTGATAGTGTAGGCCTACATGATGGTCTCATACGCCCTTATTTCCTATTTCACTCACGCGTGAGGCTGTCAGGTAGGCTAAGATTGATAGAGCTGTTATAAGAAATGATTAATTTCAAAATCTGTAGTTTTGTGATATAAGTTCTTTTAAAATTTGTAGTTTTGTGAAAGAAGCTAAAATCTGTAGTTTTCTGATAATTTGTATAAGAAATCTGCAGTTTTGTGAAATAAGTTCTTTTGAAATCTTTAGTTTTGTGAAATAGATACTAAAATTTGTAGTTTTCTGATAGTATGTATAAGAAACCGAAATTTACTCATCAATCAATTGGGAATTTCTTTCTAAATCGAACAAATTAAACTACGTAATCTGGTCTTGCTAACGTATGATGTTGATGATACGCGCTTGCCAGATGCAACGTACCAATTACGAAACCACCCAGATCGATTATACACATCGAGCGATGGTTCTTTTATGTGAATTAATTTTAGCTAATTATTTTTTGACTCGCACAAGAGTAAACTATTTTGATCGTAATCGTGCTCTCGTATATACTCCTTCAGATTCCAAATGTAATTCATTTTGGAATCTGTGTCAGTCAAACATTTTTATGTTTGAACATCAGTAGTTAAAACATTAACAATGTGAAATCGATATTACTAGATGCTTTCGTAATGTACAATTATTTTTATTTAAAACAACATATTTTTATAACAATTGATGGTCGCTTGCAGTGCCATCTTAAAAACCGTTACAATGTTCAGAACGATTTAAGTTTGAAACCAGAGGGAGTATATATATCCTATATGTGTCGATGGTGATAAATCAAATGTGACAAACAGGCATGCAAATTACCGTCGTAAATAAATACGTCAGGGTTTACAAAATCTATGATTTTTGACCGAAAATCACGATTTTTGTGTGTATTGAGGCGGCTCGGTAATAAAAATTGCTCGATAAATCGGTCAAGTTCAAATTTAAATCTAAAAATTCAAAAAAAATTAAAATAAATTATAAAAAAATGTTCATGATTTTTAAATTTTTTTGTGAGAGGTCCTAATAAAATGCTAATGATGCTGTAAAACTTTTAGATCAGTATCAGACCTGTGTATTTTTTTAAAAATTCTAATAGTGCTATTGTCTTTTTTATATACTATTTTGTTTATTATTTTCTAGGGGCATTAAATGAAATCTAGTATTTCTTAAAAAAATATTAATTTTCGCTACTGTTATATGCACGTGCAATCCATCCATGCGTTTGGCCTCTTAGGGTGTGTTTGGTTGTTTGTATCAAATGGTACATATATGAGATGGTTAAAAAAATGCCATCCATGTGTTTGGTTACTTGAATGGAACCATTCCGTCCTGGACGGTGTAATACAAATTTGAGGAATATTCTCTGTAGATACTGAACTATTACATTCACCCAAAATAATAGAACCAAATGGTACATAATCATCCAATCCCATTCAACTTTATCCCATCAGCCAAACACATCCTTAATTTTCACTCTTGATGGCAGTAACTTGTCTGCTTGATTGTTATGCGGTACAATTAGGACTTAAAAGATTTGGACTCGCGACATATCGATCCAAGGAGTACTTCTACTGGTTGGCTTCCCTCGGAACTTTACGTGTGCCACTTGCGTTGCATTAATTATGACAGGACGCAGATGAGTGATCAACCCTAAACCAAAGAATGAGTTGGCTGATGGGGGCGGGCGACGAAGAAAATGCAAAAGTTGGGTACAGCCGTACAGCAAAGCTGGGTAGGTGACCGAACTGAGACGCCAGGCTTCAGCAATCAGCAGCTTATGGAATTGACAGATAAGCATAAGATAGATCATTAATTAACTACGTCCATCGGTCGTACTTCTCTTTCTGAGGAAGTGAGAATCCATCGTCCCTTGAAACTGAAAATTGGAGACCTCACCTGGAGGAGGAGAAGAAAAAAAGAAATGCTGAGTGAGGTCCGTACAAACATGAGTATCTGGAATGATCATCGCCTAGATCGCGTGTAGACGTCAGCTAGATAGATAGACAGGTAGTTGTTCCTGTCATATATAGCGTGAGATACTAATCAGGTGGGATTGATTAGTCTGTAACCTTAATTTGAGCTCCGCTGCCAGCCATGTACTGTAGCATCGACGCGTGGCAGCTCACTTTTCTGCGTTGCAATGACGGGCGGATCGCATGAGGCTTCACACCCGTTCGACGCGCTCGCAGTCGCAGGCAAGGGATGGATCTTCCGATGCTCCCACCCTGTGTGTGAACATGGGGTTTCTCGTGCATTCAGATCATGTGAAACTCAAACAAGCTACTCTAAATTCATGCTCCTGGATTTTATTGCGTATTGCTCTTTTTTTTGTCATGTGTTTTCTTCATTTTTATCATGTTTACTTGAGATTGATTGATGCTGAAACTTAAGAATCACCTCATGAGGCCGCTGTAAGCGAAATCTCGAAAAACGGCAAAAGGTTTTTGCACAAGGTGGATTTGATGGTCAAATGCACTTTGCGGACAGGCAGCGAACGACAAAAGCACACAGCAGGCATTGGCCGCAGGAGATCCGCGCTCATAAAAGGCAGCTACCTTTTTCGCTTTATGGATTTTCCTAGTTTGTCGAGTACACGTTAGAGCGACAGGTCAGAGCTTCATTTATTCGAAATCACAGCTAAGCATTTTTAAAAAAAATTTATCTTTATTTGCAAAATTACTCTTCTTCTCCGTCATAAAAGATGCCCGAGAACGTACAAGGTGGCTGACGTCATGGTAGAAGCAGCATCTCCTCTTATGGTTGCTCGTTGTGACGCTAGCCACCTTCCACATGTCTCAAGTGCCTACCGTGCTTTCTACGGTGAGGAAGGAAGATAATTTTATAAATACATATGTAGAAGGCTAGATTTTTTTCTAAAAAAAAATAAAAGGAGGTAGATCATGCTAGATAAACAATAATTTTCATTTACGCGTGATGAAATGAGTGTCATGCCCTTGTTATTTATCCAGCAAACGCGTGTAACTTTTATCCTTTTCACTCTGCCCTTCCATTACTAGTTTCACTAGTCCCGATTTGCAACAAGAAGTAATGTTTTTTAGAACCAGAAGCAATGCAATGTTTGGTCAAACAGTTTGAAATCGATATTTAGGTCATTCCCAGTGGGAGTTTTAACTGAGTTTCATTCTCATTAAATGACATGACACATCATCTTGTTTGATGACATGGCAAGGTAATTATGAAGGGAGAGATAGAGAGAGTTTCATGAGAGGTGAGAGAGTTTCATCTAGATGAAACCTGAGATACACGGTTACCTAGACAAAAACTGATGTGGTACTCTTGAAAACTGAAAAATGAAACTATGCACTAGGAATGGCCTTAGGGCAATGCCAATGGGATGACTAGGATAGTTTCCATAGCATTAATTAGGTTGCCATGTAAGCAAAATAGTGATGTGGAGGTAGAGTTAATGATGAAAGAGAAGGAAATCATTTCTCATGCAGAAAATCATTTCTACACAAGTACTAAGAAAGGGAAAAGGGGGATTGGGTGAGAAAATAAGAGAAAAGAGGAGATTGGATGAGAGTTTATTTTAAAGAAACTATCCATTAGGAGCATAGTTTCTACATGTAGTGTCTAGATGACATGGAAGTTATAGAAACTATATGCATTGGGACTGCCCTTAGAGTTGCAGTTTCTCTTCCCAATAAAACGAAGGTACCGTTTGTTTAAGCAGCCGACGTGGCCAAATTAATGTCGCATTATGGTAACCACCCTTATCCTATTGATTAAATTAATTTAATTGTCCTTATTTTGTAGGGCTGGTCGTCAACTTTAACACCTTTTCCTGATCACTGTCAACGTGTCCACACGGTGTTTCATTAGATAGACAAGCTCTCCAACTGATGTCAGGTTGCACTCAACACCAGGAGATCGAGATTCTCACAGGACTTTGATGGTGCGACAAGTCTTATCAGCTGGAGTAACCAACCCCCTCTCCTCTTGCTCCTTCATTATAAGATTAATTTTGAAGAACGTGGTTGCTGTGGTAGGAGATCCAGATTCTCTCAGGACTGTTTTTACTGTTCATTTGTGCCTTTCATTATAAGATTAATTTTGAAGAACGTGTCTGAAAGCAAGCTGCAGCTAGACCAAGAAGATCGGCTGGTCTAATTAACGAGTAATTTCCACCGTCGGACGTTTGTTTCTCCTTTGCTTTGACAGGAAACAACCTCGAAGAAGCTCATTACGTATTTTCGCCGCTACCCTCTGGGAGGCTGCAACGTGGGCCACAGAACGACCCTACAATCTTGAGGTTTACGCCTTCGTTCGGAAAAGGTATACCTGCTAGGCTGCTACTGCCGTGCTAGGACTCCAGGAGGAGCAGGGAATTAAATTTCGCTAATATTCGCTGAACTTTCGGATTTTGGGACTCCACAAAAACTAAACTACCGGCTGAATTTTTTTTTTGGAAAACTGCCACAGTAAAAAACTAAATTTCATTTTTTGGGTGAAATTTCGATAAATTTTGCCGAAATTTCATGAATTTTGACTGAAATTTGAACTTGTAGGACCGGATTTGATCCAATAACCCATAAGAAAGTGATCTTCTATGAAAATTTGTTGAAAAAAATTAATTTTTGAGACATTTTAAAATTTTGGTAGAAACACTGTTAGATTTTTATAACATTGTAAAAGCTTGATAATGATCTGAAAATTTTATGATACAATGTTGAGCAGTGTATAATCGTACAGACAATTTTTTAGAATAATTTAAGTTCATTTATTATCTTTAAAAAATCAAAAATAGAATGAACATAATTGAGACAGTTACCTTGTCAGAATTTTATAAATTTTCTTGAGTGTGATCATAATCTAAAATTTTTACGAGAGATTACTAATTACCTCAGTATCATTAAATAAAATTTCAAAAAAATATAACTTTTTTTTGCTCAATCAAATCTATGTAAGCACTGGACTTTATTTGTTATATTATATTTCAAAAATCAAACAAAAAAAGAACATAAATGGCATTGTGCCTTGTAAGAATTTTATAAATTCACTTGAGGGTGATCATGATTCAAAATGTTTATGAGATATTAAGCATTTCTTTATCAATCTTCTGTAAAATTTTCAAAAATTTTAAACATTTTTTGATTGCTAAAGCAAATCTATGTATTGATCATCGGGCTTTTATTAGGACGTAGCATTGTCAGAATTTTTAAAAATTATTTAATCATGAGAATCATCTAAACATTTTATGTAACCATTAATGATATATCATTACCATCCAAAAAATTTTTCAAAATTTTATAACATGGTTTGGACAATTTTTCATTTCGTTAAAATTTGCCGATAAACCTTTTAATAGGACAGTAGCACTGTTTGAATTTTTAAAAATTCATGACATTTGATCATCATCTAAAAATTTTATGAGAATATTATAGATATTTCAGGACCATCCAAAAAAAATTTCAAAATTTTATAACCTCATTTTTTTTATTTTCATTTGGTTCAAACTTGCCGGTCAGCGTTTTATCAAGATAGTAGCAATGTTTGAATTTCTAAAAATTTCTTAGATTTGATAATCACCTGAAAACTTAGTGAGAACATATCTGATGTGTCAGGAACCTTTAAAAAAAATTCAAAAATTTTTGACATCGTTTGAACTATTTTTTTGTCAGTGCAATTTTGCCAAAATTTCAGGAATTTCCGCCGAAATTTCGGTAGCAAAAAAACCGGATTTGAATTTTCTTTTTGAATTTTGAACAGATTTCATCCGAAATGACGAAATTTCACCAAAATTTCAGATTTCGGTCGTGGGCGAAATTTTGTTCAAAACAAAATTCAAATCCTTGAGCAGGAGAACCATTTGCACATACGTCCTCCCCGAGTTACATGGCCTGAAATTGGGTCTCACTCCTCCTGTCCTATGATGCTTATATATACAACAAATAAATATTAGAAGATCAAATTTCGTAAAACTATAGGTTTTATATATAAATTATAAAAAAATTCTAGATTTTAGCATGTATTTCATAAGCTCCAGATTTAAGGGACATTTGTTTCACAAAACTATAGGTTGTAACTTTTATCATAATTTGCTAGCGCTCTGACAAGTGGCCCCACATGACAGCCACACAACTACGACGCCTCGTTCTGCTTTTCTATGTGGCTGCCAAGTGAGGCTCACCTGGCAGTACAAAACCAAATTACGCGATATGCTACAATATGTAGTTTTGTGAAACAAATCCCTTTAATCCGAAGTTATGTGAAATACATGCTAAATATATAGTTTTATGATAGTTTGTACATATAATCTACAATTTTGTGAAATTTACTTGTATTAGAGCATTAAGTTATGTTAAAAAAACTGAAAGTGGCCACTAACTCACACAATATGATGGGGAAATGTATTGGACCGGGGAGAAGATGATTTGCGAATATGGGCTTGTTTGATTTGGTAACAAATTAGTCTCACAAAACCTTGCCAAAATATGGTGTTGCCAAAATTTGGCTATTAAATTGATTGCCAATTTTTTGGCCATAGATTAGTAAGAAAATAAACTAAAGAACGAAAGATAAGAGAATGTTGCCAAAATTTAGTAGCAACCCAAATGCTTGCCAAATTTGTTAAATATTATTAAAATTTGGTAAAGCAAATATTGATAACTATCATCTGTTTGCCAAAGAACTGCAAAGAACTGCAGTATGGATGGGAAGGAAGAGGGTTAATTTTTCCTTCTTGTTTGGCCTGGGCCTGTTTTTTCTCCTGCTTCCATGAAAGTTAAAAAAGAAGAAGAAAAGCAAGGGGATCGGATCACAAATATCCTTGAGGAGGTGGATGGTACCATTGGTTTGTTCTTGTATTCAAAGTCGAACGTTTTGATCTTATAACCTAGGACAATAGCTTAAGGATATTGGGGCGTGTTTAAAACGCAAGAGTTTCACGGGAAACTAATTAACATGTTTAAAACGAGGCCTTTAACACGTACTCGAGTAATTAGAGGCGTAGAGCACACAGAAACTACGGTCGGGTCGTACACACGCTTTACTCCGCGTCCGCGGTAAAATAAACGGAACAGAAGGGCAAAACGGAAGGACATGAAAACGGAAAACCCAAGGGAAGAGGAACAACTGCTCCTTCCATTCTCGTCTCCGCCGGAGGCGAGGTGGCTCCCTCGCCTCGCGCCTTCCATCTCTCCTCCCCTTTGCATCATCGTCCCGCCGCGGCGATAGCTCGACCCGGAGCCCGCTCGTCTCAGGCGGCCACGGACCCGCGCGCCGATCGTTACGTTATAATGGACGCCGACGACCCTCCAGAGCCCACCGTCTCCGACGCCTGCCGTCGCTAGGGTTTCCGACGCATGGGCTGCGTCTTCTCTCACGATGCCTTCGCCGCCGCCGCGTCCAGGGCGCAGCCGTCCTCCTCGTCGCGGCCCCGGCGCGCCGACCCCGCCGCGCTCTGCCGCGAGCGCACGGCGCTCATCCGCGCCGCGGCCGACAGGCGCTTCGCGCTCGCCGCCGCACACGCCGCCTACTTCCGCTCTCTCGCCGCCGTCGGAGACGCGCTCCGGCGCTTCGCGGAGGCCGCGCTCCTGCCGGCCACTCCCCCTCCCGGCTCGTCGCCGGTGCTTACCCTCCCGCCGTCCCCCGGGAAGCCGGTTGCCTCCTCGGCCGCCGCGGCCATGTCGAGCCTCCCGCCGTCGCCGTCCTCGTCCTCTACAGTATCGCCGCTCTCCCACTCCCTCTCCGATGAGAACCTCGACGCGCTCGCTGACGCCAAACAAGCTGGTGGCCGCGGCAGCGAGAAGGCCCCGCCGTCCAAAGCGGCGTCATCTCAGAGGCACCATTACATGAGGAACTCCTCTACTGTGCCCACCGTGGTGTACGACAACCCCTATGCCCAGTACACCGAAGGCGAAACGAGCTACGGATACGGCTATGGGTACACGTACGGGCCCTACGGCGAGGTGGTTGCGGAAGAGATGCCGGAGACGGCATGGAGGCCGCCCGGTCCGCCGCCGTCGCCGCCAACCGCCGAGGTCTCGCCGTGGGAATTCTTCGACCCTTTCACGTCCTACGATCAATTCTTGGAAGATTACTCGGGCGACAAGGGCGAAGTCGACGCAAACTTGCCTATCAACAGCCCAAATTATGCTGAGCTGAGGAGGATGGAGGGGATCCCGGAGCTTGAGGACGAGGCGGAGTTGGAGGCGGAGGCATCAAAACCATCAACTTGGGGCGTTGCCGATCAAAATGTCAGAGGGAAAAGACCAGTTACTACCAATGCCGGTTCAAAGGGCGAATCTTCTAGTGGGAAGCTGCAGAGGGAGGGATCCGGTTTCAATGGCGAGGCGGAGAAACTGGTGTCCAGGAGCGACCCGGTGCCGAGCAATGCCAGCTCGAAGAGCAAGAAAGGGGGCAAGGGCAACACTGCGAGCTTGAAGGGCACGGATGGTGGTGACATTGACGGCGGCGGCTCCACTGGGAAGAAGAAAGGTGTGGCCTTTGATGAGGACGGGTCGATCGTTGCTGCAGAGGGGGATGGGATGGGACATGGCAAGTCGGTGCAGTTGTCCTTGAGCAGTGAGTCGTTCTCGCCGTTGCACCATGGGAAGAGGGATGTCATGGAGGCAATGGAAGAGGTCAAGGAGCGATTCGACGAGGCGCTGAACTGTGGTGCGGAGGTCTCCAGGTTGCTCGAGGTGGGGAAGTTGTCCCACCGGACGGCGCCCAGAGTTCTTAGATGTGGGTAATGCAAGCTTTATTGAATAACACGTAGTTGCAATTATGTTATATGTGCTGCCTAGCGCATTACATCCTTTGATATGTTGTTGCAGTTCTCTCGTCCAGAGTGGTGGATCCTATCTCTCTTACTGTGCCGTCCTCTTCTTGTCTCCCAAAGCCACATAGAAAGTCAAGATCATCGAGCTGCAAAGCCAGCACTTCAGCCTCGTCGTCGGTCACTGATGGTAACCTATCATCAACACTGGAGAAGCTGTGTACCTGGGAAAAGAAGCTATTTCTGGAGGTTAAGGTACACACCTGTGCTCGCACTAACTAACCATAGGTGTTAATTCATATACAATCTGATTTACCGCCAAATACATGTTGAACAAGGTTAGGTGGTTGTTCTAGGAAGAAGAGAAGCTGCGGATTCTGTATGAAAAGAAGTACAGGAGGTTGAAGTCCCTGGACGAGCGAGGAGCAGAGTCAAGTACTATCGACTCCACCCGGTTGTCGGTAAGGAACTTGCAGTCCAGGATTTTCGTCAGTATTAGAACACTCAATGCCTTCTCGTCAAAGATAGAGAAGATCCGAGATGAAGAACTGTACCCTCAACTCGTTGATCTCATCCAAGGGTATGTACTATGCAGCTTCCTTCTTTTAATTGGATTATGTCTTCATCCTATCATAATGGCAATTTCATCTAACGCATGTGATTAATTGTTCTCAAGTACAGATTGAGAAGAATGTGGAAAACTGTTTTGGAATGTCATGAGAAGCAGCTATTAGCCATACAGGACAGCAAAATTCACTTACTCAAGGCAATTACCATAAGCCAATCCAGTGCTGCTGCAGTGGCCACTGTAGAATTGGAGAGGGAGCTTGCGAAATGGTACCGCTGCTTCAACAAGTGGATCAGCTCGCAAAGTTCTTATGTTGAGGCGTTGAATGGATGGCTGATGAAATGTCTCCCTGAGGTGCAGGAGGAAGATACACCAGACGGCATCCCACCTTTCTCCCCAGGCAAACTTGGTGCCCCACCTGCATCCATCTTATCGAATGATTGGTTCCAAGCTATCAATAGGGTTCCCAAGAATGACGTTTTGAGAGCAATGAACCATTTCTCTAATCTTGTGCATGAGTTCAAGAAGAGCCAGGAAGACGAGCACCGGCAGAAGCGGAAAGCTGATCAGGCCTCCATAAATTACAACAGAAGGAGTGAAGTCCTGCAGAGAGAACTTGGGTTGAGTGCCAGTCTGGATATGGTTGCACACATGGAGAAACCTCACCACAGACATGATGACCATGTAATGGAGCTGGCAAAGATGAGGAAAAGAAGGGATGATGAGAGGACCAGACATGAAGAGATCGTAAAACATGTTAATGTTGCAGCTTCAGCTACTCTGCCGGTCGGTTTGGTCCCTATGCTGCAACAAATCATCAGCTTCTTCCAGGGAAATCTGCAAGTATATACGCGCATTAGAATCTAAGGCACCTAAGTCTGCACACTGCACAGAAATGGGATTCCACCGAAAGGTGTGGTAGGTCAGAGTTTCATCAACTTGTTGCAGGCGCATGTCTCACAAAAGACAATTTTGTGGTTGCTGTGGTAGGGGGTGTGTAGTGCTGGAAATTTTTTTGTATAGAATTATTGATACAATTTGGGGTTTAGGCCTTTAGTTCTTACAATGCTCAAAGTGGTAGACAGAAGGTTAGACTGGTTAGTGTTCTCCATAAATCCTTACTGATGTTTGACTCATTGCTCAGTAGAGAGGAATTAACTGGTGATGTATCATCCAGAAGTTTTTAGCTGTTGCTCATTTATTCTGTACATGACACTTCACTTACAAGTGATTTGTTCATTTAAGCAATGTGTGTCTGTGTGTTTGTGAATTAATACTGCAACCAAAGCATGCTTCTTTGCAGTCTGTTTTTGTTTAACCTGTAAACTCTACGATACAAATGAACACATACAGGCTTTACTTGTCTGCAAATGATACTATGGCTTCATTGCATCCAGAAATTTGAGAAGACTTCTTGTATATACATAAACAGTGGCTGCTCTACTGTATCATTTCATCTTTGTCTCACTTTACATGCGTGCCTTCTAATTTATGTATTACAAAAAATCCTCTATAAATAATCCTTACTTGCCAATCTGATCTAACATTCTGATAAAGCTGCATCCACGTGCTGTAATAGCCAGAGACAGAGTGCACCCAGTTATGCAGTGGTGGCACCGGCGTGAATCCCTTTAGACTGAAGAATCGTCTGCCTTGACCTCAGCAGATCTCAGCATGCCTTGATGCTCTCCATCCAAATGGGAAGAACAGTCATTTCTGCCTGACCTATTGTTTGTGGCCTTACCTACAAATGCATCATAATGCGAATTATACTCAATGCAATCATAAAGCAAGCACCTTCGTACAAATCTTGAATTGACGTTAATTCGACAAGAAAAATCAGGGGATACGGTTTACAAAAGGCAGGGGATACGGTTTCTCTTCTCTCCTCTCCGCTCTCTTCCCCGACGACAATGAGTGAGTGACGCCCACGCAGACGTCCACCATCGGAGCACTGGTGCAGCTACATGTATGTCGATATTTTATTATATAGACACTTTTTAAATAGTAACAAATTAGTTCTTCATACAAATTAAGATGAAATACAAAATTCATTAGATAAGTTCCCTCTTAATTTCCATTGCATCGCGGTGGCCATTGCCAACGCTATGTGTTTCGCCGTGGTGCTCTTCTTCTCTGGTGGTTCGTCTTCAAGAGTAAGGCCGAGGCCGCAAGGCGGAGCAAGTGTCTCTGCGTGAGTGACGGTGACGGCGCCCACGGTGGCGTTCGTATTTGCACCAGCTGCCGCAACAGGAGGAGGCGGCGGGGGGGGCATCCGCACCATCGTGCCCATGTGATGACGATGAAATGCACCGTGTTCTGCTTAAAAGCTGTTGTTCCATTTACTTCTGTTCTTGCATTTAGTTAGCTCATATAATAGCACAGCAGTGAAGGTATAAATGAAATTTCCATAAATTATATTGATTCAGGAGAATCTTATAATAGAAAGATTACTATTGTCGACATATATTTCTCCTTAAAAATTGCTAATGTCTTTCAAATAAATCCATAACCAAAATCCATGACAGAGTGCCAAAAACGTTCAGATTGGATTAAATGAAAGGAAGCAATTGAAACAGAATTACGCTCGCTTAACAAAAGAGATGTATTTTCATCGGTAATACCTACTCCTCATAATGTCTTTCCTGTGGGAGCTAAATAGGCTTTCATTCGAAAAAGGAATGAAAACAATGAAGTGGTGAGATACCAAAGTGAGGCTAGTAGCACAAGGGTTCATGCATAGATCTGGCATCGAATATGATGAAACATATTCTCCCGCTATGAGTGGAATTATATTTTGATATCGATTTAGGTATCTATATGAAAGTCCCTGAAGGATTTAAGATTCCAAACCCGAATGCAAATCGCAACATGTGTTGTGTAAAATTAAAAAAATACTCTATGGCTTAAAACAGTCGGGTAAAATATGGTACTACTGGCTAAGTAAATTCCTTCTACAGAAGGATTACCCCAATAACGATGATTGCCCATGTGTATTCATAAAGAAATTCACAATTGGATTTTATATCATCTCTACATATGTTGATAATCTCAACATTATCGGAAATATGCAAGATATAAATGAAGCAAACAATCATCTTAAGACAGAATTTGAGATGAAAGATTTGAGTAAAACCAAATTTTGCTTAGGTCTACAACTTGAGCACTTTAGTTCTAGAATATTGGTACACCAGTCTGCATATATCCAGAAAATTTTAGAAAAAAATTAATATGGATAAATCATATCCATCAAAAACACATATGGTTGTTAGATCCCTAGATATGAATAAAGATCCATTCAGACCATGCAAAGGATGAAAATGAAGAGATATTAGGATCTGAAGTTCCATATCTCAGTGCCATTGGAGCCCTTATGTATCTTGCAAATTGTAAGGGACTTGACATTGCATTTTCAGTCAATTTATTAGTAAGACATAGTACAACACCAACAAAAAGGCATATGGCTAGTATAAAAAATATCTTCAGATATCTACAAGGTTCAAAGATCTTGGTTTATTCTATCAGAAAAATCAAGATATGACACTGGTAGGATATACTGATGCCAGTTACCTATCAGATCCCCATAAATATGGAGGTACTGCATTTTCGTGGAAATCATCAAAACAAACTCACGTTGCTACTTCCACAAATCATTCTAAAATAATTGCATTATATGAAGCATAACAAGAATGTGTATGGCTTCGTAGAATGATTAACCATATTCAAAAATCATGTGGTATTGATTCATTAGAATCACTTACTATTATCTATGAAGATAACACAGCTTGTATTACTCAAATGAATACATGTTATATAACGAGTAATATCACTAAACACATTGCTCCTAAATTATTTTTTCCACATGAATTATAGAAAAGTGAAGAAATAAATATATTGCAAAAAAATTATGTGAAAATCTTGTAGATTTATTCACAAAATCTTTACCAACATCTATATTCCAAAAATATGTTTATGGAATTGGTATGAGACGACTTCGAGATTTGCAAGGTTCAGGGGGAGTAAACTCTTAATCTATAACCTGTTAATAATCATCATATTATATTGCACTCTTTTCCTTTATGAGTTTTTCCAATATGGTTTTCTCATATAAGGTTTTTAATGAGGCAATATAAATATAAGTATACATATATATGCCATATTATTTTTCTTCTGATATTTTTCCCTTTGGGTTTTACGGGAGTTTTTCAATGATATATTATTATCATGCGATTATTCCTCATATTTTTCACAGGATTTTTAGAGGAACTTACAAGATATATACAAGTGAAGAAATTGATCAAGGGAGAGTGTTACGAAATTAACCGTGTGATCAATGCAATTAGCAGCTGTTAATTGCCAAAAGGTGCCTATTCGGAGATGTGCCTTCTCCCAAACAGACACCCCAATCCTATATATATGTGTGTGTGTGATCAAACACTAATGAGGATGATGAATCATTAATAATCTCTCAATTCTGTGTCTCTCTCAATTCTCCACATCATAACAACAAGAACTCGTTTCAAACTATGCCTCCATTTGGTGTCCCAGTACCTGAAGGCTGAACATGCACTCGATTTAAAGGCGAGTGTTCTTGAGAAATTTGGGGAGAAACGCTGAGCATCCCGAACAAAAAGAAAATTGCACTTTCAAATGGGCATACTTCTATTCGATAATGAGGCGATTCGTTTTACGTCTAGAACATCACAATTGTGGCCATCATCAATCTATCAAACCATCGCCAACATTGCAAAAGGGATCATTTCTGAAACCCGGACTGGTCGACATCCAAAAAGTAGCTGTACTTCCCAATTGTACAAAGTAGTTGAACACAAGTAAGAATTTAACAGAAGCACACGGCCTCCAAATGGGATTCGGCAAAAAGGCCGATAGATCAGATGTTCATAAGCTTGTTACGGGCACATCTGAGTTATGGCATGTCTTGCAAAGGACAGTTTTGTCGTTGCTGAGCAGGAGTGGTAGTGCTGGAAATTTTTTGTAGAGTTATTGATTTAATTTGCGGTTTAGGCCCTTAGTTCTTGCAATGCTTACTACGGTAGAGAGAATTTTCAGTGATATATAGAATGTTAGTGTTCTCCGTAGATTCTCACTGATGTCTGACTCTTTGCTCATGCTCAGCAGAGGGGAGTTAACCGATGATGTATCTATCATTCAGAAGTATTAGCTCTTGCTCATTTATTCAGTATATAACACTTCATTTACTAAGTGATTTGTTCATTCAAGACTATGCTTCTTTGCATTCAGTTTTTCTTTATCCTGTAACAACATAAAGACATCACTTCTCTGTAAAATGATATTGCATTCTGGAATTTAAAAAGTGTGTGTGTGTATACACACACACACACACACACACGAACAGTTTTTTTTGCTCTCCAGCATCATTTCATTGTTATCGCTCTTGCCTTCTAATTTGTAAGCGCAACAAATCCTCTATATAATCCTTACTCGCAAATCTAATCTAACATTTCTAATTAAGCCACATCCACATGTAGCGAGAAACACCATGACTGAAAGGGTCACAGGACCACCATCCATTCTTCAGGTCGTCAGAAGCGGTATATCACATGCATTTGCATTTCCAGTATGATTCTGCCCTAAGCGTCCCAACGCAATTGCCCGTAATAGCCACAGAGTGCATCTAGTTATGCAGTGGTGGCACTGGCATGAACCACTTCGTCTGAAGAATCGTCTGCCTTGGCCGCAACGGATCTCAGCATGTCTTGCTGTCTCCTGTGGTCAGCCATGCGGCGGTTGCTCTCCATCCAGATGAGAAGAACAGTCATATCAGCTGGGCTTACACCACCAATTCTACTAGCCTGACCTATTGTTTGTGGCCTTACCTAAAAATGAATCATAATGTGAATTGTATTAAATGCAACCACAAAACTGGCACCCTGCTTCTTAAAAATCTTAAATAATACACAACTGCAGTTGCTCATTTTAAACACTTATGTATGTACATGACACAAAAGTTCAGACAAGATGTAGCCAAGAAATCAAAACTTGTAGCAACTGACATCTTGAGAATTCTAAATCATTGATTATCACAAAAGAGAGTAGTGCAGGCAACAGGTGTGTCAATAAATGAAGAACTGTGTAATGCATGTTATTGATATATGTCATTATTGTTGAAGTATAAGTGAATTGCCCACCTTTCCTCATCAGCTTAAGCTTTTGGATGAACTGGTTGGTGCATGCAACTCAATATGGTATCAGAGTCAAGAGGTCTCAAGTTCAAGACCCGGTTGACGCAATTTTAAAAAATAATTGCAGCCATGGTGATCTGGTTGGTGCATGCAACTCAATAATTATCTTGGCAGGTTATCTTATGTACGGTTCTTGAACATATTCTCAATGCTATTCTAGAAAAGAAATATATTCACAGAGCAGATGGGTCACTACCTTGGAAAGTTTCTCACGAGCTTCAAGTGATAGATTTGTCATTGAGTGGTAATCCAAGTCTTCAGGAAGTTTCCTGTGTTCCTGATTTACAATCTTACAAGGAAAAACACAATGAGGGGTCAGTTTATAAGTAGAAAAACAATAGGTATTAACAACTGAACTTATCAAATTCAATGGAGGTGGGTCTTTCCTCAAGCAAAGCAAGAAAAAGTTGCACCAACATTCTTTATTACAATGGATAAAGATAAAATAATCAACTACTGCAAGTTGGGAGTCCCAACAGAATACAGCTACCAAAGAGATAAACAAGTTGCTCAATAAAGAAAAAAGAACCCAAATCCATAGAATGACAATTAAATTGCACAAGGGATGTGATATGCATTACTGTTGGGCATCTTAAATGATGTATCATGTATGAACCATTTTTCTTGCAGTTCAAAGAAATTGTCTTATATAAATTTACTTCAAAACAAAAGCACATGATCATAAAACAAATTACCTGCTGTAATTGACACTGCTGCCGTGCTATGAAACCTTCATACCTGATATCAATCTCCACACATTCTTTCTCAATTCGAGATAAATGCTCATTTCCATATCCATGCTTATCAAGAAGTTTATATTGTACATGTGGCTTTTTCAGTATGGCTTCAAGTGTAGATGAATCCTTTACAGGTTGGTTGGATACTGCAGTAACCTCAACAGAAAATTGACCTCCTGCAAATGGAAATACAGAGCTAGAGCACCTGGACCCATGCTGGTAACTGCACTGAATGGGTGCATCTTAATTAATATCTAGAAACTTGGCATAAGTTTAGCAGTATTTCAGCTTCAAATATATAGAGATTACCTGATATTTTTGTAGATTTCAGCCGTTCTTTTTCCTCTTTAATGCGGGCCTGCTTTGACTGATAAATCTCCCAGCGTCTGTCATCTATCAAACCAATATCTCGTCCCAAAGGGGTCAGCCGACTATCAGCATTATCGGCTCGAAGCAGTAGACGGTGTTCTGAACGGCTGAATGTCCATTAGTGCCAACACAAAATAATGTCAATAAAGCTGTGATTCAGAGTCAAACTAAATTAATAAAATGGTAAGTTCCCTAATTCCTTCTAATGGATAATAACAGATAATGTACACAACATGGAATTTTCTAATCAGGTTGTCATCGCTAACACCTCCATTTAAATAGCTCCATCTGATACACATTCCCTGATTAGAATCATGATTGTTATTCTATGGCAAATTGATGACCAGAGATTCTTAGCCTTTCAGAGTAACACAAATCCTAGTATTAACTATTAAATACAAATATTCCATCAGTTCCTTTAAGCATTAATACCAAGAGCATTTGCACTGAAAACACATACCTTGTTAGCATGCGATAAGGCTCCCTAAGATCTTTTGTAACAAGATCATCAATCAGAGTCCCTATGTAACTGCTTTCCCTCTCAAGAATGATTAGTGGCTTTCCATCAGAATGCCTAGCTGCATTGATTCCGGAAATTATACCCTGTAAACAAAAGTGAGCAAGCTTATGATCCAGAAAATCTGGTTCAACCAAACATATGCAATGCAATGAATGATAGATAAGAAATATGAATAAACCTGAGCTGCGGCTTCCTCATATCCTGTTGTTCCATTAATCTGGCCAGAGAAGAATAAACCCTCAAACTTCTTTGTCATAAGTGATCTTGAGCACTGATAAGCAGGCAAGTAGTCATATTCAACAGCATAAGCCGGCCTTAGCATCACACAATTCTCCAGCCCTGGTAGTGTTCTCACAAGTGATAATTGCAATCTCTCAGGAAGCCCAGTGGAAAAACCCTATTTAAGATGTGAAATTGTTATGAATAGCACTTGTATTCATCATGAGACCAATAAAACAAAATATATAGGTGTACAAGTGGGCACAAAAGGAAAGCTTTTATAAGGCAAGTACAAAAGGAAGCCTATATAAGACATCTATATAAGGCAATTATCTACATAAAGCAATATACTCCTTAACACCCTCCCTCAAATGCAAGACGTATGCAACAGCATTGCATTTGGAAGGGTTGACATTAAAATAAGGAAAATCCAAAGTTTTAGTCTCGAGGTTGACATCGTAGCGTCCAGCTCTTAGAAAATGTGTCAAAAATCAACTAAATCTCCCATTTGAGGTCGTGCGGTAGCCCATAAAACACAAAGTGCAAGGGCTGAGAAAGCAAAGGCCAATAGGAAGATCAAAACACAGCGGCAATGCCTGACACAACGAAAGTCATGTCAACGTCGAACCAAAACTCATCGGCGGTGGCCAAGGCAAGGAGAAGCCTGACAGTGGCGGCTGAGCGAGTGAGCCATCGGCAAAAGCTCAAAAATATCAGCAACAAAAAAGCTGAAGAAGCCAAAGCCATATAAAACAGAGGAGCCGAGCCAATAATCGAAGAGCTGGAGCCAGAGTCAACAAAAAGCAAGGCAACGAAGGAGACGACCTACAGCCAAGACGAGCCGACCAAAGAGCCGTGTCACAAAAAAGCCAAGCCACGCCAAAACCGAGCCGAGACAAACGGAGTTGAAACGGATGAAATCCGGTTTTGGGATCTTTTTCAGATCCGATTGGAAGCTCTCTCATGAGTCTCTGCTTCACGGGCTAGCAAGCAAAAGCAATGCGACCGGATGGAGTAGCATCGCGGGCTCGCCCAAAGCCGGCCGGAGCAGCAGGGGCAGCCAAAGGCAGCGAGCGGCCAACTGGCCTGGAGGAGCTGGTGCATCGGACGACCGAAGGAGCAAGCCAAGCAAACAAGCGGCCAAGTAGACATCGTCGAGCCTGAGCTGCTTCGGCTAGAGATACGACATTGGGCAAGAGCAGCTTAGCAGAGGGGACACTGAGTGTGGGGGCAGCCGAAGTAGAGGAGCCGGCGTCACAGGGTCGTAATGCACAAATCCTGGCCGGAGGAGGCAAAGGTGGCGGCTCGGCGTGGGGCCCCCCTCCTGGCAGAGGAAAGCGCGTCTAGGCGACGACGGCAGAGCAACTGGTCTGGAGGAGCCGCTGATGAGCAGTGGGTAGCTAACGGGAGGAGCCACCGGTGGTTGAGACCGACGAAGAAGACAACGCCGGCAGAAACGCGACAGTGGAAAGAGCTGTAGGAAAAGCGGCCTAGCCAGGAAGAAGCCACGAGCATCGCTGGCAGCTATGGCAGCCGCCCTCAGGAGTGGAGATGGCTACTCCCGGGGCAGCGGCAGTATGCAAGTGGCGGCTAGGATGGCGCAAGTGCAACGTCGGTAAAACCATAATCCTAAAAACCATGCTGCGATACCATGTTATGAATAGCACTTGTATTCATTATGAGGCCAATAGACCAGAATATATAGATGTATTCATGTATAAGTGGGTACAAAAGGAAAGCTTATATAAGGTAAGTACAAAAGGAAAGCCTACATAAGGTAATATATTCCTTAACATAAATGATCCTAAACTGTAATTTTTGGTAACACGATAGTGCAGAAGACATTATTTTCATACACAAATAGATATCGCGGTTTCAGATTAGAAAATTTGACCAAAAAGGGGAAACATGTAGAATGGAAAGAGGGAGGGAGGGATGAAGAGACCTGCAGATAAAGCTCAGGGACATCTCTACCCTCTGGTTCAAGAAAGATCTGATGGGACTCTTTATCTTTGAACCTTACAATCTGAAGCAAAGAAATATATGGTTATCTTCATGACTGTGATTTTGCCCCAAAAAAAAAAACAGTTTATATAGGTAAACTACTTCTTTCTTTCCAAGAACATTACAGGTTTGCTTACACATATTAAAATGAAAAATAAAATAAAATTTCACGTAAGAAACCAAAAAGTCCATGATATAATACCTTGTCTTCAATTGATGGGCAGTATCGTGGTCCCTTTGCTTCAACCCAGCCACCATAAGTTGGCGTTTCATCTAAGTTGTCTCTAACAATTCGGTGTGTGTCTTGTGTAGTCCGTGTTAAATAACAGCACATCTGTTCCCTCTCAATGTGAGATTCAGGATCAAAACTAAACCAGCCTATCTGTTTCAAGAGACACCACCTTTTAAAGAACATACAAAATCAAAGCAGCTTGAACCTCAAGCTTAAGCTCCTCCTGACAAACCACTTAGGCTTAAGCCACACTTATTCAACACGTAAAAGATTAAGTGAGAGAGAAACCAAAATTAACTGAGCCATCTCAGAAGAAGTGTGTTGCTGTATGACTATCTGAGAATACAAAATGCACTATTTAACTTGAAAATTCAGTTTGGCTATAAAAATGCAATGTAAATGCGGCAGATGACAAGGGTAAGAAGCAAATGCTATAAGAATAACTGAATCTCTATTTCCCAATACAAGTAGAGAAACCCCACAAAATGTAAATAACCAAGATAAATATATTTAAAGCAAAAATCTTGTCACGTGTTCTATATACCTCTTCATCACCATGCTGGGGTTCCAATCCAGTAAAGTTAACTGTCCTGCGATCAATTCGTGGTGGTGTGCCAGTTTTTAAGCGGTCAGTTTCAAAACCCAGATGCTGCAAGTTTTCAGTAAGTCCATGAGAAGCTGACTCTCCAGCTCGCCCTGCAGGCATTGATGTCCTACCAACCCATATCTTACCACTCATAAATGTTCCGGTGGTAAGTACAACAGATGGTGCGTAAAAGTCCATGCCGAAGAAAGTGCGAACACCCTCAACGCTGTCATTCTTGCCTATCAAAACCTCTGTAGCCATTGCTTCTCTAACGAAAAGATTTTGTGTGCTGAAAGAAACACATGCAACAATCAGTAATGCGAAAGAAATATATCTGCAGGAAAAAACAATAAAAATATAAATATCGTGACAACATTTCACTTCAAATCTATTTGCTGATTTGATAGGCAGAGAAATATGCACAAAAAGATTCACCTCTACCTGAGAACTAATATGCAGCAAAAAGATTCATCTAGTCAAATAGTACTACATAGTCTTTGGTCAGAAGCAACAGTACCGTGGCCAAATTAATGAGGTTGTTATGTCTGTATAACTTAACTAATAAGAAAATCACAATTTTGTGAGTCAACCTAAGAATAAATGACGCATGTGATTAAGTCAAGAAAATTTAAATCAGAGGTCACCAAACTGAAGCTAATTCAGACTTTACATAGAATTAACCACTTGTGAAGTTGTCAACCAAACAAATATGTTTGACTAAAGTCTACAACTTATGAACGAATGGTCTAAGAGGTTAGTATACACTGACCTTTCTACAACTTTCTTCATCTTTATCGCATACTCCCTCTTATCAGTTTGAGCACGCAGTGCACGTACAGCAGGGCCTTTTGAGCTGTTCAACACACGCTTTTGCAGGTAGCACCTATCAGACGAAGGAGTGATAAGTATAACTAAAGATCTTTGTTGAGTTGGTAGCACTGCATTATTTATCTCTCAGCTGAACACCTCAACCACAATTGCAAAAATCACAAGAGAAAATCCATCTCTAAACAAGAACAGATTTAAATCTCTACCTATCTGAAATTTTTCCAATTTCACCACCAAGGGCATCTACCTCATGGACAAGTTGAGACTTTGCAGGCCCACCCACAGCAGGATTACAAGGCTGTGTAAAATAAGAAAGAAAAAATGAGTCAGAAAGCAGAACAGCACTTTTAGTCCCTGTAACATCACAAAATTGACAGGGAGCTGCTCCTTGACTAAGGATACTTCCTCGGTTCCTTATAGCTTATTAAAATTTGTAAATACCATATCAAAAATTGTCCTTGTTCTATTCAAACAGCTTTATCTTCTGTATTCATGGTAACCTTTTATCAGATATACACTACATATCAAAATTTGTAACAAAATCCGTGTATGGTAGACACAACATAGCACAGGATTTCACATTGTTCAATTATTTAGTTTCTTACCGTACAAGGTTTAATGGCCCAATTCTTGGTGTACAGTACCCGATGCTCACATCCTTTTAGTACATGAACCCATTTTTAAGGAAATTTAGCACATGGAATTGGTTGAATGTTTTTACTTTTTTACCATAACTCAAGAATCAGAAAGTATAATTTTGCCAATTCAAAGGATATGCTACTACGTAATTGTAGAAATCTAGAACTGAAAACTGCAATGGAGCTCAGTGTAGACCTGCCATGCAATCCGATCAATGTTGAGAGTAAGAAGAAGGGTGCGCGCACCGAGCCGAGCTGACGCAAGCGCGGCCTCGCAGCCGGCGTGACCCCCTCCAACCACAATGACATCGTATCGCTCCTGAAGCAAATCCAATCGGCCTCTCGAATCTAATACCACAGCAGAAACCCATCAATAACCATCTCTTCTTCGTTTTTGTTAGCATAATTTGGTTAATTTTTTTTTAAAAAAACTTCTCTAATCACTCCCTACCACTCAATTTCTAGAATCAATCACAATCAGGAAAGTACGAGGAGAAGATCGTTACCCTTGGGGGAGGAGGCGGCGGTGGTGGACAGGCGGCAGCGAGGAGGCGGAAGCCAGGACGGCCAGGGGAGGAAGCGGCTGAATGGAGGGGAGGGGAAGAAGGACGAGAGGCTTGCGGCGGCGGCCACCGCTGAGGTGGCCGGCTGCAGCGGCGAGTGGAGGCGGAGCAGCATATGGCCGGGGACGGGGAGGGGAGCAGCTGGCTGAGCTATCTCTACCCTTCTAGCGGCTGTGGTTCTCTAGATTCTTGAAAAGGAAAAGTTTTTTTAAAAAAAATAAGAGCAGGAGCTCTACCAATACATTAAAAAGAAAAAAAAAGTATATAATGAACAGACTAAGACTGAGGATGTAAAGGCAGAAAACAAAAGAAAGACAAAAGAGAAAGGATAGGCCGAGCGAAAGGTGAGAGATTTGGGTATTTATCACTTTAAATATGTGGCTTCGCAAATTTGCCACTGGACCCATATTTTATTGACTCAGATGGTCCCATATGTTATTGGCTCAAGTGACATCATAATCCAAAAAGTCAATCTTTAAAGTGGCAAATAACCAATTTTCTCAGCGAAAGGTATACTTAGAGTACAGAGTGCTCGGAAGGCTCCCACACACAAAGCGAAGCCCCTCAAGGGCGCGATAGTTAAAAAACATCAATTAGAGACTAAAGCGGTTTGACGAAAGCAGATATCCTGAATAATGTCATGCGCGATGCGGTCTACCATACAATATATGTTGGAGAAAATCCTGGCATTTCTTTCTTTCCAGAGATTCTACATAGAGAACAGAATGATGCTATCGACGTCTCTCTTGCGCTGCTTCGGCATGGAGGTGCAGACCTTTTTCCACCAAACTGTGATGCCAAGGGTTATGGAGGTAGCGTCCGACGGCGTGTGAGATATGGCCCTAAGACGGACCACCTGCGCCCACACCTGCCTCGCGAAAGGGCATAGCAAAAATAAGTGACCTGCCGATTCAGCATCCGATCCACATAGAGCACAAACCATGCTATACGGCCACCCCTAGCTGTAAGCCTGTCGGTCGTGAGGATCCTTTCTGGCGAAAAGCCAAGTAAAGAACTTACATCTATTGTCTGTATTAGCTTTTCAGATCATAGCAAAGTTTGGATCAGGATGAAAAAGGAAAAGTTAAAGAAACACCCTTGTAAGGCTGGAGTTCTCCAGTAAACTGTAAAGATTTTTTAAGTAAATTTCACAAAACTTTAGATTTTGAGGCAAAAGTAACGCCAAACCCCAGGTTTTATAATTTCTCAAGGAACCTCGGTTTTGGGAGCAAAAGTTAAAAAATAAACCAGGTACACCCCCTGGCCGTCTATTTTGCTCCTAGATTTGGTGTAGAATACGGTACATAATAAAAATATATGGTATTTTCAAGGAAATATGCATACATAAGTGGCCCCACAGTACACCCTATACACCTCTCGAGGTCAGATCCTGCTTCCACCGGGGCTCACGCTACAGCCTCTGTCGTCACCAGAAGGAGAGAGAGAGAGAGGTGGGTGAGAACGAACAGGAATTCCATGCAGTTTGAATGAGAACGTAAGTTACACACTTTCTATTCAAGAAAGTTATCCGATCTAACGAACTGACTATTCAAATATTCAAAACCATATGCTACAGTAATTTACTACAGTATATGCTATAGTAAAATATTGCTAGTTGTTTTTCGGCAGCACCACTAAAAAATCTCGCTCATCGCTATTTCATCTGACGGTGCATATAATCCCTGTCCGGTTAGAACAGAGAAAATTGGTTATTTGCCACTTCAAAAATTGACTCTTTGGATTATGATGCCACTTGAACCAATGGCATATGGGACCATCTGAGTCAATGAAATGTGGGTCCAGTGGTAAATTTGCGAAGCCACATGTTTGAAGTGGCAAATACCCAAATCTCTCGTTAGAACAAGAGGAGAAACTAGAGAAGCGTGTAGCGGTGTAGGGTTGTACTGCAAGACCCACCAATGTGTGTACATACTTAAAAATACCATGTATTGTATATCCTATGTGGTGCAAAACATTTTGTCCCAAAACATGAGGTTTCTTCAAAAAATTATAAAGCCTGAGATTTTGTGTTACCTTTGCCCCAAAACATGGAGTTTCTTAAAAAAATTATAAAGCCTGGGATTTAGTGTCCCTTGAAATTAACTCAAGTTTTTTTAGTTTCAACTTTCAAAAGCATCAACACATGAATAAACAGAGTTCAAATTTGTTCTACTTCCTGGCTGCCATGGTGCAACTGTTGTATAAATGGCCGTACAGAGCATAACACCACCGATGAAAATGAACAAAATTTGTGATGGCATTTTTTTTTTCAAAACGAAACAAAAATTTCCAAGCTAAACTTCTTCGAACTTGAATAAGAGTGGCCGTTCCATAAGAAATAGAATATATGCAACACTGAAGTATCTGTTATGCGACATGAACAGACAAACATCTCAAATACTGGTATTCCATTTTAATCAGAAAACACAGTTTACTACTACATGACTAAAAATAAGTTTTACATGCAACAGATGGAAATTGCTCATTAACCAACATTACTGGACAGAAACAGCAAATAAAGCTTTACATGGCTTTCATGGCATTCAAATTTCTACATTGCAACGACAGAATCCTTGTGCTTCCGAGCTCTTCTTCTTGATCCTTACTGTTTGATGCCCTGTGGATAGGCCAGATCACCTTACGAGTAGAGCCTTACACGCATAGTAATTGGCGTGCGGCACAAGGGGCATGTTGATAGTGTTGGGCCACATTCCTTGCATGTCTTGGACAAAGAAAACCAAAGATTTGTCAGTCAGTCATCCAAGAAGGGAACTGCCTTATTTATATCCGGATTCCATTCCTATCAAACTTGAGTGAAGTTAGTTCACCCATAAGTTCACTAGTAAAAAAAACTAGAGTTACACCGGATCGTTTCACACTTCACAGTTTGGTGCTTCTTTACCCACAGTATTCATGCATGAATATAAAAACTTACCAGGTGACCACATTGGAAAGCCATGTCCTTTGGATTGGTCAGGCAGACGGGGCATACCTAGAAGTTGCCAAAACAAAGTTTGAGACGTAATTCTAGAAAAATATGGTGCAGAGTTATTAGCCCGAAGGTACCAACCTGCTCATCGGCAGCATTCTTGCCAGTGCCAGTTGACGCGGAGCTTGCAGTTGGAGGATGTAAAGTTGCAGCATTATCGAGTTCGAGAACTTTGTTTGGAGGAGGAAGAATCCTTGGAGGGCCAGTCTTCTGTGCGTGCTTTCTGAGAGATTAGTTTGGATAAGGCAATAAATAGCAGATCAGCAAATGAAGAATGTGTTAAGGATGCCAAGAAACTAATACATGACTGCAAAGAACTGAAGAAGCTTAAGTACTCTGGAGGTCGGACGCCTTGAGTTGCTTTATATTGAGAGGGTATTTCCATAAGAGCTGCAAGGGCAAATGCAGCCTCCTTCTTTGACATATCCTTACTTGTTGACATAATATCAGTGAAGTTCACAAACTGCAGTAGTTTATCAATAAAGTTCTGAGTAGAGCAAAAGACAATACATCGCAATAAAAATCTCTTCTAGTCAGAAGGCAATGGCTGAAAGTAAATTAATTCAAGTCAATATAATTTCTTCTTTCTTTTTGGAATCATCAGTCTTCTCATATCATTAAGTACAAGAAACGCAGCTAAAGTCATCAGCATAGAAGGTACTACTGTTTTAAGTGAAGAGATAAAAAAATGGAATTGAAATAACATAATGATGTTATTATAATCACCTGGAAATTGTCAAAAGCTCTGTCAGGAATACAGTCATCAAAATGTCGCATTGCATCCCATGGTCCATCGCCCACTCCAACCATCACAATTGAAAGAGGGTAGTAGCTAGCAACCAAATTGACTTCAGTAATATAATAACATCAAGTTCCGTAACAATGGATGAATTGCATTTTTACCTAGCATCAACAATTGCTTGTATAGTTGCCTGTTCTTGTGAACTTAATCCTCCATCACCTGCAGTTGTGGTGGTCACCTACAACTTTTGCTTAAGTGAGATACAAGCTGACAGTTCTAGTGAAGTAAGTTGCTGCTACAATGAACCATTACCTGTCCATCAGCTATGATGACAAGGACATGGTATTGCCAGTTACTGTTTTCGACAACAGAAATCGCCGCATAAATAAGAGGTGCAAAAGAAGTTGGCCCTACAGAGATCAGTTGAACCAAAGAATGAGGAAAAAAAGAGCTTTGAGTATTGCTGGCAAATATTTACTGCCCACAAATAGGGACGATACACATAGGTTATTATATTCATTTGAAACACAACACAATAATTATATTGTGTAATACCTTTGTTTTAGTCAAATTTCCATGACATCAAGTCAAATTAACAGATTAAATAATGTCTGTAAGACTGTAACTATGATGACACAACAACAATAATATAAAGCTGCCCAACAAGTGATGACAAAAACTTCCAAGTGTTCCGAATCGCTGAGCACTTAATAGGACAATTCTGTATGTGCTATGGTATGGTAATTTGGGGGCAGAACGCTTGGAATCTTAATACAATTTGAAGCAAGAAAACAAAGATTAGCAATACAGCGGCTACTCTAAACTATAACCCATTCTGAAAACAGTTCAATTAGAAAAGAGAAAACGAAACTGAGGACTCCACTCTTGAAGTTACTGAAATAAATATAACTCAGAGTCTGTTGTCACTCTACAAACTCTACTGAACAAAAGGGGGAACACCCTTCTTACCTGAAAGGTTCAAATGTGGAACAATTTGTCTGTATCTTCCAAGAACCTCCTCAAAACCACGACAAGAACGGTTATCTTGGTAAAAGCTGAAGATGGAGTGATCATGCGTAGAAGCTACAGGATGAATTACATTTTATCAAGTCATACAAGAAGTACACCATTTTCCTTCAAACAAAATTCATAATGAGAAAAAGAAAAAAAAAAGAGTGAATATTTACCATCACCAAATCCAAAACATGGTATCAAGTTATCATCATCAAAAGGTGATAGTGTTCGCCCAATTATAGAAATGGCCTGCTCATATGGATTTGGGGTGCCATTAATGGCATGCAGAGATTTTCTTCTAAAGGAATGCCTACCTACAGAAATTCAGCAGAATATTTATTTATTTAATCCAATGAGGATCTTAGGTAAAACTGCTAGAAAGCCTAGAAGGAAACAGCAGATATGATGTGACAGTGATACAAAAGTAACATCACCTGACCATTCATTGCTTTTGGTGAAGTCAATGCCAAGAATTAGATTTGATGATTCAAGACCAGCTTCTCTCAATGCAGTAATGACCTTCATAAATTTAAATAAGTAAAAATCTATACAGCGGTACAGAACACAAACACGTGATGGCTTGATGCAGACATGATTTTTTATATAAAAAATGAGGTAGCTGAAGCACTTCATCAATGTTTACTATAATAAGAAACAAGAGATAAAAGTTGTGGCTCAAAGCGATTTATGTAAGGTAGATTTAGCCATGTAGCATGCCAGGTAGGCATTTTATACACTGCCATAATTTGACATTCTTCCCATGTTTATCAAGACTGTATGTTGAAGATTGAACAACTGCACAATAGAAGATATAAAATTTGGGGAATGTACAAAGTTTTAAAGCAAACAGACAGAATAAGATTGGATTGATCACCTCGATTTAACTCTTGCTGAAGTAACTTATGCTCAACAAAGAGTGGTTGGATTCAGAGGAGGTATTACATCTCACAGTAGAAGAGAAATGTCACGACCTCAGGATTGAGATCACAACCGGTAGTAGTGGGAGATGGCAGGCCTTAACTTGGCCGGCAGTCTGCCACATGGTTTTGGGGCTGTGACGTTGTGGATGATGCACGAGGGAACGGGATGAGAAAAACATAGGAAAGAGGTGAGATAACAGATTGCTTATTCTTTGATTATCTGAATAAACTGTCGTGCCCCCTTGACAAAGGCCAGCCCTAACAAGCATTGCTAACTAGATAATCTCGACTAACAACTAACCTAGTTTCATGAAGAAACAGGCACCTTGCAACTCATCCAAAAGCTCGTCGACCACCAGGAGGAAAAATTTGTCCTTCACCGTGCAAGCATTTAATGCACGGTAATACATGCAAAAGCGCCAAGGTCCATCCTGCTTCTTGACGAGTAACATCGGGGAGGAGAACTAAGATGTGCTCGGCTAGATGATATGCCCTAGTGGGGTAGGGCATCATCTAGCATTGCTTCTCCAGTTCGTCCTTCAGCAGTTGCGGGTACCAATATGGCCGCACATCCACCGATTCAGCATCATTATTTAGTCAGGTGCAATGATCTTGTGTGCAAGCCGAAGGTAGACCCTTTGGATTGGTGAAGAGGTCGTTGAACTCATGTAGCAAGCTAGTCATCAATCTATCGCCTCCACCTACCACTACATGCACCATGGTGCCAGTGCCTACCACCCCTTTCCACGTCATGTGGTGATCACGCTGTAGTGACATTGTGAGATTTTGGAAATCCCACAAAATTGGCCCGAGGGACCACGACCACTGTGTGCCGAGGATGACGCCAATACCCCCAAGCAGCATCACATATTAGTCAGTATGGAATTCTTCAGGGTCCACCAACAATTGCATTGTGCGGCATATGCCGATGCTATGTAGCTAATCACCATTGGCCACGGTTATCCAAAGGTCGTTGCGCATTGTTTGCAAGACAAGCCCAATCTTGCTGGTCACCTGGTTGTGGATGAAATTATGTAAAGACCCTAAGTCAAACAGGGCCAGGAGGGTCGCCGAGCTAACTTGCACCGCTAGGCACATCGTCTCCCCGACACTAATGCTAGTCAGGGTGAAGAGGGAGATCTTGGGGTCCTTCCTGTCCTTGTCGTCGAACCAGTCATAGTTGTCGATGGGTGTGTCGTCATATTCAATGAGGAAGAGGTGGCCGCAACGGTGCCTTTTGATGAACTTCTCGTCACAATTGAAGCAGAGCCCGAGACATCGATGTTCTGCCATCTCCGCAGGAAGAGCTGGTGGATCGTGCTATTGGCCTTGAGCACAAGCGACACTGTGTTGCCCGTCGCCTTGTTGGCCGAAGTAATCACCGTGGTGCGCATAGGGTAGTGGTCACGCGACAATGTTCGGCTTGTCCCTGCCGATCAGCGGCTCGCCTTCTTCTTATATGCTCACACCAAACTCATGGCGAAATGGAGATCGGCCAAGTTATGGATTTCCACATCGTCGTGAATATTGTCTACAAGACCAGCCATGAAGAGCTAGACCTCCTGTCGTTCCAACAAGGGGTCGTCCCGACCTAAAAGAGAGCAAAGAAGCGTTCTTGGTAGTCTTCGACGGTGCCGTCTTGCTGCAGTTACATGAGTTCTCCAGGGGTATTGTTGCAGGTGGGAGGGCCAAAACGGATGTGGCACATCTCCTTGAAGGCACCCTATGTGACCCTTTGGCCCGCCCTCTAGTTGATAGTACCAATGTTGCGCCACGAGAGAGGGTCCTCCTTAACAAGAAATATGTTTAGAATTAAGAGATATATAAAAGAACATATTATGAGATTTGTTGCTTCTCACCTCATCCACTGAGCTGTAATTGTCTGGTATAAATTTACCTGCCGCTTGTCTTGGCTTTTTCCTTGGAACTTCCAGACGGAGCATGAGCTTGATGCCAATGCTTGTGATGAGTTCTTTCACCCCACATTATCAATAATGATCTGCAGAACTATATAAGTTTTCTATGCATTATGAACTTACACACAAACGAAACTCCTTTTGCGATTGAGAAATACACCACATGTAGTTTCAAAGCATTACACATAAGAAAACAGGAAGAAAGCTGAGAGAGCAATCAATTACATCTATTTAAATTTTTCTGTGATAACTAGAAAAGTTAGCAGACCTACGGATTTCCTCATCCTTTCGTGGGTGAGAGTTCACACTGGAAAGTTGTGATCTAACAGGAACAGGTGAAGCAGAATAATTTTTATCTGCAGAACTTGTGATCTAACATAACAGGAAAGTGGATTTTAGATCCTAACAAAATGTTGCATTATCACTTATCTCAGGGGAAGGGATGTCGGTACTGCACCACAAATAGTATGGTGCTGGAATCTGCATCAAACAGCATTCCATCTGATGGATTCATCAACTCTAAACCAACAGCTATGACATGGATCTTGATTTACAATTGCAGTAGAGTTAGCACTTAGCACTAACCTTGCAAACTACAAGATTTCCTGCCCCTTAACTCTGTTCTACAATCATAGAAAGGCCAGTTCAAAAGGGAAAATATACTACATAGGGAAAAAATTATAACCTGCTTATAAGAATCATTTTTATCAGCAGAACTAGAAATTAATAAAGTGCAAGATACCTTGGGCCTCTTCTATTATGCAACTACATAGTAACTGGCTAAACAAATGGAACATAAAAAAGAACTCTAGATGGATCAAATGTCCAAATTGAATTAAGCAATTACTTCAACTACTGCTAATCTAATCGAGCAAGACATAATATCCAGAACAGGCTGAACTACATAAGCCATAAAAATCAAATTAACCACAAAGAAAAAAAAATTATTAAAGTTGTTTACAGCTGCTTGTCATGAAACTTTTTTTTATGGGTTATTGAAGTTGTCCTGACATACAGCCCCAGCCTGTAGCGCAGGGAAAATGCAAATTAACCACAAGTTCCGGTTGTTTGTTTGCAGCTGTTGTCATGTAAGCCTCAAAAATAAAAACTAAATAAAGCACGAATGAAGCTCTAATCGTTCACAAGAAATTTGTCACTTTTTCAGTAGATACCACAGGATTGTCCCAATCAGCGCTAATCTCAAAAATTGATACCAGATTGCCGGAGATTTTATTCTATCACAGTATCCCAGACCGAATTCGATCGCCACTGCTAAAAATTACATACTAAACCGCTGCTAATAAATTAAACTACAAGACCGATTCGAGCTTCTGTTAGTTACCGACTATGGAAACAAAGAAATAATGGCCTAGAAATCCCAAGGAAAAGAATACCAGATTCCAGCAGCGAACTGTTGCAGGGATCGATGTGGAAGAAACGAAGAGGAAAGGAAACCTAAATCCTGAAAGCGAAGAGGAAGAGGAAGGTGCAGAGAGGAGGGCACTGCAGCTTACCAGGTAAGAAGAACAGATTGGGAATCTCTCGCGTCATGTGGAACCAATGTTCAAGAAAGCGCTAGCGCTAGTCGGCTGATGAGGTGGTTTAGCGCTTAGACGGATTAATCGGGATTAATCGGATCTAGGCGGTCGATCCTAAGCGGCCGGATAAAATAGATTATAGTAGATATGTAGGATGTAAAGAATCAAATAACTAAACTAAGCGATTAAGCACATAATTAAATAAATAACATAGACATAGTACCACCCATGACATAAGTTCTCACACCATAACCCACAAGCAACAAGCCACACAAGCGTAATAGATGGCATTGATTCTAATATACAAATTATAAAACAATAGATGGCATAATAGATGGATTAGGAAATATGGATTACCAAAGAAAAGAATAGATGATGACATGATTCTAATATACACTTGCAAAACCGATCGAGAGAGACAGAGGGGAGACAGTCGAGAGACAAAGAGATCGAGAGTGGGACAGAGAGTGGGGGAGACAGACGAGAGAGAGAGATCGAGAGAGAGCTGGATCGAGCAAGAGGCCAGAGGAGGGAGCAGGGGAGGAGGCTGACTCCGAGCGAGAGGCGCGCAGGAGGAGCGGGAGGCGGAGGCGAGCAGGAGAGAGCGGAGGCGGAGGAGGAGGCGGAGAGGCGAGGGGCGAGAGAGTAACTGCGTGGCGGCCAGGGCGCGGCCAAAGCGACGACGGCAGCATTTAATCGGCAAATGAACCTTCGCCGAGACCCGTCCACCAAAGGTCGCTGCTCGCCCACCCGTGTCTGTCTCTCAGCGATTTTATTGCTCTTCTGCGAGTCCATCAGAAGTGGCGCTAGCATCTCCAAATCGCCGCAAGCCGCCGTTTTCCGCCAAGCCTAATCCTTGCGGCGAAGCGACCGCCGCGACGCTTAGGCGGCTTCACCGCTTAATGGTCCGCCCAGGCTAATCCAGCGGCCGGTGGTCATGAACGCTTAGGCGGCGCCTAATGGCGATTTTTGGAACACTGTGTGGAACAATGCGAGCCAAACCTTGTCCTTCTCGGTCTATTGTTCACGGCGATTCAACCACGAGAGAGGGTCCTCCTTACCATCAAAGGTTGGTAAAGCTTGAAATAGCGTGGAACACCGCCCCTACTCGATTCAGACAGCTTAGAGGCTGCCAAATCGGTGCTCAGCACCACCTTCTTCGGCATGCCACCCTTGCTGCCTGCCTTCTTTGTGCTCTCCAACGCTTCCGAAACAGTCAATGAGTGCTGCTATGTCCCGTGGAGGGGTTGTTGAAAGATGCCAGAGCCCGCAAGCTTGGGCACGTTGTTTTGTGTAGCCAAGATGGCCATCACAAGAGTCGCCACATCGATGGTGAGTGGTTCCCCGGAGACCAGCCTCTGCTCCACAACGGGCAGCCGGCAACTGATCTCAGCCACCTCCTTAGCAAGTGAGGTCTTTAGGCTATTGTTCTTGAAGTCAGAACCCATGGTTGGCTCCGATACCAAGTTTTCACGACCTCGGGATTGAGATTGCAACTGATTGTCATGGGAGATGGCAAGCCTTAACTTGGCCGGCGGTCTACCACGTGGTTTTGGGGCCGTTATGTTGGGGACGACGCACGAGGGAAGGGGATGAGAAAAACAAAGAAAAGAGGTGAGATAATAAATTGCTTATTCTTTGATTATCCGAATGAACTATTGTGCCCCCTTGATATAGGCCAGCCCTAACAAGCGATGCTAATTAGATAATCTCGCTAAGAGATGATAACTTGATAATCAAGCAAACAACTAAGGATAACTAGATAAGGAGAAGCTGCCAGCTTAGTGGTTGGTGCCAGTGGCTCCTTGAGCCGGTGCTGCACCCCCTATCTTGGACCAGCGCTGATACTTGATACCCCACATGACAAGAAATATGTTTAGAATTAAGAGATATATAAAAGAACATATTATGAGATTTGTTGCTTCTCACCTCATCCACTGAGCTGTAATTGTCTGGTATAAATTTCGCCTGCCGCTTGTCTTGGCTTTTTTCCTTGAACTTCCAGACGGAGCATGAGCTTGATGCCAATGCTTGTGATGAGTTCTTTCACCCCACATTATCAATAATGATCTGCAGAACTATATAAGTTTTCTATGCATTATGAACTTACACACAAACTAAACTCCTTTTGCGATTGAGAAATACACCACATGTAGTTTCAAAGCATTACACATAAGAAAACAGGAAGAAAGCTGAGAGAGCAATCAATTACATCTAATTAAATTTTTCTGTGATAACTAGAAAAGTTAGCAGACCTACGGATTTCCTCATCCTTTCGTGGGTGAGAGTTCACACTGGAAAGTTGTGATCTAACAGGAACAGGTGAAGCAGAATAATTTTATCTGCAGAACTTGTGATCTAACATAACAGGAAAGTGGATTTTAGATCCTAACAAAACGTTGCATTATCACTTATCTCAGGGGAAGGGATGTCGGTACTGCACCACAAATAGTATGGTGCTGGAATCTGCATCAAACAGCATTCCATCTGATGGATTCATCAACTCTAAACCAACAGCTATGACGTGGATCTTGATTTACAATTGCAGTAGAGTTAGCACTTAGCACTAACCTTGCAACTACAAGATTTCCTGCCCTTAACTCTGTTCTACAATCATAGGAAGGCCAGTTCAAAAGGAAAATATACTACATAGGGAAAAAATTATAACCTGCTTATAAGAATCATTTTTATCAGCAGAACTAGAAATTAACAAAGTGCAAGATACCTTGGGCCTCTTCTATTATGCAACTACATAGTAACTGGCTAAACAAATGGAACATAAAAAAGAACTCTAGATGGATCAAATGTCCAAATTGAATTAAGCAATTACTTCAACTACTGCTAATCTAATCGAGCAAGACATAATATCCTGAACAGGCTGAACTACATAAGCCATAAAAATCAAATTAACCACAAAGAAAAAAAATTATTAAAGTTGTTCACAGCTGCTTGTCATGAAACTTTTTTTTATGGGTTATTGAAGTTGTCCTGACATACAGCCCCAGCCTGTAGCGCAGGGAAAATACAAGTTCCGGTTGTTTGTTTGCAGCTGTTGTCATGTAAGCCTGAAAAATATAAACTAAATAAAGCACGAATGAAGCTCTAATCGTTCACAAGAAATTTGTCACTTTTTCAGTAGATACCACAGGATTGTCCCAATCAGCGCTAATCTCAAAAATTGATACCAGATTGCCGGGGATTTTATTCTATCCCAGTATCCCAGACCGAATTCGATCGCCACTGCTAAAAATTACATACTAAACCGCTGCTAATAAATTAAACTACAAGACCGATTCGAGCTTCTGTTAGTTACCCACAATGGAAACAAAGAAATAATGGCCTAGAAATCCCAAGGAAAAGAATACCAGATTCCAGCAGCGAACTGTTGCAGGGATCGATGTGGAAGAAACGAAGAGGAAAGGAAACCTAAATCCTGAAAGCGAAGAGGAAGGTACAGAGAGGAGGGCACTGCAGCTTACCAGGTAAGAAGAACAGATTGGGAATCTCTCGCAAGCCTGGCCGCCGCTGGGCTGGACCGCAAGCTTGCAGCGGCGGGCACGCGACGCCGGCTGGAACAAGCGGTCAATGGAAAGGATGGAGAAATACACGTCAATTTGGATAGAGCCCCTAGGTTTCACGGATATTTCTTTCTATTCGCCATCTGAGTCTACCGAAGAAATATCCTGTACAATCATATATATATATATATATATATGTATATGTATAATCAAATAATATATAGATAATAATATATATCTAATTTATATCTAACATTGATCATGTTTTTATGTTTAAACCCTCCCACCTCACCCTCCATCTCTTCTCTCATTGTCCCTAAAATTTAATCGAACACCCCTATCAAGAATACATTTGGATATAAATTAGATGCTTTCAAATCTTTGTATTATTACACTTACACGTATATAGATAATTATGCAGAATATGGCCCCCTATCTATTCTATTCTAGTCCACGCGCGCACGGCACGCTGGTCTGGACACATGCATGGATGTGACGGAAGAGATGAACATGCAAGGCAGGCAGCGTGAAGCAACCAAAAACGACTCTGTCATGTGCCGCACGGAATCATGGGGCATTTCCACTTGATCGCTTTCGTCACTAGGGTGAAAGTGGTCGCGGGCTGCCCGCTTACTCCGCTTATTTTAATGTTTGCATATACACCAGCGAACCCACACCATTAATTTCATTTGGCTGCCTCGGGCTTTGAATTCCACGAAACCCACTCAGGTCCGCTTCTCGCAAGACCGTCTGCCTTTCTCCAGACTCCGATTCTTCGTTGCTTCACCTTACGCATAACTCCGAATTCGCCGACTCGCCACATCTCACTTCTTTCGCTTTCATGCAACTCACGCGCCCTTCTCCTTTTCCTCGTCTTGGCGCGGCCTCCTCCTCCTCCTCCTCCCCTTCTTCCCCTCCACTTCTCTTCTCGAGCCGCCGCTTATGGCTGTGAAGGAACCTGACCTCTTTTCGACATCGCCAAGAAGGCCAAGGGTACCTCCTCCTCTGCTCTCTCTCTCTCGCCCCCTCTCCCTCCCTCCCTTTAATCGACATCAGCAAGATGGCCATGGAGGAATTTGATCGGTCTTTTTCATTTGGGTTTTTGTTATACATCAGAGATCTGGCTTGACGAGAGGACTTTTTGATCGGTCTTTTTCATTTGGACAGTTTGGTTGGTGGTACTCGCTTTTTACCCGGCTATTCACGTTGATGTCAGGCAATTTAGCGGCTGGTGGAAAGGAGTTGTAGTCATCATAAACAACATTTCAGCTGATAGCTTGCAAGTATACTTTCCAGGTGCTATTCCTTGCTGAGATGATGGTAGCTTGCAAGTATACGTTAGTGTGTTCTTTCTTACATTCATTGTAGTATACTTACTGGTTGGCTGCTCTGCTGTTTGTTTAGGATGAACTTGCATTTTTTTCCTTTGTTTCTGTCAGCTTATTCATGTAGCTTGTCGGTTGGGCATGTTCTGAGCGTTCAGTCTTTTTTGTTTGTTTCTTGGTTTGGGTGATTAGCCCAGGGTCGTTATTAAGCTTGTTTTGCAATAAGCCAGCGTGTGTATGCATATCAACCGATAGCTAGAAGTCAGTTTGTTGTCGGTTTTGTTAGCTGAAGTAGTGGTCTGTGCGTGATCTTGATTTAATCGGATCTGGCATGATTTTTGTAACAACTTTTGTAACTAATCTGACCTTGATATTATAAATAGAGATAAGCAGAAAACGCCGGAATTAAGCCGCACCAACATCTCTTCGTGATTGCTTCCAAATCACTAAACTTCAGAAGTTCTGTTTTCATAGTTTAGTTCTCTGTTCTGTCTTTTCTTCGAAGCTGGCATATAGGCCAGCCCTAACAAGCGATGCTAATTAGATAATCTCGCTAAGAGATGATAACTTGATAATCAAGCAAACAACTAAGGATAACTAGATAAGGAGAAGCTGCCAGCTTAGTGGTTGGTGCCAGTGGCTCCTTGAGCCAGTGCTGCACCCCCTAGCTTGGACCAGCGCTGATACTTGATACCCCACATGACAAGAAATATGTTTAGAATTAAGAGATATATAAAAGAACATATTATGAGATTTGTTGCTTCTCACCTCATCCACTGAGCTGTAATTGTCTGGTATAAATTTCGCCTGCCGTTTGTCTTGGCTTTTTTCCTTGGAACTTCCAGACGGAGCATGAGCTTGATGCCAATGCTTGTGATGAGTTCTTTCACCCCACATTATCAATAATGATCTGCAGAACTATATAAGTTTTCTATGCATTATGAACTTACACACAAACGAAACTCCTTTTGCGATTGAGAAATACACCACATGTAGTTTCAAAGCATTACACATAAGAAAACAGGAAGAAAGCTGAGAGAGCAATCAATTACATCTAATTAAATTTTTCTGTGATAACTAGAAAAGTTAGCAGACCTACGGATTTCCTCATCCTTTCGTGGGTGAGAGTTCACACTGGAAAGTTGTGATCTAACAGGAACAGGTGAAGCAGAATAATTTTTATCTGCAGAACTTGTGATCTAACATAACAGGAAAGTGGATTTTAGATCCTAACAAAACGTTGCATTATCACTTATCTCAGGGGAAGGGATGTCGGTACTGCACCACAAATAGTATGGTGCTGGAATCTGCATCAAACAGCATTCCATCTGATGGATTCATCAACTCTAAACCAACAGCTATGACGTGGATCTTGATTTACAATTGCAGTAGAGTTAGCACTTAGCACTAACCTTGCAAACTACAAGATTTCCTGCCCCTTAACTCTGTTCTACAATCATAGGAAGGCCAGTTCAAAAGGGAAAATATACTACATAGGGAAAAAATTATAACCTGCTTATAAGAATCATTTTTATCAGCAGAACTAGAAATTAACAAAGTGCAAGATACCTTGGGCCTCTTCTATTATGCAACTACATAGTAACTGGCTAAACAAATGGAACATAAAAAAGAACTCTAGATGGATCAAATGTCCAAATTGAATTAAGCAATTACTTCAACTACTGCTAATCTAATCGAGCAAGACATAATATCCTGAACAGGCTGAACTACATAAGCCATAAAAATCAAATTAACCACAAAGAAAAAAAATTATTAAAGTTGTTCACAGCTGCTTGTCATGAAACTTTTTTATGGGTTATTGAAGTTGTCCTGACATACAGCCCCAGCCTGTAGCGCAGGAAAATACAAGTTCCGGTTGTTTGTTTGCAGCTGTTGTCATGTAAGCCTGAAAAATAAAAACTAAATAAAGCACGAATGAAGCCCTAATCGTTCACAAGAAATTTGTCACTTTTTCAGTAGATACCACAGGATTGTCCCAATCAGCGCTAATCTCAACTATTGATACCAGATTGCCGGGGATTTTATTCTATCCCAGTATCCCAGACCGAATTCGATCGCCACTGCTAAAAATTACATACTCAACCGCTGCTAATAAGTAATAAATTAAACTACAAGACCGATTCGAGCTTCTGTTAGTTACCCACAATGGAAACAAAGAAATAATGGCCTAGAAATCCCAAGGAAAAGAATACCAGATTCCAGCAGCGAACTGTTGCAGGGATCGATGTGGAAGAAACGAAGAGGAAAGGAAACCTAAATCCTGAAAGCGAAGAGGAAGGTACAGAGAGGAGGGCACTGCAGCTTACCAGGTAAGAAGAACAGATTGGGAATCTCTCGCAAGCCTGGCCGCCGCTGGGCTGGACCGCAAGCTTGCAGCGGCGGGCACGCGACGCCGGCTGGAACAAGCGGTCAATGGAAAGGATGGAGAAATACACGTCAATTTGGATAGAGCCCCTAGGTTTCACGGATATTTCTTTCTATTCGCCATCTGAGTCTACCGGAGAAATATCCTGTACAATCATTTATATATATATATATATGTGTAGATGTACAATCAAATAATCTGAAGCATCTAATATATATCTAATACTGACTGCTGTTTTTATGTTTAAACCCTCCCACCTCACCCTCCATCTCTTCTCTCACTGTCCCTAAAATTTCTTCGAACACTTTTTATCGAGAGTCGGCACGGATATAAATTAGATGCTTTAAATCTTTGTATTACACACTTACACGTATATAGATAATTATGCAGAATATGGCCCCCTATCTATTCTATTCTAGTCCACGCGCGCACGGCACGCTGGTCTGGACACATGCATGGATGTGACGGAAGAGATGAACATGCAAGGCAGGCAGCGTGAAGCAACCAAAAACGACTCTGTCATGTGCCGCACGGAATCATGGGGCATTTCCACTTGATCGCTTTCGTCACGGATGCCACGATGAATTGATGATCAGCCATCGATTAAAAAAAATCCATGGATGTGTACTTTATATGTATAATCATATAGTTTTGTGTTTAAAACATCTTAAATCTAACATGTAGCCTAGGTTTGAAATTTGCTAAAAATGTAATATAAATAATTCAAGTAAGGTCTTATATTATGAATAGAATAACTGAGCCTCATAGGATATTGCATGTAAATAGTTTAAAATAGCTCAAATTTACTAACCGAGAAATATATACCGATAATTTTTCGATTTTTTAAGTTGCCAATGTATAACCGATACTTCTTCTGGATACGTCTGTCTTGTCGCCGATGATAGGATTGAGATATTGGAGATGAACCCACAGCACAACGCTTCGATGGGAGCCGAAAGTTGAAACGGGACGTCTTTCTTGCCCTTTTTGCATCTATCCGTTCATCTTTTTCCATTTCTTGCAAAACAATTGTTGCATTGCTTTCGGTGCGATGTGGTAGACATTTTGTTGCATCTGCCATCTCAATCTGGCATTTGGGTCTGGTGTACGTAGTCCTCCATCATGTAATGTATACTATATATTAAAGTGGTGAGGATTGAAGGCCAAAGACAGGTGCCACGTCACTAATCTCGTGGAAAGCCTCTTTGAAAATTTGAAAATTGTGTTTAGGTCTTTTTGCCAGTTTTTTTAATAAAATAGACCAAAAAAATAAAATTACATTTAGGTCTTTACGTAGTTTACATTTAGATCCTCCTGATGGTTTTTAGTGAAATAGACCTAGGAAAAAATAGATTGCTATAGATCTCTTTACAGTTTACATTTGGCTCTTGTCAGCGGTTTTTAGAGAAACAGACTCAAAAACAAAAATATGTCTCGACAAAAAAACATAGATTCATCGAAGGTTTATAGCAGCCCACGGATTCGCCGACGGGGCCTAGCGCCCTTTTAAAAAAAACATGAAAACTAAAAATACATAAAAGAAAGGCAGCCGCGGTTTTATAAAAAAATTACAGATTCATCGAAGGTTTATAGCAGCCTATGGATTCGCCGACGGGTCCTAACCGCGTTTTTCTAAAAAAAAAACACAGATTTGTCGAAGGTTTATAGCAGCCCATAGATTCGTCGACAAGTCTTAACGACCCATTTTTTTAAAAAAAAATACGAAAACCGAAAATACAACTACATTTCCCAAAATACGTAAAAAAAATAGATGCGATTTTCTAAAAAAAACACAGATTCGTCGAAGGTTTATAGCTGCCCATAGATTCGCCGACGGGTCTTAACCGCGATTTTCTTTAAAAAAAAACATAGATTCGTCGAAGGTTTATAACAGCCCATAGATTCGTCGACCAAATTTTCCAAATTTGACATGTTACATCATCATACGCGACACAGCGTAGCGCGTTACTCTGACTAGTGATTTATTATATATCTCGCTGACGGTGTATTAGAGACATAATAGCTAGTACGAAAGCAAAGCCTCTCCTAGCTACCTAGTTCCTTGCAAATTCTGAAAACAAACCGGATAGATTCAATAAGAGACCAGTCCCTGTAGTCTCAAAAAGAAAAGGGGAACAAAAAAATGTTTGGCAAGGCACCTACTCTTCTAATTAAGCGAGTATCATATTACTATTTTCATTCTTTCGAGAAGAAAGCACGAATGATGTTGGGCGGGTAACTTTCTTTGCCTGATGGTGCCGCGTGAGTCACGAAAGTGATGTATGTACCCATGTTCACCAAGTGGATATTGCAGGACTTCCCAGTTTTTCGTTTGTTATACCACTGTTAGGTATGTATAATGGTATCTGTTAACTGTCTGTAAGACTATATTATATAAGGATTTTAGATGATGTGGAGAAAAGAGAAGAAGCAGAGAGAAAACTGCTATCTACTATTTAACAGACGGATTTATAGTCAGTTTTCTATTTTATGTGTCGTTATATAGACAATCTGTTAATTGAATAAGAGACTATTACAGATAATTATATAGATAATCCATTGTATAAGTTACTTTTAGTATTATCTCCGATAATATAAAGATATATTACAGATAACTACCGTTTATATCACTGTCCATACTCAAGGTACTCTATCCATTTCAACGTCTTCAACTTACGTGCGCGACGTGTGTTGCAGTACATGTTAGCAAGTCTTGGCAACTTCAATTGGCTTGGTATATATTCGTTCTTGTGTAATTTTCACTATGCCAGAATAATTCGATTTGTCCTTAAAGAAAACCAGAGATCGCTTATATGGTACTTCCTCCTATCACAAATATTTTTAAATATATGCAATCAAATTTGTGAAACTTTAATTATATATATCATTTTAAAAATTTAGATCGAAATTATGAAAATCATATGTGTATATATGTCTCAAAAATATTTTCATAATATTATAATTTTATTTAGTTTTATAAATATACTACAATATAAATTAATGGATTAAAATTACATTTCCGACATGTATTTGTGTATGGAGGAGTAGTATACACATTTACACTTCAGATATCCGATAATTAGCTTCAACCTGTAACAGGTGAAAAGAGAAACGTAAAAAAGGAAAATCCAAAAATGAACAAGCCGACTAACCGAGCAATTGAAAAATACGCATCTAATGATCAGAAGTGAGAAGAGAAACAGTAAAAAGGAAAAATCCAAAAATGAACAAAGTTTCTGCCAATTAAGCGAGCGATTGAAAAACACACACATCTGGTGATTAGAAGTGAGCAATAACCGTTAAACGGTAATTACGACAAAAATGAAAAAAAAAAACTCACGCCCGGTGGGACTCGAACCCACAATCGCCTGATTAGAAGTCAGACGCCTTATCCATTAGGCCACGGGCGCATCGCTGATTTGGCAAGCAAAACAATTAAAATATATGTTACACATCTGGAGCAAGACATTCAACGACAGCCTCAGCAGATTTTTTTAAAAAAATGATACGCCAATTTCTTTTTTTACAAAAAGCATACCTCTATCCAACCTATCTTGTCACGGATTGAATTGACTAACAGATTATTTTATCGTAGATTTGTTTGGTTGACAAGTTTGTGGCTTTAGATCTATCGTTAGTTCATTTCACGACAAATCTTCTATTACTATTTAAAATCTCGATAGAAATATATTTTTATAAAAATGATTTGGCTTATTTTATATTTGTAAAATTATTTTAAAATTTGTATTATTTAATAAAATTCAATCTGAGCGACGTAGCATCTTAACAAAATCTGCTTATGATTATATGATCACGACTCTCCTCTTCCTTTATCAGTGACTTAGGGCACTCCCAATGGATGATGTCTATAATAGTGTCTATCACCCATTGTAAGTTCAACATTCATTAGTTATGGTTTTGGTGTTAATGACAAATCTAATATTGTGATTATCCATTAATGTGATTTTATTATTAATGACAAATCTTATATCAAGACTAACTTGTTTATTTAGAATATCTTTGATTAGTCTCATCGCATTGAAAAATGGAAAACCTAAGGTATGTTTGCATATTCATTCTAGTATTAGTTGCATACTTTGGAGTCAAGTTGAAATACGAATGTCCCCATTTTATTAACCACAAAACGTGCATCATGTTCCCAATCCATATATCACATGGATGCACATACTTAGGGGGAGTTCGTGGTTTAACTTGATAGTTTCATTGTATTGATCGATTCTTTATTGATACATATAAGGATCAAGACAAAAGAAACTAAATCCTTGAGTATATATTTGAATTGCCTAGTTATAAGTATACTCATGGTAATATAGGATATACTCCAAGTAATCAAAATTGAATATGTGCATATTATCTCCAAGTCAATCATATTTATGCACATATACATGTGGGGTGTATTCTATAGTTGATGATCTAGAGTAATGATCATTTCCATACAATTTACATATAATGGATCATTACTTTCCATCAACATGAGTATATGAAAACTTGTGTAATTAATATATACTCATATCAATTTAAATGATAATTTAAATTGAGTTCATTTGTCTTATTAATCATTAACTAACACTTCATCATGAGTTGATGGTGCTCCGTGATTAATTGAGGACAAATGAATAGTTCTTAAGTATAATAAAGCATGAGTTGCATTATTGTACTTAAGACACATAAATCATTTCTATTGATTTAGGGTTGTGCTCAATTGATCTAGAGGCATCCATTATGTGTTAATGGAGTGCAAGAGATAATTGAGACAACCATGCATCTTGGACTAACTATTTTATGAGTTGTGATTGAGTTAGGTCCAAAGATGGATGAGATGATGAGAACGGGACAAGGACGGCATCATGAGTTGATGGGCGCCAAGAGTGGATCCCAAGAGGAGTCGAGTAGAGATCCCTGGGAGTATCAAAGTGATGATCATAAAGACCCCAAAGGATTGCTTGTGTGCGAAGGTATAACTAGATAGGCTAAGGACTTTGTAGTCTTTGAGTCTAAGGTTTTTATCGCCGTGCTATTAAGAGGGATCGTTCCCTAGCTTGAGCTTCATCATGTGTTGGTGATCTCATTCCGCGTTCACTCGAGCTCAAACCATTTGAATTTGGTTTTTGCATGAGGGTTAACCATTTGGCATGTGTTGCGAATAGGTTAAACTTATGGGTTGGATTTTGCGTGAAGTTCACTTTTGCATGTGTTGCATTAGTTGAAGCTTCACGTTTTGGTTCGCAAAACAATCTTTATAAAACCGTGTGGTTGCTTGGAGCTAAGTTTTGCATGTGTTGCAAAAGGAGAGAGCTCAAGCATGATTTGATGTTTGTGTGTTTGTATGGAGCTAGAGGCTTGCATGTGTTAAGTAGTAAAGAGCTCATACTGCGTGATTTGGTTTAGTTGATGTTTGGTTTTGGTGTGAAGTCGATTTGGTGTTGCATGGGACTAGAGAATTGTATGTGTTGCAATTAGAGTTCATGCATCTTGATTGATGTTGCTTGGAGCTAGACTTTTGCATGTGTTGCAAAGAGTAGTGCTCAAGCATGAAATTGGTTTATTATGTTATTTGCAAGTTCGTTGTCTTGCGAATAAACCGAGGTTTATGAGTCAGGAATCCCGAGAGCATGTGAGTGGGGCTTGCAACGGGTGTTGGCAAGTTGACCGGTCTTGTGTTGACCTTCACATGGCTAGGGGATTAATCTCATAAACTTCGAGTTTGATTTGCTTATCGTTTTGCAAATAGTTCTTGAGTCGATTCGCGAAATGCGTTTTAGCGATTTGGTTTGAATTCCTTGAGCATGGTTTGAATTGGTGCAAATGTGTTTTGCGTATGTATGATCATGTGTTGATCATCTTTGTGGCTCAAAGAATAAGTTTGGTTTTCGGAGAATCGGTTTGGAGTTAAATCGGGCTTTCTCCTTGTGGCTTCAGTACTACTAGGGCTTGAGTGATTAATACCATCAAGTCTTGATACTCACGGGTATTAGTTGCTTTGAGGTTTATTCGAGGAGTTTGTTTTGCGGTGTGTCTTGCAGTACTACAACTGGCCTGAAGTCAGTACTACCAGCGCCTCGAGGGCGAGTAGTACCGGTTAGTCTCACAGAATTAGCTAGTTTTGTAGCCATTACTACAATGAGGCGCTAATCTACCTTTGGTTGTTTTAGCCCAATTTGCCCCCAACGGCTAGTTTGGCATGGTGGCTATAAAAGGAGGCCTTGGGGTGTTGGGGCAGAGTTGTTCTTGTGTGTAGGAGTTGTGTGCATGTGTTGCTCTTCTCCACTTGCCTCTTGAGCTTAAGAGTGAGACTAATTGCATGTATTGCAATTAGGAAGTGATTTGAGAGCCTCTTGTGCATGTGTTGTACTTGAGGAGGCCTTGTGCATGTGTTGCACTTGGTGATCACGGGAGCGCGTCGTTGTGCTCGGTGAAGTTCAAGCGAGGAGCGGCTTATTACTCTTGGAGGTTGCCGACTCCTAGGCAGCGTGAGGCGTCGTCTTGGAGCTCTCGAGGTGTGAAAGCCCAACAAGTTTGTGAAGGTTCGGGTTGAGCCTACGCTGCGGCGTGAAACCACGACTAGTGGAAAGAGGCGGTGCTCGGCGGGGCCGGTCCGAGTGGTCGGGCTTGCCTCAACGTGGACTAGGGAGACCGGCAAGTCTCCGAACACCACGAAAAAACATCGGTTGTCCTTGTCTCTTTACATTCAAGTATTTACCTTTTGCATACTTAACAATTGCTTGAATGTATTAGAATTGCTTAGTATTAATTGATTGTTCAATTTAGCAATTCTAGTGTAGAAACTTAAATTTAGTTAGTGCACTAGTGAGCCTAGTTGATTTAGGCTTTAATTGTCAAAACCGATTTATCGCTTCCGCATATATATTTGATTAGGTTTTGACATAGGGGATGATTAGAGCGAATTGTTTAAGTGAGCGATCGAATTTCGTAAAACGCCTATTCACCCCCCCTCTAGGCGCATCCTCGACCCTACACCCATCACCTCAGATAGACATTACCATATAGAAATAGTGGTTTTCCAATAACAAGTTTCTATCAAATGTGTATTTGATACTCCCAATGCGAATATCCTCTCCCAATGCATACACTCTCTCTCAGCACGAAGCACAAGGTAGTTGTTAGACACTGCCTTTTATCCCAGTGGTATTTTTACTTGTTTCTAGTTGTTTCTAATGTATTGATCTACGAGTTTAAGTGGTGTCACATGCAAGACACTGCTTTCTTCTCTCAGTTCCTTTACTACCCCTCCAACTCATCCAAAATATGGCATGGCATGTTATTTATTATCTATAGACACCGCTGAGATGTACCATTAGGAGTGCCCTTAGTACATTCCATTTTCCATTCTTCATCAGATTCATTTATTCGTGTGAATTCAACTAAATGCATCATTTGATAAAAACTAATATTAATTAATAGGTTTGTCTCATACCTTATTCCTGGGAGGCTGTGATACATTACTTACGGATCAACGGGATGAAACCGACCTGGACATGGAACACGCATGTTGATTTAAAGGCATTTAGCATTTATTTTGTTGTAACTGAGTAGGGATAAATTAGAAAGATATAGGATAAATATGAATAGTACTCCCTTCGTTTACAAACATTTGTCATTTTGGACATAAATACAGTTAATTTTTTAAAACTTTGACTGTTAATAGCTTTTTAAATATTTAAATTGGATATACGAAAATCATATGTGTAGATTTATCTCGAAAATTACTTTCATAATATTATAATTTTATTGGGTTTTATAAATATATTATAATAGAAATTAGTGGTCAAAACTCAAAACTATGTTTTGGAGACCGTGTTGATGTCCAAAACAACAACTATTTGTGATAGGAGGGAATAAAGGATAACTCAAGTACTATAATTATTAATGTTAAATAACCAATATAATTATTAATGCTAATTGACCACAGAGCATGATTATTAAGGTTGTGTTTGGTACAGCTTCAGCTTCACCAAAACCCCTGGAGCTAGAGTTGTGGGCATATTAAGAATATTTAGGTGGGTCATCTTATTTATATTTTAGACTAAAAATATAAACTTAATTCACTTTATTTTAGCCTACAAGTTTTCAAATCTAAGGTGAAGCTATAGAGCTCTATCAAACAGGACCTAATTCGGCGACCTTCTAATTCGACTCTACATCATTTACCTCAGATAGATTTCAACACTAAGGAGTGAGCTCAACTTAGTTGGCAAAAGGCGCTGGTGAGTGCCTCACTCGCCCAAGTTCGAGCTCCGCTCGACCCGCGTGCTCGCGAGGGCAAGGTGCAGGCGCGGTGCGTGTGTGGGATGTGCGTGAGTGGGTGTACGTTTGTAGCTCAATTGTTATTCTTCTTCTTTAATAAATACCAGTGCTCTAATCAATTTAAAAAAAAATAGATTTCGACACTTATTTCTATTTATATCATGTATATGGTTTAAAAGTCAAAATGGTTACCATGTAAAATTAGCCGAAACGTGAACAGAATTGGTCAATGAGGGTACGATCTACGATGCAACAATATTGCGATTAGGAAAGTAGTTAGTATTAAGGGTCTATTTGTTTCAGCTTTAGATTCTCTAAAAGCTGATTCTGAATTATGGTTGTAGAGAAGCTGATTCTTAAAAAATCGAAATCCAAAAGCACATATAAAATAGATTGTTGATTCTAGTGTATATAGATGAGCTGGATTGTGAAAATCAGATTCTAGAATCAGTCAATCAGACTATCTATGTTTTATTCTACTTTTAGGTTTAGAATCCAGAATTAAAACGGCCACTAAGATGACGTGTCGCGTTTATCTTCAACGTGCATAAGAAGAAGGCGGGAAGCTCTCTTGCCTCTGCCACGTCATCTCCTCGGCTCCACCTCCCTCCCTTAGCCGCCTCTATAAATATACCCCCTCCCCGGGACATTTCCACTACCCAAATCACTCCGCAAAAGATCCTCGTGCTATAGATGCTTCCAGAAGTTTCGAGAGGGCTCCGCCTCGAGATGGCGTCGGGACCCGCATCACCCATCGGCCCTCGACGAGCGCTGCGCCGTGTGTCGCGGCGACATGTCCGTCCTTCACCAGGCCAACTGCTCCTACTGGTTCTGTGGTAATCACCATCGCCACCTTGCCCCTCCTCTCCCCGAAATTGTCAGGAGTTGGAAGGAAGACAGTTCAAATTTTGGTGCTAGCTGGAAATCTGAGTTTCGGCACTAGTCGGCGAGCAAGAAGGAACTTTATCGAGATGGCTTAAGTGGTAATCAACGGTGGAGAAACACTGAGATCAGCGACTGGAATCATCTAATGGCTATTTGACCACCAACAGTAATTGCTGAAAAGAAGCAGATCCGATCGTTGTCGTTTTTCTTTATCTTTATGCTTTTGTAACAAACTCTGATTTGGTTGTTGCTTTTGCGTACTGTAATCTGAACTGGGTATAAAACTCAGAGCTGAATGGAAGAAACTACTTTCCCCATTATCATCTGATAGCATATTATCATAGTGTAGTTTTTTTTCGTGTTTTGGTGCTGGTTATCTGAATGCGATTGGGACTATCTGAATGCTCTTAGCTATTAGACCAAATCCAGGTCCTGACATTTTGGTATCAGAGCGAGGGTGATTCTTGGCGAAGGTGACCTGATTTGCGTGTTGAAGAGATGGAGGTTCAGGAGGAGATTGAGAAGATACAAGCCGATCTGGTGAGTATGAAAACTGATATGGCGGAAATCAAAAGTTTACTGATGGGAAGATCTTCACAAAGCACTGGTCTGTTGGATCAGGTGAGTCCGGCTATACCTCTAGATGGAGCTCATCGCACTTCCTCTGTAGAATCGAGCAGATTTGGGGCGTAAGGGGTGTGCGCAGGAATCTCTATGGAAGCATCGGGGGTCATCGATCATCAACTTACTGGTGACACTATGCCACCCGTATTTACTTCAGCAGTCCGGACATCTTCATATCCACAAGTGAGACCATCTGTTGGGAGTGGGTATTCATTTTCGTTTTCACCTCAAGTAACCCAGTCGGTACCGTTTGGATTTCAGTTTAGGCAGGGTGGTTATTCGGTACCTGGGTATTTCCATCTGGCTATATCACAACCGAGTTCCCAAGGTGTAGGGCCTGGTCTTATGGGCAACTTCCAGAACTTACATTTTCCGGTGTCCATATGGTTGATCATCAGAGGCAAACTGATAGTGAGGATAATCAAGGTCATCATCAATATGCCGAAGCTGTTATCAAAGGACCCAAGCTGGAGTTATCGGTGTTCTCTGGGGATAATCCACTTGGATGGTTGGATCAATGTGAAAAATTCTTTGAGATGGCAGGCACTCCAATGGAGCAGTGGGTTAACTTGGCTATGGGGCATCTGACAGGCAGGGCGAACACGTGGTTTCGTGGTACTGGGATTCTTTGGCAATCGCTAAATTGGCCTCAGTTCAGTGCAATCTTATGTGATCGGTTTTCTGATGCTAATGCTCATGAGGCGGTGGAGAAATTGCAAGGTGTGAAACAGCTTAGCACAGTCAGCAAGTATATTAATTACTTCGAAAAGTGTGTTGAACTTGTCAAACGAGATCATGCTTATTTACAAGAGAATTACTTATTGAGTTGTTTTATTGGAGGACTTAAAGATGAAATCAAGTACTCGGTTAGCAGTCATCAACCAAAGGGGTTTATTGAAGCATACTAGGTATGCCAAAATTGGAGAGAAGGCTGCGTTGGCTAGGAGGAGCAGTTATACCAGTGGAACTTCTAAGCTGAAAGCGGTGGGAATTCAAAGAAACCCCAACCCAGTCAATGCCAAAGAAGAGAAGAAGGATATCCCACCAGGGAGACAGGGGGTAGACAGGTCAGAACTTGCTGGCATTGTAATGAAGAATGGACTCCTGAGCATAACCTACAATGTAAAGTGAGGAAAGCGCTTCATGCCTTAATATTACGGGAAGAAGCAAATGATCAGGAATTGGTTGAAGAGGAGCTTATGAATGAACCTGCTGGAGACGTTACCACCCCTGATAATCCTGAGGAGAATGAGAAAGAAGAAACACAAGAACAATTGATGCTGGTGTCGCTATATGCTGCTCATGGTGCGAGTGGAACATTCACGTTCTCTCTGATGGTGAATGTGCAAGGGAAAATGGTTATTGCTCTTGTTGACAGTGGGAGTACACATTCTTTCTTGGATTACGATTTTGCTATCAAGTCTAGTTGTCCTTTATGTCCAATACCTCTCAGTAAGGTGGCAGTAGCTGGAGGAGGGATGCTTAGTTCGGATGCTGTGGTGAAACATCTGTGCTATGTGATACAAGGTAATATATTTAACACAACCTTCAGGTTGTTGAAGTTAGGAAATTATGACATGATACTAGGAGCGGATTGGTTATATGAATACAGTCCGATTGAATTGGATCTCAAGGGGAAGTGGCTCATTATTAACAAGAATGGACAACAAGTCCGATTTAGTGATTTCACACAGCCGAAGGTTAACTATCTGTTAAAGGCAGAGCAATTCCAGAGATTGGTACCAAGGAGTGTTAATGGTTTTCTGATACAAGTCAATTCCATGGATGGGGAATCGTTTGTGCATACTAAGCCGACTGATCCAAGAATAGAAACTATTCTAAGTGAGTATGCAGACGTATTTAAGGAACCGACGGGGTTGCCGCCAAGACGTGATTACGATCATGTGATCCATTTAAAACCGGGAGTGGAGCCATCCAATTTGAGGCCATACCGTATTCTACATCACCAAAGAACTGCCTTGGAGGAAACCATTAGGGACATGCTAAAAACTGGAGAAATTCGGCCGAGCAGCAGCCCGTACTCTTCGCCCGTGGTGATGGTTCGAAAAAAGATGGTGCATGGCGGACGTGTGTGGACTTCCGGGAGCTGAATGCAATGACAATTAAGAATAAATTTCCCATGCCGGTGATTGAAGATCTGTTAGATGAGCTTCAAGGATCAACCATCTTTTCAAAATTGGATCTTCGGTCGGGATACCATCAAATACGGATGAACGAAGAGGATATTCCGAAGACTGCCTTTAAAACTCATTTAGGCCATTACGAGTATATGGTCATGCCCTTTGGGCTGACGAACGCACCACCAACTTTTCAATCTTTGATGAACACGGTGTTTGAAGAGCATCTGAGGAAATTTATTTTGGTGTTCTTTGATGACATACTTGTTTATAGCAAGGATATTAGTGATCATTTACAGCATCTGAGGCTGGTGTTGCAACTATTAAGGGATCATCAATTGGCGGCCAGAAGGAACAAATGTGTCTTTGGAGTAAATACTATTGATTATCTGGGGCATGTGATAAGTGCTAAGGGGGTGTCCACATATCCGAAGAAGGTGAAGGATGTACTGAATTGGCCTGTTCCGGACTCGATGTCTAAACTCAGGGGTTTTCTTGGGCTCACAGGATACTATCGGAGGTTTATCAAGGGATATGGGATGATTTGCCGGCCCTTATTCGATCTGCTGAAAAAGAATGGGTTCCAGTGGGGTCAAGAGCGCACGACGGTTTTTGAAGAGCTGAAAAGAATCTTGACCACTTGTCCCGTTTTGGCTTTACCTGACTTCACTAAGCCATTCCATATAGAGACTGATGCGAGTGAAAAGGGCATTGGAGCTGTACTCATGCAGTCTGGCCGACCCATTGCATACTTTAGTAAGGCACTTGGACCACGAGCTGCTGGGAAATCGATCTATGACAAGGAAGCAATGGCCATTCTAGAATCTTTGAAGAAATGGAGGCATTACTTATTGAGTAACAAGGTGATTATCAAAACAGATCAACAGAGTCTGAAATTTATAACTTCTCAGAAGTTGGTAGAGGGAATTCAACACAAGTTAATGCTGAAATTACTGGAATTTGATTTCCAAATCGACTATAAGAAGGGTAAAGAAAACATGGCTGCTGATGCTCTCTCTAGAATGTATTGTGCCACTGAAGAAGATAGCCAATGTGCTGCCGTCACTTATGTAATTCTGGAATGAGTTGCAGACGTCAAGACTAGCTATGAGCAAGATGACAAGATAGCCAAGATCATCAGTGCGCTGCTGACTGATGATGAGTTGAGGAACAAATACAAACTGGAAGCTGGTCTTCTCAAATACAAAGGCAGATTATACATTGGGGCTCATGGTAATTTCAGAATTACCTTGATTGATACTTTTCATACTTCGGCAATGGGTGGTCATTTCGGAGTTAGAGCTACTTATCACAGGCTAAAAAGAATCTTTTATTGGCCCAAGATGCGGAGGAATGTTGAGTACTTTGTTAGAGAATGTCCGGTATGTCAACTGACTAAGGCTGAGCATGTTCAGATACCTGGTTTGCTAAACCCTTTAGAAATACCGGAGATGGCATGGTCCCATATATCCATGGATTTTATAGAGGGGTTACCCAATTCCAAGGGAAAAGAAGTCATCATGGTGGTGGTAGATAGGCTGACGAAATACGCCCACTTTGTGGCTCTTTCTCATCCTTACTCGGTTCAACAGATAGTGCAAGTTTTCATGGACAACATCTTCAAATTACATGGCATGCCTATTGCTATCATTACTGACAGAGATCACATCTTCACTAGTCGGTTATTTCAGGAAATATTCAGACTGCTCAAGGTGTCTCTCCGTTTCAGTACTGCTCACCATCCTCAAACTGATGGGCAGACGGAACGTGTTAACAAGTGTCTTGAAGCATACTTGCGCAGCATGGTATTCCAAGAACCGAAAAGATGGCTGAGTTGGCTAACAATGGCAGAGTGGTGGTATAACACCTCTTATCACACTGCATTGAAGATCACTCCTTTTCAAGCTTTGTATGGATATCCGCCTCCTCACTTGGCAGAGTTCATCATCCCATGTAATGTGTCAGATGAAGCTAGGGTGACTGTTGAGGATAAAGAAGCCATGTTGAAGAAACTCAAAGTTAATCTAAGCCAAGCTCAGCACCGAATGAAAAAATTTGCGGACAAACACAGAACTGAAAGGAGCTTTAAGGTGGGAGACATGGTATATTTGAAACTTCAACCGTACCGACAAAATGCGTTTGGGTTGCGTGGCTCATTGGAACTGCGATCCAAGTTCTATGGCCCTTTCAGAGTGATGAGTAAGGTTGGAGCTGTTGCGTACAAGCTGCAATTACCGGAAGATGTAGGAATTCATCCAGTTTTCCATGTTAGCCAGCTAAAGCAACATAAGGGAGAGAGAGTCGCGCCACTGCCAGGATTGCCGTTGGTGGACTCTGAGGGTAGGATTAAGACTGAGCCAATGGCTATTCTTGACCGACGCATGATTCCCAGGAAGGGGATTGAGGTCACGCAATGGCTCATTCATTGGGTGAACTTACCAGTTGAGGACGCGACATGGGAGGATGCGAGTTTCATCCGCAGTACATTCCCAGAATTCAAGGCTTGAGGACAAGCTCTTGCTTAAGGGAGGGGGTATTGTCAGGAGTTGGAAGGAAGACAGTTCAAATTTTGGCGCTAGCTGGAAATCTGAGTTTCGGCACTAGTCGGCGAGCAAGAAGGAACTTTACCGAGTTGGCTTAAGTGGTAATCAACGGTGGAGAAACATTGAGATCAGCGATTGGAATCATCTAATGGCTATTTGACCACCAACAGTAATTGCTAAAAAGAAGCATATCCGATTGTTGTCGTTTTACTTTATCGATCGTTGTCGTTTTACTTTATCTTTATGTTTTTGTAACAAACTCTGATTTGGTTGTTGCTTTTGCGTACTGTAATCTGAACTGGGTATAAAATTCAGAGCTGAATGGAAGAAACTACTTTCCCCATTATCATCTGATAGCATATTATCATAGTGTAGTTTTTTTTCGTGTTTTGGTGCTGGTTATCTGAATGCGATTGGGACTATCTGAATACTCTTAGCTATCAGACCAAATCCGGGTCCTGACAACCCCCTGGCTCGGTTTCGTTGTTTGGTTTTTGGTCGCGTTTGAGCTTGGATTAGTGCGCGCTTTGGTTCCTCGGTCCGCGCCTGCGCTTCGTTGCGAATGGATCGAAGTATGTGTATGGGGTTTGCGTTTGAGTTGGTGGAAAGTTTTGTTGCATTTTATTGGATTCGGGTTGGAACTGGTGGTCCTATGCAGGGGCGGAGCCAGAAATTTTGCTTAGGAGGGGCCGATAGAACATGTTATTATAATTGGATGATCAATAAATGTAAATTCAATATATATAATCCGCTAGTCATAAATCATGTATGTACTAACTATTGGTAACACAACAAATTATGATTCATTGTAAACTAACCATTTTTATTTTTAGTCATACCCTGCTTGTCTATATATCATAGAAGTCATATGTCATAACCAAGGCTTGTATTGTAAATTATACGGTAATCTCCTTCTCCATATATATTATCAAACAATCTTTTAGAAAATGATCTCTCCTTTTATATTGAAGACTTGTCTTAAGTCTTAACAAGTTCCATTGTAGAAAATGCGCGCTCAATTGTTGCAGTTGAAATTAGTAGAGTTAGAACAATGCGAATTAGAGTACAAAGGAAAACGTATGCTAAGGGGAAAAAAATCTAGAATCGCAAGTTCAAAATAAAGGAGCATAAAGGAAAATAGAGAATATTATTAAGCAGAGTAAAAGTCTAATCATGCCATGCGTAACAGACTGGCAGGCCACCAGGCCATTGGCCAGCAAGGCCTACGGACCTGCTTGTGAACAAGTATTGCACCAACCATTAGTATTTTGTACTAAATAAACAAGTATACATAGTACATATAACATTTTCTGCTTTTTCTTTTGGGGGGGGCCATGGCCCCTGCTGGCCCCTCCCTAGCTCCGCCACTGGTCCTATGTATTAAGATGGATTACTTAGTGCTTGCTTTGGCAATGTTGTCTGCTTAGTTTACAGAAGTGCTGCTCGATTTGGTAGGTCACGGTGCATTTTCTCTGTTCGCGACTTCGCGTCCCTTGATTAGACTCTGTTCCGTTAATTTGGGAGTCGTTTGGTGTCGATTTGTTTGGAATAATTTGGTCATTAAATTTGGCAAATGATGCGGTGATTGATCGGGGTTTAGGGTTTTGATATATATCGAATTGCTTTATTTGTCGCTTCGGGGACTTCCATTCATGTGGGGCTAGCCACAAGGATCCATGCTTACTGGCACTAGTGCATTCGTGCAATATTTCCGTGTGATAAAGTGCCTCTGCCCAACATGTCAATTGCCAACGCTGGATATGCCGTGTTTGTTTTGCATGTTTTGGTTTGGTTCTAGACTTGGCTTTGTGTTTTGCTTTGCTCGTTCCACTGTTAGTTTGCAACCATTTTGCTCCTTGGACTCTTCATGAACAAAATCTCCATTATATAAACTAGTGTTCACCACTTTAGGCTAGCAATGTGGTACTATTGTTAGTGCATATGTCTCCTTATGAGGTGGGCCTTTGAGATTTTCTAGGATTTATTGTCTCAATTAAATGGGCTTAGCCCAAATAATCCAACATAAAGTGCCTCTGCCCAACATGTCAATTGCCAACGCTGGATATGCCGTGTTTGTTTTGCATGTTTTGGTTTGGTTCTAGGCTTGGCTTTGTGTTTTGCTTTGCTCGTTCCACTGTTAGTTTGCAGCCATTTTGCTCCTTGGGCTCTTCATGAACAAAATCTCCATATGCACTAAAAAAAAATCTCCACTGCCATTATAATTTGGCCATGCCATTGGTTTTAACAAAACACATGGTACCTGTATGTGTGCAGGGCATTGAATCGTGGGTGTCTGGCTCCATAGATCTGTCCTTCAGCCATGCGATCGCCCTGTTTGCCGTCATCTTATAACTCTGCTCGTACCTTCTGAAGTTGCTTCCCTACTGCGTGATGAACCAGAAATCGCTCCTGTTCTGGACCGAATTGAGCAGTACAATCGCCGTTTTGCTGGAGCTCCTCGCAATATGATTCAAGTAAACCTCTTGGCCATATCTTCTGTATACACACTTGTAAGTACTGGAGTGCCATTGCAATTTGAATTATATCATAACATGGTTATAAGCAGTTTGTACTAAATCCGCATATGTGTGCAATTCTACTAAAAGCAGCAACAACCACCCTTTGAAACTACTTAGACCCTGTTTGTTTCAGCTTAGGCTTTTTGGGTTTTAGTGTAAAGCTAGCTTTTTGGCTTAACGAGCTTTTAAGCTGTCTGCTTTTAAATCAAGACATGTTGTTTGGCATTCTGGCTTTTTGATGGGTTGGATGGTGTAGCTTATTGTTGGAAAGTTTGAAATACCCTTTAAGATTGTAAAAACTTTTCTTATGTCTAATACAAATGTTTCATACCTTTTTCGCCGAATGTCATATTGAAGAACATAGATTAATCTTGAGATCAAACTTCATTCTGAACATAATTATTTATCAACTTGAAACTCTTACTACATGGCAATTTTGAATTCTTATCAAACTAAAAATAGCATAGCAATTTTGAACTCTCGTCAAACTAAATAAAAACATATATTGAGGGGCTCGATGAGGCGGGTCTGGTCACCTTTTGTCGCGCTAGATCCAACCAACTCCACCCGCCTCCCACCGTTCCACCCTCAGGTCCAGCCGCCTCCACCCACGCCACACTGGATCTGATCGCCTCCTGCCGTGCTACGACCAGATCCGTTCAGCTCCACCTGCACCACGCCCGGACCCTATAGCCTCCCACTGCTCCAAGCTCAGGTTTGGCCGCCTCAACCCGCGTCGTGTCGGATCCAGGTCAGTGGAGGAGGAAAGTGGTTGGGGACATGGAGGAGGGAGGTCGGGGATGGCAGAGACTGGAGCGGCGGAGGGAGAAGGCATGTCGCACAGGGGAAAGAGAAGACGAGGAGAAATGAGGAGATGGGAGAAGGATTTTTGAGTTTATATGTAATTGCATTTGATGGGTAATTTTGGAGACTTCCAATGGTAAAAGATTATTTCATCCCAAAAAAACCCAAAAAAGCACCTCTCACCTGGCTTTTGGGTTATACTTATATAGAGGCTTTAGGCTTTTTTTAAACCCAGCTTAAAGTCAGTTGTTTGTTTCAGTTTTGACTTTTTTGCTTTTAAGCCGGTGAAAAAGCCGAAACAAACAGGGCGTTAGAAACAAATCTAGTGAATGTAGGTTAAAAATTTAAATGTCTACCGGAGGGTACAATTGAAACTTAAGTTGTTGGATGTGCTTTAGTCACAGCTGACTACTTGAGTGTTACTGTCAGAGACAATCTTGGTGATCTGATTTCATGGTGATACCAAATTCAAGTTCTAGAGCATAACTAGTTGTTGTATGTTATGGAATAGTGAAGACAACGAAGTCACTTGTTTTCTTTCCATTTGGAGCTGGGCGTGCTTGGAAATTGCTATACATAATCACTATTCGTACTACCTGGCAATTTATAGACATGTTCACCGCTGCAGATGCATGCTATATGTGAATCACAAGTCAAGAGCAGCAATATCATGTAAAAATGGCTAGTGGTTGTTCTAATTTTTGTATCATTAAATGAGAGGCAATGCTTTGCCATTTGCTGATACCTGTGTTTTGCAGTGGTTGCTGGACCAGCCCTTTTACATCTGGAGGATTCTGGCAGAATTCAGAGACCGAAGCAGAGCTGCTCCCTTGTTCTTCAAAGTCCAATTCACATTGGCAGTTTAAGTCCATCCGTTTGTCGTCCAATTCACGTTGGCAGTTAAGACCATCCATTTGTCCATTAGGCCAGTTTTGTCATCTTCATTTATCCTTCAATCTTATCGGGCCTGACATTAATTGTATAATGACACTTAGACAGTGGATAATTATATCTACTGCTGCTGTATGATTTCAACTAGAACCTGCATAATGTCAACTAATGTGCCAGCAAATTGATGACAGTACTCCAAAATCCCAATTAATTACTTCCATGGTATTCTGAGTCCTGACTTATAGATTAATAGTATACCAAATTAAAGTCGATCCGTCGGATGCTACACGGTGCACAGAGGACTTAGAGTGCACGTAAGTGCTAAACCCCCCGTTTCATAGCTCAAGTTCAGAAGCAAATTGCGATTGTAGGTGTGAGATTTCAGCATTGTTCTTTCTTGTAAACTTTCTTGATTTGCCAAATATGAGTTGACCTAATAATAATTTTCCTTGCTTAGAAGATAGGGCCACGGCCACGGCCCTCCTTACATCCGTGGTGGCTTCACGACGAGGCAGCGTCAGATCCATAGGTCGCCATTCCACTAATTTCCATGACAGCAGTTCGAGCACAGCCTCTCCCTCGGTACAAACCCATGGTTCTAACTCTGTTTCTGTGGAGAAATTGCATTTTCCTTTTCTTGGTTAACAGGAGCGGAAGCAGGCCTCAGCCCACGTAAAAGTATGTTAAAAAGTCAGTAAAATTACAAATTGGCTTAAGAAGTTGTGGCTTGAGCTTGGGCTGGCTCTGCCTACATCCTGTTCGTTTATGTCCAATTTGTAGGTTTGAGGCTCTTGAGATTGGAATGGTAGGATCTATAGGAGCTTGCATGCAGGTGCCTAATAAAAGATTGTTCAGTGATCTATAACCGCTTCAGTTCTTTTTTTTTCCGTTATGTCTTATTGATTGGCAAATTATCTCTAGAGAAGATTTCCGCTGCATGGTGATGTATGTTGTTTGCATTGCCATGGTAGCCGTTTACGTAGAGTTAGGCCCTGTTTGTTTCAGTTAGGGATTATGAAAAGCAGCTTTTAAAAGTTAGAAGGGTAACAAACAGCTAGCTTTTAATCTAGATTATAACAATCTGGAGGCCAGATTGTAGCAATCCCACAATCCACTCTTCCCCAGCTTTTTTTTTGCAAAAGACCACAATACCCATCCAACTTCAACCAAAATTACCCACCATTGCCCCCAGCTTTCCCCAACTTCAACCAAAATTACCCACCATTGCCCCCAACTATAATCTGGGTTACCAAACAACCATGAGCTTTTCTTAGATGGTTTCTTAGCATGCCATGTAGGATAAAAAACTTATGTGGCAATGAATTAATGCAGAGAGAGAAGGTTAGAGTTTCTTAAATTAGAAATGGTTTCTTCATTAAATGCTTTGGCTAAGAAACCATAAAAAACTGCATTGTGCTCTCCTCATCGTTTCTAAACATCAATTAATATACTATCTCTCCTCTAAGAAAACTACAAAAAACTGCATGGTAATTAATATTAGAAACAGTAGGTAGAAACTATGCATTGAGAGCCATTATTTCTAAACATCAATTAATACACTATCTCTCCTCTAAGAAACGATCAAAGAAATGATCCATTGAAAATGCCCTAACGATTCAGGTGTCTTTCGCTAGTTGGGGGTATTAACATCTTTCTTCATTTCATTTTTTTTCCTTCTCTCTTTCTCTTTGAATGTACACTAAAAATGCTCTAGGTTTATTTTGGTCCAAATAATCAAAACAAGCAGTTTGCTTGCATGCAGGGGCGGATCCACGGCATACCCTGTAGATTCGGATCAATATAGTCCATAATGCTGTTATTATTTTATATAGTCAGTTTGTGAAGGTCATAACTTTAGATTCGTATATCAGATTGAGCTGATTCTTGTTGCGTTAGTTTCAAAATTGAATCTAGTTTCTACAATTAAAATTTTAAATCAATCCAACGGTTGGATCTTCAGAAATTACTGTTTTAGTTAACATGTGTCAGTCTGTTTTTCTGAAACCGAAGCAGTTTTTTATAATTTGTTTAGGGGTGATTTGAGAATCAATAAAAATTTGTTTTAGCTTCCGCACAATCATTCACCCCCCTATGATTGCTATATTAATGTATATCGATCCTACATATGATTTGAGTGCAAGACTACTAATTGATTTATAGAGTAGAAACAAATATAATTTCAGGACTGGTCAAGTGTAAAAAGCATTTGGAGGAAATTGCTTGTCATGCCGAGTGATTGGAATCCCTTATTCACGAAGTCTTTGGAGGCGAAGATCTTAATGTTACAGTAGAAGCTTAGAACTCAATATTCAAGCGTAGTTGGCTTTAGATTTTGGAGTGTCGTGAGGTTTTAGGAATTTCAAGTTTCGCTTGTTTGGGAGTTTGGTTGAGCTAATCTCGAGGAGTTGTGATCCCTTTGTTTGAGTTAAGTAGGAGTATAGTTTTTACGTAATGGGTGTGCTTTCTTGCTATTCCGTATGTGTTTCAAAATTTCTCGTGGGGTTTTTGGGCTATGGTGGATGAAGTTTGTTGGGCATGTTATTGAACTCTTGCTTAGTTTCATAGAATGGATCCAGGGCATCTTTCTAATGTCCTTTTGATCTAAAAACAAATATAATTGTTAGTTTGTTAGAGACTAGAGAGTTGCTTGTTGATGTATTGCTTTTTTATTTGTAGAGTTGTTGAATTATGAAGAGGAATGGAGACATTGCATCTCTTTTTCGAAACATGCACAGAAAGAAGCTCTCATTTGCTTCATCTCTTTTCTAGAAACATTGAATCTCTTTTTCTGAAACGTTTATTAAGCGAGATATTTTCTTTCAAGTTGATGAAAATGATATAATCAAGAGTTTCATGGCTATTAGAAAGCGGAGGCCGACCAAACAAGAAAGACAAAAAGTAATATTGTTGTCGCCAGATATACGCTAGGGTACCCTCTCCACCGCATAAAGTGCGGTCCACGTGGCGCCAGCCTTCGGGCGGCGATCACGGCCCGCCAACGGCCGGTCCACGTGGCGCCCGCGGCAGTGGGCGAAGCACGCCCTTCTTTCGCCGGCGCCACCCACGTGGGCGGCGGAGCCATCGGGCGGCGATCACGGCCACGGCCAAAGCGTCGGTCCACGGCGCCGGCGAAAGGTGGCGAAACACGCCGCCGCCTCGCCGGCCACGGCCACGTGGCGGCCGGAGCCATCCAGGCGGCGATCACGGCTCACGGCCAGCGCCGGTTCGCGTGGCGCCCGGCGGCGAGTGGCGAAGACGCCTGCCGCCGGCGCCCGATCGCGTGGCGGGTGGCGGCGATTGGCGAGGCCGCCTGCGCCGCCCGCAAAACAGAAAAGTGGGCGCCGGGTAACCGCCTCGAAGCTCCTTCCGCCGCCGTCTGCGTGTCGAACAGCGAGCTGCCAGTGTGAACTTATCAAGAGTAAGGGTTTCGCAACAAGCCCATTCCTCCGACGCCTCTCACCTACTGTCACAAGGGGTCCCATCCCATGAACCGGGCAAGGGCACGCAGTAGGCATTTAATGAGGCCGGAGGCACGGACAAGACGAGAGGAAGCATTAAATGTATTTAGATCGAAGATGATGACCTCCTTGTACCTACCCGTTAGCTTTGGCCTATATAAGGGCCCTCGGTGCGTGGGGAAGGGGATCGGATCCTAGATCGGTCGACCAAGCAATACTAGAGAAAGCTAGCGGATGCGCTTGTAACTCGAGAACTCTGTACTGGTTTGATACACCCTATAAGAAATTTAGCAGGACGTAAGGTTATTACCCTTCTCACAAGGGGGCCCGAACCTGGGTAAAAAATCACTTGTTCTTCCTAGTTCGTAGGCGCCGAAATCCTCCGCGCGGGAGTCCTCTAGGGTTTTCGCCCCCTCGATTAGCCAGCCACGAAGACGCCCTCCTACCGAACAAAACCCGGTCAGAGATCACGGGCACTGTTCGTGGAATCTCGGCAAGCGAGGCGCGCCGGTAGGGGGCTAGTGGTTGGCTTTTCCGCTAACTCCCCGCGGACTTGGTGTTCGCGGTTGAAGCGTGCTCACGCATCGAAGATGGCGGATCCGCACACGAGATCTCGCGAGCGAAGCGACGACCAAGGCGCCTCCGGCCGTCGGCCGAGGAACCGCCGTGCCCGCCCTGCAGGTCGGCGCCGCCGCTCTCCGGAAGCGGTGGAGCGGCCCGTCGTCGTCGAAGTCGGCCATGGAGGCGCCACTCCGCCAGAACTTGCACGCCTGCGTTTCTCGACCACCCGGGTGGAGTTTGCGGGACTCTCCGGCCACTCCGTGGGCTGCGGCATCGCTGCCTCGTGGATCTGCCCGGCCGTAGGGTTTCCCGACGGTCGAGCGGAGCGCATTTCGGCGCTTAAGGCGCATGCGAGCGCTCTCGGGCCTCGAGTCGCCCTAACGAGAAGGGCCTGGCCAGTGGGCGGGGTCAAAGAACGGCGCGCCATCCGGTCCCGCTCCTCGAGGAACCGTGAGGACCTTCGCTCTCATCTCGACGAAAGCGCGCCAGCACGGTGATGACTTTTCGCGGTCGTCTGCACGCGCCATCCGGACCAGAGCGTCGCCATGGCAAGCAGTGGCGGCCGACAATGAGAGTCCCCTCGTGGCTTTCGCCTCCAGACCGGAGGAGGTCCACCTCCGACTCCTTGAAGAGCCGGCCTCGCGCTCCCTGCGCGTCCCCGGACCGGCTTCGATGAGCGCTCGGCTCCCTCTCTGGCGTCGGGTGCAGGCCTTTTCCGGCGGCTGCGCCGCGTGCTCGGCCGGACGAGTTTCGCCCGTGACCATAGAGAAATATGACGGCACCACCAACCCGAGGAGTTCCTCCAAATCTACACGACGATGGTGCGGGCGGTGGCGGATCTGAAAAGGTCATGGCCAACTACCTCCCAACGGCCTTGACGAAGTTCTCTGCCGCTCTGGCTGTGAATCTCCCGAGGGTCGGTGCACTCGTGGGGACGGTTGTCGACATTTTGTCGCTAATTTTCGTGGCTCCTTCAGCGCGGCCGGTGTGGAGGATGACCTCCATACCTGGAACAAGAAAGGGGAGTCGCTTCACGACTTCATCCGGCGGTTACACATCGCCGCAACACCATCCCCACATCTCCGAGCAATCGATCGTCATCGCCTTGAGGGGCGACGCGATCATAAGATGAAGGAGAAGATGGCCACCGTACCATCGGCTCAACCTCCGAAGCTTTTCTCCCTCGCACATAAGTCGCGGCGTCTTGGAGGCGAGGGCCGCCTGCCCCAAGGGTGGCTAAAACAGGGACGAGGCCGGACATCGAAAGGTCCCGGCCGTGCGGCAAGAAGGCGCGGAAGCGCGGAGGGAGCCCAGGCGGAGTCTTGGCCGCCGAAAGGCACGACGAAGAAGACCTCGCCTCGGAAGCGCAACCGCCGCGATGACGGCCGTAATGACCGCCATGGGCGCGACGACCGTCGTGACCGTAACGATCGCCGTGATCGGCGCGATGACCGCCGCGATCAGTAAAGCGACCGCCCGCGATCAAAAGGAGGCGAGCCCTCTTGCCGATACATAAACCAATACCCATGACCTAGACAAGCTGCCGGGTCGTGGGCGAGATAGTGGAGAAGCGGCTCAAGGAGCGCCGCCACGATGATGATCAAGATGAAGATCCCGCCCTAATCGCTTTTCAAAGAAGCGGATCACACCGTGGCGTACATCTATGGTGGTTCATCCACCATTCCTCAACACCACTTATAAGCGGCCGAAAAGGAGGTGTGCGCCACTGCCGAGCTCGGGCGGCTCGGACACAAGTGGTCGAGCAACGATCACCTTCGGTCGGGTCGACCACCCCGAATGCACCTCGACCTAGGGCCTCTCCGATCGTGGTCGCACCCACGGTCCGGAATGTCTTGGTGCACAAGGTCTTGATGGATGGAGGTAGCTCCTCAACCTCTGTCGCGTCGGCATTCATGGCTGCCGCAGATCCACGCCCAGACTCTGCGCTCGACCTGCTGGATTCTTGGGGTGGCCCAGATCTGGGCTTGTTCCCCTTGGGTCAAGTTGCCTCCCGTCACTTTGGGGAGAAGGATAACTACCGCACCGAGATGGTGGATTTCGAGGTCGCAGATTTCGACCTCCCATACAACGCCTTACTACTTGGTCGGCCGGTGGTGGTCAAGTTCATGGCGGCTACCCACTGCGCTACATGGTGGTGAAGATCTGGGGCCCATGCCCCATTGTTATCAATGTGGATAGGTCTGAAGCCTGCGCCGCCACAAGGGAGCTTGGGATCTGGCCACTTACCACTTGCGTCGGTCGTGGCGCCACTTCTGAAGCCCCTCGGGCCGGACCAGAGCTTCACCGGCTCCGCCGGTGAAGTAAAGGTGGTCGCCCGAGTGGGGCGAACCCCGAAGATCACGAGATTGGCGCCAACCTCGGCGCCAAATAGGAAGACGCGCCGTCACCTTCCTCGATCAAACGCAGACGTGTTCGCCTGGCAACCGTCCGACATGACCGGGTCCCCAGGAGGTGATCGAGCACCGATTAACAACGCTCGAGCGTCGCCCGATCCGGCAGAAGGTCCGGAGGCGGTAGCCGGGCGGCGAGATGCCATTCGAGAGAGGTAGAGAAGCTGCTGGCGCGGAATAGTCGGAGGTCTCTCACCCCGAGTGGCTTGCCAACCCGTGCTCGCCAAGAAATCAACGGAAGTGGCGCGTATGTGTCGATTTCACCGACCTCAACAAAGCTCGCCCGAAAGATCCTTATCCTCGCCACGAGTCGACCTCATCGTAGACTCCACGGTACGTGTGAATTGTTGTGCTTTTTGGATGCATACTCCGGTACCACCAGTTAGCATGGCGCTTGAAGGCGAAGAAAAATCGCTTTTGTAACCCCAATCGGTGTATCTTGTTATGTAAGGATGGCTTTTGGTTTAAAGAATCGAGTTCTACTTACCAACAGTGTTATGCATATTACCTTCCGCCCCAGATAGGGCGGAACCTTGAAGTTTATGTTGATGACTTGGTGGTGAAAATCAAAAGAGTGAAGAAATGATCCAAGACACGGAGGAGACCTTTGCTAACCTCCGGATGAATCACCAAGCTCAACCCGAAAAATGCGTGTTCGGTGCCCTCCTAAAGTCATTGGGTTTTTGGTATCCAGTAGGGGCATTGAGGCCAATCGACAAGATATCGGCCATCGAGCACATGAAGCCGCCACGACTCAAGCAAGTCCAATGTTTGGCCGGCCGCTTTGGCCTCCTGGGCGGTTCATTGCCGATTGGGAGAAAAAGCTTGCCTCTGTTCAAAGCTATGAAAAAGACTAATTACTTGAGTGGACGGACGAGGCGCAGAAGGCATTTGAAGATTTGAGCGGTACCTCTCCTCTCCCGGTCTGGTTTCCCGCTGGTGGGTGAGCCTTCAGATATTGCCGCCACCCCGGGTGGTGGCCCTGTGTTGATCGCAGAGAGGGAAGGCGTTCAGAGGCCAGTCTACTACATCAGCAAAGTATTGCATGAAGCAGAGACCCGGTATCCGCAGGCTCAAAAGATGTTGTATGCAGTCCTAGTGGCGTCCAGGAAGCTGCGGCATTATTTCCAAGGCCGGGAAATTACCGTGGTCACAGCCTACCCTTTGCGCGAGATTCTCCATAACCGTGAAGCAGAGGGGCGAATTGCTAAATGGTCGGTGGAGCTGGGAATTTAACATCAAGTTTGTGCCCTTGACCGCCATCAAGAGTCAAAAGTTGGCGGAATTAAATGCCGAGTGGACTCCGCCACTCTGGTGAAGAGCGCCTGCCTTCCCACAGACGTTATTCTTTGATGGGTCTTTCAGCCGAAGGCGCGGGCCGAGTTGTCTGGTCTCCCGGCCGGTGACACCCTCCGATGCGTGGTCGCCCTCGAATTCAAGGCCACCAACAATATTCTTGAGTATGAAGGTCTCTTGGCGGCGCGCATCGCTTCTGCTACTGGGCATTAGGCGCTCCAAGTCAAGGAGATTCCCTCTTGGTCATTAATCAAGCTCGGAAGAAGTTCCAATGTTCCGACCCCACCATGGCGGCGTACTGGCGGAGGTCCAAGAATGGAACGTCATTTTGAAGGTTTGGGGTATATTCATATCCTCGGCGTGACAATCACCTTGCGACGGGCCGTCGGCTTGCATCCTCAAGGGCTCTGCTCGTCGGGGTCTTGAGGAAAGACTACCGCGACCGTCCATCGCAGCCCACAATTCAGGTGGGGATGATGGTGTCATTGTCATGACCCCGGTCAGTGGGGACGACGGCAAAATTGTCATGCGGCCCGGCTCGGTGGGAAGGTGATGCCATCATCACGGCCTCCAATCCAGGAGGAAGGCGGTAGCGCCGCCTCGGCCGGTCCGGAGGGAGAGGCAGTCTTCTAGCAAAGACCAGGGAAAAGCTCTACCAATGAGTACCCAGCGAGCACCGAGTGGTCGCCACCCTTGGCGGGAAGATCGATGGATGGACCCTATCCTCGGCCTTCTGCGTGACCAAGTGATCCCGACGATGATGCCTCACCGAGAAGATTGCACGAAGGCCAAGTGCTATACTCGGTAGGTGGGGACCTATATCGCCAGAGCGTAAACGGAGTTCTCTTGAAGTGCATCACTTTCGGGAAGAGGGCGCAATTGCTCTCTCGATATCCATGGAGGTGCAAAGGAGCCATATGTCCCACGGACTCTAGTCGAAGCGTTTAGCCAAGGATTTTATTGGCCTACCGCCTCCGGGATGCTTCGGTGAGTGAGGGCGTCTGGCTTGTCGAGTTCTTCGCCAGCAAACCCACCGACCAAAGCTCTGCAGACCATCCCACTCTCTTGGCCGTTCGCGATGCAGGGCCGGATATCTGGGTCCGTTCGCGGGCCACGAGGCTTCACACACCTCTTCGCCGCCATCGACAAGTTCACCAAGTGGGTCGGCGAGGCGGTCGCGAACCATCACGGCACGCCATTATTAAGTTCATGCGCGGATCTTCACCCTTTGGAGTCGCCAACCGCATCATCATCGACAACGGCACCCGTTCACCGGTAGCGGCTTTCTCGAGTTACGTGAAGAAATGGGCACCAAGGTATGTTTAAACCGGTGGCCCATCCCATGAGCAATGGTCAAAGTGAACAGCCAATGCGCTTAGTGTTGAAGGGCCTCAAGACAAGGGCGTTTGATCGACTCCATAAGCGGGTGCAAGATGGACGGAAGAACTCCTACCGTGGCTTGTGGTAAACCGTACCACGCCCACCGTGCAACCGCGACACCCTTCTTTTTGGTATATGGCGCCGAGGCTGTTCTCCCCTCCGAGCTGTCGCTTGGCTCGCCGCGCGTCTCCGCCTTCAACGAAGAAGACCAAGAGGATCTCCGTGAGAAGATGTCAACCTTCTGGAGGAGGTGCGGGATCGTGCTGCTCTCCGCGCCGCCCGCTACCAGCAGAGCCTCAGGCGGTACCACGCCACCCGGGTCTCCGAGAGAACACTGGCGGTGGGTGACTGGTCTTATGCAATTGAGACGCATGCTTGGGTTACATAAGTTGTCTCCCCGTGAGGGCCCTTCAAGGTGGTCTCAGATATCTCGGCCCGGCGATGCGGTTAGCCGAGGAGACGGCGAGGAGTCGATTAACTCCTACAACATCGAGCTGCTCCTAAGTTCTACCCTTAGGGAATTGTAAGTACCAGTTAGTTTGCTCCAACGGCCTTGAGGCGTCCCTCTCTGGTAGTCGTATTGCTGGCATTGTCGATAAGAAGGTTGCGAAAAACTCTTTGCCGCCATTATTATTCCTCTTCGATTGTGCCTTGAGTGGCGAATATGCGCATGAATGTCGCCGGTTCCGTCGTTTGCTAATTCCTTTGTGGAGTCCATGGCGATCCTCGGCCTTTGTGTATACTTGGCTCAAAGCGATCGAAGCGGGCTAGGTGCAGTGCTTTCGACGCTGCTCGCCGCGCCTCGGGTTAGCTCCTCAAGCACCGCTGGTCGTCACCGCGAGCGCCGCTCGCCTAATGCCACCCGAAACTTCGCCGCTTGAGCACATGGCGCCACGGATCGAATTCTTGGTATTTCACAAGGACTTAGGATCCAAACAGGCGAGCCAGACACTTCATGTTTGGGGCTTAGAATGTTTTAAAGCTTACCTTGCGATACCTCTCCAGATGCCTACTCACCTTCTCGGAGGCAAATGTCAGACGCTGCAGGTAAGCATAACGATGTTGGCTTACTTCCTCGAAGGCCTGCGTCTTATTGGTCGCCTGGCTTGGGGGCTGCTCGCCCAGAAGCTCGAGCTTTCGCCAGCCTTCCGTCGTTTTCGCCTCGGCCTTTCGGCTTGTCGCCGGTCGCCTGGCCTTCGAAGGTCGGTCGCCCAGTGGCTTGAAATTCGCTCGCCTGATGCCATTTTGCTCCATCCAGCTCCATCGTGCTTTCGCCGGCGCCGGTTTGTTGTCGCCTACCGCCAAGGCCGGTCGCCCGATGGCTTGAAATTTCGCCAGATGCCGAAGTTGCTCGCCCAATCCATCTTGTTTCGCCAAGTAAGTCAAATCGCTCATCCCGCTGCATACTGAAATAAGATAAGCGCTTTATACCGCGTTCTTTGGCCATTTCTTGCGATCATATCACGAGATAGGTCAAGATGCGCATGGTTATCGCAAATGTTGGAAACCAACGGCTCCTCATGATAAGAGAAGATGTGCTAAGTGTTAACGTCCCATGAGACCAAGTCATCTGAGTGTCGATTAGACACGACACTCCTACACGGCTCAGACGCCTCGGGTTGGCTCACGGCATCACATTGTCGTCTCCGTTGAGTGTTTACGGCCTAATAGCACTTCCGAGAACTTGTTGTTTCGCGCGTTACGCCGTAGCATATTTTAGCGATCATCGGGTATAAGTTCGGAAGGTTGAAACTCGCGATAATCTCGCGAAACTCGACGCTAAGGCCTTCTTTGTCTTGCGTTCCTTGTTCGATTAAGGACATTTTTCACTTACATTTTATGTGGTCCGCATAATCTATGCTCGCGATCACAATGGGCACATGAAATCACTTGGCGAGGACTTAGAAACGCTACCCTAAATTAGGTGTTTCTAAAAGCGTCTTAGCTAAGTCGAATGACGGCCATCTAACAAGCAAATGTGGTGAATTCAAGCATGAAAAATGAGCAAACGCATGAATAACGATTAAACATCTAACATTCATCCAAAAGTTGTCCAAGGGTTTTACGGGCGCAGTTCATCAACAAAAGCAACAAAAAGAAAAAGGGGAAGCGAAGAAAGCCGCCTTCACTCCTCGTCCTCGCCAAGTCGAGTTCTTCGTCGGCGTCCGACAGCCGAGGGGTGGAGACGTCCATGACCGGTTGCTCCACTGCGGCAGATTCCAGCCACGTATTCGGCGCCGCGCACCAGCGCCTCCGCCCGAAACCGCTTTGCTCGCGTCTCCCCCGACACCGCCGTCACCACCGCCATGGATCAAAAGGTGGCGTCGCGGTATGCGCAGAAGAGCGGCGTGTAGGTTGCGGTCATGATCGCGACTGGCGTCCTTCGTGGCGAAGCGGCGGCTAGGGCGGCGGAGTCCTCAGAACGCCTCGCGGCTCGGGTTGGTCGCATGGGCGAATTGAAGCGCCGAGTCCTCCAGGGGCGCACTCAGCCTCACGCCCAAGGGTTCCAGGCACCTCTTGGTGCGCTCGAACGCCTTCTTCAGCATGGTCGCGAGATTGCGCCGCAGCCGGAAGGATTCAAGTGTCGAGGTCTTCAGCGCCGCCTCGGCCCTCTCCGCCCGTGTCTCGGCCCGTTCCGCCTGGCCGCTGCGAAGGCGGTCGTGTTAGCCCTCTCTGCGCCAGATTCATTGCCGCCCTCTCCGCTCCGCTCATTCGCGCCACCGAGGCAAGCTTGTTGGCGCTCTGGGCACCATGCCTGGAGGCGGCGGCAAGAACGGTGCCTAGTGCCGCGCGCATCTCGTTTACATGGGTGAAGAGTTCGACGGCCTTGTTGAAGCGGCGATGGCGGCGATGGCGGCGCAAGAGGCAAGAACTCGGCGGCGGTGCGAGCATGTCTCCGACCTAGCGGCGGAGGCGCCGCGCAGAGGCCTCCGCCGTCTCGGTGGCGCCAGGTGTTGGCACCCTGGCGCGTTTCGAGGCCGCCTTGGTGGCGCCCTCAAGTTCAAGCCGTCGTCGGAGCGTGAGGCCGCCTGGCTGGCGGTGGTCCGAGCTCCGCGGCGAGGTTGTCGGCGCTGCAGCTGCCGGCGCCGGAGGAGAAGGCGCCCGGTGAAGGCTCGGGCGGTCTTGCGGAAGGCGGCGGCGGAGGTGAAATCGCGGCGAAGCGAAATCTGTGCCCCGCCCTTGAGGGTACTGCCACACGGCCGGTAGTGGCGGTGCTTTGGTCGTGGGTCTGCCCTCTTAGGGTCCGAAACCCTTGATGTCAGCGGCGACCGCCCGCTTGTTCGCGACCGTCGCCGGCGGCGAGCACGCCCACGATCACCGGGGCAGCGAGCGGATCACAACGGTCCGTGGAGTCCATCGGCGGAGTAGCCTGACGACCGCGAAGCGCTCCGCGTGCTCCTGTCGTCGGCGGCCGCCTCTCCGCCGGAAAAAGGTGTGTCGATTGGGACCGCGAAGATCGGTCAAGGCAAGCCACCGCCCAGTTTGGCTCCTCAAAGTTGCCCTCTTTATGCAGAAGAAAGGGAAAAAGATGGCGGTCGGTTGGTAGGAAGCCGCAGGAGAAACATGTGCGAAAAAAACTAGAAGAAGACAAGGGCTTACGTCCGAGCCACGCGTCTTGCCGGTCGTTGTCACCCGTATCTTGCCACGAGGGCCGACGCTGCCGGCGAAGAGGGCGATCCTCCGGGCCGTGTAGTCGGGCTACCGACCCTCCGTTGATCCGGCGTCCGCAACCCGCCCGTGCGGGCCGCCATTGCGCGAAGCTCGCTGCCGTTCGACCGCCGTGAGCTCCGAAGGCAGCGTCGCCATCCGCTGAGCACCCCTGCGTCGATTCATTGTCATCCCGGATGTCTGCCGATCATTCGCCATGCTCTCCGCTTGGACTGTCTTTGAAGGGAATGTAGCGGAGGCCATCCCGTCCGGCGAAATAGCAACTCCCCACTACTTAAAAATGCGTTGGTGGCGCGCAGAATGAAGAAATGGCGAAAGAGAGGAAGGTTCGGCATCACCCCCATGAACATTTCACAGAGGTGTGCGAAGATGGCGAGGAAGATGATAGAATTGGGGGTGAGATGAAGATGGTGGATTTCGTAGAAATGGAGGACGGTGAGAAAAAATTCAGAAAAGGGCGGAAGAAGGCCCGCCATCATGGCCCAGGTGTGCAGCACGATCTCGTCGGAGAGGCACACAGGCGTGGCGGTCCCCGGACGGTATCGAAAGGTGCCTTCCGGCGCGACCATCCCCATCCGCCTTACGGCGGCGGCGTCAACAGTAGAGGCTGGAATGGAGTTCACCATGGTGGCTCGAAGAAGACAAAGAGCTTTGGGAAAAAGAGGCGAAGGAACAAGAAAGCAAAGTGCGCAAGAAAACAGAAGGCGTGAACCGCTCAATGCAGATGCATCTATATATGCGTACCCCACATCGACGGTTCACGAAGGACAAGATTATCGCGCGTTTGGTCCCAAGGAAAACCGCGAGGATACGCCATGGGGGCAAGCGGTCAGATCCTCATGAGTGGTGGCCTCGCCCAAGAGCGCACTCAAGCATTGAAGTGCATTAAGTGAAGGTTCCAAAAAAGAGTCGAGGCTCAAGGCTCTAAAGGCGGGCCCGGGCTCTTGTCAACAGATTATACGCTAGGGTACCCTCTCCACCGCATAAAGTCACGGTCCACGTGGCGGCCGGGCCTTGAGCGGCGATCATCAACCCGCCAGCTTGACGTCGGTCCACGTGGCGCCCGGCGAGCAGGTGGCGAGCACGCCTCGCCGCCGGCGCCCACCACGCGGGCGGCCGAGCCGCCGGGCGGCGATCACGGCCGCCGGCGAGCGTCGGTCCACGTGGCGCCCGGCGGCGGTGGCGAAACCACGCCTGCCGCTTTCGCCGCCGCCCGGCCATGGCGGCCGCCATCGGCGGCGATCACGGCCACGGCCAGCGTCGGTTCGCGTGGCGCCGGCGAGCAGGCGGGCGAGCACGCCGCCGCCGGCGCCCGATCGCGTGGCGGGTGGCGGCGATTGGCGAGCGCACTGACTCGCCCCGCAAGGCAAGAAGGTGGGCGCCGCGGTGGTTTCGCCTCGAAGCTCCTTCGCGCCGCATCGCGTGTCGAAGCAGCGAGCTGCCGTATGAACTTTATCGATAACAGGGTTTTACGCAACAAGCCCATTCCTCCGACGCCTCTCACCTACTGTCACAAGGGGTCCCATCCGTGGACCGGGCAAGGCAGCGCAGAGACATTTAATGAGGCCGGAGGAACGGGACAAAGACGAGAGGAAGCATTAAATGTATTTAGATCGACATGATGACCCTCCTTGTACCTACCCCTGCTAGCCTGCCTATATAAGGGCCCTCGGTGCGTGGGGAAGGATCGGATCCTAGATCGGTCGACCAAGCAATACTAGAGAAAGCTAGCGGATGCGCTTGTAACTCGAGAACTCAGTCTTGGTTTGATACACCCATAAGAAATTTAGCAGATCGTAAGGTTATTACCCTTGTCACAAGGGGGCGAACTCAGGTAAAAATCACTTGTTCTTCCTAGTTCAGAGGCGCGAAATCCTCCGCGCAGAGTCCTCTAGGGTTTCGCCCCTCGATTAGCCACCACGAAGACGCCTCCTCTCAACACAAAACCCTTCAGTAGATCACGGCCTGTTCGTGGAATCTGCCGACAATTGTATTCTTTGAACTATTGTAGGTCGTAAGCTTCTTTTATACATATTTCATACTTAAAATGTTCAACTATTTATATTATAATTTATACTTGTATTATCATGTTTCTAGTTATTTTATACTCGTATACCGAATTTCTCGATAACATTTGTAGTTGTTTACCGAATTATTCATTAGATTTTACCGAATTATATATTATAGTATTAGCTCGGCATACTCTAACTTAAAATCCTAGATCCGCCACAACTTGCATGTGCTATGTGTGCCATAAATATACATATTTTCTTATCTATTTACGACTTTACGTGTGTGCTTCTAAATTTCAGATTGTCAACTACTGGTCTCTTCCTGTGAGAAGAAGCATTGTATCTCAAAACCGAAGGGTAAGTATGAGACATCGATTGGCAATGTTTTCTAGCCAGTCTAGTTCTAGAGCAACTAAAAATGAGTAAATTGAAGTGATCTTTTAATTTGAGATTGATTATTGTAGCCATGGCTCGGTATGGAGCTATTACCAACCTAATCGGTGTCAACACCGATGACTTCTCGCTAGCCCATTATACCATATACTAAATATTAGCTCGACCTTTGGTAAATAACAAGGTGACCCTACAAATTGGCGGCATGCGGCAAAAGCATCCAAAGAAGCCAGATTCCTACGCCCAAAGCGTCAACGACCTAGAGCCCACGTACCACAAGGTTGCAACCTGATCCCGAACAATATTTCTTGGCCATACCGCCATGGCTAATCTAAACCCGGCCCGTGATAAAACCTTGAGCCGTTGAAATTGATTTTGTAATTTGCCAGGTATATACTACCTTCTTTTCTTAGTGGAGAACTTTACACCTTAGATCTTAGTCGTACAATTTTTTTTTAAAAAATAGAAATCCTTTTATTCCAAGCAGATCATACAATGTATAATATATATAGGTATACAGTACGGTTGTTGAAATAGACGCACGCATGGCAACAGGGTTTCAAAAACCGGTGAAAATTGCTCAAAAATCGTGGTTTTCGATCTTACCGTTCCGGTTTAAGATCTAAAACCGTTTGGTAAACCAGTCTAATTAAAAAAATTAAAAAATTTGAAAAAATTTATGTGTTCGAAAACCGTTGAAAACCGATGTTTTCAAACCGTTTTTAAAGAAAATTCAATTGGCCGAATTGGTTTTTCGTGAAAATTGAGTAGTTTTTCGTGAAAAACCAAAACCGAACAGTTTTCAATTTTTTGATTTTTTTTATTTCGTAACTCTTCGGCTTCTGACCGTTTTTCCAATTGGTTTTTTTATTTCAGTTTTTAAAACCCTGCACGGCAACATGCAGCGAGAGCGAAAAACACTGCTACATGGAAAATTAAGTAATGGAATCAGGGCTTGTCACATACTCCAACTGAAATCCAAGGAAACAACAAGCAACACTAAATACTGCTATCTTCCCGATTCCGATCAAAACCTCATCAATCTCTGGAGTCCATGTTTCTTAGGGGAGAGGTTTAATTAATTAAGTTGGACAACAACAGAAACTCATCTAAGTCATTCGAATTAAATCACCTTCAATCCATTTTGTACGCACCTAATTAAGTTGAGCAGATGTGCATATTCACCATTATATGGCGCCTGGGATTGCCGGATGAAGAGAGCATCCACCTGTCAACCTTGCCGTTTTTACGAAAAGCCCCCTGTGTTTCTTGAAATTGCGGATAGGTCCCTGGAGATTACAAAAAGGTCCTCCATGATTTTTTGTGAGGAGAAGATTTTTTTTTCCGATTCGCGTTTGGGTCCCTCACGCGCTATTTTATGGAAAAAACCTCACGTTTAATTCAAATTGCGAGCAAGCCCTTTTCTTATTTTTCGGGATAGCGAATGCGGTCCAAAACGTAACAAATGCAGTCCTTACTCCTACGTTTAGGTCCTTTCTCCGCTTTTTCGGAAAAATGTTTTCATCACTTAAATATGTAATGCAGCTCTGTCTCTAGATTTTTTTTCCGACTCGATTTTCCAGCTCGATCTCTAGTATATACATGTCACTCAAGTGGACCCTGGAACATGCTAGACTAGACATCGAGCTTGCCTCGTCATCCTTCTCAATTGTGCCTCGATGTCAAATAAGCAACCACTTATAATAATATATGATGGTGATGATGAAGACGGCGACGAAATCGGGGTGATACATGCGCCGTAGCAAAAATGTCGACACCCACGCCATCGCTGGTTCGTCCGGACGACCTGGCAACGCCTAGAGATGCGTGCCACCGCCGGGCGATGACCACATCCGGCCCGGTGATGACCACATCCTATCCTCATCCGGGTCCGAGTCGTCCGGCCGAATCGACGACACCAAGCGCCGTCTCGTCACTCTTCACTTCATGTTACTCCTCCGTCCAATTAAATATATACAGTATATTTTCTTTCGTCACATTTAATTAAATTATTTTTATCTCTGAGCTAGCCGTATATTCAATATATATACACGTAAAGAACATAAATATATCTACATATTTATTAGGGATATAAATAAAACATTAAACTGATTTATACAAAAATACAAGATACATTCCATATTTATAGATAAGACTATTTTAAAAAATCAGTCTGTTAAGTTCTACGGAGAGAGTATGAATCGTAGTACTGTTTGTCTATTTCCCGTCCGGTGCTGCGGCTGGTATGCATGGGACCGGCCCATCAGATTATCCGGTGAGAATTAATTTCACTCATGTTCTCCGATTAGGACTCAGGATTTACTCAATGCATGCATGATCTGAACAATTCTTATCTTCAACATATATTATCTGAACAATTCGACCAGCACAAATAGCCAAATATGAGGTGTCGCTTGTTACCAGCTTGATGTCCCGTTGTCCATAAGATACTGTTGCCAACAACCCTGCAGAGTGCAGACTATGGGTGTGTTTGGTACGATCTGGTGGAGCTGGATATTCCTGACTCTATAAGATGGATCATCTTGTTTATATTTTAGACTAAAAATATAAACTTAATTTACTTTATTTTAGTCTACAAGTTTCAGATCTCAGTGAAACTCTACCAAACAGGCTCTATGTATCCTGTCTGCGCGAATGATCTTGTGCACTCTTATTTGACGGCTTACGCTAGCTATAGATTATCACTAAAAAAGGCCATCCTGTGCTAATAAAGGAATTAATTATGCACACTAAACGTGCTTGATGGAATATTTTCAATTACGAGACTTTTGCCTAGTGTCCGATTCAAAATTCTAGCTAGTTCTTGTTCTAGGTATCTAGTCATCACAATATCTTATTTGTTTTCGGAATAGTGTTTTCTTGGTTAACCCAAAGTGCCACGCGCAGATCTAGAAATTGTGTGGAGAACTTTGATATACCGGTTGCCAGTTAGCCTAAAGTTACTGGTGCATGCGTGTGTGTACATGGTAGTGAGTATAGTTAAATTGAAACAAATATGTATTTTTATACTATAGTTGCATCACTATGTAGTCATGCAAGATTCATGCCATACATCTCAGTATATAGAGAGATGGCCTAGGCAAAGTATGCATGTGGCCATTGAGATGACGACATGAATTATAGGTGGATCTGACGATTTACGGTGTCTAGCTCGATCTTTTTATGTGTACAACATAGTACTATAGCTGCAGTTATAATAATGAGACTGGCTCAAGCTAGGGGAATTCACATTTGATGAGCACAAATTGGTGTAAGTGCAGAAATCCATTTTATACCAAAATTGAATTAGTGGTCCATTCTATGCTCTGCAAACTACAAGTACTAGCTAATTAATTAAGTTCGATCTCAAGCTTCCCTAAGTAGCTACTAATAAAGACTTCAAGAAAAATTAGGGAAAAAAAATCTAGTCGTGATTTCATGCATCCCAACTAGACTTGCCGAAGAATGTGATTATTTCAACTACTACATAAATTAACTTGAAAAGGATTTTTCATATTTAGCAGGTAGCTTGTACTAATTTTCCTTCGATCTACGATTTGCAACCATCAGAAGACCATCATATCACATGACACTCATAGCTAGCGAGCTAAGCAGTGTGGATGGTAGCAGATCCGTGTTACTCAGAGATCAATTAAGATTGGACCGTACATGACAAAACCAACCTAGCTACCTGCCGTCTAAAACACGCCGCGAGCTAGAGACTGAAACACAGGGCATCTCTCTATAGTTGCAGGTCAGGGCTAGCTAGACAGCAAGCAGTACCGGCGAGACGCCGGCCAGCCGATCGAGCTACGCACATATATATACATGGCATCCATGGACTGCGTGATCCATGTCGTGCTGGGAGTGATCATGAGAAGGAGCATCTGCAAGCTGCAAGAGGTCGTCGCCATGGCGGTGGAGCTCGGCACGGCGCTCCTCGTGGCTGTGCGGTTCTCCGGCATGGTCTTCCGCCGGCCGCCGACACCGTCATCGCCGTCAATCTCGGGGGCAACATACTACTATTCCCCGGTGGCGGCCTCCATGATCGGCATGTCCAGGCTTGATAGGCACTAGGGCCAGGTGAGCTACACCTAGCCAGATCTGAATCAAAAATTCTTCATGCGTGTTGTGACTTGTGAGTAATTAAACTGAATTCAGTGTTTAGCAGCATATATATGTGTGCTATTGATCGATCGATGTTCATCGTTTGAGGTATATACTGAGGTCGCCGTAGTAAATTTATTTTTCACTTACGGTCAGACAGAAATGGTGATTAGATCGAGATATATCGATGGTTGTCCATCATCGATTCATCATTTCCCCCTTAATTTCTTCTTTGCTACTTTTAAATTTGTTGAGCTTAATTTACCTGTATGTACTATCTGTGAATCTATATTCTATACTACTGGAAAGTTTCAGAATAGAGCAGCTAGTGCTGTTACGAGTTAAATATCACCAAAACAAAACAAGACGAAAGTCTGTAGAAAACAGGCGAAATTTTCTGTTCTTGTCTTCTAGAGTTTTCGTCGATCTTCCTTGAGAACAGGGCCTGTTGCCGTTCATGAAATCATCATTTTCCTAACCCTATGGCATTTTTTTGTGTGCAAATCTCACTACCGTAGAACATGACATCACAGACGGTTTAAAAACGTCATCACAGATTGTTTTCTAATAAGCATGTGTTAGTGATAATATGGTACACCACAGACAGTTTGTGAAACACCTATCACATACGGTTCTTAGTACAAACCGTTTGTGATATACGCTAACACGACAAACGGTTTAATTAAAGAACCGTTTGTGATCTAAAAGTTTTTCTTACTTTTTTGAAAGAACTTTCATAATTAGTATTAATTTGTTGTTAGAATTTTTCTTCTCAGATATATCTACAACAATATTTATAAGATATAATCAGTTATAGATTTTATAATTGAATATCTAAACATTTGAGAAGTTTCAAGGCACAGCTTATCTACTCATGATAGTCTTAAAATATGAATCTTTGTAGCACTTTTATCTCTTTTCTTATTCTAATGTTAATGGATTATAAGGCAAAGTCCAATTCTATCCATAGTTCATTCTAAAATTGTCATGTTCTAATTTATCTTTTACTTCATCCTCATCCCTAAATGAGAATATCATAATCAACCTATTTTCACTTTAGATGGAATTGGATTTTGACTTGAAATTCATCAACATTAGAATAAGAAAGGAGATAAAAGTGCTATTCATATTTTAAGACGATTCTGATCAGATAAGCTGTGACTTAAAGCATCTTAGATGTCTAAATATTTAATTACAAAATCTATAACTGGTTATACCTTGTAAATATTATTGCAGAAATATCTATGGAGAAGAAAATTTCTAATAACAAATACTAATCATAAAACTCCTTATAAGAGAGGAAGAAAAACTTTTGGATCACAGAGTTTTCAATTCATGACAAATTTTCTATCATCTCTTGCGCGGTAGAATATTTCTAACAACATTTTGGCTCCAACAAGCAAGACACTACTCAATAATTGGATTCAATATGAGTAAATATTAAGGATAATTTTAGATGATAATACATTGAGAAGATATGATACCACAAAGATCAACAAACATACATTGAGAAACAATATTATTTGATAGATCAAGACAATGAGAACTTAGGGCTTTTCTATGTCTGCCATCATATGTGTTATAACTTCTACAACAGAGGCTTTTTGGTTCTCCCTAAAGTTCCACAGCTTCGACACATGGTCCATTCATTTGACACCAATAACTGATTGACTTTCAGTTATATCTCTTAATCCCTACAAAAGCGATCATGTTGTCGTGAAAAGGGTGTTTTGGTATATTATCAGTAACTACGTCAAATTAAATACTAGAAACATTTATATTATCTCTATAAGACCAGATTTGGTTTCTTCCAGCTCTGTATTCATCAGGCTCTCTTTAATGATGAGTACATTATTAAGAGATTCAATATAATGTGATTTGTCATCTATGTCTTTAAGTTTTTGTTTCATCTCATAAATCTTTTTTGTTAACTCATAATCTTCTTTATTTCTGTCTGTTCCATTAAATCAGACTTTCCCTTCAATTGTTCTATTTCTACCTCAAAATTTATTTATCATCCAACAATTTTTCCATGTCGTATATCTTGTTTGTATGCTCCATTTTATATATATAATTTGCAGATCTTGGGACGTAAATAAATATATTATAAATCACGACAGATGTAACAATGGCTATGGTTTTATTTTCTTCTATCCTCACACCTAATTTTTTGGGATGCTTTCTATAATTGGATTACTATTTGCATAGGCGAGTGTTTGGCGTGGTGGGGCTGGCTCTCGGCAACTCATGAATTATATATATATATATATATATATATATATATATATATATATATATGAAAACAGTGTGTGTATATATATATGTAAAACTTTGAAATTTCGATAAGTTATAAGTGTTATATATTATATTTACTATATACTCCATCCGTTCCAAAATATAGGGCATATTATATTAGAATTGAAAAGTCAAATTACATAAATTTTGACCAAGAATTAGTCAAATTATGCATGTTTAATTTACGAAGATGTATCAATTGATTCATATTTCACTTATCTTTCAATTATTGTTGGTTTCATAATAATTCATAATATATTATAATAGAAATTAATGGTCAAAGTTTACTTCAAAAGACTTTTTTGAATTCTAATACGACCTATATTTTGGAACGGAGGGAGTATTAAACTTTAAATATCAATCATTAGTAGAGATTTACTTTATTCTTAGGCCCCCTCCTTTAGAAATTTCTGGCTCCGCCACTGACTATTTGTAAATTGAATAATTTTAGGCAAACATCCAAATTACTCTCTCTCTCTCCTGTGTGTGTGTCAATAAAAAGTTAAACATCTAGGTGTTTTTGGATTATCATTACAAGTATTCATTTTTGTAGTAATGAGAAAACTAAACTTCGGTTTATTCAGTGTTATTGTAAAGGTGGCATTTCTAAAGCGAGGTGTAACTTAAAAGCAACTTTCTCCTTTTGTTCCTAGATGTCTTCTTTGGAAATATCTTAGTTGTATTACTTCGCTTTCCTCCCATATTGCAATGGCAGAGCTCCTACAAATTGTCTCTAAAAAAACTATGACCGATCGAAAGCAAAATAATATAATGTGTAGAACTTGCTATCGGTATTAAGGGTCCACCCTTAGATTTTTCCCAACAAAACTATGAATCATAAGATATAAATAAATTCCAACCATCTACTTCAACAGAGTTACCAGAATCAAATGTTATATCTCTATTTCCTAATATTCCCACAAGCATCCCTGTCTACCTAGATTTCTAGAACCAAATGTTATATCTCTGTTTCCTAATATTCCACATTGAAGTAACAAAACCATATTTCGAATTGAGGTTTTAATGTTACTTAACCAATACCTTGCTATAGATTCAACATCAGGAACAATATCTCTACGAAATATTTTAGAACCAAAAGCCCAAATAATCTTATTAACAATACAATCAAAGAATAAATGACAAATAATATCCAAACCATATGGCTGAGGGCTTGGGGAGGCGGCGGCGACGGGCTCATGGAAGCGGCAGCAACTTGCTCGAGGAGGAGGCACGTGACAGGCTTGGTGGAGGAGGCGACGATGTGCTTGGGAAGGAGGCGCACGAGCTCGGAGGCGGTAGCGTTAAGGATAGGCAGCGATGACAGGCTCAAAAAGGAGGCGAAGGTCGGTGAAAGATTTCATTTGGGTGACGAGTGCGGCAGGTACAAACCCTAAAACGATATATAATAAGTGTTATCACAGACGGTTCGATTACAAAACCGTCTATGATAAGCTGTTATCATAGACGATTTATGGTACAAATTATCTATGAGGTTCGTGGTATAAACCATCTATAAAATATCACAGACGGTTTGTACCACAAATCGTCTGTGATATTAGCTTATCACAGACAATTCTTAGCATATCCTACAACTTTGACAGTCGTGCTAACAAAACCGTCAGTAATTAGCTTTAAAATAGATGGTTTTTATAAATTGTCTGTGATGAGATATTTTATATAAATCTTTCTGTAGTAGCGTCGGCATATTTTTGAACACAATTGCAAAAATATGCTCATCCCTGACCGCAGAAGCGCTGGTAGGTGATACATGTCACCACCGTGTTCCTAGAGCTCGGAAGGAGCTATCGAGCTAGGGGAGCTTGACAAGCTACTGAGCTTCGGGAGTACGATAAGTGACACGTGCTGTCTGCCAGTACTTGTATGATCGAGGACATGGCTATCTTTACAATTACGTTCAAACGAAGACTAGATTTACAAAAAAAAAGTTACACAAGAGGCAAAAAAGTGATAATTTCACCGTTCATCTCTTTTATATTGATGTTCGATTTGTCCATGTCATGCATTGCTTTTATTTATTTCTGTATTTACGTAATCAATTGTAAGTCCATCCATGACCACATACATCATGGTTAACAGCTAGGTTTGCCATGAGAATTTTTTTTACCAACCTCATTTATTTGGTCTAATAGTAATGCCCTGTTTCTAAATATTCTCAAAGAATTGCCACATGTAGATGAAGATATCTACATGTATATCCCCTGAATAATTCCAAGATGAATTAAATCACATATAATTTCGAAGATATGAAAAGGAAAAATTCTATGTAACAGTATTTTTCCATTGTTTCATCCTATATTTTTGTTGCCTGTCAATTTTCCATCTTTTTAGAAATGTGATTAAACTGTTTGATCTTGAAATTATGTAGGACTGTATAATATCTCATCATATATATGCATGCGTTATTTTCTTTTTGATAATTTTTGGAAACGTTACATCTAGTTTCAACGAGTGTTCACACGGAGATCGGGTGTTTCCACGGTTCCACCTGATAATTGGTCCATTTCCTTTGGTCTATAGTCTATACTCATTAATTTCTCACAAGGGCTATCACCCAAATTAGGGATTAAAATGGATCGGATAATTTCCGATGATCCAACAATTTTTAGATATGGATTGTGTTAGATTGGATATTTGTCGGATAATATAAGATCGAAAATGGATATAGATTTTTTTGCTGGATATAGATATAAATTTGGTAGCTCACTATCCATCGGATATAAACACGGATACGGATGCGGATCCAAATAATTCATATATTTATGGGCTGGATTATTTAGATATGCACGTGGGTTAGGCCAAGACTACTCCTTTGGCCCAAAAAGATTTCTAAATTTTAAAATTATTTTCTAATTTAATTAATCCATAAATTAAAATCAATTATTAAAATTGGCAAACCAACTCTAAATATAATTTTTTAGTAAGTTCCTGACAAAATATAACATTTTAAAAAATTATTTTCAAGATTTTATCGGCTTTTAAATTTTCTTGAAAATTTAAATACTACTGTCCTTAATAAGAAAATATTTTAAATAAGTAGCTAAAATGCATAAAAACTTATAAATACATAATTTATTATTTTAAATATAATTCAACAAAGAATACAAATATTAAGTCATTACGTGTTATTCATGAATGTTTGGAGTGAATAAACTAGTTACCTTTTTCATTTTGTGTGTAGAATTTAAAGGGTTTTTATATTTCAATAAATATCTGTGATAGTATATGTTTTGATTCGTATTCACTCTGTATCCATATTTGACATTGTTTGTATTTATATTCATATCCAGATTATCCGTATTTGTATCCATGTGCGAGAAAAAAATAAAAACAAATATAGAAAAGTTATTATCTGTCTATAGCCGATCGATTTCAACCCCTCCCAAATATATTATCCCATCCATTCCTTTTAAATCGATGTTTTTGACTTTTCACAGCCTATGAGATGTGACTTTTACTGTTACCTTTTTAACTTTATCTTATTATATACTAATAAAATTATAATATTATAAAAGTATTTTTAATGGCAAAATTAATGATATAAGTTTTATTGTAGCCAATCTAGATAATTTTAAATATGTTAGTGGTCAAACTTTAGAAAATTTAAGAACACGGATTCGAAGGTGCTAGTTTAAAAAGAACGGAGGAGCATAACTTTTTTTTTAAGCAATCTTTCTTAAGCCAGTTGTTATCTGCCTATTAACACAAATGATGAGTATTTTTTAATCATAAATTTCACAATTTCCCAACCATTGGGTAGTGTGGCGTGTATTTTGATCTCCTGGCTAACGAGGAGAGTTCATTCCCATTACTTGCATATTTTGTGGGACATTTATATGGCAACATATCCGTGCAACCCCTTCCGTGAAACCACCGTGCAACTGAACTAAAAAAAGCTTCAAAAAATTCTCAAAAAATTACCATATGTAGGGGAGGTGAGCTTCTACAATCGTGCAAAATTTGAAGACCAAACCCAATCGCATCTGAAAGATATGAAAAAAACAAACAGCAAAAATGAATAGTGATGAACAGTAAAAAATCACTGTTCATACTGAATTTGTCTTTTTTGTAACTGCTAGTATAGGATGAATTTGATCATGAAATTTTATATGTAGGTGGGGTAAGTTGAGATGTACATCCATGATTTTTTTCAGAATTTTTTGAAACTTTTTTTAGTTCAGTTGCATGGTGGTTTCACCGAGAGGAGTGATTGCACAGGATATTTTTCCCATTTATATGAAACTTTCACTTTCGCCTCAGGACCTGACGCGTGTGTCATCAAATGGATTTTCGTAGTAGAGTACCTTTTTGTTAGGGCATGTACAATGATACATGTCAATTGTCTGTAAAACTATGTCACGTAGGATTTTATGTGATGTGGAGGAAAGAGAAGGAGGAAAGAGAAAACTGTTATCTACTATTTAACAGACGGTCTTATAGATAGCTTTCTATTTTGTGTGACATTGTATAAACGGTATGTTAATTGGATAAGAGACTGTTACAGATAACTATATAGATGATCTATTGTATGAGTTATTATTTATATATATATATATGACAGACAGCTACCGTTTATATCACTGTACATGCTCTTAGTCGAGGTAGAATATCGGTGCAGCCTTTAACTAGTTCCTTTCTGGTTGTGACAAAAATTACAAATTGTTAAAAGGAGGCACACATCAAATGTTGTAGAGAAAATTAGGTATATTATACCACTGAAATATTAATTTCCAGTTTAGATATATACCAACAAAATAGTTTGGTTCACTTTAATACCACCCAAACTACTTTAATACCACCCAAACTTCCCATATCTCCTCAATATACCACTCTGTTACCTCCGTTACTTGTTACTAACAGCGACTCCTTATCCCTTCGTTGCTCGACTCGACTAAACCCACTCTAGTTGCTTCGTCCAGACTAGAGGTGGACGTCGTGTCGTCGGGTCGGTCCGGCACGAGTCTATCGTGCTTCGGGTCTAAACCGTATCGGACTGTGACGGTCTATCGTGCTCGTCGTACCGGACCGGGCTAGCCCAGCTCGCCTTCGGCGAGCCCAAGCACGGCCCATTTGCGCTTCCGACCTGCTTCGCGCCGCGTCGGCTCAGGTCCGGCCCATTTATACTATTACTACGAGAGAAAATGATCACGAATTGATTTCTTGCTTTATCTGTCTAGAACTTTCCTTTTCTCTGGTCGAAACAAAATCCTATTGTGCTTATTTTTCTCGATTTTCTTGATGCAGTTGCTCCTTTCAGTCACATGCATGTAGCCATGCATTTACTCCTTGATTTGCTCACACACACATACAATACATCGATGCATTCTCTTCTTTTTCTCTAGTCTATCTAGGGTTTTCTTTCATTACTCCTTGATTTACTCACCCACACATATAACACAGTGCGTGCTGTTTTGACCGTCTTGGCGAAACACGCCTTGATCGTCGTCCGAGCTGGACCGTCCATCGTGCCCAATTGGTAGGCCCGGCACGGCCCGGACAACCGTACCATACCAGTCCGGTCCGTTTGGAACAGTTCTGTGTCAGGCCGTGGGTCGGACGTGCCTCGTGCCGGTCCATAATAGCCCGGCCCAGTGCTCACCTCTAATCCAAACCTGATCCAGTCTCCTTGTCTTCTCGCACACCATGGAGGTATGCCGCGCCATCGACCTCCTATGGCGTCGCCGCCGTGCTCTAAACTGCTCGCTCCCTTCTTCCCTGTGTTTGAGTGAGTCCTAAACCCAGTTTTGGTGGATGTTGCATGTCATGTGATTGGAGCTGCTAACTATTGGCGTCACCGCTGCCCTCTACAACTAACCGGAAGTCGCCACTGCCGCCACTAACCTCAGCCCCAAGTCGATGCCATGCTTCGTGTCCAGAGGTGTTCCAAAGTTTTATGTGTGAAACCATGAAGAATAAGCTTGGTTATTCGTTTTAGTTTCCAAAATTTGCAAGTAATTTGTCCATTTGTATTTGTATATGTGTAATTTGAGCCCACTGCCAAGTTGAATGTAATAGTACTAGCCATAGCCATGCGCTACGCCACGTTGTGCAAAATTTTGTAACGCGTATTACGTGTCGTGCGAAATTCGGTCGCGATGCTGCTTCGCGCGAAATTTTGTTCGACGGATATTTCCGTAAAAAAATTGGGTAATCTCGATTTTCCTGTTTTTCTAAAAAAATGGGCTGCTAAAAGCCGTCGGCGAATATTTAGATTGCTAGGAGCCGTCGGTAAATCTGTGTTTTTTTAAAAGAAAACACAGAGGAATCTAAACGTATTCTCATTTTTTTTGCATAATTCCGGGTAATTTTGATTTTCTTATTTTTTTTAAAAAAAATAGGTTGCTAGAAGCTATCGGCGAATCTTTGGATTACTAGAGCCGTCGATGAATATGTATTTTTTTAGATAAAAACGCAAAGGGACCTAAACATATTTTTATTTTTTTGCATAATTCCGGTTTATTGTGTTTTTTTAAAAAAATAGGTCGCTAGGACCCATCGGTGAATCTGTGTTTTTTGTTTTGGGAGAAAATTGTAGAGGGATAAAAATGTAATCTTGTTTGTATTTTTATTTTTTGCGTTAGGACCCGTCGGCAAACCTATGGACTGCTGTAGACCTTCGACGAATCTGTGTTTTTTTTTTGAGAAAATCGCGGCTGTTTTTTTATGTAATTTGTGAAATCTAGTCGTATTTTCGATTTTCGTATTTTTTTAAAAAAAATAGGTCGTTAGGACCCGTCGGCAAATATATGGGCTGCTATAAACTTTCGACGAATCTATGTCTATAAACTTTCGACGAACCTGTGTTTTTTTTTGAGAAAATCGCAGTTGAATCTATGTTTTTTTAGAAAAGCGTGGCTGCATTTTTTTATGTATTTCCTTTTTTTAAAAGGTCGCTCGGACCCGTCGGTGAATCCATGGGCTGCTATAAACCTTCGACGAATCTGCGTATTTTTTTGCTGAGACGTATCTTTGTTTTTGAGTCCGCTTCTCTAAAAACCGTTGAGAGGAGCCAAACGTAAACCGTAGAGGGATCTAAAGCAATTTTTTTCCTAGGGTCCATTCCGCTAAAAATCACGAGGAAGACCTAAATGTAAACCGCAAGGGACCTAAACACAATTTTCATATTTTCGGGTCTATTTTATTAAAGAAACCGCCGAAAGGATTTAAACACGATTTTCAATTTTCTGGAGGGTCTAATCATGAGGAGGACACCTGGCATGGCTCAATGGCCGGCAATCTCAAGCTCTATAATATATAGTACTAGATAGGAACCCGCGCTACGCCGCTCCGCATGAAATTTGGTTCGCTGATCCTCTTCGAAAAAATAAAGCTGGAGGACATGCACACGAATATACGAAACTATAGGGTTTTTTTTGCAAAATTAGCTGTACGACGCTCTGTACAAAATTTGGTTCGCTGGTTCTTCTCAGAAAAATAAAGTTAGAGGACCCGTTGTAAGATCGAGGATGCCAACTAGAGGGGGGTGAATAGACGGCTTTAAAAATTTCTTCTGCAAATAGTTAAAATCTCACCTATTTATCCCTATGTCAAAATCTAAACAAAAAATCAATGCGGAAGTGATAAACTAAGGTTTTGACAATTAAACCTAAGTCAACTAGGCTCACTAAGTATACTAGCTAATTATGTCTCTAACATGAATTTGTAAGAGTAAAGACAATTAAGCAATTTAATTCTACAAATGTAAATTGCAACAATGTAAATAGAGAATTGAAGCAAACACAAAAAGAGACACCGATGTTTAACTGTGGTGTTCGGAGACTTGCCGGTCTCCTCTAATCCACGTTGAGGCTAGCCCAAACCACTTTGGACCGACTCCACGAATTGAGCGCCCGCCTCGATTCCACTAGTGGTTGCTCTTTCCCGCTCCGGGTAGGTAAGCACCGACCTTCACAACTTGCCGGGGCTTCTCACAACCTTCGTCGAGAAGCTCACCGCGCACGACGCCTCCACGCCGTCTAGGTGTCTGCAAACACCAAGAGTAACAAGCCAAGCCTTCCCGCTTGAACTTCACCTAGTGCAACACATGCACTCCGGTGATCACCAAGTGCAACACATGCACAATGGCTCCCTCAAGTGCAACACATGCACAAGAGACTCTCAATCCACTTCCTAATTGCAACACATGCAATTAGGGCTCACTCTTAGCTCAAGAGACAAATAGAAGAGGGAAACACAAGCACACAACCTCTATAAATACCCAAAAACTCCAGCCACTTCCAAATGTCAGCCCCAAGACTCCTTTTATAGCCTCCCCAAAGAAAACTAGCAGTTGGAGGACAAAATGGGGCAAAAACGCAATCAACCCGGTGCTACTCAGCTTACTAGGGCAGAGCACCGCCTTAAACCAACGGTCACATTCGTGTATTAAAAACATCAAAAACTAGCCGTTGCTACAGTACCCCGGTGCTACCGCCCAACTAGGACCGGTAGTACCGGCCATTTCAACAAAAAAAACACCTTTCTGGAGTTTTTACACCGCCTCTTGGCCGGTAGTACCGCCCCGGGCGGTGCTACCGCCTATCTAGGGCCGGTAGCACCGTTCGGGCGATGCTACCGCTCATCTAGGGCCGGTAGGGCGGTGCTACCGCCATGTAGGGGCGGTGCTACCTCTGTCTTAGCCACTAAAATGGCCATAACTTTTTACTCCGAACTCCGATTTAGGTGATTTTTGATTCTATGCGAAGCTTATCATGAGGGCTACAATCTCCATCTATTTTCAAGATTTAAGCAATCATAGATATTTTTAAATATCACCAAAATCAAACTCTAATGTAGTCATTCAAGTCTAAAATCTGATTTTTCAAAATCCCTCTCATAGACTTGATGAACGGCATGACTACAAGCTAGAAAAAGTCAATAAGATCAAATATTGAGCCATGATGATCAACACATGATCAAGATAACTTATTGCAAAACACATTTGCAAATAACCCAAAAAGCTATAAGATCAATCCTCTAGCCATGTAAGGATCAACACATAATCCCGACACTTTGCAAATGCCAACACATGCTCTAGAATTGAAACCCATAACCTCTAGATTATTTGCAAACCACATTTGCAAATAACGAATCAACATTTTGCAAAAACACATTTTGCAAATACAAATCATAAACTTTACTTAGCTTTTGTGATGATAAACACATGATCAAGTCACAAGCTAAAACACCGATGCATGAGCTTTCACCTTTTGCAACACATTCAAAACTTAGCTCCATGCAAAAACCAAATCGATTAAGATTCAATAAGAAGCAAGCGTGAGCTCCCTTATTTGCAACACATGCAAATACTTAGCTCATACAAAAACCAAACAAAGAGAGTGAGCTAGAGTGAACCGGATTGAGTTCATCAACACATGATGAAACTCAAGCTAAAAGACTCAACCCCTCTTAGTAGTACGGCACCTAACTAGCAATCCGGTCTCCCATCCAAACACTGAAACCGGTAAAAGACTAGGAAAACATCCTTAGCCCTAGCTAGTTATACCTTTGCTTTTAGCGATCCATTTGGAGCTTTTATGATTTCCAATCATCTCTCTCCAAGATCGAATCTTCTTCTTCTTGTTCATCAACACATGATGAACCTTCTCTAGCCCTTCTCTTCATTTCGGGATCACTTCTTGAAACTCATCAACACATGATGACTTCTCATTCCCGATTCTTCATTATCTTGGACTCAACCTATTTCACAACTCATGGAAAAGGTTAGTCCAACAAACATGGTTGTCTCAATTATCACTTGCACTCCATTAACACATAATGGATGCCTCTAAGATCAATTGAGCTCAACCCAAATCAATTTGAATGATTAAATGATATCTTGAGTACTTTGATGCAACTAATGCTTCATTATACTCAAGAACTTTTCGTTTGTCTTTAATCAACAAAGTGACATCATCAACTCATGATTAATAGGTCTTTGATTGATTGAAAGATAAACGAATTCAATTTAAATTTCATTTAAATTGATATGAGTATATATTAACTACACAAGTTTCATATACTCAATTTGATGGAATGTAATGATCCAAATATTATGTGAAGTGGTGGAAAGGGATCAATACATTTTAAACCATCAACTATAGAATAAACTCCATTAAGTATGTGCATATAAATAATTGAACTTAGAATCAATATGCACGTAATTAATCTTAAATAACATTTGAGTTTATCCTTATTAACTCGAGTATAATACAACTACACAAGTTATATATACTCAAAAGGTTATTCAAAGTCTTGATCATATATATTATATGGCAAAGGACATAGATCAATATAATTGAAACATCAAGTTAAATTGTCAACCCCCCTAGATGTGTGCATTCATGTATATATAGATTTGAAAATATAATGTACATATTTGGGCTAAAGTAATGGAAGAGTTCATCCTTTAACTTAAATCCAAAATATGCATTAAGATATCATAAAATGAATACAAGTACATACCTTGGGTTTTCCATTTTTCAATGAGATGAGACTATCAAAGATATACTCAATAAAAGAGTTAGTCTCATATTTAGATTTGTCATTAATTAACAATTGAGACTAATCAATATTATGATTATCAAAAGAGTTTAGTCTCAATATTAGATTTGTCATTAACACCAAAACCAAATTAATGGAGTTTGAACTTTCAATCTCCCCCTTTTTGATGATTAATGACAAATCCAAGCTTAATAACACATTTGGATGAAAATCATCATATTGAGATAATTTAAACTTTTTGAACATATAAGCATGCCTTTGAACAATTTAATCATTGATAATTGAGAATACATATGAGAGATTCTTAGACAAATAATTCTCCTCCTTAACCAAATTAAGCTTTCACAAACTCTCCTTTAACCAAATGAGGTATTAAGCTCCTACAAATTCTCCCCCTTTTGGCATTAAACACCAAAAATGGAAAACGATTCCAAAAAGGAGGCTTTTAAAGTGAAGAGCTTGGTAAAAAGATACCAGTTTGAAGAAGAGATAGCTTGGCAAGAAATTCTTTGAAATAAGGTCATAACGAGATTGAAATTAATATATATGACCTATTTAAGTTCACAAGAATTTTTAAATAAAATATCACTTGTAAGTATTAAGAATTTTCAATAAGATTCAAGAATCACACAAACATTTTCTTTATATGGCCCAAAAGAAGAAAACAAATGGAAACATGGTCATATTTTGAGTTAAGCATGAGCAAGATATTTGAGACACATTCAAATATTCTCCTCATTTTATTAGGCTTTTTAATTTGCAAATGACTCACAAAAGGAGTTCTTGAGAGCCTAATAGCGCTTAAACGAGGAAAACATCGAAATGAGTTTCGAACTTTCAATTGTCACAAGTTTGATGTCGGGAAAGAGTGTCAAGGCTCAAATTAAATTAAATTAGACATCTTAGGAATTAATGGTTGAAAAATAAAATCAAAAGATATTAAAAATGGCATCACTGTAAGGACCTATCCGTAATTTGAAGAAACGGAGGGTTTTTCGCAAATGCTCAGCGGTGACATGTGGATAGGCTGAACGCTCTCCAATTCCTTCGCTTATAATAGAGTTGATATACATTAGGTTCAATTTTTCCCCGTTTGTGCAATAGAGTGTGTTACTATTTAAAGATTCAGAGGTATGTGCATTTGGTGTTCAAGATTCTGTTTCTATGTTGTGTTGTATCTGGTCGGCTAGGAGTGATTTCTCCTGTGACTTCAAACTAGAAATCAGACAAGTTCTGTAACAAGAATGGATGTATAAATTTTATTGTTCAATGAAGTTGATTGAATGAAATGTATGTGAATCAAATCATTGAATTTGTGCTGATATTCTACATTTCACTGCATCAGCATGTACACCAGAAGCAAATAGAAGCAAGATCTAACACTGTTTATTTGTATCATGTGATGCTTGGTACTTGGTTTTCAGCATGTAGTTTCTAGATTTGGAAGAAAAGAAGATCTGAAATGCAATTCAGTGAAAGACAATAATTTCTAGAAGTAACAGAATGAACTCACAAATTGTTCGACAACTTACAAGGTATTTAACACAGTCATCACAAATTGTTTTCAGATTGTGACATCACACAGTACCAACCATCACACAAAAGACATCACAGTTCCTAAAGCTCAACACAACAGTACATGTCACCAAAAGCATCAACTCATGTAACTACTCTTATAGGTTGAGCCTCCTCCTCTTGCTACTAGCAGGTGAGCCAATATGAACCCCTGCACCTGAGGTAGCTCTGCTGGGTGTTTGTGCAGCCCTACTTCTAGTTAGAGGTCCTAAGCTCTCTTGCATCATGTTTTAGGAGTGGTGCCTCTTCTCTTCACTCTGCCAATATATTAAGCCAAGTTAGATTCAATGTATCACACACAAGTAGATACAATTATGTACCTTACCCCTTTACCTAGATGGTTGTGGGTCTCCTTGGCTATCTTGAGCGCTACTTGGTTTCTTCTTCATGCTAAAATAAAAGAACAAGTTAGTGCATCTTTTTTGAACAAATGTCAAAGAAAGCTAGAAAATTGACCTCTTGGCTGTTTTAGAATTTGGTAGTGGTCCATCTGGCTGTCCATTTTGTGCATCTTGTGGTGGTGGTAGGTTAGTGCACCCATTTTGTGTGTGACCAAATTGGAAACACCTCTTGCATTGGTATGGCCCCCTTCTTCTTCCTCCTTCGTGTGCAGGCTTGATTCTTTTTATTCTAGGCCTTCCTGCATGCCTAACCAAAACGGGAGGTTGCATCTCAAAGTCTACTTCAACCATTGGCCAATCTGACTTGTCGCCGAATGGGGGGATCGCAAATTGGTAAGCATCCTTGAATCTGGCAATTGAGTAGTGTACCTCCAGGTTTCCCTGTCTTTCTCCGTTACCGACACCTCAGCCTGATGAAAATCACTTTTACTCATCATAGTTCAACCCCCTGCTCATGTTGTTTAGTGCTAACACCACACTAGGCAGGATCTTCCCTTGCAATCTGGCAGCTATCCTCTTCCTTGTAAATATCTTTTCCATTGTCATTTGTCCTTAGCTTATCAAAGAGATCAACTAGGGGAAGGCTCTTAATGTCTTTGATCCAACTATTGAAGCTCTCAGCAATGTTGTTGCAGACATACTCTACCTTGCATTCTGTTGAGAATTTTGCTCTTGTCCAAAGGTGGGGGTGATACTTGTTGAGATGATTAACTGCTTCTGGACACTTTTCACCAACTTTATCCATAAGTTCCTGATGCTTCTTAGGTGTGGCAGCCCAAGCTGCTGGCCACATGTACTTCAATACCTCACCCTTGAACTTATTTCTGAAGTTCATCATGAGATGTCTCATGCACTCCCTATGCTCTACACCATTGCCAAATACCTTCGAGAGAGCAACCTCTAGCCCTTTGCAAGCGTCTGTGTGAGTAGTTAACCTGGGGGTGGGGGTACCTATGGCTCTCTTAAGGTTCCTCATGAACCATTCCCAGTTAGGATTTGTTTCTTTATCGAACATAGCCCAAGCCACAGGGAACAACCAGTTATGCCCATCGATTGCTGTTGCTGATGCTAGATGACCATTCCACTTTCCAATCAAGTGAGTTGAGTCAACTACTAGATACGGTCTGCAACCCATCAGAAACCCATCCACACAAGGCCTCAACGCCACAAACATCCATGAGAAGTGCATCTCACCATTGATTTTTTTGCAATCAATTTCGACAACACTACCTAGGCATTTTAACTCCACTTGTGCTTTGAATCTCCATAGCACCATGAACCTATCCTCCCAAGAGCCATGCAGGTAACTGAGAGCACTCCTCCTACCCTCCCATACCTTATTGTATGTCAGCTTAACATTCCATTGTTTTTGTAGCCTGTGTTGCAGTTTCTTTGCTCCAATAGATGGATCTTCCATCAATATGTCCTTCCCTCTGTCTACTATCCATGATGTATTTGCCTGGTTGCCCTTCATCTTACTGGTTGTGGGACATTTATGTGCAGGCCCTATGGTCTTCACCTGCAATAATTAAGAGATGAACAAAAGTTACATAAATTTCGTAATATAGGGATCTCCATAATATATGGTGAAAAGATTAAATAAAAGTTAGTTGTCATAATTCTAAGAGTGTACACTATGAATATTGGACTCCCATGAATCTTTTTGGCATATATTGTTCATTTACAATCTGAGTTAGCGCACTTAGCCCGACACCTCTCGTTGTCACTATGAGTTAGTGCAGTGTCAAACTCTCCCTTGACGGCAAATTGACTCAGTGCCAGTAGAAATGCCTTCTTATCTGCAAATGTGTTGTCCTTCTTTATCATGGGGTTATCTCTATCATGCACAGTAACTGGCACAATTGTAGGATCAACCATTTCTTCATCATTAGGTATAGTTTCAGGATCATAAGCTGGCACCATATCCGCTATAGCCTCCTCCTGCTGCACTCCTTCGTCAGCCTCCTGATGCACACTTTGGGGTATATCTTCTTCTCCAATGAAGTACCTCCATTCTTCGTTAATCCCAACTGGAGCATCCTCATTAGGGTCCCTATCTAAGCTATCAACCGTTGGACCGTCATACTGACATGCCATTCCCTCCTCGAAGCTCAATGCCCTAATGCATGCTGCTACAAATGGATCAATTGGTTGTACTTGTGCGGCGATGTCTGAGTTGCCACCAATTTGTTTCTCTTGTACTATATGCCTCTCACATGATATATGGCCCTCAGGCTCTCTCACACTGATCTCATTTTGATGCTGGCTCTCGTTCTCTCCTCTCCTCTCTCTATGTGATTCGCATTTGTTCACTGTCATTACAAACTTAACTACCCTTGTGTCTCTATTCTTTGCAAACAACTGAAGCAATTGACCATCGCTTAGCAATCTAACCATCACGTCACCTGATCATTGCCACAGTACCAAAAGGTAGCTTATTGATCTATGTCCCAATAATAGTACTCGCCAACTTGTTGGAATAGATCAGTGATTGAGAATGTTACTGCATTCGCCACCCAATCCAGAGTTCTCCCCTAGCGGTACTCTTTTCTACCCTCCTCCAGAGTGACATATGAATGAACTGTAACATCTACTCTATATTCGGCAATAAGCTCAGCCCTGAAAAATAGTTAATACGCTTAATGCAATGTGAATGGAGAGGTGCAGATTTCGAATCTTACCCTTGATGAATCATTGAACTGTCCATCCCAATAGTTAGCAGATCCAATCATATGACCTGCAACATCCACCAAAACTAGGTTTAGGACTCACTCAAACACAGAGGGAACGAAGCAATTAGAGTGGATCTAGTCGAGTCAAGTGACACAGGAAGGAGTTGCTATTAGGAACAAGTAACGGAGCTAACAGAGTGGCATATTGAGCAGATTTGGGATGTTTAGGTGGTATTAAAGTGAACCACACTATTTTGATGGTATATATATCTAAGCCGAGAACATTTCAGTGGTATATACCTAATTTTCTTAATGTTGTATCCTTTGTTAGGCTTTGGCCCAGTAAAAGCAGTTGAGAAATGGCAGTTGGTTTGGATGGCAATGTATGCAGCCCGAGGTGGGGTAGGGAATAATTTTGTCCACCCTGCCTCGCGAACTATTTTTAATCTGTTCAACTCAAAACAAAAAAAAAAACTTGATTTAAGTAATAAATAAAAAACTTAAGCCTAAACAAATATGGCTTAAGAATTGGGATATAATATTGTATATGCTAGTTGTCTCACACCTGACAAGCAACTATATGTATAGCTTTTTCTAGCGAGTTGATTTCCCTCTTTAATTACAATAGCCTCCTGATTTTACTTACCATATATTAGTCGGTGGATAAATTCCAGCAACGGCAACCAATTTCATCCCGCACAAAGATAATAATCTCGTGACAAATACGCTCTAATAGTGCTCAAATTTTGATGACAAGTGCCAAGTACTCACTCTACTAGTAAGTACTTACAAGCTTTGCCGTTTTAAGATCTTCACAATATAGCATGCATCTGATCTAGGAGAGGAGAGGAGAGCCCACGCAAACAACTGCTCCTCGGTGTGAGATGGGTTGACAGGCTTGCCTTCGTTCAAATCCCCTGCCTCCACCGCAGCCTGCGATCGATTCGCCTCCCCACCTCCTCCTCTCGCGATCGCCGCCGTCGATGGTGGAGGCGATGGCTGCCCACGTCACTTCCCAGCCTCGCCGCCGCCACCTCGCCTCCCACCGCCGCACGCCGCCACCGCCCCCTCCGGCCGCCGCCAATGGGAAGGCCTCGTCCAAGCCCGCCTCGCCCATCCAGGCATCGTACGCGCCACGCTCCCCACGCCTCCCGCCGATTATTCCTGTCGCCTGCTGATTTGGAGTCTTTATGCATGCGTGCGTAGGTTGGAGAGATCGGTGAAGAAGCTCAGGTTGACCAAGGCGCTCACGCTTCCGGAGGCCACCGCGGTGTCGGAGGCGTGCCGAAGGATGGCGGCAAAGCGCGTTGACGCCGCGCTGCTTACTGATGCCAACGGGATGCTCTCCGGCATACTGACGACCGAGGTGAGAATCTTTTGTTGGAAAATGGAAATTAACAGTGAAACGAGAGCAGAAATGTTAGGTGAAATGAGCAGCTAGTATGCGATTTTTGGGCCAAATGAGTTTGAAAAATCGCATGTTTGTTGAAATGGGCGGTGAAGATTTAAGATTAGGCACCGTGAGCTAGAGACCATAGTTCATTTTCATGTTACATCATTACCTGAGCTAAATGGTTACACCCTTTATACCGGTTGAGATTGGAGAGAGCTCAGCCATCCCACGTGTCGGCGCGACGTTTTCCGAAAAACCCCCTCTATTTCTTTGAAATTACGAATAGGTCCTTTGCGATTTTTTGTGAGATGAGAATAATTTTTTGTCTTCGCATTTAGGTCCCTGACCCGGTAATTTACGGAAAAGCCTCCCGTTAAGTCCAAATCGCGAACAAACCCTTTTCTAATTTTTCATGATAGCGAACAGGTCCAAAAAGATAACAAACAAGTCCCTGCTTCTTACGTTCAGATCCTTTCGCCGTTTTCTCTGAAAAACTGTTTTTATACTTTAAAAACCGAAAAAATGTTTTCGTCACCCAAAAAAAAGGAAAAAATGTTTTCGTCACCAAAAAAACATAGATTCATCGAAGGTTTATAGCAACTTATGGATTTGCCAATAGGTCGTAACCGCGGTTTTTTTTTAAAAAAATGTAGATTCGTCCGCAGATTTATAGCGGCCCGCGGATTCGCCGGTGGGTCCTAACGACACATTTTTTTTAACAAACGCAACAAAAAAAACCCGAAAAAATATTTTCGAGACCAAAAAACGAAACGATGTTTTAGTCTCATGATTCGCGGTGGGTCCTAACGACCCATTTTTTTTAACAAACGCAACAAAAAAACCGGAAAAAATGTTTTCAGCACCCAAAAAAAACGAAAACAATGTTTTCGTCACCAAAAAACACGGATTCATCGAAGGTTTATAGCAACTTATGGATTTTCCAACGGGTCATAACCGCGGGTCTTTTTTAAAAAAAATGTAGATTCGTCCGAAGATTTATAGCGACCCGTGGATTCGCCGACGCGTCCTAACGGCCCTTTTTTAAAAACAAACGCAACAAAAAAAACTCAAAAAAAATGTTTTCGTCACCCAAAAAACCCGGAAAACATGTTTTGGTCACAAAAAAACACAGATTCATCGAAGATTTTTCGCCCTTTTTCCTCTAGGCTATTTTTTACCGGTGGGTGGTTTTGCGAACATGTATTATTACTCAGTGAACACGTAGAGTATTAGGCTCGACAAAAGAAGGTTGTCATCTCTGATAATTTTTTGCTCTTTTTCCTCTGGACTATTTTTTACCGGTTGGTGGTTTTGCGAAAATAAAAAAAATATTATTTTCCCGAGCGCATGCTATCGAAATTCAACCGGCGCAGCGTAGCGCGCTTTTCTACCTAGTAGAACTTATTTTCAGGGAAATTAGAAGAAAGATGCTCTGGGCTTTAGGACAAATTTGAAAAAAAAAAACATTGGCATTTAAGACTATATAACAGAAAACATGCCCTTAAAGTGCATCATATTTTGATGAAATTAGTGATGAGGATCAAGTTTCCATATGTTTTGTGTATTTTTGTTTTGTAGGACATATCAGGACAGGTGATTGCCGAGGGGCTCAGACCTGAGGAAACAAATGTGGCGAACCCAGTTTTTGTTATGTCCAACTCATCAGCCATTGAGGATGGTCCAAGGTCTTGTTATATTTTGATTCCCAACGTCAATATTTGGCTATTTGTTGCTAGTATTACCTTTATTACCAAAGGTGGTTTTAAGTCTGACAAGAGGTGCTGCTGTGCTGTGCACAGTAGAAGAGAATCGGTAGAAATAGGTTAGTACATGCTACATAAATTATGTGTACAGAATGATGAATCACTATCAGATAATGATTCTTTAACTAGCCAAATTCATTTATAAATGTAGGAGAAAGTAACAACAGAACATTTTTGGAAATATGTATAAAAGAGAAGGAGCTACCAAGCTTCACATTTGAAGCGTGTTAAACTTTTTATATATACACACACGTGTATATATATATCGTAATATATATATACGTATATATATAGATATATATACGTATATACATATATATATATATATAGTATAATTACCAGGGCACCGTGATCTAAAAAGGATATTTTCTATGTATTTTTATGCGAAATTTTTAAAATTTTTAGGATGCTGAGTTTAACCAGTTTATTAAGTAGTTGAAACAAGTTTAAACTGAAATTCAAACTAGAGTTTCCCTTTTGATGATAGTTTAGTTGTAGGGTAAGTGCTGATTTTATATATAAATCAGCAAAGCATGTGATCCAAACTTGTTCAAAATCTTTGAATTCGAGTATATTTTTTCAAAGGTATGTGTTTCATTTGAATTGTTAAAGATGGGTATATACTCTAAAACTGAAATTTTTAAAAAATATACTCAAATATAGCCTAAATTGCAAGATTTGATATATGTATACATATATATATATATATATATATATATATATATATATACATATTTGTGTGTGTGTGTGTGTGTGTGTATATATATATATATATGTATACATATTTGTGTGTGTGTGTGTATATATATATATATATAGGGACATATCAGTTCAATCACCGTGCAATCCAACTAAAAAGTTTCAAAAATTCTAAAAAAATCATGGATGTACATCTCATCTTACCCCATCTACATATAAAATTTCATGATTAAATTCGTCCTATGTTAAGAGTAATAAAAAGACAAATTTCTGACAAACTTGAATAGTTCAAATGCACCCCAAATTTGTCTTTTTTGTAACTTCTAGCATAGGACGAATTTGATTATGAAATTTTATATGTAGATGAGGTAAGATGAGATGTACATCCATCATTTTTTTCAGAATTTTTTGAAACTTTTTTTAGTTGGATTGCACGGTTATTGCACTGGATATGTCCCCATCTGTATGTATGTATGTATGTACGTACGTACGTACTCCCACATCTAATATACCACTTAAATGAATACTTTATACTCTTTTATCACTTTCGGTACGCTCAAATAATAATTCTAAGATACTCCAATGCGATATGGCTAAAAAATTTCATCAGAGCCCTTTATTTTTTTTTTGCTACATACCCTTTTCCATATGTAAAAAGGAATATATAAACAAATTATAGTATAAAGGGTGGACTTTAATGAATTTTTTTGTGAAACTCACTTTGGAGTATCTTATAGTCAGTATTAGAGTATACTCAAAAGGATAAAGAAGTATAACAACATCATTTAAATAAAAGTATATACTTCTTTAAGGTTTGAGTACATACATCCTAAGATACTCCAATGTATGGAATCATTTTCATATATATATATATATATATATGCTATTCTATAGGAACTCACTGCGTGTAGAATAGCATATTCTATATCATTTAAGCGGTATATTGAAGGTGAGTACGCACTTTGAACTTTTTCCTATATATATATATATATATATGCTATTCTATAAATGCGTGTAGAATAACATATTCTATCGCGCCATTGTTGTCCAATTGACTAAGCGTGTTTGTACATAAATGACTAATAAAAGCTACTTAGTGCTTGTACATGAATCTGTTTTTCAAATTTTATAGGTTTGTAGAATCTCATCTCCTCTATATATGGTAATTTTTTTAGAATTTTTGAAAATATGTACATGTGTTTTTTATGAACTTTAGAAAACACTGGATATGTTGCTTTTTACTGGATAAGAGTGCTATACACAGGTATAGTAATACTTTGAGTAAAAGGCAGTAAAATCTATAATTCTCATTAATAAACATTAATTTTTCTGACTAATAACAAATTTTACTGTCCTTATATATAGATTTTACTATCGATATATATATATGTTTTACTATTATACAGTAGTAAATCAATGTTCATTTTAGCAGTAAAATTTGATTCATGCAACGTTTATTAGCGAAACTTATATCATGTTGTTCCTCTAGACATCAATAATCTACTGATGAAATTTGTTCGTGAATCGGAACATCGAATAAAAAGTTATAATTAAAATAAAGAAATAACAAACATATATATAAACTAGAAAATGAAGTAACTAGTGAAACAGTAAAGGTGGCCGAAACGACTAGTAAGCGCATTTGTTAGTTTGTATATGATTTTGTTCTTAGTTTATTTTAGCTATAACTTTTTATTCTTAGCTCCAATTAACGAACGGTTTTCATGAGTAGTTTATTGACGACAAGAGAAACATAATAATATAAGTCTCGCTAATAAACACTGTACGAATGAGTTTTTACTACCAATTTACCGAATGTACTATAAGATTTTACTACCAAATGGCAGTAAAATCTATGAATACCAGCAATAAAATCTATGTACACGGATTGTAAATTTTGATTTATAAGATGAGACTTACATCAATATGTAGCTCTTGTCGTCAGTAAGCCAATGATGAAAACCGTTCGTGAATCAGAGCTACCACTAAAAAGATATAGCTAAAATAAAGGAAGAACATATTCATGTACAAACTACAATATGCATTAGCTAGCTGGGTTGACCAACGCATAAACTAGTATCTAATTCGGTAATAATGCAATCAGTTGCTCTATAGTAAAACGTATTTCTGATTTACTACCAAATTGGATTCAGTCAGTACGATGTAATTTGCATGCATGTCGCTAGGAAATTCATAAGTTGTTCTGTAGTAAAGTGTTTCGTTATTTACTACCGGGCTGCATTTACTGAGGTTGTTTGCAACACATTAATTCAGTGTTGTTTGCATGCGCTTCTCCAGTGGTGCGTAGAATAGCTATTCTACGCTCAAGAGTAGAATAGCGCCACCGTACACCACTTAAATGGATGCTTTATACTCCTTTATCACTTTCGGTATACTCCAATAATAATTCTAAGATACTACAATGCAACGTGGTTGAAAAAATTTCATTACACCTTTTATTTTTCTGCTACATACCCTTTTCCATATATAAAATATATATATAAACAAATTATGCTATAAAGGGTGAACTTTAATGAAATTTTCCGTGTAAATCACTTTGGAGTAGCTTATAATCAGTATTATAGTATACTCAAAAGGATAAAGAGGTATAACAATGCCATTTAAATGGTATACTAGATGTGGGAGTACATACATCTAAGAGTATGGAATCATTTTCATACTCCATTAGAAACTAGTATATGCGTTGGTCCACGGATATGGATGTAGGAAAATGATTCCATACTCCATTAGAATATCATGGTAGTCCATGGTTTGGGGAACTTCTTACCCTATCTTCTCTCCCCTTGGAATCTCTGATCCTGTCAATAAGAGAGTGTAGTTTTAGAGATGCCCAATCCCTTGAGCTGCCTGGGTTGCCAAAAGGCCTTAGCTCAAGCCCGTGAAATGGGGTGCTTAATTCCTGAGCTCCTAAAGTACTTGTAATAGGCCTTAGGGTTAGCCCATAATCAAGATAGTATGTACATAAGTGAATGTATCATTTTACCTACACTATTTTGTAATTATTAGGGAGTAAAATAAGAAATAGCCATCTTCCATATCTACATAAAGAGCCCCATGGGGATTGTGAGGGGAGGACTCTCATTCTTCACATACCAGCTCTCTCTCTCTATTGGTTTGGTTTGCTTTAGCTTCTCTATTGATGTCCCCGAAAGATAGAAAGTATCATGTACTCACCGTTTCGGTTTGTTGCCACACAATGTTACTATTTTTCAGAGTGTACTGTTTTTTTCCCTTCATTGTTCTATCCTTTTCTTTTTACAACAGGGTGTTGATAACATAAACAAAACCACTAAGCCAGTCGGGTTGGCATTTGCTTGTACACAAATTGCTACAGAAGCTACAGTATTGCCTATTTGTGTTTCTGACTTAGTTGTTCTTCCTGAGTGAGAACAGTAATTTTCAGGTAAGACAAACTTTCTATTGCAACGTAGTTAGCATTACTAAGCACTCAAGACAATTTCCTCACTGTGCAACCAGGCAAGGTTCTACCATAGAACGTGCACTCCGGTCCTCATGCTCAAGCTGGACATTGAAAAGGCCTTTGATTCCGTTTCTTGGGAATACCTTCTAGGACTACTTCAGGCACGCGGTTTCGGTCCTCGATGGCGTCAATGGCTATCCACCTGTCTTGCGTCGGCTTCATCATCAATCCTTCTGAACGGGGTGCATGGAGCCCAAATCAAGCACCAGCGTGGCTTGCGGCAAGGAGATCCCTTATCGCCGTACCTATTCATCTTAGCCATAGATCCTCTGCACCACATCCTGAAAAAAGCAACGGATGTTGGAGTTCTATCGCCGCAGAGGTCGCTACAAAGCCTCGAAGCTATCCTATATGCCGATGATGCCGCCATTTTCCTTAATCCGGTCAGGAGGAGCTACGAGGCACTTTTACAGATTCGCATCACCGGACAAGCCTCTGGGTCGCGAATCAACATGACAAAGAGCTCTGTAGTGCCGATCTGGTGTCACGACAACAATCTTCAAAATATCTTACAACCTTTCACCGAGCTACATCACGCTTCCGATGAAATACTTGGGGCTTCCTCGACGCTTGCTCAGATGTCCGATGTCAAATGCAAATTGTTCATGACAAAGTGGCTCGGCGTCTTGCGGCTTAAGCGGCGACTCACCTCACCGTGGGGACGATGATCTTGGTCAAATCGGTACTCACCTCCATTCCAATCTACCTACTAACGACACTGAAGGCACCACAGAAATTCATTGCAAATATTGACAAGATGAGGAGGGCATTTCTATGGGCGGCAATGGAGTCATGCATGGAGGAAATTGCAAGGTGGGGTGGACAAGCTGTTTGCGCAGGAGCTCCGGATGGGAGGCTTGGGGATCCTAGACCTTGACAGGTTCAGACGAAGCGCCATTATACTTAGCTCGTTCAAGATTAACCGGAAAGACCATGGAATGGATTGCGATGCCATGTGACACAAGATCAAATGCTATTCACGGCGGCAACCACATTTAACATTGGAAATGGTCGCAACACGACCTTTTGGACCGCTAGATGGATACAAGGCGGGCTCCATTCCAGATTGCACCGCTTCTATATAAGCACTCCAGAGAAAGTCAAGATCGATGGCGGATGCATTGCTAAACAACAAGGATCCTACATCCGTCACAACCTTGACCGAGAATCTCATACACGAATATGTCCGATATCGACAAAAATCCAACGTACTCTTAGTGAACAGGGATGTTGTCACATGGAATCATTCATCTAACGGCATCTATTCGGCAAAATCAGCATACCAAATGCATATGTTTGTTGGCGGCATTACGAGATCTTTCGTGACTACATATTATTCTTACGTGGGGATAGACACCTATTATTGAATTTTTCATCACTTATATGTCGACTTGAAGGTTCTAGTAACTAGAGGATGGCCCAACCAATATTTTTGCCCAATGTGCTATCTAAACTTATGCATCCATCTCCTAGTTGAATGCCCCCAGCTCATGCATTATCGTCTATAGCTAATGGGTTCGTGATTCCGTCACTCCATCGAGACTAAACAAAGATCTGATTATCCTACAAATTTCGAGCAATGGAATCTGCGGCGGCTAAATTGTCCAACGACTCTTCAAAAGGTGTCAAAACCTTAGTTATCTGACTTGTTGGAATTGGTGGAAAGAACGCAATAATAGAGTCTTCCGTCGTCGATGGGACTCATGAAGAAATCCTTCAATCGGTCAAGGATGAAGCTTTAACTCGGTCGATCGCGAAGGCGAAGCACCTTTCAAAATTGCTAAACCGCCCTACTTAGCAATCGCTTTTTTTTCTTCTTTTTAATCTTGTAATCTTCTGCGTTCGCTTTAATGCAAGATCTCGCATCGTAAATCTATTAAAACCTTGTATTCTCCTTTCCTTCTTAATACTAAAACAATTCTGATTGTTTTCTTCCAAAAAAGCATTACTAAACGTATAGTAAACAGTAGCCCACTCTTTAAAGGTCGGAGTAGAGTAGTGAACACTAGTCCGGAGAGCGCAGTAGTCGGCGAGCTGAGGGAGCAAGCCGGCTAGAGCGGAACCACACCTTTTTGTGGCCATGCAGAGTGAGAGGAGGATTGGTGCCACAATCGGGGAGCACGGGAGGCAAACTGCCACAGACGAGGCACAGGAGGCTACTTCCAGGTTAGAGAAAGTGTGAAATGTGACACGTGTCATCTTTCAACTCTTTCGTGATTAAGAATAGAACTAATTCTACAAAGACGTTCGTAAGATGGCTAATTTTGCAGAGAAAGAGATGAAGCCTCGACACTGCAACAAAAAAACTCAAGGAATAATTTGTGGTGCTCACTTATGCTTATGAGCGTATTTACAAAGTTGAAGGTCCTAATCGGCAATTTCCAACCGCAGGGCAGGTATGATGAAACCGGGGAGCGATGGGTACAGTAGTAGGTGCGTGCAAAAAGTCTCTACTCCCAACCCTTGGTGCTCGAGGACGCCACATCACTGCTCGAGCCTTGCGAGCGATCACGCGTGGCAGCACGTGGGAGGCTCGTGGAGATCGCGGGCATCTCCCGCCTCTTATCGACAAGGGCCACTTCAGACGCGAAAAATAATTTCCGGGGAAGAAAAAAACCCTGACATAACCACCGTCCTGGGAGAAATATAGGTATTTTTATTTTCTTTTTTCGCTTGCTCTGCTCAATCGTAGCGGCGGCAGCGGCCATCTCCATGACCACTGTGGCTTCGCTGTCTTTGATGCCGCACTTGCTCATTAAGCCTTCGTTCAGGTGTTGCTCCAGAAAGGTGAGCTCTTCTGTTCTTTTTCTCTTTCTTTAACCCGTTTTGTTTGGTTTCTTGCCCACGCAAGAGCCGTGTTTCTTGGTTGGAGTTTTTAGTTAGAATGGTGAGTTCTTGATGGACAGTTTGATACTGTAAGCTTGAGCTGTACAAATAGGGTTTCCATTTCAGTTCCAATACTCGTTCTGTTTCCGATTGATTTGATAATTTTGTTCGCTGAAATATTCCATGATTTCAATATTCTATGAAATCCTGGATGGGGTACAGCCAGGTCCTAAACTCATTCTGTTTCTGATTGAATGGCCACTTTCGCTACTAGCCTGAATTTTTTTTTTGGGCAATCCGCTTGAGATTGAGGCCTAGTTCTGCTAATGCGCCGAGTTCTCCCTCCCCACAAGCTAATCCCTGAATACCGATATAGCTATATTTCACTAAATTTCTGGTGAACCCTGAAGTAATCCAATTGGCTGCTGAAATCAAGTCACTGTGGCATGATGAAGTGATGATGACGTTTATGAGGGAAACTATGCAGGGTGTTGGTAGATATGGTGGAATCAAGGTCTATGCTGTGCTCAGGGATGATAGAGCTGAGCATTCAAAGAATAAAAACTGGGAGGCCTTGTTCCATGTCGATGACCCCGGGCAAAGGGTGCCCATTGCAGAAGGGAAGTTCTTGGATGTGAACCAAGCTCTTGAGGTGGTCCGATTTGACATCCAGTACTGCGATTGGAGGGCACGGCAGGATCTCCTCACTATCATGGTGCTTCACAACAAGGTATGAAGTACCAGCCCGGTAGTAATTTCAGAGAAAAAGTCTGCATTCGCTGAATTATACAAATCAATTGCTTGAGGTTGCAATTTTGAAGGAGGACTAATACAGACTATGCCATGCATTTCTACAAATGAAATCCAGGTGGTAGAGGTTCTCAATCCTTTAGCAAGAGAATTCAAGTCAATTGAAACCTTGAGGAAAGAGCTCGCCGAGTTACAGCAAGAACTGACAAAAGCTCACAACCAGGTATGCTAGTGAACGTGGCAAAACGAAAACACTTCAATATCATCTACTATCTGATGTTTTACATGTCCAATTCAGGTTCATTTATCGGAAGCACGAGTATCGTCAACGCTTGATAAGTTAGCACAAATGGAGACCCTGGTCAATGACAGGCTGTTGCAGGATGGAAGCTCTAGTGCATCCACAGCTGAGTGCACTTCCCTTGCTCCAAGTACATCATCCACGACCCATGTCGGAGCCAAGAAAGCTCCACGTAGGAATCTCAACATCTCTGGTCCTGTGAAGCCTTACAATCCCAGTCTGAAAAACTTCTGGTACCCAGTTGCTTTCTCCAGTGACCTGAAAGATGACACAATGGTAAAGCAATGCGTGTTTCATACCAATACCAATACGATGTCAGAGTTAGCAGTCACAGACACTTGTGTTTTATTCGACGAGGCCATATGTGTATTCTCAGGTACCAATAGATTGTTTCGAGGAGCAGTGGGTAGTATTCCGAGGAAAAGACGGAAGGCCTGGATGTGTTCGGAATACATGTGCTCACAGAGCTTGCCCTCTTCATCTTGGTTCAGTGAATGAGGGTAGAATCCAGTGCCCTTACCATGGTAAGAACAGAAAGCGATGTATTACAACTTAGAATCTAAAAGTTGAATATATGAAATTGATGAAAATTTCTCTTGACTTCTTCTGCTATTTTTGCAAATTGATTTTTTTACAGTATCAGGTAGCACTAAAGCATTATGTAAAAGGGCATTCTTCCTTTCAAAAATGTGACGACATGTTTATCCTGTCCAGCTTGTTTAAATTCAAGACTGAGAATTAGTTAGTTATGCACTTATGCTTGTAAAACACAAAAATGGTTCTTCTAAAGTAGATGTCTTGGATCCTGCATATATGATATCAGGAATTTAAAAGTACTTGAAGATGTTATGAACTCATAACAACGAATTGCATTTAGAGAGGTGTTTTTGTGCATCTCCTCTCAATATAAGTTGCACAAATCTTGAAGCAAGCGAAGAGGTAAGTAATCACTATCTACCCTTCATTCATGCTTTAATATTTGTGCAACTTTAAAAGAGATGATTACAAAAAGTAAAGGATGATAGTAATATTTCAGATTTTTTTTAATAACCTTCAGGGTGGGAGTATTCGACTGATGGAAAATGTGAGAAAATGCCATCAACAAAGATGCTTAATGTGCGCATCCGGTCATTGCCATGCTTTGAGCAAGAAGGAATGGTTTGGATCTGGCCTGGCGATGACCCACCAAAGTCCACCATCCCTTCTCTACTGCCTCCTTCAGGATTTACAATTCATGCAGTGGTAAAAGGAAATCATGCATGCTACAACAATAGTACTATGATGCAAGTGTTCTGTATATTTCGGTTTTAAACTGGATCGAATAGTAATGGAGTTCTTCTTGATCATTCAACAGATAGTAATGGAACTACCAGTAGAGCATGGACTTCTTCTGGACAATCTGTTAGACCTTGCTCATGCCCCTTTTACTCATACATCCACCTTTGCCAAGGGTTGGAGTGTTCCAAGGTACTTGTATATACCTTTGAACTCATTGAGGAAAACTGGTATTTTTACATATCTGTGGTGAAATTATGTGTGCGCAAATTAACATGCTGATGTTATGTTCTTTATTTCTCAGCTTGGTGAAATTCTTGACACCTTCATCTGGGCTCCAGGGGTACTGGGATCCTTACCCCATCGATATGGAGTTCCGACCGCCTTGCATGGTCTTGTCAACCATTGGCATCTCAAAGCCTGGAAAGCTAGAAGGGAAGAGCACCCAGCAATGTTTGACGCATCTCCACCAGCTTCATGTCTGCTTGCCCTCCTCTAGGAATAAAACCAGGCTCCTGTACCGGATGTCCCTCGACTTCGCTCCCTGGCTGAAGCACGTCCCCTTCATGCACCTATTGTGGTCACATTTCGCTGAGAAGGCAAGCCTCAATATTTCGAAGCTACTTCACAACTAGTATACTCATTTCATCTCAGTTTGCGCCTGACTGTCATTGCCTCTTTTGCAATGTTATCTGTAAGATATCAACATGACATTTCTCTAACAAATCAACATAATAACTACTAAATTACTAACTGAGCAGTATCTGTCTTACATACACACAGAGCAGGGCCTCCCCTACTGTTAGTCATCAAAAACAAAACAAAAAAAATAGTATCTGCCATCTGCAAACTAAGTCAGAGTGGACCTGGATTGATTTCAACAATTGTGTGTGACATTCCTGATCATGGTAATCTTGGATGATCTTCTGCAGGTCTTGAACGAGGATCTACGGCTAGTGCTTGGGCAGCAAGAACGTATGATCAATGGCGCCAACGTGTGGAACTGGCCGGTGTCATATGACAAGCTCGGTATAAGATATCGGCTGTGGAGGGATGCCGTTGAGAGGGGCGCCGACCGATTGCCATTCAGTAACCAAATTGAGAGTGGATCATAGTGCTACATATGGCATCACCTGTAGTCTCTTTCTCGTCGCATTTCTTCACGAGATGATTGCCAGAATGACTCAGTGGATATATGCACAATTTATTTAGGCGCGCGTCTCTGCGAGGTCCAGCATCTGCCTAAGATTGCTACAGATTGAAGGATCCTGGAAAGGAAGAATGATGGGCAACATCATTCTGTAACGTTAAATGAACATTAGCGACAGCATCACGGGATGCAATTGTAATCTGAGGTTGATTTGTTCTTGTTTTCACCCTTTCGTGTAAAGAATCATCGAATGTTACTCTGTCAGAGCATATATAATCTTAGTACGAACTACGAAGACATGTTCATCTGAGAAATCGCCAGGTCTATGATTCTCTTTTGTGTACCCGTTTAGTCGACGTATATATGGTTTGCTAATTCAGAGCAGTAAAGGTGTCTGTGTCGGAAAGTTTCAAGCACAGTTAGAAACATTGTAGGAACATTTTAGGGTGTGTTTGGTTAATTGTTTCAAGTGGTATAGGTAGGAGGGCAACGTATCTTGTGCACACAGGTCTTCCCGTGTACACACCGTGCACACCATCTAAAAAAAGTCGTGAAAAATTCTGAAAAAAATTGTAGATGTACTTCATAGATTACTCTTACTATATATAAAATTGTAGGTTCAAATTCATTATATATCAAGAGTTACAAAAAAGAAAAATTTCTAGCAAGTTTAAACTCTTTAAAATTGTCAGAATTTTCTCTTTTTTGTAACTCTCGATATATAATGAATTTGATCTCGAAACTTCATACATAGATATAGTAATCTATGAAGTACATCTACAATTTTTTTCAGAATTTTTCACGACTTTTTCTAGTTGGTGTGTATGGTGTGTACACGGGAAGGCCTGTGTGCACAGGATACATTGCCAGGTAGGAGAATACATACTGCGAGCCTGTTTGTTACACTCTGTCCAAGGCCGAGAGAACCGAACTGTGCCCGTGCTTGCATGGTGTGAAAGTTCCGTCCGGTTACTCGTCCAACATGAAGAGACTTATTTCGATGCACGATTTGAGTTTAACTGGCATGAAGTTCCATGATTGCTATGTGCTTATAACATAGATACTCTCTGTGGCAATTAGAAGTATTTTACCGACCAAGGTTCGGGAGACAATCACAAGGATGTGTTATTTTTTTAACACAATTACTCAAAAGGTCATCGATCTCAAAGGACTTGATACTCTGCAGGCTGAGGTGATAATGACTCTATGTAATCTTGAGATGTATTTCCCTATGTCGTTTTTCGATATCATGGTCCATCTCACTATTCACCTTGTGAGGGAGATAAAGATGTGGAGGCCTGTGTTCCTACGTAGCATGTACCCGTTCGAGAGGTACATGGGAATTCTTAAGTCCTATGTACGGAATCGATCTCGACCGGAGGATAGCATTATCGAAGGTTATGCAATCGAAGAGGTCGTCAAATTCTGCGTGGATTACATGGCTCAGGTCGAACCGATAGGTGTGCCTCGATCTCGCCATTAGGGGAGGCTCCAGGGCATCGGGACCATCGGAAGGAAAGCAATAACGCCTGATCCGGTTGCATGCGCGAAAGCCCATTTCACAGTTTTGCAACACATGGTTGTTGTGGCCCCGTATATCGACGAGCACAAGAATTGACTACGGCAAGAGAATCCGACGCGGTAGGAGTATTGGATCATCAGACAGCATAACCTTCAGTTCAACAGATGGTTCAAAAAGCGACACCCATTACTGGAAGCACGTCAGGTGATACGCTGACATGGTTGGCAAAAAGGCCAGTTTTTACGGTTGTAATATGGAAAGGATATGACTTAAATGGTACACATTTTACACGATGGATCGAGACATGAAGAGCACAAACCGTAACGGCGGTGTTCGTGATCGATGAGTGAATACCGGATCGATGAGGAGCTCAGATATGGGTTTATTGAGGAAATTTGGGAGCTCGACTATGTGCTATTCAAGATCCCTTATTTCGATGTTGGGTTAACTGCAAAGACGTGAAAGTTGACAAGTATGGCATCACAACTGTGGACCTCGAACGTGTTTGGGATACCAAGAGGAATCATTCGCTCGCCAACCAAGTTGTTCAAGTCTTCTATGTAATCCCGACCCGCCCAACAAGCGGCGCCACGTCGTTCTTCAGGGAAAAAGGAGGATTGTCGGAGTCGAGAATGTGGTAAATGAGGAAGAATACAATCAGTTCAATGAGTTGCCTCCTATTGGTACCGGCGTCACAATCTAGGAAGACCAACCTGAGGAAGCTAACTACACACGTGTTGATCATCGCGAAGGACTAATTTTTGTACAAAAGAATAAGCAAGTGTTGTCATCATGAGGACTTCATATTTATATATACCAAGTATTCCTGTAATATAATTAATTAATGACATGTATTAATTACTGAGATGTATTGATTAAAATTAAGCAGGTGTATATTGTACAAATGAGATGTATGTATTATGATTAATTTTAATACATGACATATATGTTTGCATGGTAAAAAAATAATACAATGGCCCATCCTAGGCGGTTCTGGAATAAGCATGTTTATCTAGACGGTTCTGAGATTGAACCGTCTAGGATGGTCTTCCTGCGCCACTCAATAAATCCCGCACACACTTAGTTCATTGCAACCCTAGCTATCGCGAGCCCCTCTCCCTCGGTCGTGGTCTCCTCCCTCGGCGGCGCCTCCCCCCTCGGTCGCGCCCTCCCCCGCGGTGGTGTCTCCCCTCCCCGGGTGGTGTCTCTCATCTCCATCGGTGGTGCCCTCCTCCCTCCCCCCTCCGTTTTTTTGTTGCCTTGCTTGCTCCATGATGATAATGGGTATTCTAATGACTAGAACATTTATTTCTGTGAACTAGACCTTAAACCATACACTTAAACGCTGATTAGATTATATCTTGATTGTTATATCAATACATGTGCTATTTACATGCTTAGCTACATACACTTTGTTATCTTAATTGTTACTGGTGTGCTTAATTGAGTGGATCAGTTCTAGTGCTGTTGAACTACGACAGAATCATGTTGTTAAAATGCTGAACTGGTAGTTTTTGTTGATTCAATTAGCAAGTGCTTAATCTGCATATTAAGATGGTAAGGGTTCAATGCCTTATTCACTGAATTAATTGTTAGCCCATTCATGATTAAGCTTGAAGGTTTAAAATCTTCAACTAACCCTTATCTGAGAGCAATATAATACAATTTGTCCGATTGGTGTTGCGTGTACAAAATACCTTTTAACTTACCTTCTCTTAAATTTACTTCTCTTAACTTACCTACTCTTAACCTTGCATCATACAAGATGGCGTCTCCGCAATCCTTGGCGCCGAAGGGATCCGATGACGCGCCCAACGTAGAAAAAAACAGGCGCATTGCAAGAGGACTTAGTAAAAGGCCTCAAAGCCGATACACCATCACGACGATCGATCCGCATGATGGGCCCCTACCGCACCTCCAAAGGTTGCGGCAGCTTTCCGGACCATGTGCGGGATCGTTGGGCATGAACGGGTCCCCATCACGTATCCATCATGGAAGACGCTGACAGATGAGGAGCGCGATAACCTGGTGACAGAAATATTTGCGTCATTCGAACTTCCACAAGACGCCATGCTAGCACTGCAACGGTATTCGTTGCTAGTGACTGGAAAGGCGTGGAAGAACTTCAAGAGCGTCCTTATTGCTAATTATGTCGATAAGGAAATGACTCCATTCTAGAAGTATGGATTCATCTCTGAAGATGTTTGGAGACAATTTGTTGAGTTGAAGACGACAGAAGAGTTCATGCTTCAAAGCGCGGTACACAAGATCGTCCAATCAAAAAACACACACCCACACAGACTCGGTTCAACTGGGTATGCGGGGTAAGATGGCGCAATGGACGAGGGAGGACGACGAGGCAGTCCAGAAGGAGGTTGTGCCGCTATTTGCCTTGATCGTGGACCCGCGTGCCCAAAACTGAGTAAGAGCGCGTTCACGTCACACTTCTTCGGACGGTGTGTCCTTTGCAAACCCCGTTGATGAGGAAGTGTCCCAACGCCTAATATCGTTGAGCATGGAATCTTCCCAGGGCTCTTTCACTTCGAACAGAGAGAAAGACATACTCTCCATGGCCTTGGGAAACAAGGAGCACCCAGATCGCACCAGAGGCCTAGGTGTTTTCGTTCCTTAGAAATTAGGATTCCCACAGGACTCAGCCACGTACAGGAGAAGGAAGAGAAGCAAAACCGAGTGTGAGGAATAGCTAGTAGCCCTCATTGAGGAAAGGTTTAAAGCACAGTTCGATAATCAGCTACGAAGCCTCGAGGAAAGGCTGGAGCAAAGGGTGGCTGAGGAGAGGTAAGCATGGAACGTGCTAGCCCAAGAAGCACATCGCTAGATTCAATTCCAACCAACCGTCGAGTAGGCTGCGTCACCTCGAGACGAATGTGGATGAAGCCAGATTTCCTCCTGATGACAACCTGGTAACATGTCTGCAATGCTCCTTACCTATATTTTTAATGATGGACATGTTAGCTAATTACTTATGTACCCTTATGTAGGTGTCCATGCCTTGCAATCTGCAAGTGAGGTTTGCCAACAACTCTATTCCCCTGCAAGCTGCTTGGGGACAAGCGTATGCATCCGGTGTAGGGGCAGTCATGCACGGTCAAACTGTAGAGCCGGGCTATGCAAAGGTCCATGTCGACAGTGTATATGAAATTTTTAAGGCCGTCACGCTGGACATCCCTCCAAACGACGAGATTGTCACACTAGGGGATGCCATCGGCATATTTATCCAGTGGCCCAAGAAGGACATCTCCTTCGACGCCCACCCAGGAGCACTGAAGCTACAAGCAGTCCAAGAGGCACCGCATGATGCGCTAGAGCTACCAGTACTACCGGAGCCATGCCATGCACTGAAGGAGCCCGCTAAATTGGCTATCGTGTCCGGTCACGCGCAGACCATTACTACAGTAAGGGCCCACTCGTCTCCTGTGAAGACGAAGTTTGGTAGAAGGGGACGCGGAGACAAGGGCAAATCGAAATTGACCACGTCAGCTGACGACTTTCCATTTTCCCCATTGGTGTGGCAATTCGAGCTAGGGCAATCGTTCATACCAGATGAGCACAAAGAGACGCTTTCATTAGCCTGTGTTAGATTGTAAGACTGGTACATGCAACAAGCCAACAAGCCGGTGGCACAACAGAGAACGAGTATCTCGGTGAGCTTCAAGGAGGAGTATTTCTTACACTGGTTTTTAGATGGCGTCTTCGTGGTCGACTTCACCGACTTGTTCGATCTGTACAACCTCAAAGCGTTTGACGCCTCACTTATAAGATGTTGGACAATGTAAGTGTGTGCAATCACCATCTAAATTTCTGACGCACCGATAAATGTCATATATATATCATCCTTGATTTGTATATGTAGATATATGATCCTGGAAGTAGCAGCAAGGGAACAACCGGTGGGTTTCGCTGACCCACACGTGGTGTCCAAGCAAACCATAAGTGAAAATAAAGAGGTCATCTACGAGTACATGGAAAATATGTTGCTGACTCATTCGAACAAAAAATTCATACTTTTACCCTACAACCCGGGGTAAGTGCTTTGTCTAGATGCTATACTCGTTGATTTCTACTATATATCACAACTCGAAGTTAGGTTCAGTGACCATGACGACATACCTGTGTAGGTATCACTGGGTTCTACTCGTAATTATACCGAGGCAGAACCGATTAATTTATCTTGATTCTAAAAAGGGCGGCACCCACGATTTGAAACCTATTAGAGATTTTCTCGACACGTCGTTCAGTTTCTACAAATCGAGGGGAAGGCCCAGCCACTCTAACGCATACTTTTAAGTTTCTGGTATCCGATAGTATACGCAATAATCCTTCACACTCCATAATAATATCTTCGAAACTAATTAATCTATTATGTTTTAGCAGTGCCATCAGCAGCCAAAGGGTACTGACTTATGTGGATTCTATGTTTGCCACAACATAGCACTCCTCGTTGTTTCCCAACAGACCAATGTCATACAGGTCTATCAATCTTGCAACAATTATCTCCACTTATTAATTTATATACATGTGAGACTTTACTTTTCTCATTGACAGGCTTGGTGTCAGCGTATTCCGCCTGACAGGCCCGTGATCTACAGATCGGGTTTTTGTTCGATAGGAGGGCGTTTTCGTGGCTGGCTAACCCTAGCGAGGGGAAACCCTAGAGACTCATGCATGCGATTTTGGCGCCTATGAACTATGGAACACACAGAGATTTTTCCCAGGTTCAGGCCCCCTTTGCCTTGGGTAATAGCCTTACTTCCTGCTAGATTGTTTAGAGAGTGTCCAAAGCTAGTACAAAGATCTCGTGTTACAAGTTCTCTCTTAGACTATCTCATGGAGCTCTTGCTTGCTCGAATGCAACACTACTCAAATGCTCGACCCCTTTCCCATGCACCGGAGGCCCTTATATAGGCCAAAGCTAACGGGAGTAGGTAAAGGAGGGTCATCATGTCGATCTGATACATTTATTACCCTTCTGTCTTTGTCCCGTTCCTCGGCCTCATTAAATGCCGACGCGATGGCCTCGCCTCTGGCCGCCTTCTGCGACCTCTCTTTGTGGGTAGGTGAGAGGCGTCGAGGAATGGGCTGTCGCCGAAACCCTCATGATTGATAGGGGCGACCAGCGAGCCCGCCGCTGATGCCAGTGCAGATGACAGGCGGGAGGCTTCGAGGTGAAGCTACCTCGCGACCACCTTTTTGCCTTACGGCGAAGGCGGCGGCGTGCTTCGCCCGCTGCTCGCCGGGCGCCACGTGGATCGGCGCAGGCGGGCCGTGCTTTCGCCGCCCGGTCGCCCGAAGCCGCCACGTGGACGGCGCCGAAGGTAGCGGCGTGCTTCGCCCACTGCTTTCGCCGGGCGTCCGTGGGCAACACTGGCGGCGGCGTCTTCTTGCCCGATCGCCAGCCGCCACGTGATCGGCGCGCGAAGCGGCGGCGTTTCGCCACTGCCACCGGGCGCCACGTGGGCAAGACTGGCGGCGGGCGTCTTCGCCGCCTTCGTCGCCAAAGCCGCCACGTGGTCTGGCGCCGGCGGCGGCGTCTTCGCCACCGCCGCCGGGCGCCGTGGGTAAGACACTTGGCGGCGGTATGCTTTCGCCGCCCGGTCGCCGAAGCCGCCACGTGGTCTGGCGCCGGCGAGCACCACCTGCTCGTCGGGCGCCACGTGGGCGGCTGGCCGGGGCCGTCTTTCGCCGGCCTTGGCCGCCAGCCGCCGCGTGGACATCTTTGTCTTGCGGAGAGGGTACCCAGTAGCAATCTGGGACAAGAGCCCGGGCCCATACGAGCGCATGCTCAACTCATTAAGGCCTTCATTAAATGTCGGTGCGTTCTTGGGCGGGGCCACCACTCATGAGGATACGACCGCCTTGGTTTTGCCCCATATCCGCAGATTTTTCTTGGGACCCGAAACGGCGCACGATCTTGTCTCTTCACGAAATCGGTCTTTGGCGGCTTATATAGATACATCTGTGATCGTGCGGTTCCATATACGCTTTCTTGCACACTTCAACTTTTCACTTCTTCATCTCCAGCGCTCAAAGCTTTTCACGTTCCTTGCTCCCATGGCATCTCCCATCCCCGCTTCCACCGCGGACTCCCTCACGGTGAACAGGATGGCCGTCCTTGCGCCGGAGGGCACTTTTCGCTTCCGAGCGGGGACCGCCACACCGCGGTGCCTTTCTGATGAAATCATCCTCCACACCTGGGCAATGATGGCGGGCCTACTCCCATCATTCTCTGACTTCTTCCTCACCGTCCTCCATTTCTATGGGATCCATCACCTTCACCTCACCCCCAACTCCATTGTCTCTCTCTCCATCTTCGTGCATCTCTGTGAAATGTTCATGAGGGTGATGCCGAATCTCCCTCTTTTTCGCCACTTCTACATCTGCCGCCCCTCCCACGACAATGAAGTAGTGGGGAGTTGCTATTTCCGTCTTCGGAACGGGATGGCCTCCCGCTTCATCGCCTTCCTAGCCCAGGTCCAATTGGAAGGCATGGCGCGGCCGGCCCGGTACATTAATGATGACAATGAGTCGGCGCTTTGGGGTGCCAGCACGGAGCGGGCGGAGGCCTCGAGAATTGGAACTTGCTTGTCGAAGACAGCAGAGCTCTTGCGATGGCGGCGCGTCAACAGATCATGCGAAGCCGGATTATCTGGCGGTGGTGGCGGGACTTCTTGTCCGGAGGATCGCCCTCTTCGTCGGCGCCGCTTCGCATGGCAATACACGGCGGCATTTACGGCCTTGCACAGCGCGGCTGTGGGGCGTAAGTCTTCGCTTTCCTTTAGCTTTTTTCGCGCATGTTTCTTTTCCGCAGCTCCTACCAACCAACAATCATTCTTTGTTTCTTGCTAAGTGCAGAAATTTGGAGAGCTGTGATCGGCAGTGGTCGGGCGTTGATGCAGCCAATCCCAAGCGCGCAGCCTTTTTTTCCGGCGGCGCTTGCCGCTCGCCGATCTATAGCACGCGGAGCGCCTGCGGGTCGTCAGGCTACTCCCGCCGATGGACTCCACGGACCGCATGGTGGCGCTCGCTGACCCGGCCCAGTGATCGAGGACATGACCCTGCCAATGATCGAGACACGGGCAAATAGCCAATTGCCCTCGACACCACGGGCCCAGATCCCAAGAGGGCGCGTCGCAGTTAAACTCACCGCCGCCAAGATCGGCGTATAAGATCCTTGTAAGGGGCGGTGGCGTGCCGCCTAACCGTGACTTTGCCTCCGGCGCCGCCGCCTCCTGCAGCGCCGGCACCAGAGCCTTTACCGATGCCTCCTCCTCCGGCGCCGGGCTCAACGACCGCAGCACCAACGCCCTCGGCCACGGGAGTCCACGCCACCGCCCAACAGGGTGGCCTCACGCTCCCAATGGCCGGGCTTAGCCTGAGGGCGCCGCCGAGGGTGGCCCCCCAGGACGTGCCAAGGGCGCAGATGCCCCCGGCACCCACTGAGACGGCAGAAGCTTCTGTCCAAGTACCTCCGACGCCGCCGCAGAAGGGCAAGAGAATGTCCCCACCGACCGCCACGGACCTCTTGCCCTCTCGACCGCCATCGCCTTACCACGCGCCACGTCGAGCTCTTCACCGAGCTTGGCGATATCCAGGCCGCACTGGGCACTGCCCTTGCTGCAGCCGCCAGGCACGGGGCCGATACAGCCCAGCAGTTGGCGTCGGTGAGGGGCGAGCTGTCGCGGGAGCGGGTGAGGGCGGACACGGCAGAGGCGGCATTGGCGCAGAGAGAACCGATCGCAATAGCCATGCGCCGCGGCGAGAGGGTCAAGAACGAAGCGCAGAGGGCCGAGACGGCGCTGAAGACCTCGGAGCTCGAGTCCTTCCGCCTGCGGCGCAATTTGTCCGTCATGCTCAAGAAAGCGTTCCAGCGCACGAAAAGGTGCCTGGAGCCCTTGGGCGTGGCGCTAAATGTGTTGGAAGACTCATCAGAATTTGCCCACGCGACCAACCAGTCGTCGTGGGCGCCCGGCCGCCCGGCCTCGCCGTTCGCTTCCGCCAGAGAGGGGCGGAGGTCGCGATCATGACTGCGACCTACACGCTTTCTTCGCGCCACCGCGACGCCGCCGATCCCATGGCGGTGGTGACGGCGGCATTGAGGGAGACGCTGGCAGAGGCGCTGCGTCGGTACCGCCGAACACGTGGGTCGGCCGCTCTTGCAGTGGAGCAGCCGGTCATGGACGTCTCCACTCCGCTGGCCGTGGAGGGCGACAACGATGACGAGCTTGACCTTGGTGACGACGAGTGAAGGGCCGGGCAGCCTTGTTGCTCTTTTTGTTTGACTTTCTTTTGGTTGTGATCTGTTCTCCTGTGTATGCAAAACATTCGGACAACGTTTTAGCCTAAGGAATGTTTTACTAATTTTACCTGTGCGTTCGTTCGTTTTGCCTGATTGATCTTGTGTGCTGAAGCTACCAGGCGACTAGGTTTGGACTTGGCCAAAATGCCAAACAACCTTTCCATTTTAGGGCAACGCTCCGGAATCCCTTTTTTAGGTCACATGCAGCTTGGTACAAACACAAGTACAAACCATGCAAGTTAGCGTAACTCGGCGACAATGGGCCGAAGTTCGACAAGGATGCAAAACGCGTAACTTAGTTTTTAGCATTAGGTTTTTACGCGGGATCGTCGCGGGTGCAAATCCTTCCGGAACTTAGACCCTGATGATCGTTCGAAAACGTGCTGCGGCATAGCGTGGCGTGGCAACAAGTTTCCGCAAGTGTTTCTAGGACAGCAATACTTGACGGTGACGACCAGCGGTGCTTCAGAGAGCCAACCCGAGGTGTGCGAGCCGCGCTTGAGTACCGTGCCTAACTTACACCCCGGTCACTTGGCCACGCCGGACGTTAACACTTGGCATATTTTCTTTTATCATGAGGGGCCGTTGATTTTGGCACTCGCGACAATCACACGTAACTTGACCCACCTTAGTGTAAGCACATAAGGGAATGGCCGAAAATGCGGCGTGAAGCACTTATCTTGCTTTGCATGCCGCTGGGCGACCAGCCCCCAAGCGCCCGGGCGACCAGCCCTCGGGCGCCTGGGCGAGCACCCCTCCGAGCGCTGGGCGACCACCTTCTTGAGCGCTGGGCGACCACCTTCTCGAGCACTGGGCGATCAGCCCCCAAGCGCCTGGGCGACCAGCTGGGATGCTGGAACCTTTTACAAGAACCGTCCGGCACACCTGCGTACATCCTGTGGGTACGGACAGCTACCAGAGGGATAAGTAGACGCGTGGAAGGGCCTGTTCAATATAGGCCCTAACATCGTAAGTCCCAGCATGGGATGCCCTGGTCCACCCCACTCGACTTCTAAGTCCTTGTGACCCTCCGGGAATCCGAACTACGGTGCTGTGTGTCAAAGCAGCGAGTTTCGAGAGGGTGTTAGATAGCCAGTGCTTTCATGGTGACAACCAGCGGTGCTTCAGGGAGCCAACCCGAGGCGTGCGAGCCGCGTTTGAGCACCGCACCTAACTTACCCCCCAGTTGCTCGTGCTCGCCAAACACAGACACCGAGCGTCATCAGGGGTCACAAGGAATTAGCAAATGCACAGGGCCAGGGACATTCACGCACAACACCGCCACTCAGGGCATAAAAAAGGACAATCATGGTAAAGCAAAAGCCTTTTAGGCAACAACTTTACTAACCTTGAAGAACCGATCGACCCGGTAGGAGTCTTACCTCATGGCCGGCCAGGACGAACTGCGGGGTACTTACAATTCTTTCAGGGATAGAACTTCCGCAACAACTCTATGTTGTAGGAATTCGCCAGTTCTTCACCATCCTCAGTGGCCAACCGGACCGCCCCGGGTCGAGATACTGAGACCACCTTGAAGGGGCCCTCCCACCGGGGAGACAGTTTATGCAACCCGGCATGCGTCTGAATCCTGCGCAAGACCAGGTCGCCCACTGCCAGTGTTCTCTCGGAGACCCGGGTGGCGTGGTACCGCCTGAGGCTCTGCTGGTACCGGGCAGCGCGAAGGGCAGCCCGATCACGCACCTCCTCCAGGAGATTGACATCCTCTCGCCAGAGGTCTTCTTGGTCTTCTTATTGAACACCGAGACGCTGGGAGCCGAGGGATGCTCGGAGGGAAACGACTTCCCCATACACGGGAAGAAAGGCGTCTGCCGGGTGGCGGCTAGGTGTGGTACGGAAGCGACCACAAAGACACGGTAGGAGTTCCTCAACCCATCGCGCGCCCCGCTTGTGGAGTCGATCGAACGCTCTGGTCTTGAGGCCCTTCAGTACCAGCGTGTTGGCACGCTCTGCCTGGCCATTGCTCATGGGATGGGCCACCGAGGCAAAACAGACCTTGGTGCCCATTTCTTCGCAAAACTCCAAGAAAGCCGCGCAGGTGAACTGAGTTCCATTGTCGGTGATGATGCGGTTGGCGACTCCAAAACGGGTAAAGATCCCGCGCATAAACTTGATTGCGGCGTGCCGTAATGCGCACCGCCTCGGCTTCAACCCGCCGTGAACTTATCGATGGCGGCGAAGAGGTGGGTGAAGCCTTAACCAGCCAAGAATGACCCGGATATCGGCCGCATCATAAAATGACCAAGAGAGCGGGATGGTTTGCAGAGCTTGGGCTGGTCGGTGGATCTACTGGCGAAGAATCGACAAGCCGCGATGTCCTCACCACCGCAAGCATCCCGGAGGGCGATGAGCCAATAGAATCCTTGGCGGAATGCCTTACTGACTAATGTTCGCGGGACATGTGGCTCCCCAGACACGCCTCCATGGATATCGAGAGAAAAAGCGCCCTCTTCCCGAGTGATGCACTTCAGTAGAACTCTGTTTCTGCTCTGGCGATATAGGTCCCCACCTACCAGAGTATAGCACTTGGCCTTACGTGCAATCTTCTCAGCTGAGGCATCATCGTCGGGGATTACTTGGTCACGCAGGAAGGCTAGGATAGGATCCATCCATCGATCTTCCTGGCCAAGCGCGGTGACCACTCGGTGCTCGCCTAGGTACTCTACTGGGCCAAGCCTTTCCCTGGTGTTTGCATCGGCAAGACCGCCGCTTCCTCCCGGACGGGTCAGGCGAGCACGCTACCTCCTCCTCCGAACCGGAGGCCATGGCGGCAGCGCCGCCTTCCCACTGAGCCGGAGGTCGCGACGGCTTACCGCTGCCCCGCTGGCGAATCTGCGGCAATAATGACACCATCGTCCCCACGGATTGTGGGCTGCGATGAATGATCGCGATAGTCTTTCTTCAAGACTCCGACGAAGCAGAGCCTTTGAGGACGCGAGCTGTGAAAGCCCGTCCATAATATGGTTGTCGCACGGGGATATGTATATACTGACCCTTCATGGCGCTCCATTCTTCGGACCTCGCCAAATGCACGCCGCCATGGTGGGGTGAACACCGAACTCCTTCCGCTTGATTGATGACTAGCGAGTCACCCTTGACTTGAGACGCCGAATGCCCAACGCCGAGCGATCGCAAGCAACCGCCAAAGAAGCCTTCATACTCACTATGTTGTTCGTGGCCTTGAAGTCGAGGGCGACCACATCTTGAAGGGTGTCACCGGTCGGGAGACCAAGACAACCCAGCCCAGCCCTCCAAAGGAAAGAACCATCGAAGAACAAAGTCCAGGGAGAGGGCACGGGCACTTCTTGACCTCAAGAGTGGCGGAGTCCACTCGGCCGATTTAACTCCGCCAACTTCGACTTTTGATGGCGGTATAAGTACAAACTTGAGGTCGAATTCCCCCAGCTCCACCGACCATTTAGCAATTCGTCCCTCTGCTTCACGGTTGTGGAGGATCTCGCGCAGAGGGTAGGCCGTGACCACGGTAATTTCCCGCCCTTGGAAATAATGCCGCAGCTTCCTGGATGCCACCAGGACCGCGTACAACATTTTCTGGGCTTGAGGGTACCGAGTTTCTGCTTCATGTAACACCTTGCTGATGTAGTAGACTGGCTTCTGGACACCTTCCCTCTCCGCAACTAGCACGGCGCTCACCACCTCAGGAGTGGCAGCGATGTACAGGAGCAACGGCTCACCCGGCGCAGGGGAGACCAGCACTGGGGGAGAGGAGAGGTACCGCTTCAAGTCTTCAAATGCCTTCTGCGCCTCATCTGTCCACTCAAAATGGTTAGTCTTCTTTAGCAGCTTAAACAGAGGCAGGCTTTTCTCTCCCAGCGATGAATCGCCCCAGGGAGGCCAGGCGACCGGCCAAGCACTGAACTTGCTTGAGTCGCGCTGGTGGCTTCATGTGCTCGATGGCCGCTATCTTGTCAGGGTTGGCTTCAATGCCCCGGCTGGACACCAGAAAACCCAGCAGTTTGCCGGAGGGCACACCGAACACGCATTTCTCTGGGTTAAGCTTCAAACAATTCCTCCGAAGGTTAGCAAAGGTTTCCTCCAGGTCTTGGATCAGTTCTTCACCCCTTTTGACCTTCACAACTAAGTCATCAACGTAGACTTCAAGATTTCGCCCTATCCGGGGCGAAAGTGATATGCATGGCACGTTGGTAAGTTGAACCGCATTCTTTAAACCAAAAGCCATTCTTACATAACAAAGATACACCGTAGGGGTTACAAAAGCTTCTCTTCGTCTTCAAGCGCCATGCGATCCGTGGTACCCGAGTACGCATCCAAGAAGCATAGCGTTAAGACTCGCCGTGGAGTCAACAATGAGGTCGACTCGGCAGGGGTATGGATCCTTCAGGCAGCCTTGTTGAGGTCGGTGAAGTCGACACACATGTGCCATTTCCGTTGGACTTCTTGACGAAAGCACGGGTTGGCAAGCCACTCGGGATGAGAGACTTCCTAACAATCCCAGCTCAACAAATTCTCTACCTCCTCCCGAATGGCTTCTTGGCGCTTAGGCGCCCCGACCTTCTCACGGACCGGGCGTGCCTCGGGGCGTTGTTAATCGGTGCTCGATCACCTCCTAGGGACCCAGTCATGTCGACGGTTGCGGCGAACACGTCGGAGTTGGATCGAGGAAGGTGACGAGCGTCTTCCTATTTGGCGCTGAGGTTGGCGCCAATGTTGACGGTCCTTTGGGGCTCGCCCCCACTCAGGGCGACCACCTTGACCTCACCGTGAGCCAAAGTAGGCGCGGTCCGCCTGGGGGCTCCAGAGACATGGCGTCTGCGCCGACGCATAGTGGCACCGCCATGTCCAACAGATATTTGTGGCAGCGCGAGGCCTCGGCTTTATCCACCCGACCAGATGGGGCCACGAGGGCCCATCTTTACCACCATGTAAGCATAGTGGGTCGCCGCCATGAACTTGGCCAACGCCGGTCGGCGACGAAAGCGTTGCTAGGGGAGGTCGAAATCGGCGATCTCGAAATCCACCATCTCGGTGCGGTAATTGTCCTCCTCCCCGAAGGTGACCGGGAGGCCCACCTGACCTATGGGCATCAAGCTATACTCTGGGGCAACCCCAAAGATGGGCAGAGCTGGGCGCAGTCTCGCCATGGATCTGGGCGCCAGAACGCCGAGGAGGACAGGAGGTTGATGGAACTCCCTTCGTCCACTAACACGCGCCCCAGCCACGCGTTCCGAATGGTGGGCGACACCACGACCGGGAGATGTCGGTGCGGTGGCGCCTCTCGGGGTGGTCGGCTTTGACCGAAGGTGCGATCGCTCCGACCACTTCAAAGATCCGACCCGCCCGAGCCCCGACGCGATGGCGACACTTCCCTCTTCAGCCGCTTATAAGCGGTATTGGAGGAAAAGGTGGACGAACCACCATAGATGTAGGCCACAGTGTGGTCCGCTTGCTGGAAAGCCAGCGGGGCGGGGTCTTCGTCTTGATCATCGTCGGGGCGACGCTCCTTGAGCCGCTTCTCCACCATCTTGCTCACGACCCGACAACTGTCCAGATCATGGGTGTTGGTGCGATGGATCGGGCAATAAGGCTCGCCCTCCTTCTGGTCACGCGGTCGCCCTCGACCGCCGCGGTCATCGTGCCCGATCGCGGCGGTCATCACGCCGATCACGACGGTAAATCCACGCCGCCGCTGACGGTCATCGCGCCGGCCATGGCGGTTGCGCTTCCTGTGGCGCGGGTCTTAAATCCTCGTCCTCGCGCTCGGCGGCCAAGACTCGCCGGGTCTCTCACCCTCGCTTCGCGCCTTCTTGCTTTCGAATGGCGGAACCCTTCGAGGTCCGGCCGTGCCTTGCCTTAGCCACCCTTGGGGCTTGGTCGCCCCTCGCCTCCATGGCCAGCAGACACTTATGTGCGAGGAAAAGAGCTTCGGAGGTGGTGCCGATGGTCGATTGGCCATCTTTTCCTTCATCTTCGCGATCGTCGACGCCTCCTAAGGCGATAACGACCGATTGTTCTGAAATGTGGGGATTGTGTTGCGGCGTTGGCAAAACCGCCAAATAAAGTTGCGCAATGACTCCTTTTTCTCGCTCCAGCGTGGAGGTCATCCTCCACGCTGGTCAAGCGAACGAGCCACGAAGTTGGCGACAAAGATGTCAAGACAACTCCCCACGAGTGCACCGACCTCGAGGAGGTTAACGACCAAGAGCGAGCGGAGCCCGTCAAGGCCGTCGGGAGGTAGTTGGCCATGATCTTTTCAGACCCGCCAGCTGCTCGCACCACCGTCGTATAGATTTGGAGGAACTCCTCCGGGTTGGTGGTGCCGTCATATTTCTCCAGGGACGCCGGACGGAATCTGTCTCGACCAGTCACGCGGGCGCACTGGCCGAGAAAGGCTCGGCACCCGACGCCGAGAGGAGCCCACTCATCGGGGCCCGATCCGGAGATCGCCCGGAATGCAGAGGCGACTCCTATAGAGTCGGAGGAGTGAACCTCCTCCTTGGCCCGAGTGGGAGCCACGAGAAGGGCTCTGTCGGGACCCTTGATATGCAAATCCAAACCCTCAGTGTATACCGCACTAGTCCAGATCACGCTTAGTGCACAAGGGAAACATAGATGACATATCATTCCATACATCGAAATAACTAAGAAGAAACAAATTATTATTGAATAAAGCAAACGACCTTATAGTCAAGGTTCATACACCAATGCCTCTTGGCTTAAGAAACAAATAAACTGTTGCAGCGGAAACAAAATAACTTGGGCCATTCGACATGCCACAGGCAATCGTCTGGGGAAACGCCTTCCTAGTCGGCGTAGTCTTCATAGTACTCCTCTTGATACTCATTACCCGGTCCTTCCTCAAGAATCGAACAACGGGGCATAAAGCCGTGAGTACAAAACGTACTCAACAAGCCGTGGGAAATGATGCAATATATTCATGCACGGCTTGACAAAGGATAGTTATATGGTTCATTTGCGAAAGCAATAACTTGAATTTAAATACAATAAATAGATTGAAGGCGCTTTGAATAAAACAATAATAAATAATCGATAAATCTATGGTAGACAACATGAATGTAATGATGAGGCATCACCCTACATCATTCAAACAAGTATCAACCACACAATTCAACAAAGATAGCTTGAGACAACAAAACAACAGTGAACTCCCGTTAACATCCCAACCATTCCACATTTCAAGAAAATACTCTATACCCGTGTGAAATCCCGGGCTTGTCCATGACCGCGACACGGCTATTCAATAGTTTACACTCTGCAGAGGTTGTACAGCCTTTACCCACAAGACATGATCATCCCTTAATGCCAAGCGCTAAGAACACACTTCCTTTGGTGTGTCGGCAGAGAGATCACTACAAAGCCTTTACAATGCATGTCTAAACCCAAGATGTGCCTCTAAGGTTTAGCCCCTCGGGGCCCCTCTTGAGCCATGTGAGTCTACTGTCCATCCGGACCCCACACCAACAACTGGCAATACTCAAGTCTGGACATTGCAAATTAATCAGCTAGGTCCGTCCCATACCGGACTTGTGGTTGCACGGTTAGGCCCAGTTCAATGGCGCACAAGATTAAGTCCTTAAATTGTCTCAGGCAAGACAGCCACATTCCAATGTGCTAAACAGCACCCCCTTTACTGCACGATCAATTGCCCGAGGGAAACATTTTGTTTAACCCAAAACCAATGGCATCCCCTGCCATGGTACAACAAGTTTTACAACAGTGGTCAACAGCCACAATTCAATATCTCATTAAGTCAAGATTAACATTAGCTCACAGGTGATATGAATCCCATCGGACAACTAAGCCTGGCTAAGCATAGCTACGATAACCCCAATGTTGGTATTACGATTATGTCCAACTAGTAATGTCCCAACCTAAGGTTAACAATGGATACATGGCATTCCAATAAGCAAAGGGGCATACTCAATCAGGTGAATAGCTACTCTCATAAACTAGCATTGATACACAAATAGCATGCAATTGTATAAAACAAAATACTTTTGCAAACATGGGTCCAATATGATCAAAGGTCTATGACTTGCCTTGCTGTTCAAATGCTGATTCTTGGTCTTCGAAGTCTCCGTTCGCTCCTTCAGAGTTTGCGTCTACCGGAAAATAAAGCAACAAAGCCAAATAAATACAAAACAGAGAAGCAAACAAGCTCAAAATTGAAAATAAATGGCTCTGTACTGTAGAGCTTGATTTTACAAAAATTTAGAAATTTGAATCGCTCCAATCGGAGTTCGGACGAAGGAGAACAAGCTTCGGAAGTTTGAAATCGAGAAAAAGGTGAAAAAGGATAAACCCGAATTTCCGATTTATTTTTATACGGGAAAATCAAATTATTGCGCAACGCTGACGTCAGCAATGAATTTCCCGAATAAAAATAAATCTAAAAAGTATTTATCTTATTGACAAGCGGGACCCACGGTCCATAGACCGAGTCCACGCCACAGATTTGGTCCACGGTGGATCGGGTGCCTAATAGGGGCTAGGGTCTGGCGGCTCGGTGACCGACGGCGCCGATCGATGCTAACGCGGCGGCATGTGGACGCTGACGCGGCAGACACGTGGACGCTGACGGCTAGGGAATTGGGCACGGTTGGCCGTGACGCGGCGCGATCCGGGACACTGGCTGCCAATCGAACGGCTGGAAATTGTCGAGGCATTGCGACGGCGAGGGACGGCGGCGCACTCACCGGAGGCGGAGAAGACGACACCGGGCGAGGCGAAGGACGGCCGAATCGGACGAAAGAAGTGGCGGATCCGGAAGAGTTCGACGCGCCGAGTTCGATGGTGCAACCGATCACGGCGGAGGACGACCGGAGGTGAAGAAAACGGCGGCGAAAGTCTTCGAGACGGTGGATGAACTTCGGCGAGCTTGTGCGAGTTGATGGCGGCGGCTCGGACGGCAAGAGTTAGGGCAACATGCACGCAGCGGGAAGGCGAACCTTGGGCTAGGGTCGGCGGCGGCTTTTAAAACCTCGGAAGGCGGGTCCGAAGCGGAAAACTTGGAAGGCGGCGTCTGGCGCTGGGTCTCCGAGGCGCTTAGGGTTCCCGGCATGCGTGACGTGGCATGGCGAGGGTCATGGATCAAGATCCAACGGCGGAATCGGCTAGAGCCTAGGGTTTGGCGGGGACAACAGTCGGCCGAGGCAATTTCGCCGAAGGATTTTGGAAATTAAAACGTTTTTCCAATTTAATAAATTCCATAAATTCAAATAACTCCAAATAAATTCAAATAAATATCAAATAAATTCATAAAAATCTCCAAAATACGTAAAAATTCCTTGAAGCACAAGGAACCCAATAAAACTGAAACCTTTGATTTGATGCATATATTAATCAAATTAAATCTTCTAATTATTAGAAAATTCAATTTAAGCTTTGATTAATTCGAGAAAAATACGAATGGTTCATTTTTAACTTTAAACATTCCAAAACTCAAATTTTTGGGATGTTATAGGCTCTCGCCGTCAGGAGCCACCTGTTTTCCATGGCCGCCTCTCAGGCTGTGGCGCAGGCAGGTGCAGGAGATCATCATCACACGCCATGCGGCCATCCAAATGTGTCCGGAGGTCCCCACGGTTCTTTGTGGAACGGGACCAGGCGCCCAGCCGCCTCCGCGGCCCCGCCCGCCTGCCGAGCTTTTTCGCACGGGCGGCTAGACGCTGAGTGCGCCGAGCGCGCCTCAAAGCGGCGGCGCGTCGTGCAGACTGGATGGAGGGCCCAACCAAGCCGGGCGCGTCCACGAGGTTGGCGATGTCCCGCAGCCACGGAGTGGCCGGGGTGTCTCCTGCGAGTTCCACCGGAGGGTGGTCAAGAGGAGACGAACCGCATGCAGATTTTGGCGGTGTGTGCATTTGCCTCATACCGGCCGGCGTCGCAAAGTTGCTCGCCGCTTCCACAGAACAACGCCGCCACCGGGCGGGTTGAATCGATCCCTCGACCGGCGAGACTGCCGGGACTTGCTCGGGGCAACGCTCGACCCCGCCGCGCCTTCATGCTGAGAATCTGCCATCTTCGGATGCGTCCGCCACTGAACAAAGAACACCAAAGTTCGCCGAGGAGTTAGCCGAGAAACCAACCACTAGCCCCCTACTGCGCGCCTGCCGGGCGATTCCGCCGACAGCCCGTGATCTCTGACCGGTTTTTGTTCGATAGGAGGCGTCTTCGTGGTGGCTAACCCTAGCGAGGGAAACCCTAGAGACTCCTGCACACAGATTTTGGCGCCTATGAACTATGGAACACACGAGATTTTTCCTGTGTTCGACCCTTTGCCTTGGGTAATAGCCTTACTTCCTGCTAGATTGTTTAAAGAGTGTCCAAAGCTAGTACAAAGATCTCAGGTTACAAATTCTCTCTTAGACTATGCTGCGGAGCTCTTGCTTGCTCGAATGCAACACTACTCAAATGCTTGACCCCCTTTCCCATGCACCCGGAGGCCCTTATATAGGCTAGGCTAACGGGAGTAGGTAAAGGAGGTCATCATGCCGATCCCGATACATTTATTACCCTTCCGTCTTTGTCCCTGCCTCCGGCCTCATTAAATGCCGACGCATGGCCTTGCCCGATCCGCCCGTCTGCGACCTCTCTTTGACGGTAGGTGAGGCGTCGAGAGAATGGGCTGTCGCAGAAACCCTCGCAGCTTGATAGGATCGACACAGCAGAACTGCCTGATCTGCAGACACACAGGCGGGAGGCTTCGAGGTGAAGCTACCTCGCACCACCTTTTGCCTTACTGGCGGGCGAAGGCGGCGTGCTTCGCCCGCTGCTCGCCGGGCTCCGTGGGCCGACTGGGGCCGGCGGCCGTCTTCGCCGCCGGCCGCCAAAGCCGCCACGTGACGGGCGCTGGCGGCGGTGCGTATTACCACTGCCGCCGGGCGCCACGTGGTTTAAGACGGCCGCGGCCGTCTTCGCCGCCCGCCGCCGCGATGCCGCCACGAGATCGGCGCCGGGCGGCGAGCGTGCTTCGCCCGCTGCCGCCGCGCGCCACATGGCGGCAGACTGGCCGGGCGTGCGTGCCGCCCGCCGCCGGCCGCCAAAGCCGCCACGGTCTGGGCGCCGGCGAAAGCGCCGTGTTTCGCCCTTTGCCGCCGGGCGCCACGTGGGCCGTCACGGCGGCGGGCGTGCTCGCCGCCCGCCGCCAGCCGCCACGTGGACATCTTTTGTGCGGCGGAGAGGGTACCCCAGCGCGAAGTACGCTGACACTTGGCAATGCGCTGAATCTGCGTTGAAACAAGCTGATCTACTAACTATTCGAGGACAACTCTGTGCCTTCTTGCTGCATGAGGTCTTAAATCCAAAGGGCAGATGCTACTCAGGGTTCAACGAATCATGAGTTGTGAATTTGTTACTTACCGTACATTCAGATTAATTTGTGAACCTTGTACTGTAAATTTGTTATTTCTACTTCTTAATCCAATTGGTTAATACATATATGAGTTGATTTCTGAAATAAATGCGCTGTACATATGTTGTAATGTGCGGTGTGAGTTGGTTTATGAAATGGATGCGCTGTATATTGTGTAACATGTGATTGAAGTAAATTTTTTAAATTTATGTCATAATAATATACTGGTCATGCTGTGTACTGTCTTTTATTTCAAAGGGTATGGCTAGCAATTTCTGATGCTAGCCAATATATTAAAAGTTAGTATAAAATAGAAAATCAACATCACATACGGTTCTAACGAAGAACCGTCTGTGAATAGGCACAAATCACGAGCGGTTCCATCGCGCACCGCTCGTGATGAAGGCATCATCGCCTTCATCACGGTGGTTTCAAATTGTAACCGTCTATGATATATTTCACTTCACAGACGGGTCTTCCTTAAAACCGTCTGGGAGGTTCTAACAAAGAACCGTATGTGAATAGGCACAAATCACAGACGGTTCCACTGCGGCACCGTCTGTGATGAAAGCATCATCACAGACGGTTTCAAATCGTAACCGTCTATGATATATTTCACTTCACAGAGCGGGTCTTCCTTAAAACCGTCTGGGATAAGCCTATCATCATAGACGGTTCGTAAGTGGAACCGTCTGTGATGAGCTTTTTCACAGAAGGTTGGAAAACCATCTACAATAACTCTTTGTCATCACTGATATTTGCTTATAAACGGTTCACAAAACCGTCTGTGATGAGGTTTCCGAACTGTCTATGATGAGATTTTGTGTAGTAGTGATCGGTCGATCTTACTCTAGTTGCATTGCATTCCCTGAGCCTGCAATGCATGTGCATGTCCCGTGCCGCACATGCTCTTCTTTTATCATCCAGTGGCACTCGTATTAGCAGCCAAACACTGCCTCGGCGGCACAGACCATGCGACCTGTGCCTCCTGTCCTAATGGCTACTGCAGCCTGTCCAGCCAATCATGGGAACAACTTAAAGCATGCCCAGAAAACATACAGAGACTGTAGAGTGTAGACAAGCCAAGGAAACACAGACTGTCAACAAATCATCCTCAACTATCACATCATACAAGCAAGTACCCAACATCGATTTTATTCTGTTAAGTTTCTTAATTATGGATTGCAACCATTAGAAAGACGCACCCAAAGTTCCAACTCTATCACGGGGAATGAGGCGCAACTCCGAGCCATGCTTTAAAAACACATTGCCTGAAGAAAAAAAAGGAGAGCACAGAGCAGTAGTTCACATCAGCAAACTTAACAGAGGAAAAAATTTCAGAATATACAATATATTTTGGGCAGACTCAATGGCGGTTTTTGATATTTTTAGCCCAGAAAAAACCAATGAGGCAACAAATAAGCACCCAGGATCTAAAAGATGGAAATTTCTTATGTTACTGAGACCTAATTTCGAGAATGAAAACATGACCTAAATTTTAGGCTTCATCAAATAAGCAGTAATTATATGCACTTTTTGTGCAAAGTATTCGCCATTTTGTTTGCACAGCATCCTAGGATTTTCCAAGTGCATGTTTGATTGTTTTGCATGAAACCAAACTTGATGGTGATCATACAGCTCCTTTTACACCCAAGCTTGAAAATTCTAGTAGCCAACTTTAGTGCCAGCACAAATCAGGTGCATCATATGAACACAAAATCAGTGGCCTCAAATGGTTCGATTAATCTAATATAATCTAGACAACCAACAGGGTCCATTAAATGCACATTATTCTATGGAACAAAAGACAGTGTCTCAAAAATAGAGTATTGATAACTTCTTGTAGCTAACAGAACATCGCTACATGTCATGAATACAGGTTTTTAAAAGAAACACAGATCTGAAACAAAATATAAATGTGAATTTGATAACTTCTTGTACCTGCACTTTGCTGTGGGTTTATGCCAACTCCATCTGCAGAGGGGGGGAATGCAACATTATTTCAAGATAAGTAAGAATACTGTGCATAAAAAACAAATAAATATAACAACTATGGATCACCATTTTCCTGCTAACCATCCAGAGATTATCACAATCTCGATAGTTCATGATCAAATGACACTTGCATTAAGGGGAGTTCGAGGCTCATGCTAGTATATTACTCCTGACCAACACACACCAACAGGCAACAACACTGACAGCTGAAAACTATACCACAGTATTCTTACAAATAAAAAAACTGGGAAAGAATACCTCACATGCTGATCTAGCATTCCACCTGTGATGGTCTAAATTTTTTTTTGTGTTAGCAAATGAGATCATCATTATGAACCCATGGAGATGGGAAAATCCAAGAACTGTGATTTCACATTCACAATCACCACTCCACATAAAAAATGGTAAGGCCTGAGTGGTCACTGATCAGCCATCAACAAAGCAATAAAAGATGACATGGCGACGTGTAGATGCAAAAGCTCAAATGGTACAAATTGACAAAGGTCATCCCTAAGGACACAATATCACAAAGCGCCACCCACGATGAAAACATCTCAGACATATTTAAGAAGAAGAAGGGTTCCTATTCACATCATCCACATCTCACTAATGAAGTCAATGCGACCATCAAGAGGAATTGATTGGAACAACAAAACAAACTACATATTCCACTGGCCATCCCCAAGAACATAAGCTCACAAAAGGCCACCAATGATGAAATCATCTCGGGCATATCGTGGCAAGACAAATAACTACAAGAGTTCCCACTCGCATCATTCATATCTCAGTAATGGTGCAATTCATCCACAGAATGCATCAAGTAACTCTTGGAATTCCCAAATTAGCTTGCCACAGTCCCAATAAATCAGTCACCTTTCTGGGTAATCCTAGGCATCCAAATTCGGTGAGGTGTGCCACATGTTCAAATCACACACCATGCAATGATTTCCACGTTTACACAAACCTCGAATTTTCCACTAAATCTCCACATCTACACCAGCATATATAGTACAGCATAATTTTCCATTTTACAGCCATGTTTCAACCAACAGCAACATCCATATTTCTATGCATCATTTCAATACACACAAAAACACCAAATTGCAAACTCGATTCCTAAGAATTAGCGAATAAAAACACGAATTATCATTCCCCAGCGCATCATAATCCGCATGACCCTCGCCACGCTCCAAAGCATCTAAAACGGATCGTGTAAATCGCGTAGGAGCAGCCAAAATTACGATTCAACGAAACTAGAGAAATCTCATGAGAAGCCGCGGCGTGGAGGGAGAGGATGCCGTACGGCCCGTACCGTTGGTGATGATGGCGCTGGTCTGGGGCGGGACTTTGAACTCCTCGGCGGCGAACTTGAGCACCGCGGTGAACGGCGCCGCCTCGGGCACGCTGAACCTGCGCGGAGGCAAAGCAACCGTCCCAGATCAGAACAAACACACGCGACCACAACCCTCGAGAGATCTGATCCGAGGGAGATACAAGCACTCACACTTTGAAGGGGAGCTTGGGGTCGGAGGTGAGGATGATCTTGAACGACACCTTCCCTCCTCCTGCTCCTCCTGCCGCGCCGCCCGTCGCCGCCGCCATGGGGTCGAGACGCCGAGTGGTTCGCCTCCCAGAAGTCGGTTTACGTGATTGACAGATTCGGTGGACGGACGTGCGCCTTCTCTCCTCTTGGAAAGCGCATTTGGGGGTTGCGTTTTTCCAAGGCAAATACGTCGTCCGGTGTCTCTGCGCGCGCGCGCCTCTGTGCCACCGCGTGACGTGTGCGGATTTTTTTTCCTCCTCATTTTCTCACTCTACTACTTTTTTAGGGGAATTCTTGTTCTACTGCTGGTGGAGAATCGTCAAATCTGTATGGATTTCGATCGCAACAGTAGCATATAGATTTGATCAAGTGTGTTATTTGTCGCATATTTTTGCGATTGTTTATGAATCACAATTTCACAGCAATTATTTCTTTAAAAAATCACAATTTTAATCATGAGAAAGTTGATAACTTGATAAACACTCGAACCAACTGGCGCACGAGTAGAATCTGAATAAGTTACGACTGAACTTCGAAACTCTTGTTCAGCATGGGTGGGTTCTGATGTTCAGGCCCCGAAAACAAAAAAAAATCTGACCAGCAACAAATCGATGTGTTTATAATCAAAACTTTTGCAAATACTGCTTTACATAGAATTAAATACAGTCCATTGGATTCAATTCATAATTGCCTGTTAAGAACTACCGAGTACCGACACCGGCAGACCTTACAAAGTTACAACCCCCAAAATTCTGCAACAAGGTACATTTGATCTGAAAGGGCACCCGGCACACTCTATGCTGCTATGGAAGGTGCAAAAACGAGTAAACTTGAAAAAGGTAGCTTTTAAAGAATAATAGAACCTGCAAAGTTAAGTGGTACTAGCAGATGCATGTGAGTGCTCCAGCATTACACATTTACACACTGCCTCTAAATAAACACTCCTGGAAAAGCCAAAGCATATTTCTGAAGGGAAATGCACTTAGAAGTTGGCAGGCTCATGTACTGGACTTACATAAATTCAAGTGCTTGGAATCTCGCCTTCCTCTAAATCGTCCCACAGTTTAAATGGAGACAGCCAAAGCATATTTCTGAAGGGAAATGCACTTAGAAGTTGGCAGGCTCATGTACTGGACTTACATAAATTCAAGTGCTTGGAATCTCGCCTTCCTCTAAATCGTCCCACAGTTTAAATGGAGACCCCATTTCTACTGATTCATCGTCATCCATTAACTCAAAATCACAGTTTAAGAAATCATCAGGATCCATGTCTCCATACAGCTCTTCATAAGCATCTCTCATTTCTTGCTCAAACTCCAGGTTGGGCACCTCTGAGGACAAACCCTGGCTTTCCTCAGTGTCCAGTGGATAAACTTTCATGCAAGATTTCCTTTTTAGAGCTTCAGGAGTTGAATTTGGTGACAGCTTGCTTTGTTTATTATGTTCTTCCTTAGGACCACTCTCACTATCAGCTGCCACGATACTGACAGAAGATGGCGCTAAAGAATCTGCCTTGCTATCGTTCTTAGATGTAACCGTACCTTTTGCTGAGGCAAGATTGCCAGAATGTGAAATGCCATGGTCCTTGAGATTTAAAACCTGCCTCTCTGAGGTCAACCCACCTTCCCTTATTTCTTCAGTGTCCCACGGATAAACTTTCATGCAAGATTTAGCTTTTGAAGTCCCAGTAGTTGCATCCAGTGCCATCTTACTATGTTGATTAAGTTCTTTGTGCGGATCATCTAAAGACAGACTGCTGACATATGACAGCACCGACAGATCTCTCTTGCCATCTGTCTGAGAATCACTTGTAACCTTTAATGGAGCAAGATTAGTGGCATGTGAAGTTCCACAATCCTTGAGGTCTATAACCTGTGTCTCTGGTGTCAATTCACCTTCCTCTATCTCTTCCTCATGAAACTCAGTGCCTTCTAGATGCGGGCTATCGGTTGAGCTGCCAGGGGGCTTCTCATTACTAGTAAGCTTATTTACCATCTTCTCAACTTCAAAGTCACAACTGTCTGACGGAAGAAATACATTGATAGTTGGGTACTCAACAATAACAATACTCCTCAGTTGTGGGCCCAAAGGTTCTTCTATGTTGAGTTGGCAGTATGGTGATTCTGATTCCTACAACAATTTAAAGAAGTCGCTGTTTTTACGAAAATGTATAGCAAATATCAATAACCATGACAGATGCATAGTAACTTGAACAAAATACCTTGGCAGACTTTTGAATGAACAGTTTGAGATCACGCAATTCTGTATTGCGATATGGTGTAAGCTGGTCCTTCCAAGGGCTAGGACTAAGGTGTTTTTCCAATAAAGATAGCAAGGTTATGTGCTCATCTACACTGAAAAAAAAGAAGGCATGAGATGAGCATAGAAAGGAAAAGGGATATATTCAAGATACACCAAGCTTCTGCCTGTCATCATACAATTACATGCAACTCAAAGAAGTAAAGTAACTCTTGCAACAAAAATGAATGTTTAGGTCTGCTTCCAAATGTTTTGAGTTTTGTAGAATCAAGTAAATGCAGAATTACAAAATATGCGAGAATAAGAAGCTTGAGAATGAAAGATACATCATACATATTAATCAATAGCAAACAGAACAACTATTTCAGAAATTTAAAATAGTTTTACACAGATATCTTGCCACCTTGAAACAGTTCCAAACTTACAAACTGAAAAAACAGAAGCAAATATTCCATACAGGTTGGCTAGAATAAACTTACTCATGGTCAGTTAGGACAACATCTGATGAATTAAATCTCCACTCGAGTGTCCAGTATATGCAATCCTTTCTACAAAGAGATATTCAGATGTAAATCAGCTTTCGAAAATCTGTTGGAATGTACTAACAATTTTAGGATAGAATAACTGAGAAGAGTGGAATGTGTTGAAATAATTTCTGCGGCAGACACAGATAGTGTTGCCTAACCAACAAGAAGGATGAACCTGAATGCCAAACTCACCATTGTGAATCACTTCTCATTTTTTTCCAGCCCTGCCAAGTGCCAAAAGATGGAGCAGTGCGGAGAGCCAATTGAATAATTACCCTTTTAAAACATACATATGAACTACACCATCAAGGATTCTAATTTCTAAAGTAAACCTGCTGGAACTTCTGAGATGCAAGAACTCTAGAGCGCATGCATCAAACTGATGCAAATGAGAAGACTATCGGGAACATAGGCCAAGCAACATTGTAGAAAAGATCAAAAGCATTCGACTTTTCACAGCATTCATGTATGTTTCATGTTTTTAATATCAGTTCGTTGTGGTGTGACACAAAATGGACTTGATAAATTCCATATTGTCCCATCATATATCAGTAACTCGAATCAAATACCTAATCGCTAATCATACCACAAGATTAACCCAAACATGGAGCCATAGAGGAAAATTAATGAAACAGGTAATCAGACCTGTAGTTGTGTCGTGAACGGTTCTGCTCTCTCCTGGTCATGCCCCTAGGGAGGAAGTGGAGCCTGATACCCCGGCGTTGTGCCGCCTTACGGAGGAAAAACAGCCACTTTGGCAGCTGGACCCCCCTGACTCCTCCGAAGTTGCGGCCAAAGCCGCCGATCAGCCTGTGAGCGGCCTCCCTGACATGCTTCGTCTCCTCCAAAAAGTTGTAATCTTTACACACAGAAGAAACAAGACAACAACACAAGAGACAGTAAGGAATCCGTATGGCGATCGATGAAGGAGGATGGGTGGTGGTGGGTTGGGGGTGTTTTACCTGAGAGGAGCTGGTTGTCGTCGAATTGGGAGAGCGGGACGGGGTCGGTGCGGGGACGCTTGCCGGTGCAGGCGGTGCGGCGCTTGTGGGACTGGACGCAGGGTAGGCTGCAGGTGAGACGGGAGCAGCCGGGGCACCGGTACTTCCACGGCTGCTCCCCGCACTCCTCGCACGGAGACCATTTCTTGCCGCGGCCGCCGCCGGGGCTAGAGCCGGCGTTGGGGGTCGGCTCCTGCACAGGCGGCTCCCCTCCCTGTTCCTGATCTTCCTCCATGCCGAGTGTGAATCGAGTCGAGGGCGCTACGTGCGGCGCGGTGGCGAGGGCATTTTTGTTAGGGTTTAGTAGGGATTTTAGCTGGCTGCGGCGCTGCGAAGCTTTTCTTCTTTTTATTTTACCAAATATCGCCGTGAGAATAAAACTACAAGGATACCCTAACCACGCAAGCACAAGCAAATGGCATATATCATCTGATATGCTTATATACAGCAGTAGGTGACCGTCCTCATGGTACCTGATTGATCATGACATCGTGGTATCTGACTGATCGTGACAGTTGACCCATTGCAGCATGAAAGATGTTGATCTCTCCAGTTCAACGGCAAGTTATTGCCAAGCATAGTACGTGTCACCTGCTACTACTTCTGCGGTCCAAAAAAGACTATTTTGGAATTTTATTAGTACCAGTTATATTTGAAAAAAACATTGTACAAAAGTACCAATTAAGCCAAGGTTCCGATGCTGTGGTTGCGGGAAGGTTACTGTTTTCCTAAATTGTCTTACATTATATGTTAATGAATAAAATGAGAGGTGCATTGATCATTTGCCCTTTTGCATTTTAAATCAACTTCTGTATCTTTTCATAAATGACCAAAATACCACCTGGCTGTTTCTTCTCTTTCATTTTTCCCCTCTTCACCCGACCACCCTCTTCTTGTTCTTGGTCTGTCGCCTTCCTCTACAGTCTGCAAGAACACAAGACAATAGCGGGGCCACACAAACCTCCCCTCACCGTGCCACCATGTGGCTCTTGCCTCGTGCTCCTCCTCGCCCGCCGATCCCTCACCCCATTCGCTTCCAGCCCTACTAGGTGTTGACTTCGGTGACCAAGGGATATAAGTAAATGCCTCCAGAGTCTAGACCAGTGACACATGTATAAGTAATAATATTTTGATTCGTTCAATATGGATAGGGTACGACTATTTTAAAGTTAAATTCAAATCAACAAATTTAAGGATACCTTCCTATGATGCTATGTGTCATATTCTCCATCCACCTCTCCCTTTCCATTTCCCTACTCACTTTTCCCACCCCCTTCTTCTCTCTCTAACATAAAATTTTAAAAGTAGAATATTTAAACTTTGAAATTTTAAAAAGGAAGTTTCAACTAAAAATTTAAAACTTGAAAAAAAATCAAATAAAAAAGTTTAAACTCGAAAAGTTGCAGATTTGAAGTTTCAAATCGAAAAAATTTCAACATGAAAATTTTTAAATAAAAAATTTTCAAATTAGAAAGTTTCAACTTGAAAAGTTTCAAATTGATGTTTCAATTCAAAAGCTTTCAATTCGAAAAGTTTTGATTAAAAAAACTTTTTGTTCGAAATCTTTCGATTTGAAATTCAAGTTGAAAATTTTTCAATAAAAAATTTAAAATAGGAAAGTTTCAACTCGAAAAAATTTTTAATCGAAAATTTTCAAATTAGAAAGTTGCAACTTGAAAAAAAAATTAAATCAAAAAGTTTTACTCTGAAAACATTCAATTAAAAAACTTTCGGTTCAAAAAGTTTCTATTCAACAAACTTTCGACTCGAAATGTTTCGGTTAAAAAACTTTCGAAAGTGATTAAAATACTTGTTTTTTAAAAAATTGAGGGGAAATTTTGAAATAAAAAATCTATTGAGAGGGAAATGAAGGAGGAAAAGGGAATGAAAGGAGATGACCTGTCAGAAAAGAAAAGTGAGAGAAATAAAGAGATGATACCGTTTATTACAAGGAGAGAGCATTTGAATGTAAGGCACTGCCACCACAACAAATTTTTGGTAAAGATAACCTTAAATTAGCGATGCCCATTTGGATAACTAGTTTGCACGGAGAATACATATATATATAGACATTACAGCTTGGACACACTGATTCGAACATTCGCACGTCAAAACGGTAGTTTCATTCACAGATAACCAACGCGTCAGCTGAGGATCACCCCAAGATTTGCAAAACAGAACTCGAGATTTCACCATACATGCAAGCAATGGAATCAGTTTCAGAGGAAATCCACCAGGCACTCAGCAGTCTTAATTTTTTGACAGTTTTGTCTAACAAAACAAAATCATAAACCATGTCTTAACAACCTCAGCTACAGTTTGACAAACAAAATCTGATTGTTCTCATAATCCAAAGATCAACGGAGAAGACACCCCTTGCGCATTGGATCTGAAAAGCTATTAGGCAAATCAATGCTCCCTATAGATGCCGCCGTATCACTCCATGGAAGATGTCCCACCACCGAATGCGCCGCCGCCGCCACGGCCAAAACCAGGTCTGCTACCCTTAAATATCAAAACCAACAAGGTATTAAGACAGTTCCTAAACAGCTATTTGAAAATGTGCAAACAGAACATCTGTTTACATATCAGGAAACGGAAAGTGGAATGCTACAAGGAATGAGCAAGCAAAGAACCACTACAGGCTCAGCTGATACAGGTAACAAAGATCAATTCAGTTGTTTATCAACAAAGCCACAATACTGAAATTTCTGCAAACAGCCAAACAGTTTAACATTTGTAGACATGGGAACCATCCACAGTAGCAGCATGGGAGTTGAAAAGGAGATAGTACGAATACCCCAAAAAAACCAGCTTTATATAATAACATGATGTAAAAATTTCTGAAAAGGGATAGTTGATAAAATTTGTTGATGTTAACAGGCTGGGGATTGTGGAAAGCTGGAAGGGCAACAAACAGCAAACTTTTAATCTAAATTATAACAATCTGGCCGGAAAGCAGCTTTTAAAAGCTGAAAGGGCAACAAACAGTAAACTTTTAATCTAAATTATAACAATCTGGAGGCCAAATTGTAGCAATCCCACAATCCACTCTTCCCTAGCTTTCCCCAGTTTTTTTTGTGCAAAAGACCACAATGCCCATCCAACTTCAACCAAAATTACCCACCATTGCCCCCAGCTTTCCTCAACTTTCCCCAACTTCAACCAAAATTACCCACCATTGCCCCCAACTATAATCTGGGTTACCAAACAAACATGAGCTTTTCAACCTCCAGTTTTTTAACAATCCAGCTTTTACAATCTAGTTTTTAAAAGTTGCTTTCCACAATCCCCAGCTGAAACAAACAGGGCCTAATAATCCTACAGCAATCACAACAAAAAGCACTGAAACCCCCTCTTTTTTTCTAACCCCACCACATGTGCAACAACTCAGATTTGGAGCGCTACAAAATAGCCAAGATAGCAACACTACAAGATAGCAACATCAACATTTCGATGGAGAAGACGCAACATTTTTGGAGTAGCTCAGAACAAGATTCAATAATCGGTCTGTAGGCACGTATATATTCTACTTGATTGTTGTTGCTTGGAGGAGAAATATCGTTGACCAATAATCACAGCATTAGCACTCCACATGATAAGGCAGCAGCCACGGCAAGATGAGGCGTCCCGGTGAGTCGCTCTTCTTCCCGCGCGCCAAGTGCCTATCCAAGCAGCAGTAATGGTGGTGATGCCTCGCAAGTTGTAGCAACCAACCCGTTGAACGTAAGCCGCAACATCTCAGGGCCGGGGCCGTGTCGTCTGACCCGACGTTGACCCAACTTAAAATCATCGAGAATTCAAGACAAGATAGTGCTCTTCTAGATACATCGGTAGTACTGTTTTTATTTATATTTCCTTCGATAGTTGAGTAGGAAGAATGTCCTCGATAAATCAATGGTTTATTGAGATCCTCTTGCTGCAGGCAGTAGACATATCGTGTGCCGGTGACAAGTGGTGCTTGCCGGGCGGACGGGGTAATTAAACTGGGAGGTTGGCAGCGGGGGCGGGGCGTGTGGACGCCACCGGCCGGCACCGCACCGTCACAAGTCAATCACTAGTAGTCTAGTACTTTGGTTAGGTGGCAATTTATGCAGATCGAGCTAGATCTCCATCCGTCGGCAGCCATGGACCACATGACTTTCAGCTTGTGCAGAGCTCGGCCGGGCTAGCTTCCTCCTCGCCATCACAGCCTGCACGGTGCTCCTCCGTTCAGTTTAAGCACAGCACGATCATCGACAATTGTTGTAGTTTTCAGTTTTTCTTTTCAATCAAAGGCAGGAGAGCTGCCTCCATGTCATTGGTCAGAAGAGGAACAAACAAATTAAGCAAGGAAAACTATACAGAGATTTTGAAGGGAGCTACCCCAGAGAGGGGAGAGCTACTACGGGATCGAGCAATTGCTGCAAGGGTTGTGTTTTGCAGCCGCCTTAATTAGCACAAGATTGATTGGATGTCGTCCTTGATAGCTCCAAGCAGGACTTCCAAATTCCACAAACGGGGACTATTATTAAAGAGCTGACAGCCGATGTGCCAACTGATACAAACGTAGTTCATCCACCGCTGAAAACGCCAACAAGATTAATTAATTAGGTGTTACGTACGAGAAAAATCCTACAGCGCAAAACTAGAAGTATGGCACGTTACATGCATGCATACTCCAGTTAAATTTGTTGTGGATTAAAAAATGGTTACAGAAAGTCACAAACTGATACAGTACTTTCCTTAATTACTACGTGTGTTCGCTATGATCTACAACAATTTATAACTATTTATGTTACTATCTCCGTATCTCTTGATTTGTCTGTGGTCTGCCGACAGTCTGACTCCGTCCATCAGATACGCGCGCGGAGCACAGGACAGCAATGGCAAAATCGCCGTGTGTTACATTTGTCAACTTCAGCTGCTGCTGCATCGATCTTTGTTAAATCTATCGCACATGATATCTCACCTTTCAATACTGTTAATTTGTTGTTTTTTTTCTTTGTTTTGCAAGGGAGTGTCACTTGGGATTTTGCTCCAGTGACCATCACCTAGGCCCCTTACATGCATGCATATGTACCTACTAGCAAGTTTTAGCTATCATATATGTGGGAATACGGTTTGTACGTATTCGCTTTTGTATAACACTACTAGTTCTCTCCAGAACAGAGGAGCTGTTTGGTTCGACTACAAATTTGCCCACTAAGTCTTACCAAACTACAAAATTGGTTCCTAATATTTTGGTCAAAGACTGGCAAGAAAATGAATTAGACAGTCAAGTGAGAAATAAATCCTATCAAAATTTGGTAGCATACCAAATTTAATCAGTGTTACTAAAATTTGACGAGGCAAGTAGTGGCACAAAGTAAAGCAAACAGCCCCATGCGCATACATTTCGAAAAGTTATTTAGTCCTACTTTCTGATGATGAGCTAGGCTTTAGTCATGTGCCTATGATGACAAGATGATTGACAAAGTAACAATCAGGACTACAAAAGTTGTTTCGACTTTTATATTATGCGTAGAGAAATTTCTCTGGGCCAAGTCACAAAAGTCGAAAGCACGACGATTAGCAAAAGGAGAATGGTACAAGGAAATTTCTGTTACCGCCAAAGCATGTACAGCTCATAAGAACAGGATTGCATTAGAACCGCGCATTAAGCATGCCAATGAAGTAATAATCGGTGCATTTTTTACCTAAAAGAGGGTGAGTCAGAGTATTTATCAGCTGATGATGAAAACTCCAAGCTAGGCCCCAAACAGCTGAAATACTGACTGACCTTCATCAGAACCTATTGCTTCATATAGTGACAGTTCAACTCCTTTAATCCAAACATTAAGAAAAGTGCTCCAGTGCTTGAACCAGCTCGAAACTCTTAAGCAAAAAATGCGTCGAAGACTTTTTTCTGTGCCTTAGTCAGTCAAAGTTACCATTTGCTGAGCAGGCAACAATTACGACCTGCATTCATATGTACCTAAGCCGCTAGCTACAAAAGCAAGTCGCCATGTGTAAAAGCAAAGCCTAGAGGATTGATCTCTATCACAAATAATGGTGCTAGGGACACTGCATGCCTGTCCATTTCACAGACCAGTAAGAGGTTGAAACTTGCCAACTTCACAGGTAAGCTGGGAAAAAAAAGGTAAGGTGGATGGAGTCACGATTGGAAAGCTGAACACAGTGTTGTTCAAAAGAAGTTGGGCATCTTTCGTATGGAACAATTAATGAGCTTGCTGATGGAACAAAAGTAGTGCTACTAGATAGAGCGGTACAGTTTCTCACAAGCGAAGTTTCAGAGAAGTTGCACTCCTGAAATGATATTTATTTCAACCTTTTTTCCCCTCGAAGTCCTGAGGTTTCTGGAAAATAAAATGAATCTTAATATAGTGAGTTAGGTACAACCTAGAAACAGTACTAGAAGCTAGAACGGAGGAGCCGAGCCCCTTGGTCGATAGGAGTGATGTGGTCCGATCGTAGGACTGGACTAAGCCATTTCTGTAGCCTTGTGCACTGAATCATGCAAGGTACATACTCCACAACGATTGGCTCAGATCACCGCACATATTACGGGCCTGTTTGGTTGAGTTTTAGATTCTAGTTTTTTCTGAAATCTGAAACTTAGAGTTAAAATAAAGTGAATTAAGTTTATATTTTTGGTCTAAAATATAAACAAGATGATCTATCTAAACACTCTTAATGTACTCATAGCTTCAGCTTCATGAATCTGGTGAAGATAGAATTTTCAGCTTCATTAGATTCACAAATCTGAAGAAACTGAATCTCTGTCAAACACACTCTACAAGTAACCGCGGAGAAAACCAACAGTGACAGACGTGCTACACACTCCATATGGGCACAACTGCGCGTGCCCCCCGTTGATTTGATTAATGAAAGCTTTGACTGGCACGAGCTAGCTAAACTGGCCCGCACCGCCTCTCTGGCGAGTACAGATGGCTATAAATGAAGGTCTCCACGATCTGGCTTGCCGTAGCCGTGGCTAAGGGACAAAGGAGGCACGAGCTTCCCACAAGACTTGTTGCCATGGGACCAGTGAGAAACAATATGGCTTCTTCGAGCGCTAGTGCAGCAGCAGCAGCAGCAGCTTCTTCGCTGGTAGCAGCATCAGTTCTGGCTGCCTTGCTGCTGGCATGCTCTCCGGCTGCGGAGGCTGCAGCCAAGTACCCGCCGCTGGCCAAGGGCCTGTCGTTTGATTTCTACAAGAAGAGCTGCCCCAAGGCGGAGTCCATCGTCAGGGACTTCCTCGAGAAGGCCATCCACCGGGACGTCGGCCTCGCCGCCGCGCTCATCCGCCTCCACTTCCACGACTGCTTCGTCCAAGTAAAACTCATTATATATATATATATATATATACTCGGCTCTAGCTTCAGTATGTTCGGAAGAATTGAATTATACCTTTATTAATCCTAGTTGAACAAACTAGTCGCAGACTCGCAGGCAGCTAGTAAAGCATGCATGCTCGCCGTATATATACGTTTCGTGCATAGGAGAGCTAGAACAAAATTTGAAGCTGCAGGAAGCTCTAGCAGCTACCCCGATCCGGCCACGTTCAGAACTTGCTCTTTTCTTTTGGAGACATAAGCAACTAGCTCTAGAGAATGACCCTGCATGAGTAGACGCCTTCGCGTACTAGAGATGAACGTACGTGTTGATGTTGAACTGACATCGATCGGCTGCATGCATGGGTGGGTGGGTGCGTGCGTGGCGCAGGGTTGCGATGGCTCCATCCTGCTGGACAGCACGCCCACCGAGAAGAGCGAGCAGGCGGCTGTCCCCAACCTGACGCTCCGCCGCTCGGCGTTCAAGGCCGTCAACGACATCCGAGCCCTCCTGCACAAGGCATGCGGCCTCGTCGTCTCCTGCGCCGACATCGTCACCCTCGCCGCCCGCGACTCCGTCCACCTGGTACGTATACGTAACGTAACGTACTCTGGAGTATAGTATATAGTAATTAACATGGTTTCGTTGGAAAGACCGGTGCACAAATCGGAAACTGTGAGGTGTGATTTGAATACACATGTTTTTTATTACATTACTGTACTACTCCCTCCGTTAATAAAACTTATTTTAACTTTATACAAGGATTAATATTAGCCTTAAATGCCCCGATGGAGCAGTCGTTTTCCAGTTCACTGGCGTACGTGGAAGGAACGCTCTGCTTGGTATAGCCCTCCGAGAAACAGGAAATTAACATGTCCCTGTCTCCCCACGTGGATTAATTATGGACCATGCATGGTTTATCAAAACAAAAAAGGATTATGGGCCATGATCGATTCATGACATCTTAGTCGTGCACGCGCCACCTGCCTAGACCAGTACTACGTACATACTATAGGAGTAATTGTATACGATGCATGATACTAGCAGGACAGGAGTGCGTTACCGCAAGTCCGGAAACTACAGTGTCCTGTTAATTTTGGCAGGCTGGCGGGCCGGAGTACAAGGTCCCCCTCGGCCGGCGTGACAGCCTAAAATTCGGGTCAGAGAAGAACGTTTCCGACGCCCTCCCGCCGCCGACCTCCAACGTCACCACGCTCCTCAGGTTCCTGGACAGGATCAAACTCGACATCAACGACCTCGTGTCGCTCTCCGGCGGGCACACGGTGGGCATCGCGCACTGCGGGTCTTTCGACAAACGCCTGTTCCCGCAGCAGGACAACACCATGAACAAGTGGTTCGCCGGCCACCTCAAGCTCACCTGCCCGACCGAGGGCGTCGACAACACCACCGTCAACGACATCCGGACGCCCAACACGTTCGACAACAAGTACTACGTCAACCTGCTCAACCGGGAGGGGCTCTTCACCTCCGACCAGGACATGTACACCGACGCCAGGACCAAGCCCATCGTCACCAAGTTCGCGCTGGACCAGTCGGCCTTCTTCGAGCAGTTCATCTTCTCCATGGTGAAGATGGGGCAGATCCAGGTGCTCACGGGCACGCAGGGGCAGATCCGCGCCAACTGCTCCGTGCGCAACGGCGGCCTCCCCTGGTCCGTCGTGGAGACCGTCGTGGAGGCTGCCGAGAGCCTCGTGCTCTAGATAATTAAGATAGACCTTTGTCGTGTAGCCGGTGAAGCTCTCGTGTGTCAGGCTTGCGACAGCGTTTGCTTTGCGCCCGTGAGTTTGTAGCTTGCATGCATGGTTTGATCAGTTGTGGCGTGGCTTAACCAGATACGGTGGACGGTATATGTATGTATGTATATGTGTGGTTAGGGGGCAGAGCCAGACCTCGGGTCACTCAGGCCTGAGCCCGAAGTCTGGCAACAAAACCTATGTAAATAGGTGAGATTTGTGGCCTACAATGGTCTAGGCTCGAGGCTTTAGACCTGCCTGGCTCTGCCCTTGTGTGTGGTTGAAACAATGAATGTTGGATGCAAATAAATAGGGAGCTTGTCTAGGTGGAATTTGAGTGTTTTTTTGTGGTTTTGAGTACTCAAATTTTGGACCATCCGATTAAGCATCTGTCTCCGTTCAAAAACAAGCACGCCATTTTGTCGTTTCCTTCCTGCGTAGAAACATATTGCGTTGATGGGTCGGTAGAGTTTTGTAGGCCGATATTTGTTAAGCCAACTTGTGGGCTGACTGAGCCTAATAATTGCCCAAGCATCTTTAGACAAAACAGAGAGAGAGAGAGGGGCCACACAGAGAAAATGAGGGCAGATCAAAATTTCATGTCACAAACCTATTACAACAAAGCATTCCATCCAGCTTGCAGATAAACAAATGCTTTACAGAAGTTCAATTAAATATTTACAAAATCTTAAGTAAATAAATTTAGTATATAAATCATGTAAAATAAATTTATCACACCGATTTACTTCAATTCTACAGAGGTAACAGAAAAAAAGCATCCTCCTGTGGGAATGTTAGCATGTATTGTTTTTTTGTCATACAAATGTCCACACGTTCAGTAATGCATTGCTAGGAAAGGAAAAAAAAATAAAAAAAGAGATAGTAGATATCCTGTTTCAACAAAAATACAGAAGTGTGGGATGTTAGTTCAGCATTTCTATCAACAACAAATAACACGAGACACGCCTTTAGCATGCAGACATCCTTGTTTTCTTTGACCTGCAAAAATGGAAAAATCGAAAAAATATAAGACAAAAAAAAGTTATAATCAACATGTGGAAAAAAGGTCCATATAAAAAACCAACTCCCTCTCATCAAGGTTACCTTGTAAAAAAATAAGAACTCACCAAAGCAAGAGGGATCTCATTTGACTGAAGGCAGAGCATGGTGTTCATTGTTTGAATCCTTATGTTTGGGACTTTGGGATGTCTTGTTGAGTGAAGTGTGCAGCCAGTGGCCCCAGGGGCGGTACCGTGTAAAGTTGTATAAGATCACTTGTTTATTGTACAAATTTTTTATTGAATTAGTTTTGATTTTGATGGTTTGGGATTTTTAAGACCTTACAACTAGTTATATTGTGCTTTTAGTAAATTTCAAATGTATGTGTCGGATTTACGATGTTATGAAATAATTGTAAAAAACTATAGAGTTATACATGTGAAGTGTGCACCCCCCACAAAAAATTTCTAATTCCGCCATTGAGTGGCCTAGTGCATCTCTTGGGCTCCACGTCTCCGTGAATTTCATCGCAAATATGCTACAATCACAAATTCACAATTGTTTGAACAAAAAAAAAAGGAAGAATAAACACACGAAAGAAGCAACATACACAAAAAAAATAAAAAAAGGAGCTAAAAGGTATACCTACTATAGATTAGCCCATTTTTTTTAGTAAGATGATATATTTTACATAAAATTAAACACAATTTACATATAATTAAATTTGTAAAACTAGTATGCATTTCATATAAAAAAAGGTAATCTCGAATCCTTATAATGACTACTTTGAAAGTAGACTTGTCCCTTGCTAATATCGAAACAAATTTGGTGGTACAAAAAATGTGCAAAATAAAAGGAGAAAAAAAGAATAACCTGGTGGCCAAATGTGGTACTAGAGGATATTCAATTTTGAAAATACCAACGAAGTTCCTCGGTGATATATACACATAAAAAATGGTTAAAACTAAAAAAACAAATAGGAAAAATACTATGATAGATAACTAGTACTAGTAGTGCTTAAGAATCCGCATGTCCTACGTGTCCTGAGTGCAAAACACACACAGCCAGCGAGAGAGGCATGGCCATGCAACAATAAGCAAAGGTGTCACCTTGGGAGAGGCAGCTCCAGAAGGACGAGTCGGCGGCGATGCACGACCTCGGTCGCGCACTCGCGCGGCCGCCACCGCGCTGTGCAGCGGCATCAGCGATTCCTGGCTCGCCAGCGCCGCCACGAAGGTCCTGAGACGGGCAGGATCAAGAAAGGCACGCCTTTTAGGATAGTTCCCACTTCCGAGCAAGGCCTAGTTAGTGGCAAGAACACACACGGATAAAGGAATCTGCGCGTCACCTGCGGAGGCGTGCCGGTGCTATTGGCGACCTCGTCGCCGTGAAGGGCCTCGCCATCGAGGATCTCGACCGGAGGGCCGCCGACCTCACGGCGGCGGCGGCGGAGCGGCAGAAAGACGCCATTTTTTCTCGCAAATTTGTCTTGCGAATTGCAGTAGAGGAAGTAACCAGACGCTAACAGGTCAAAACACGGAGAGGTTAGTTGGGCCGGGTCGAACACAAAATTAAGGGCTCAGCCAAATTCAGAAATGGCCCAAACATTTTTGATTCGATTCCATCGAGCCCACACTGGCCCAAATGTTTCCTGAGTGTAATTTACAAATGAAACCTTTGACTAACGTTAATACAGAAAATTCCCTGTATGCCACTCGATCTCTTCTATGCTACTGAACAAAAAAAAATACGCAGCAGATTCACATTACGCTAGTTTTGTGCCCGTACATTACAACGGAAACTCAATTTACGATAAAAAAATTATTTACAAAGAGCACTACCTTTAGTTATGTTTCAATAGTAAGAAATGCTGGTTCCTCCAAAGAGATTTGACTATCGGATTAAATTCTCTTCTATCTCAGCCGTTCATATCAGATTCAACAGATCATATATTCTGGAGAAAAACGGACATCCATCATCAACTTTTAATTTGAAGTAGTAGAGATACCTCATAGGCAAGGTAGTATATACCTGATGAGTTATAGGCCATGTTTGGCGTAGTTACCGCTTGTACAGAAGTCGGCCTCTGGAGTCTGGCTGGCTGCCCTAGCTCTTAGGAAGTTGCTATCTAGAGAAGCATGTTATTTGGAGTCGATCCTTAACCACTATGTTTATGTATATTCTCATTGTTAAATATATTTCTATTATAATATATTAATAAAATCTAGTAAAATTATAATGGTGTAGAACTTTCCAAGATAAATGTATGCAGATTATTTTCACGTGCTCAATCTAAATATTCGTTGAACAATTGATAAATAAAGTTTATAAAGTTTGACTCACACATTCCAGACACGTCATTCTTTTGTGGCTATGAGATTAACACTTACGATCAAGCTCAAAAGTGAAATGGTTCATCGACCAATAGACGAATGTTCATGCGCATGATGATTACCAGATTAAATCGCTGTTGGCTTGTTGCACATACGAGCAGAATCCCTCAGCCCCGACAAAAAGAACAGGATAAATAACGATATGCATGTAATCGCATTTGGCCCATACCCCCCATACAAGGGTGGAGTCACCTCCAGGGTGGGCTACTGTCCGGTCTCACTGGCCACGAGCAGTGGAACTTTAGTATTGTCTAGTCGCTGTCGGTCACCATAAAAGTTACATCTTATCATACAAGCTTTAAGCTATAGTTAGACTTGTTTAGGCTCTAAAAATTTCCTGGCTTGGTGCAAGGGTGAGAAGCGGTGGAGAATGCTCGTGTCAATCGTCAACCGCTGCATATATGAAAATCCGCAGCGGTGATCGACGCCACGTATTCTATAGGTACCAAGTCCATTGTAGGAATTAAGACGGATCATACGGAAAAGCTGTTGTGATCAGTATGAAATGATACTTTGATAAAACATTAGCAGCCTCCAACTTAGAAGTTATTTTTGGATTTGATTATATGTAGGCATTGAACTAATATAACTTCCCAGATCTTGTATACAAGCAATGTACATAACTGATGAGATCTTTAGTTACAAATGTTCACCAATGTTGGGATAGAGGGTCTGTATCTCTTTTGTTGCACATTTTTTGTGTTCTAGGAGTGGTGGAAGTAGCATCCTAATGTTACTGATCATTTAGTGTTACTAGAGAATATATATTTAGTTGTAACAGTAAAAGCTCATGTTCTTGTATCCAAATCGTGTCTCTCATCTGGAGAATAGAATAGAGCCATTCATTCTCTTGCCAGATGACATTGTAATGTTGTTGTTCTTTCCACCCCAACAATTCAATTGATGGTTAAATAAATCGTACTGGTTTCGTAACCTATGGTTGGGTAGTTCTGTTTGGTTCATTAATCCCTACTGGTTTTGTACCCTTAGAATTATGGTTTTGTTTGCTTCAAACTCTATTGTTGTGTGTAAGAAAACAAGGTCCAAATATACTTCTTTAGAAGCACCTACTTTGCTCACTAAGTGCTTAGTTTGTTTTGTTTTAATCCTGAAGTATGTAATATTGCATACTAGATTCTCATCTCAAAAGCATAGGTTTGTATGGTTCACTAAGCCCTTATAGATTTTGTTTTCTTATAAGCATAACTAGCAATAATAGCGCGCTACGTTGCGCCGTTTTGTAGAGTCGATAGGACCCGTCGGCAAATCCATGAGGGACGTATTTTCGGTTTTCATATTTGTTTAAAAAAATAGGTCGTCAGCTATAAACCTTCAAGGAATCTACGTTTTTTTTTAGAAAACCGCGGTTACAACCCGTTGTCTGATAAAATGTGTTGAATTTTCGATTTCTGTATTTTTTAAATAAAATGGGTCGGTAGGACTCGCTGGCGAATTCATGGGATATTATAAACCTTAGATGAATCCACGTTTAATCTACGGGTTACTATAAACCTTCGACGAATCTGTGTTTTTTTTAGAAAACCGTGGTTGTTTTTTTACGCATTTCGGGATATTTGATCGTTTTTTTGTTTTTCGTGTTTGTTAAAAAAAAGGGCCGTTAGGACCCGTCGGCGAATCTATGGGTAAAAAAACTCGTGGTTATGACCCGTTGGCAAATCCATAAGTTGTTATAAACTTTTGATGAATCCGTGTTTTTTTTGTCGATGCGTGTTTTATTTAGAAAATTGCGGTTGAATCCGTGTTTTTTTTTGTTTTTTGTGTTTGTTAAAAAAATGGGTCGTCAGGATCCGCCGGCGAATCTACGGGTCGTTATAAATCTTTGGACAAATCAACTTTTTTTTAAAAAAAAACCCACGGTTATGACCCGTTGGTAAATACACAAGTTGTTATAAACCTTCGACAAATTCGCGTTTTTTTTGTCGATGCGTGTTTTATTTAGAAAATTACAGTTGAATCTGCGTTTTCGCGTTTTTTTTGTCGATGCGTGTTTTATTTAGAAAATTGCGGTTGAATCTGCGTTTTTTTTGTTTTTTTAAAAGAAAAGTGCGGACTTTTTTTTATGTATTTCCTTTTTTAAAAGGTTGCTCGGACCCGCGGGCAAATCCATGAACCGCTATAAACCTTCGACGAATCTGGTTTTTTTTGTTTTTTGGTTTTTTGTGTTCCGCGGGCGAATCCATGAATCGCTATAAACCTTCGACGAATCTGTTTTTTTTGTTTTTTGGTTTTTTGTGTTTGTTAAAAAAAACGGGTCGTTAGGACCCGTCGACGAATCTATGGGTTGCTATAAATCTTCGGACTAATCTATATTTTTTATAAAAAAAACCCCCGCGATTATGACCCGTTGGCAAATCCATAAGTTGCTATAAACCTTCGACGAATCTTTGTTTTTTGGTGACGAAAATATTTTTTTCAGGTTTTTTGTGCGGTGAAAACATTTTTTTCGGGTTTTTTCGGTGATGAAAACATTTTTTTCGGGAAAAACGGAGAAAGGACCTGAACTTAAGAAGCAGGGACCTATTTGTTATTTTTTTGGACCTGTTCGCTATCCTGAAAAATTAGAAAAGGGCTTGTTCGTGATTTGAAATTAACGGGAGGCTTTTCCGTAAAATACCGCGCCAGGGACCCAAACGCGAAGAAAAAAAATATTTTTGCCTCACAGGTAATTCCACAGGGACCTATCTGTAATTTCGAAGACATGGAGGGACTTTTTCGCAAAATGCACAAGTGACAGGTGGCTCACTGGTTGGCCTCCAATCCCAGGCGCTATAAGGAGGTTTACTAGGATGAGTTGCGCGCTAAGCTGCGCCGCATAAATTTCAATAGAGCGCCTAAACAATAATTAGATCAATTTTAAATGATACAGATCACTGGAAGGTGGAAGGGTGCAAGGGCAACATGGGGTAATTTAAAGGGTCCTCTGAAAACATATATGGGTTCTGGTGATTGACCTGAGGTATCTGGATTTAGTCTAACCGTCTAACCAGCAGTATATCCTACTAACGCCCCAGGCCATGCTGCCATAAGGCCATCCCAGGTGAAGGAAAGCTCTTTACAGGCAACACTATGCATTTTAACATGTAAGGATCAATTCCCGCAAAATGTGTAGCTCATATGCGGATAACACTATGTAATAAATATGATGAAATGCACTCTAAAGTTCTCTCAACAACAAAAACTAATATGATGTATGAACTGAAAAAGTAATGTTGTGTATGAGAAAGTAATCATTTGTCTCACTAACATAGCTTTGTTCAGCTGTATAAGCGATGCCTCCTCGTCAACAATATCCATTCGCCAAAGTTCTCTCAACAACAAAACCTAATATGATGTATGAACGGAAAAATTAATATTGTGCATGAGAAAGTAATCATTTGTCTAATTGACATACATTTGTCTAGCTCTATAAGCGGTGCCTCCTCGTCAACTATATCGATTTGGTCATACTTGTGACGAACTGACTGCTTATCCACACTCCCTGAAACAACCACAAAGAATGGATATTGTTGAGATCAGCAGTGCACAGACAAGAATAACACAAAGAATTCAACGGTTTTACGGATGCAAAGAAATTAAGCTGGTGGTTCATTTGAGAAATGCACGCACCTTCGAGAGCATGTTCCTTCTTGGAAAATTTCACAATTTATTTTTCTGCTGTTGGTCATCTCCTCTGTTCATGGCCCTATTGTTTTGAGTAACAAATTGGCTTGTTTTCGTCTCAACGGCTGTTGGGATGTATGAAGCTAATTTTCGGTAAAATTTATGTTCTTATTAATGTCTATGCAAATAAATCTGGGTAAACATAAAAAACATACAATGTTTAGAGAATCCTCGGCGAAACCAAACAACATTCCAGAATCTGCAATTGCACAAATGTGGAAAATTAGAGAGTCTAGTCAAGATATTGTTCCAGAACACAAAAGGGATGTATAGATCATAGGATTTCTTGCTCATTTTGAGAATTTAGTGTTGCAAAATTGTTGAACCTTCACTAAATGTTCCTGTAAGTTGTAGCAGCCCAAGTCATCAATTTACAACACATCTGGAACAAATGCTGCTCTAATACATCATGTACCTCGATTTTACCTTCCACTTCTCTATTTTCTGTTCACCTGTTCGTATTTGAATTCTAAGCATATCCCTAATGGTGAAACAACCAATAACATGGAAAACTCATTCAGGTGAGAAGCTGTCACATATAATAAAACGTTACCTTTACTTCTGACAATAGGGCTGCAATACATTGAAGTAGTTTATGAAGCAATCTGAGAAAGAGGTTTCATCATGGGCATAATTAATATAATAACAGAAGAAATCAACTATAGTGCACTAAAATCACGAAAAATTATCTAACTGAATATGAACAGAAAAAGCTTATGATCAGCTATTAGTATAATCATCAAACCTAAAATATGGAGCACTACTAAACGAAATGTGCCGTCTACAATGAAATCTGACATCAAAAAGAAAATCCCAATCCGCAGCTTCGAAAGTACAAAGTAAACTGAATTGAAAAGGATAGACTTGTGCTCGGTGTTCAAGAGTTAAACTCGGATTCGTGGCGTTAAACACTAAGCGCTAAGGCCATATTCTTGCAATTAATCTCGGCGTTTTGACCCTCGTGACCAAGAATTAATATAATTCATATATATTATTGATTTTATTATGAATAAAATTTTTAGTTTTCTTTTCTACTTATTTGCAAATTGCAAGACATCAAATATTAAAGTAGAATATTAAACTAAAATACTTAAACACATGCTACTCAATTAATCAAGTAATAAACTAAGTAATAAGTACTATGTTAGTGACTTAGTGTATCTTATTTTGTGGGCTGACGGCGTGAATCTTTCAATCATGGTCATTAGGTCATGTAAGCAAGAGATCAAAATGATCTCTCTCATAATTTTGTGCCGCCATATCCGCCAAGGCCCGCCAAGGACCGCCAAGGACCGCCATGACCAAGGACCGCCAAGGACCGCAATTTATTAACCGCCAAACAGCCGCTAAGGGCTGAATTCGTTCGCGTTATAGCCGCCAACATAATATCGACGCAATATCGCCAAGCATACGAATTTTGAACACGCTTGTGCTTATAATAAAACTTAAAACCTGTGTGTGCAATGTGCACTAATACGACTCGCAGAACAAAACCTAGGCTATGTTTGGTAGGGTATATTAAGAGTGTTTAGGTGTGCTCACGAGGCTATTCCACTATCGTTCAAAACCGAAACACAGGCTACTTAAAATCCTCGACAAAATAGGCAAACAAAGAAACCGTTTCTTACCATTGATCTCTGGGGTAAGGCATTTAATTGATATCTTCTCTGTGACTGAGATGTTGAAACACCATTGAATAAAGTAAGATGGATACTGGCGGTGTCTTGGGTTCCTAGCTACTTTCCCAAACAACAGTAACAGCATGCAAAATTTGATCCTAGATTGCTTACCATTATTTTTGAAGGTTCTATTTTTGAGCTCAACTGAAGAGAAAGCACCTTTGAGCTTTGGTTTCGATTCGTCGGCAAGATTGTTGGACTTTGATCTGCTAGATTTCTCACCCAAAATCCCATTTATGCCCAAAAAAAAGATTAGTCAAACAGCCAAAGAAAACACTTGACATGTTAGTGCAGCAGGATCTTAATGATTGTTGTAACCAAGCCAGCAAATATCACTTTGGCACAAGTGATTCATATAAGGAACAATAGCGCACCAGTGTGCACATTCAACTATTTAAGCAATGTTATTTTAGGACCAGTATGGCACGCATGAATTGATTTATATATTTGATACCGCTTTTGATATAGCATATTTAGTATAACACTGTTAATACAGAGGTTCCATAAGGGTCTCTGTTATAATCCATTCTTTAATTTAGCTACGGATTGATGTAAAGGCGATTACACAATACAGAAAAGGCCAAACAACAAAAGGGGAAACATGACTTGTTTCTAGGCATTCGATGGAATTCTGCAATGTACAGGAGATATCAGTGACATCATCAAAGAAGGTTTCGGGGATGCCTATATCAGAATGGAAACAGGGCGAGTAGGCAGCAAAGCGTCAGCAAGCATACATCCACCAAAGCACACACTCCAAAAGGTTCAAATTTCCATTTCCTAAATCGTTCGTTTGGAGGTCGTAAAGAAGATAAGTTGAAAAAAAATTGTGAAGGAACCATCTTGTTTCGAAACCACCTAGAAAGCTGACCTCAAAATTGAGCATGATTATTGCTTACAAAAACTGACCACATTATGCTGAATGTATTCAGGATTAGAATTATTCACTACTACATACGAAAACAAAGAACAGCAACCTTGACCAACCTGTGCTTCATCCTCTCATCCAGATGCTTATACACCCCAAAACCCAACTTCCAACAGAGTAGAGAAATCAGAAGTTAAAACTCCAAAAATGCAGCATCTAAAGAGGAAGATAGTCGACTCCACCGATCCGTACCCTGCAGGCAGAAGCAGAAAACAAGCACAGAATAAGCACATCTGAGGCAGGGTGGCATACCTAGCTACCAGGGGGTAGTGAGGTACCGTACCGGGGTGGTGGATGCCGAAGAGGAAGGAGACGGGCAGCAGGATGGAGGGTCACCACCAGCGCGGGCACAGTCACCGCCAGGCCGGTGCAGTGGAGCTTGGCCACCGGCGACGGCACCAAGGGCGAAGAATGGTGGTAGTGATGGCCCTTCATACCGTTAATACCTACGCACTTCCTCCTCCTCGGACCTCGGCTGCTGCTGGTTTCTTGCTAATTCATTGGTACAGGCCCGCCCGGCGGCGGACCTGGAGGAGCGCATGTGAGAAGGTGACCGACCGGCGGCGGATTTGGAGGTGAGCCAGGACTTGGGGAGTTGGGGTTGGGAGATAACCAGAGTGATTGGGGAAGCACCGACGACAGAAGCCGCACGAAACCCAAACGCAGCGGACAACGGAAGGAAGGAAGGAAAGCACCTGGAATCTCAAATCGAAGGAGGAAGGTTGAAACCACAAGGGGGACGAAGCGAAGGATGGGGAACGAAGGGCATCGGACACGACGATCGAAACAAGCACACCTATCTCACAACGAATGGGCCGAGGGAAACCAAACCGCCGCCGACACACGCACCGAACGCCGGCGGAGGCCTCGAGGAAAATGGTGGGGAAACGGGCAAAATCGCCCGGGGCATGGCCGGTGCCGACGCGGGGAACAGAGCGGCGGCGACGGCGTCAAGGACGAAGAGAGGGGCTGGCGGAGGACACGAGGAACGGGGCGCACACGGAGACGCGGCGGAGGCGATGGTGACACGGCCGGGCGAAGGCAAGAGGGAGGGGAGTGATCGGAGGCAAGGGAGAGACCATGTGAGTTCGGGGCGAGGAAGGGGTCACGCGGCGCTGGAGGCTAGCTCAAGCTAGGGTTTCTTCGCGTTCGCGCACCGGGTGTGTAGGCCGCACGTGGACGATCGGATCGTCCAAGCGCCGTGATCGGACGGACCGGCAATCTCAGGATCCGCTATCAATTTGGCGAAACCGTGAGGAGCTCTACGGAAAGATCCGGCCGCACCAAACGTTGACTGTTCACACGATTGGGGGCTCCGGAGGGTTTCCGCGAGATTCTACCGGACGGCCGGGTTTTTTTCGTAAAAAAACGGGCGTGGAGCGCTGAGAGGCCGGCAATCCCAGGCTCTTTAATATAGACTATATTATATTATATGAGCCAAGCAATATGGTGTACAAATCATGCAATAATAGCCAAAAGCCCACATTAAATACATAGTTTGTTGTCATCATCGGTCGAACAACAAAATTGGGACGCACACCATGAGCTATGAAAAACATATGGGAAGAACTAGCGCTCGGACGTTCGATACTGTTCTTTCCATCGGACGCCTCTTGCAACATTTTTTTTCAATGTTTGAAACATTTTTTCCCGACACGTGCAACATTTTTTTAACATGTGCAACATCCGTTTACTGTGCCGCATTTTACTGTTTATCAAAGAAAATTATTGTACGTGTTGACAAAAAATGTTACATATGCAGAAAAAAATATTGCAATGCGTTCAGATGTCCGAACTGTGACATTTCCGAAAACATATACAATGCAGGAGCCATTTGCACACTGTAGCTCATTACAGGGAGAAGGTTGGATGCCAGTGTGATGGAACAATCAATTTTGCTTCAGCCCGGCCACCCGTTTCCGCGTCTGCATAGCCCATCCAAATCACGCATCACAGAGCAGCATCCAACGGATAGAAAAACGAGTGCTCTGTGCAAGGAAAAACACTCAAGTGCTAGTTAGCACTTTCCTTTTTGATTTTGCAGTCAGGCGGGGCAGAGTGCAAGCTTCCCATAGGCCGACGGGATGGCCTGACCTCCGCGGCGCGCGATGTTGTCGGTGAAGATTGAACAACGTCTATTACTTTCACCGGTGAAATTGCATCAGAACTTCCCAAGCTTGCATCTCGATGAGCGTCAAACTTTGTTTAGCCACCGTCCAGCCCAAAACAAGAAAGCGGAATATATACTCAAGTCCAGCCATACATCTGCAACGAGCTGTTTTTGAAGTTAGCAGAGTAGGAAAGCATTCTCAACAACTATTCACGTCAAGGCAAGCGCAACGAATTTTAGGCGGCAACCACGTATGGGAAGAGTGCAGTAACGATATATGATCTCGTGTGCAGCGCAGCAGTTTCACATTCACAGTGCATTGCCATATCTGCCAGAGTGGAGGATTCCGCGTTTACTTTTGTAGAACCAAACAGACGAGACAACCATGGTTGGTTGAATGAAATACGTACCCTCCAGCAAAGACTAAAGAACTAGACTACGTACTGTATGCATTTCTTATGGCAGGCCAAGCTTAATTACTTACGCAGCTTTTAAGCATTTGTTATAAACCACAACAATTAATTCAGATGCAGTGCGACCAATACGCAATACCTCATGCAGTCTTATTTTACTTGTACTTGGATGCGGTCCATGTCAATGCAACGACACGGACGGCAGGCATGCGCATCTTTTCATTTCTTCGTAACCGGATAGTTGAGAACGGCAAACGCCACGAGTGCCATCGTGAAGAACTCGTTGTTGGCTTCAGGGGTCGCATCATTGGTAATCCCACTGCACGCGCTGGCGGTGTCCTTCGCCGCCGACACCACTTGCCGCGCGCCGTCGTACCGCCCCGCTTCGACGGACCTCGCCGCCCACTGCAACGCCGGGACGAGGACGTTGTACAGCCGAAGGCAGTTCTCCAGGCCGTTCACGACCTCCGGCGCGCCCGGGCCATGGGCAGCGGCCTCGACACTGTGCCTCGCCACGGTGGCGTTGGCCACGACGAGCTTGGCCGCGATCGTCTTGATGGAGGGGACGTCGGGGGCGGTGTGGCACGCGGGGTCGACGCACAGCACGGACCGGCAGAGCTCCGGTGGCACGTAGAAGCCGCCGAGGAGGTCGCAGACGTCGTCGAGGGCCGAGCCGGAGACGCCATGGAGGACAGCAAGGAAGACGAGGAGGGTGGGGATCGTACAAGAGGCATTCATCTTCTCTCTGTTTTTTTCCCCTCACAGGTGAAATGTTGGGATGTGTTGAGTTTTGTAGTAGAAATTAAAGGCTGCCCCGGGTTTTCGCTCGGAATGATAACGTCGTGATATGGACTAAATCTTGGAAGATTATCATTGATATCATACATAATCTTGGAATGATAAGACTATCATTGGTAACATCGTGAATACGGCCAAATAATCAAAGCAGGAATTAAAGGCATTAAATCTTGCGGATTAGACGCTAACAAAAACTTGCTTAGGTGACCCAATAATTAAAGCACGAATTAAAGGCACTAAGGCCCCGTTTGATACGGTTCCAGATTCTAGTAGAAACGGAAACGGTTCCGGATTCTTGGTAGAAACGTTTCAGGTAGAATCAGAATCTAGAGGAACGGGTTGCTAGCCGATTCGACCACGGCGTGTAAAAATCAGAAACGATTCGCTTTGAAACGTTCCGAGTCCTATTTCGTTTGGTTGAATTTATTTCAGATTCTAGGAGAAACAGTCCGGTTCCAAGTTGCCAAACGGGACCTAAATCTGTTATGGTTTAAGGATATCTAAATTGGTTAGAATTCTATCTTTTAATTGTGTGAGAGAATCCGAACTCTTCTCTCCATATCTATATATATTGGGCGTGCCCCATTGTATTCAATGAATCTAATAAAGAGAGAGATTTCCACATTATATTCTGTGTGTTCTTGATTCTTGATTCGCGTGTTCTTACTTGCATGCTATCGATTGATCGTGGGTGAACGTCTATGTTTTATAACACGTTATTAGCACGAGCTCTACCGAGACTACCAATTGAGATCGTCTACCTGTGCCAATCGATACTGTGCCAATATTCATCCTGTTACACGCGATCTTCCTACGCAAAACCCTACGTAAGTGAACTCGCATCGATACAAAAGATTAATCTAGCAGATTAATTACCCTAAGTACAATTCAGTGTGTGTTTGGCAGGAATTCAGCTTTACCAGATTCGTGAATCTGGTGAAGCACCAGATTCGTGAAGCTGGAGCTGTGAGTACATTAAGAGTATTTAAATGGATCATCTTGTTTACATTTTAGACCAAAAATATAAACTTAATTCACTTTATTTTAGCCTACAAGTTTTAGATCTCAAATGACGCTAGAATTTAGAACTCTACCGAACAGACCCTCAATCTAATCTCTAATTATGGATTCCTGCTAATCCGTTCACCATATGATTATTGTTCATAAAATAAAAAAATGTACATCGGCCCTGAAGGCTACTCAGCTGCGCCACTGTCACCATTGGCCGTGCCACCCGCCATGTCGCGCCGCCTGCCACGTCGCTCGTCGCGCCGCGCCGCCTACCATGTCGCTCGTCGCACGTTGCATCCCTCAGTCGCGCCTAGACCTGGGCACATGGGCCGTGCCTTGGTGGACTGGCCCAAAGCACGGAGAGCACGGCACGGCCCAAACCCGGCCCATCACATTAGAGGGCCGTGCCGTGCTCGAAAACGGGGCACAACGGGCGGCACGGCCCAGTACGGAGGCGGCACGCCGGCCCGTCGACACGCGACACAGCCCGTTGGGTCTTCTCTGTGCGCCTGCAGCGCCACAGCGCCGTGCCGCGCCGGCTCCGTGTCGCGGCCACCACGCCCACCTCAGCGTGCCGCCGTGCGCGCCGTCGCAGCGCCAGAGAGGGAGAGGGAGCCAGCAGGCCGGACCTGCACCATGGTGGTGAGCGTGTGTGCAGGCTCTCCGGCGTGTCCAGCGTCAGCCACCGGGGGCCTCCTTCTTGTCACCATGGCCCTTGTGCGCACCTCCGTCCAGAGCGGGAGAGGCAGAGAGGGAAGGGCGCGGACGCGGGGCTGGAAAAGGGGGGAGATTGGCGCCAACGACACTCTTTAAAATTCGTGATTCACTTTATGACACCCTGACTCACTGTCATACACTCAGATGGACCAATATATCATAAACATATTACTAAAAATCATCGAATTGAGTGCCACTAAACTAGCACGAGGAGGGTGGCGATCTACAAGAGACATTCATCTTCTCTTTTTTTTTTCTCCCTCGCAGGTGTAATGTTGTGATGTGTTGAGTTTCGGAGAAGAAATTAAGGCTGCCCCGGGTTTTCACTCGGAACGATAACGTCGTGATATGGACTAAATCTTGGAAGGTTATCATTGATATCATACATAATCTTGGAATGACAACACCATGATTACGGCTCAAATCTTGGTAGACTATCTTTGTAGAGTACCATACACAACCTTGGAACCAAAGATAAGTATTAAAGCATGAATTAAAGGCATTAAATCTTGCGGATTAGATGTTACCAAAAAATTGCATAGGTGACCCAATCTACTCACACATGGATCGCATACACGATATAGTGCACTGGCATATATTTGGCACAAGAGCAGGACACAACCACAGCGAATTAAAGTACATCAGAGATTGCATATATCGCGAGGAACGATGAAGACTTCTGCAACTATGGTGACTCTCCTCCTCTTGCTCCTGTCACTTCGCGCCTCCCACTCCGTCGCCGACAACGTCGGCGACGCGTGCAAAGCCATCCAGGACTTCGTCGACGTGGGCTTCTGCACCGCCGCGCTGCGCTCCAGCCCCAAGAGCGCCGGTGCCGACCTCCTCGGCCTCCTCCTCGTCTCCGTCGATCTCTCCATCGCCAGCGGTACGTCCGGTAAGGCCGCCGCGGAGGCGCTCTCCCGTGGCGAGCGGGACGCCGGAATCAAGAACAGCCTCGAGGCGTGCGCCATACTTTACGACGCGTCGGTCCCCGCGCTGCAGTTCTTCCGGGGGTACGCCGCGTCGCGGAGCTGGGCGAAGGCGCGGTCGCTGCTGTCTCTAAATGAGCAGGCCGGCACAGGGTGCGACAAGTCGCTCGGCGAGGGTGCGGCGGGGAGGATGGCGAAGCAGAACGGGGATTTCGATAAGCTGACTTCCATGGTCACCGCTTTGCTCAACACCATTGTCCATTGATAAGATCGCATGAAGAGTTGAGCGTTGGTTTCCGCGTTTTTTTTATAACAGAATAACTACCGGTCGGACGTCCGATCTGAGATTTTTTATCGGACATCTATAATATTTTTTTCTATATGTACAACATTTATAATTATTGTGTGCAACAAAAACACACGATAACAAGAGGAATGTCGATCCGGATCGCTACAACATTTTTTTAGATGCGTGCAACATTTGTAATCACCGTGTGCAACAAAAACGCGTGATGACAGTAGGAATATCCATATAAAAAAATACTGCACATGGTGATTAAATTTGTTGCACAAGTTATTAAAAAATATTGCACCGATGCGTTCAACAAAAAAAACCTATGTCAGACGTCTGACTCATATATATATATATATATATATATATATATATATATATATATATATATATATATATATATATAACGTGTACTCCCACCTTTAGTATACCCCTTAAATGATATTGTTATACCTCTTTATCGTTTCGAGTATACTCTAATATTAATTATAAGATACTCCAAAATGAGTTTGATGAAAAATTTCATCAAAGTCCACACTTTATAGCATAATTTGTTTACATATTCTTTTCATATATGTAAAAGTGTATATAGCGAAAAAATATAGGGCTCGGATGATTTGCTTCAACCATATCACATTGGAGTATCTTAGAATCATTATTGGAGTATACTGAAAGTGATAAAGAAGTATAATACTGTCAATGAAGGGAACAACCTTCATTGATGGAGTCCATTACGGCAACAACTTTGACGATCTCAGCCCTCAGACCTCAAGTCGTGAGTGGCCGTGCAATGAAGGAAGTCCAAATCACCAAACCGCGGCATGAGCCCAAGAGTCACGTGGTGATGCATGGCCCATCAAGTTTCCCCGCGCTGACCAAAGTTAGAGAAAGATCGCGGTTGGTAGGGAGCAATCGGAGGAAGCATAAAAAGAAAAGGTGAAGACTTACGGCGGAAAAAGTGCGGTAATGTCGCTGCCGCACATATATTGCCATCTTTGGGCGAATCTGGCGGCGAAGGGGCTAAGTCTTGGGATACAAAATCCTAACAACCATCGCCCCGGTTAAACCGGCGTTCCGCAAGTTGATAATGTGGGCCGTCATTGCCCGGAGCTCCGCCGTCTCTTCGACGGGCGAGTTCGATTTTCGGTGATCGCCGCTGGCTGCTGGCACCCCTGTAGACATCAATGCCGCTATCGTCGACGACATCTGACCATTCGGTCGCCAGAGCCCTCAATTTGACTGGCCGGAGGAGGTAGCGGCGACCATCCCGTCCCAAGACGAAAATGGCAGCTCCCGAAGTTCGCCCGTCGGAGGAGGTGCGGCAAAGGAAAAATATAGCGAAAAAGTGGGAGGTTCTGCATCACCTCCAAGAACATTTCGCAGAGGTGTGAGAAGATGGCGAGGAAAAGAATGGAATTGGGGGTGAGGTGAAGGTGATTGATTTCGTAGAAGTGGAGGACGGTGAGGAAAAAATCAGAGAAAGGCGGTACCAAGCCCGCCATGATGCCCCACACAAAGATGATGATCTCGTCGGCGGGGCACTGTGGTGTGGGGGTCCCAGCCCGAAAGAAGAGAGGGCCCTCCGGTACGATTGTGTGGAGTCTCCCTCATCGTGTAGGAATCCACCGGAGGGAGGAATGGAAGGCGAAGCAGGAAGAGCCATGGAAGCAAAAGTGGCAAGAGACAAGAAAAGCTTGGAGAAAGAAGACGAAGTTTGCAAAGAGTGCTAAAAGCGTGAACTTCCTGGTGTGGATGGATCTATATGTATCCCCCACTCGCACCGACGGTTCACGAAAGGACAAGGTTGTGCGCCGTTTCGGGTCCCAAGGAAAATCAATGGATGCGGGAAGGAATCGAGGCGGTCGCATCCTGATGAGTGATGGCCCCATCCAAGAATGCACCGGCATTTAATGTAAGGATTTTGAAAGACTCTGATGTGCGTTCTTGGGTGGGCGAAATCTTGTCGGCGTACTATACACCAGTACCCTCTTCGCCGCCTGAAGCGTCGTGGCCCACGTGGCGATCTAGCGGCGGTGGGTGTTTACACCGTCTGAGGCGTCGATCCACGTGGCGCTACGGGCGAAGCGGCAGTGGCGACCACGCCTGCTTTCGCTTCGGCGTCGATCACGTGGCGGCTTTGGCGAAGGCGATTGGCGCGGCACGTCCGGCTCACCGGTGCCGGTCCACGTGGCGCGAGCGCGAGTGGCGACCACGCCGCTGCCGCCGGCGTCGATCACGTGGCGGCTTCGGCGGCGATTGGCGAGCACGTCCAGCTCACCGGGTGTCGGTCCACGTGGCGCGCAGAGAGCGGTGGCGACCACGCCTACTTCGCCCGGCGCCCGATCCACGTGGCGGCTTTGGCGGCGATTGGCGAAACACGTCCAGCTCACCGGTGTCGGTCCATGTGGCGCTGGGCGGCGGTGTGGGCGACCACGCCGCCGCCGGCGCCAGCCCACGTGGCATGCGGCGCGAGCACACCTCGTTTATTCATTGCCATGCAAAAGGAGAATGCGGTGGCCGTCTGAAGTTTCTTTCGCCAGTCTTGTGTCAGAGACAGAACTTTCATGTACCGAGCATGTCGGTCCCAAGGAATTCTGCTACAAGCCCGTTCCTCTAACGCCTCTCACCTACCTGTCACAGAGAGGTCACATTCCGGAAGAACCGAGCGAAGGCATGCGCTGGCATTAATTAGCGCCGAAGGAACGGGACAACGCATAGAGGTGTAATAAATGCATGTAAGATAAGTATGATGACATGCCTCCTCCATCTGACTGGTGTAAGCCCGTGCATATAAGGGCACTTGAGAGCATACGAAGGGGGGGGAGAAAAAGAGAAAAAGAGAGACTCAACAGAAGAGCTGGTCACCAGCAAGCTCTGTAACCAAGCCCAAGAAACTCAATCCAAAATCAGGCAGGACGTAAGGCTGTTACCCTTCTTGGAGGGGGCCTGAACCTGGGTAAAATCGTTGTGTTCATCGAATTGAAGAGGCACTAGAATCCGTTAGTGTGAGAGGTACTGGGGTTTCCCTCTGCTAGGGTTAGCCAATTACCAAAGCCACCCCCCTATCGAACTAAACCCGGTCCGTAGGCTCGGGCCTGTCCGGTGGAATACGCCTGCGGGCGCGCGCCAGTAGGGCTCGATGAGTTGGTTTTTTCGATCATCTCTCCATGAGTTTTGGTGTTTTCTTTCGTTCGTGCATTTGGAAATGGCGAGTTCGCAGCATCAGGAAGGAGAAGGGTCAGGCCATATTCAGAGTGTGTCCCGGCAATCTCATCGATCGCAAGATCGTCTCGCTCCACCCCCGCAGGGTGCTGGCGATGCTCCTGTGGCGGCGGTGGGGCATCCGGTGCGGCGCCGGCTGGCCATGGAGGCGGCCACCCCGGCTCAGAATCTGCATGCAGCTCGTCTTCTCCTGGACCACCCTCCGGTGGAACTTGCAGGAGACTCCCCGGCCACTCCGTGGCTGCAGGATCTTGCCGGCCTTGTTGGTGCGGCCCAACTTCGGGTAGGGCCCCCCGGCCGGCAGAGCATCGGTGGTATTCCACCCCAAAGCGCTGGTGGGGGCTCGCAGGCTCCAAATACAGTAGTAAGCGTCTGCCCGGTGAACGGGGCTGGGAAGAGGCGCCTTGCGCTGATCCCCGGTTCCGAAAGGAACCGTGGGGACCTAAGGAGTCATCTTGATGAAGCCCACCGGCGAAGCGGCGACCTTCGCGGCCGTGTGCCACGCCGCCACTCAAAACAGGCGCGACAAGCGGGTGGCCTCCGAAGATGAAGGCTCTTCCTCCGATTCAGCGGAGAGCCCCATTCCTCGCTCCCCGGGCCGAGCTCCCGGTGGGCGGCCGGGCTTTGTTTATGGTGTTGGGTATCAGGCGTTCTCCCAGCGGTTACGCTGCGTGGAGTGGCCCGAAAAGTTTCGCCCGACATCTATAGAAAGTTATGACGGCGCTACCAATCCGGAGGAGTTTTTGCAAATTTATACAACGGTGGTACGAGCAGCCGGCGGGTCCGGAAAGGTTATGGCCAATTATTTCCCGACGGCCTTGACGGGCTCTGCCCGTTCTTGGTTGTTGAACCTCCCGCGAGGGTCGGTGCACCCGTGGGAGGAACTGTGGCCTCTTTGTCGCTAACTTCGGGGCTCCTTCGCGGCAAGGCGTGGAGGATGATCTGCATGCCCCGAACAACATAAGGGGAGTCGCGTGATTTTATCAGCGGTTACGCCATTGCCGCAACACGATTCCCCATATTTGAACAATCGGTCGCCATCGCCTTCGGCGTTCGCGATCGCAAAATGAAGGAGAAGATGGCCACCAGACTATCAACTCCACCTCTGAATTTTTCCTCGCGCATAAGTCTTGCTGGCCGCAGAGGCGAGGGCGAGATCCGGTCCCCAGGGTGGCCGAGGCAAAGATGAAGCCGGAACCTCGAAGGGTTCCGATCCGTCAAGCAAGAAGGCGCGGAAGCGCGAGGCAGGAGAGACCCGGCGGGTCTTGCCGCCGCCAGCGACCGCTGGCGACTCGGTCGCCGGAGCGCGGTCGCCGGGATCAGCGCGGCAATCACCGTGATCGGCGCGATGACCGCCGCAATCGGCGCGATGATCGCCGCGACCGACGCGATAACCGCCGCGGTCGTAGAAACGATCGCCGCGGGCGGAACGAAAGAGGGCCTTGGTGCCCGATTCATCGAACGGATACCCATGACTTGGACAATTGTCAGGTCGTAGATAGAATGGTGGAGCGGCGGATCAAGGAACACCGCCCTCGTGATGATGAGCGTCACTCTCGTGATGATGATCGTGGTGAAGACCCGCCCATTGTCTTTCGATGGCGGATCATACCTTGGCGTATATCTATGGTGGTTCGTCCGCCCGCTTTAATACCGCTTGCAAGCGGTTGAAGAGGGAGGTGCTGTGGGGCGAGCTCGAGTCGCGTCGGATCTTTGAAATGGTCGGAGGAGACGATCATCTTGATCGGTGACCACCACGATTGCACCCGATACCGGACATCTCCCGTTGTGGTGTCACCCACATCCGGAATGTCCTACTGGTCGTGTCTTCGGTGGATGGAGGAGTTCTCTCGATATTTTGTCCTCTACGGCATTTCTGGCTCTTCAAATCCCGCGGCAGGATCTCCATCCGTCATTGCCTTTCTTTGGAATAGCCCCGGGGGTTAGTGCAATCCCCGTAGGCCAGGTGCGTCTCCCTGTCACTTTTGGAGAAAAGGATAATTATCGTACCGATTGGTGGACTTTGAAGTCACTGATTTTGATCTCCCCTATAATGCTTTGCTTGGCCGACCGGCACTGGCCAAGTTTATGGCGGTGACCCATTATGCATATATGGTGGTGAAGATGCCAGGGCCTGCCGGTCCCATAACCATTCGAGTGGATCAGTCTGAAGCTCTGCGCTGTCATAAGTTTGCGCTTGATATGAGTGCTGCCACTGCCTGGCGCGTCTTGATGCCGCCGCCGGAGCCCTCGGGCCGGACCGCTCCTCGCTGGCTCTGCTCACGAGGTTAAGGTGGTCGCCTGAGTGAGGGCGAGTCCCAAAAATCGCAACATTGGCGCCAAATTTCGGCGCCAAATAGGAAGACGCGCTCGTCACCTTCCTCCGGTGTAATTCCGACGTGTTCGCCTGGCAACCGTCCGATATGACCGGGGTCCCCAAGGAGGTGATCGAGCACCGGTTGGCTACGCTCCCCGATGTGCGCCCGGTTCGACAGAAGATCCGGCGGCAAGCTCCGGAGCGGCAAGATGCCATTCGGCAGGAGGTAGAAAAGCTATTGGGCGCAGGGATCATTAGGGAGGTCACTCACCCTGAGTGGCTTACCAATCCTGTGCTCGTCAAAAAATCCAACAGAAAGTGGCGAATGTGTGTCGACTTCACCGACCTCAACAAAGCTTGCCCGAAGGACCCTTATCCCTTGCCGCGAGTTGATCTCATTGTGGATTCCACGGCAGGTTGTGAATTATTATGCTTTCTGGATGCGTACTCTGGGTACCATCAGATTAGCATGGCGGTGGAAGATGAAGAAAAAACTGCTTTTGTAACCCCTATGGGTGTTTATTGTTATATTAGGATGCCTTTTGGTTTAAAGAATGCTGGATCCACTTACCAGCGTGCTATGCACATTACTTTTCGTCCGCAGATAGGGCGGAACCTTGAAGTATATGTTGATGATTTGGTGGTGAAAGTCAAAGAAGGTGAAGCCTTGATTCGAGATCTGGAGGAAACCTTCTCCAATCTTCGGAAGAATTGTTTGAAGTTAAATCCAGAGAAATGCGTGTTCGGAGTTCCCTCCGGTAAATTGTTGGGGTTCCTGGTATCCAACCGGGGGATTGAAGCCAATCCGGATAAGATAGCAGCGATTGAGCACATGAAGCCAAGACGGCTCAAACAGTTCAATGTTTGGTGGTCGCTTTGCCTCCTTAGGCGATTCATTGCCCGATTGGGAGAAAGGAGCCTACCCTATTCAAGCTATTGAAGAAAACCAATCATTTTGAGTGGGTGATGAGGCTCGAAGGCCTTTGAAGACTTGAAGCGGTACCTTACCTCTCCTCCAAAGTGATGGTTTCCCTGCGCCAAGGTGAACCGCTTTTGTATATTCTTTGCTACCCCAAGTGGTCATTATTTGTGTTGGTGGCGAGAGGGAAGGTGTCGAAGCGATTTATTACGTCGAGAAGGTGTTGCATGAAGCGAAAACTTCGATATCCCCAAGCTCGAAAAATCTTGTATGCGATTTTGGTGGCGTCTAGGAAGTTCGGCATTATTTCCAAGGGCGAAGTTACCGTGGTTCTGACCTATCCGCTCGCGAGAAATCTTGTTCAACCGTGAAGCGTAAGGTCGCATTGCCAAATGGTCGATGGAACTGGAGAGTTCAATCTTAAGTTTGTTCCCCGTGACCGCCATCAAAAGTCAAAAGTCAAGGAGTTCGCTGTCGAGTGGACTCGCCACTCTTGAAGCGGAAAAAGCCCCGCGTCGCCTCCTGGACCTTATTTTTTGATGGTTCGCTCTGATTGAGGGCGAAATGGTGTCGCCCTAGTCTCCCCGACTGGTGACGTGCTCCAGTATGTTGTTGCTCTTGATTTTAAAGATACTAATAACATTGCCGAGTATGAAGGTCTGCTGGCAGGGTTGCGTATTGCTTCGGCGCTAGGTATCCGGCGTCTTCAAGTCAAGGGCGACTCCCTGCTAGTTATCAATCAAGCGAGGAAGGAATTTCAATGCCCTGACCCCACCATGGCGGTGTACTTGGCAGAGGTCAGGAAAATGGAGCGGCGCTTTGAAGGATTGGGATATACTCATATCCCCCGACGCGATAATCACCTCGCGGATGGGCTTTCGCAGCTTGCATCCTCAAAGGCTCCTGTCCCGGTCGGGGTCTTCGAAGAAAGACTATCGCGACCGTCCATTACCGCCCATGGTTCAGATGGGAATGATGGTGTCACTGTCGCAGCCCCCGGTTCAGGTGGGGACGATGGTATGTCTGTCGAGGCCTCCGGCTCAGGCGGGGATGGCGGCGTTGCTGCCACGCCTCCGATTCGAGGAGGAAGGCGGTCGTTCGCCTCGGCCCAGTCCGGAGAGAAGGCGGCGGTCTTTGCCAATGCTGCGCCAGAAATGCTGGCCAAAAAAAGTACCCGGGCGAACACCGAGTGCTCGCCACACTTGGCCGGGAAAATCAGTGGATGGATCCGAACCTAACCTTCCTGCGGGACCAAGTGATCCCCGACGATGATGCGTCAGCTGAGAAAATAGCACGTAAGGCCAAATGCTATACTCTGGTGGATGGGGACTTATACCGCCGAGTAGAAACGAATTCTCATGAAGTGCATCACTCGGGAAGAGGGCGCCTGCTCTCGATATCCATGGGCGTGTCAAAGGGAGCCATATGTCCGCCGAACGCCGGCTGGCAAAAGCGTTTCACCAGGATTTTATTGGCCTATTGCCCTCCGTGATGCTTGCGAGGTGAGGACATGCGGCTTGTCGGTTCTTCGCCAGCAAGTCCACCGACCAGCCCAAGCTCGCAAACCATCCCGCCTCTTGGCCGTTCGCGGTCCGGGGCCGATATCTGGGTCCGTTCGCAGGAGCACGGGGCTTCACCCACCTCTTCGTCGCCATCGACAAATTCACTAAGTGGGTCGAAGCTGAAGCAGTACGTGCCATCACGGCTTCCGCTGCTGTCAAATTCATGAATGGGATATTCACCCGCTTTGGAGTTGCCAACCGCATTATCACTGACAATGAAACTCAGTTCACCAGTGCAGCATTTCTGGAATTCTGTGATGAGATGGGCACCAAAGTATGCTTTACTTCGGTTGCCCACCCTAAGAGCAATGGTCAAGCTGAGCGTGCCAATGCATTAGTATTGAAGGGTCTCAAGACAAGAGCGTTTGATCGACTCCACAAGCGGGGGGCACGCTGGATCGAAGAGCTTCCGGCTGTGCTGTGGTCACTCCGTACCACACCCAGTCGGGCTACTGGCGAGACGCCCTTCTTCTTGGTGTATGGGGCGGAAGCTGTTCTCCCCTCCGAATTGTCGTTTGGCTCTCCGCGCGTCTCGGTTTTCAACGAGGAAGGCCACGAAAACATCCGGCAAGAAGATGTCAACCTCCTGGAAGAAGTTCGTGACCGGGCCGCCCTTCGTGCCGCCCGATACCAGCAAAGCCTCAGGCGATACCGTGCCACCCGGGTTTCTGAGAGAACACTGGCAGTGGGTGACCTGGTCTTGCGCAGAGTTCAAGCGCATCTTTGGGTTGCATAAGCCGCTCCCCGTGGGAAGGCCCTTTAAGGTGGTCTCGAGATCTTGACCCGGCGGTCCGGTTAATAATCGAGACGGCCGAGAATTAGCGAATTCCTACAATGTGGAGTTGTTGCGAAAGTTTTATCCATGAAAACCGTAAGTACCGGTGATTAAGCCGATCATCCGCGGGATAGACTTATCCCCCAGCTGATCGGCGGTCATTGGTTGTCGATAATGTTATTATCTTGAAGATTTTCGACTTTGTCATTGTTCCTTTTTTTGTGTGCCCCACGGCGTAGTCCGGTACATGGATGCTATTGGTTCTTAGGTTTTGGCAGTCCCTTGCCGGTCCATGATTGTTCTGGTATCGTGGTCGGTGAGAACGGCAACCGGGAGCGGATTTGTACAGTGCTTAAATGTGGTTCATACACCTCGGGTTGGTTCTCAGAAGCACCGTAGGTCGTTACCACAAGCACTGCTGGCCTAGTATCCTTCCTGGTAGTTCGCTGCTCCGCTGCACAGTGTCATGGGTTGTGTTTGGAAGGAACGGCAGCAGCGTGGAGGCCAAAACGAGTGAACCAATATTACCCCATGCGCCGACTTTTGTTGTCATAATTTGTATTGAATGCGTCCTACATGGCATTTATTTATCTTTACAATAACCGCGTATAAAAGCGTGAGTAAAACTTTAAAGCTTTGGCTCAACTCGAGAAGAAAAAGTTAGGGGCCGCCCAAAGACTCCAGCTGGTCGCCCAAAGGCTCGAGTGGTCGCCAATGCTTGAGGCCGGTCGCCAAAGGCTCAGTGGTCGCCAACGCTAGGGGCTGGTCGCCCCCTTGGGCTTGAGCTTTGCTAATGCATAAGCCAGATAAGTGCTTTAAGTAACACTCTCGCTTGTTCGCTTATGAAAATGCTAAAATTAATCGAATTATGCATGGTTATCACGGATGTCGCAAACCTGACGGCTCCTTGGTGATAAAAAAAAGTCTTCAATGTGAGCGTTTAGTAAAGTTAAGTGACCAGAGTGTAAGTTGGGCACGGAGCTCAAACACGGCTCGTACACCTCGGGTTGGCTCTTAGAAGCACCGCTGGTTGTCATCGTCGAGCGCCGCTGGCCCAAGACCACTCCTGGGGACTTACTACTTTCTGCGCCACACTGGGGTACGATTCTAAGAGATCACAAGGATTTAAGTTCAAGAGGTTTGACCAATGATAACCTCGCATAAAATCTTGACAAAAAATCATTCTGTGCTCAAACACAAACTATTACGCTTCAAAATTGCCTTTGCCTAAGTTCTATGCAACTTATGCGTATAATGCTTACACTTGTGGCTAGTTGCATGCAACCTCTACAGGGATTCTGGGACATTGCCTAGGCTCAAAAGCCTAATTGGCACCTTAGCCGAGTTGCGAACTGGCCACCTAGCAATTCCAGCATGCAATATCGGATAAGCATGGCAAACAAACATGAAGGTAAAACTGGGGAGCATCCATTACAGCTAAAGTTAATTGAAATATTTTTACAGACAAAAAGGAAGCTGATCAACAAAAGAAGTAAAAGCAAAAAAGTGGAGTGGCGGCCTAGCCCTTCACTCATCGCACACGTCGATGTCGCCGGCGTCTTCTTCCTCCGCCACCGTGGCGACATCCATGGTCGGTCTGTACTTGCACCTGCCCATAAGTATTCAGGTAATTCAGCACGAGCTCTGCCGGGCGGCGTTCCCCACGATGCTGGGTCTCCATCGCCGCCATCGGGTCCAAGGAAGCATCGCGGTGGCCCACAAGCCCGGCCGCGAAGGTGGCGGTCATCACGCAACCTCTTGCCCTCCCTGGTGAGCGTGTGGCTGTGGCGGCGACAATCCCGTAGCACCTCCGCGGCCTGGTTGGTCGCGTGGGCGTACTGCAGGGCGGTGTCTTGGAGGGGCGTCTCCAGCACCACGCCCAAGGGTTCCAGGCATCTTTTGATGCGCTGAAAAGCTCTCTTGAGCATGGCGGCGAGATTGCGCCGGAGGCGGTCAGCCTCATACTCAGAGGTCCTCTGCGTCGCCTCGGCCCTTTCTGCCCGTTGCTGCATGGCGGCCAGGGCGGTCGCGGTGCCGGTGATCCTTTCCTGTGCCACCGCCGTGTCCGACCTCTCCCGCTCCCGCGCCAGCTCGTCGATGGCCCCCGTCAGTTGCCTCGCCGTCTGGGCCCCATGCCCGGCGGCCGTGGCAAGGAGTGCGCCAAGCGAGCTGTGTAAGTTGCTGAGCTCGGTTAAGAGCTCGTGAGTCTTCAGCGGGGTGGCGATGGTCCGGAGGCGAAGTTGGCGAGGTGCATCGGCGTCGGGCCGCTGCCGGCCTCTGTGGTAGCGGCGGTGGCGGCGTCTGGCGAAGCCTCCGCCGCAGCGCGGTGGCGTCTGCTCCTGGAGCGTCTTGAGGGCCGCCTGGCGTCGCCCTCCGAAAGCCGCCTTGGGGACCTCCGGCCCGCCTGTCGGGTGGCGCCGGGTCCCGTTGCAGAGGCGGTGGCGCGGGAGGGCGAGATCGGCGCCACAGAGGAGTCGGAGAAGGGGTGGCGCCGTAATACCGGTGCGCGTGGTCATCGGTGGCGTCTGTTGTGGTGGCACCGATGGCGAAAGGGCGGCGCGCCGAGGTGGAGATGCTGGTGCATGGGCGGCGGTGCAGTCTTGGTCGGTGCCGCGCTTTAGGCGGTTGGTACACCGCCCGTGAAGTCACCGCCACCTTTGCTTGGTGGCGGCGGGGTTTCGCCGCGTGGCGGGTCTTCTTCAGCGTCCGGCTTGGAGCATCCGGACGAGTGGCCGCTGCCGCCGCCCGTCGGTGGGGAGGTGCGTCCTCGATCGTCAAGGCGCGGCGGCGGCACAAAGGCGAGGCGGTGGAGTCCATTAAGCGGCAACAACTCGACGATCTCAGCGCCCGCAGAACTCAAGTCGCCGAGTGGCCGTGCCAATGAAGGAAGTCCAAATCACCAAACCGGCGGCATGAGCCCGAAGAGCCACGTGGTGATCGTGGCCCATCCAAGTTTCCGCTACCGACCAAAGTTAGAGAAAGATCGCGGTTGGTAGGAGCAATCGGAGGAAGCATAAAAAGAGAAAGGTGAAGACTTACGGTACCGAAAAGTGCGGGTAATGTAAATGCGTCGTCAGGTATTGCCATCTTTGGCGAATCTGGCGCGAAGGGGCTAAGTCTTCGGATACAAAATCCTAACAACCATCGCCCGGTTAAACCGGCGTTCATAAGTTGATAATGCGGGCCGTCATTGCCCGGAGCTCCGCCGCTCTTCGACGGGCGAAGTTCGATTTCGGTGATCGCCGGCTGGCGGCACCCCTGTAGATCAATGCCGCTGTCGTCGTTGACGTCTGACCATTCGGTGCCAGCCCTCCAATTTGACCTGGGCTGGAAGGGGAGGTAGCGAGCAGCCATCCCGTCCCGAAGACGAAAATGGCAGCTCCCCAGAAGTTCGCCGTCGGAGGAGGTGCGGCAAAGGAAAAAATAGCGAAAAAGTGGGAGGTTCGGCATCACCTCCAAGAACATTTCGCAGAGGTGTGAGAAGATGGCGAGGAAAAGAATGGAATTGGGGGTGAGGTGAAGATGATTGATTTCGTAGAAGTGGAGGACGGTGAGGAAAAAATCAGAGAAAGGCGGTACCAAGCCCGCCATGATGCCCCACACAAAGATGATGATCTCGTCGGCGGGGCACTGTGGTGTGGGGGTCCCAGCCCGAAAGAAGAGAGGGCCCTCCGGTACGATTGTGTGGAGTCTCCCTACTGTGTAGGAATCCACGCTGGAGGGAGGAATGGAAGGCGAAGCAGGAAGAGCCATGGAAGCAAAAGTGGCAAGAGACAAGAAAAGCTTGGAGAAAGAAGACGAAGTTTGCAAAGAGTGCTAAAAGCGTGAACTTCCTGGTGTGGATGGATCTATATGTATCCCCCACTCGCACCGACGGTTCACGAAAGGACAAGGTTGTGCGCCGTTTCGGGTCCCAAGGAAAATCAATGGATGCGGGAAGGAATCGAGGCGGTCGCATCCTGATGAGTGATGGCCCCATCCAAGAATGCACCGGCATTTAATGTAAGGATTTTGAAAGACTCGATGTGCGTTCTTGGGTGGGCCGGCTACTGCTTGTCGGCGTACTATACACCAGGTACCCTTCGCCGCGCCTGAAGCGTCGCGGCCCACGTGGCGATCTAGCGGCGGGTGGGTGTTTACACCGTCTACTGAGACGTCGATCCACGTGGCGCGCGGGCGAAGCAGTGGGGCGACCACGCCGCTGCTTCGGCGCCCGATCACGTGGCGGCTTTGGCGGGCGATTGGCGAAAGCACGCCCGGCTCACCGGTGCCGGTCACGTGGCGCTACGGCGGCAGTGGCGACCACGCCGCCGCCCGGCGTCCGATCACGTGGCGGCTTTGGCGGCGATTGGCGAAACGTCCGCTCACCCGTGTCGGTCCACGTGGCGCGCAGAGAGCAGGGCGACCACGCCGCCGCCCGGCGCCCGATCACGTGGCGGCTTTGGCGGCGATTGGCGAAACACGTCCACCACCGGTGTCGGTCCATGTGGCGCGGGCGGCGGCAAGTGGCGACCACGCCTGCCGCCCGGCGCCCGGCCCACGTGGCATGCGGCGAGCACACCTCGTTTATTCCGCCGCCATGCAAAGGGAGGAATGCGGTGGCCGTCCGAAGTTTCTTCGCCGCCGACTTGTGTCGAGAGAGCTCGCTGCACCGAGCATGTCGGTCCCAAGGAATTTCTGCTACAAGCCCGTTCCTCTAACGCCTCTCACCTACATCACAGAGAGGTCACATTCCGAAGAACCGAGCGAAGGCATGCGCCGGCATTAATTAGCTACCAAGGAACGGGACAACGATAGAGGTGTAATAAATGCATGTAAGATAAGTATGATGACATGCCTCCTCCATCTGACTGGTGTAAGCCCGTGCATATAAGGGCACTTGAGAGCATACGAAGGGGGGGGAGAAAAAGAGAAAAAAGAGAGACTCAACAGAAGAGCTGGTCACCAGCAAGCTCTGTAACCAAGCCCAAGAAACTCAATCCAAAATCAGGCAGGACGTAAGGCTGTTACCCTTCTTGGAGGGGGCCTGAACCTGGGTAAAATCGTTGTGTTCATCGAATTGAAGAGGCACTAGAATCCGTTAGTGTGAGAGGTACTGGGGTTTCTCTCTGCTAGGGTTAGCCAATTACCAAAGCCACCCCCTATCGAACTAAACCCGGTCCGTAGGCTCGGGCCTGTCCGGTGGAATACGCCGACAGTATCCAATACATGCCTAGGTCTACATCCATACTCTTCGGATCTGCCTAGATGAGTTGCAAGAGGAACTCCAGATTTAGAGGATAAACAACGACGAATTCTACAAGTAGAGGATTAGTGAGAGGAACGACGAGGAGGTGATCCACGTCGGCAACGATTACCACCCATATTATTGTCGTGCCAACCCAAGCTACAATTGTGCCAGCTACTAACGCGACAACTAGCTAAGTCCATGCCACCCTGATGAACAACAGTCCATGTCAGTGCCCTACGGTACGCTGTTTTCTCTTTAGGGGCGTACTTCCGCATGCTTGATTAGATCTACATCCACCATGCTGCTTTCATTACAAAAGACGCACATATACTACGACAAGTCCTAGTAAGGTTGGTTCGTTCATGTGTCTTGTTATTTGTACCTTAGATGAAGCCGACAAATGGTGCGCGCAAAAGAACCATACACACTATATAATTCTATATTTCCTTCATGAATTATCTCTAAGAATTGTTCGGGCTTACAATTTACTAGGTTTGTTTGTAGTTGTGCTTCATGGCCTGATCGTACAACTCAGACAAGTCATAACACACAGCTATATGTTGCGACTCCTATAGAGCAAATCCGTAGCCTTCATAATGAAAACAATGTGTGTCCATCAAACCATGTCTTGCCAACCTTTTGAATTGAATTGACCACACTATGCCACCTTTCCTGATACCATACCACCTTTTCAGATTGATTTGACACCACCGACAAGCTTTTCACAGTGAATAAAAAACATGCACTAGCTTTTCGCAATGAATTGACAACATTCACTAGCTTTTCTCAATAAATTGACAACACGCTGAGCAATCTTGTGCCGAAAAGAGGTAGGTGAAATGAGTCGTCTGTCGTTAATTCTGTGGTGCAGAAAAGAGCTAGATCTGTAATATCGTTTGGAATGTGGTAAAAAAAAACCAGATTTATAATATCAGGTGGACAACACCAAATTTGAAAAAAGAAAATGAAGAAGCAAAGGGCCAAATAGGCAAGGCCTCGGAGAATTAGAGCTTGTTTGGTAGAGCTCCATCTGATTCTGATTCTCTGTTAGAAGTGATTCTCTGAGAGAAGTGATTCTGTCGCTGAAAGTGATTCTCTAACGAATCCATAGGATAAACTCTATGGAGAAACTGACTCTTTGTTGGGAGTGAATCAGGAGAATCAGCTTTTTTCAGCTCCCAGCTCCTAGTTCATTTCGGAGAATCACTTCACGGGAATCACCCTGGGAGCGATTCTCAGAAAACTGCTGTTTGACAGAGCTTCACAGATTCACTCCGCAGAAACTGGGAGCAGAGCTTTGCCAAACAGAGCCTTAGGCGTTTCTGTGTGAACTCGGTGAACGGCGCACCAAGCCATGGTCCTACATCGGGAGAGGCTGAAATCATGTTTCTTCCTCCTCCTCCGAAGCATCGGGAAAGGCTGTGTTGATGCGCTCAGGACACAAAGCAGATAAGGGAAACGGGTAAACCACAAAACCCTAGCCGCGCCTCCTCGTCGAGGAAGCACCCTCCTGGTGAGTCCGTCGCGAACTCCATTCGGTTCTTAGTTGATTTTCCTTACTCAGCGCAGCATTGTGTCCGCTTCAAATTAGCTCATGGAACATACGTTGGCATTTCGTCTACTGTAGAATTCCAATTTAGTCTTCCTGAGAGCAAATTGGGTCTATCGACGCATATTTTGTTCTTCTACGACTTGCGGATAATAATGAATCTATAGTTTCAAATCTCTACTAGCTTATTTGTCACTCGTCAGTCGTCACAGTGCACTATCCAACTCTTCGTTTTGAAGGTTCCTAATTTGATGTAGGTGAAGCTGTATGTCATAAACATCAATAGCTATGATGTTTTTTTTATTTTTTTATAACTAATCAGTCGATGTATTTGTTGCAAGTCCATTAGATGGTACCTGCCTATCCACCCTTCATCTCAGAATTTGTTTGACCGACCCAACCGTTGGGATTCTTTCCTGGGGCAAATATGTGGTGCAAACCATCCTTCCGATGAAAACTCCGTAAAAACCATCCGTAAAAGTTTTGAAAAATTCTCAAAAAATTACCATATGTAGGGGAAGTGAGCTTCTACAATCCTGCAAAATTTGAAGATGAAACTCAATCGCATTTGAAAAATACGAAAAAGACAAACAGCAAAATGAATAGTGCTAAACAGTAAAAAATTACTATTCATGTTGAATTTGTCTTTTTCATATCTTTCAAATGCGATTGACTTTCAATTTCAAATTTTGCAGGATTGTAGAAGCTCACTTCCCCTACATATGGTAATTTTTTGAGAATTTTTCAAAACTTTTAAGGGTGGTTTTCATGGAGTTTTCACCGGAAAGGTGGTTTGCACCACATATTTGCCTCTTTCCTGAATGGCACTATAGGTTTTTGCCAAATTTGTGGCTATTTTGTCATATATTGATTAACTATATAATATAGCGCTAATTGATATTATGTTCAATTTTAGTGTCCTTATATTTGTGGATAGTTTTCTACAGTCAATTTGTCATATATGCACCTTTTCTGTTAACAACTTAACATTTTCGTTTTACAATTTTGTTTATTTCTGTCACATATTTTTTTAAAATTATTTTATATCTTCTTTTTTGGAAGGTTGAAGCGAAGAAACAAACATTGATGGTTTTTTTTTTAATGGAAAGGGTAGGAGCTCTACCATGCATTAAGAAAAGGAGGTGAAAAAGTATAAATTATACAGGTATAACCAGCTGATTGAATGTCTTAATGGGTTGTATCAGTGATCTATACTAGATATAACTTATCTTCATTATCACTGTGCTAAGCCTTATGGAACCAAGTTTTGTGGAGGCATGTCCTGTTCCTATCCAGAAAGTACCACCAGTCTTCTGGGAGAGGACTTGAACTGGCCTTGTGTTCACCATCTAAATAAATTCCATGCAACATATCTCGTCTTCTACAGATATTTTTTTTCCAAATAGCTCTGAAGTTTTTTGAATAGAATCAGAATTAGTTTTTATCCAGCCTCTGTTATTGACTTATTTCAAACAGGGAAGGGAGGGAGGGAGTTTTTTTTTTGGTGCACTTCTCATCTTTAATGTTAATCATGTAAACTTTTAAAGTGCCATTGTTATATTTTTGCTTTTATTCCAAAAATGTTTGACATGTACAAATATGAAGTGAACCTTACGAATTTCAGTGATTTTGCCTTACACAGTCAATTCGTTCATATACTTTTTATGAAGATGTTCATTTTTTTCCTTCTGACAAAAAGAGAAACTTAGTCTCAAATGTACCTATCTACCACAGTCCCAACTCCAAACTGGAACAAAAGTTTTATTTCCATGGTAACCTGTAGGTTGCATTACAACATGCACAAAAGGCAGATGGCTGACCATACAAATTATGATGACCAGTCCTGACAACATCATGGGTATCTGCCTTTTACATGGCTAGTTTTAGTAAGATTGATAAATCTGTACTTTGATGGTGTATTGTATTTATTTTTGTTCACTTTGATAGGTGTGGTCCATGCCAGTACATGGTTCCCATACTTCAAGAAGTAAGCGGAAAGTTGAGTGACAAGATTCAAGTTGTAAAAATTGATACAGAGAAATACACAAGCATTGCAAATCGCTACAAAATTGAAGCATTACCAACTTTCATCATCTTCAAGAATGGGAAACCTTGTTACCGTTTTGTAAGTTTTGATGAACCGTTTTTTCTCCATTCTCATGAATAATTATTCAACTAGTGCTAATGCTAATAAGTTTTATTTCCTTTTTGTGCTCTATGCTGTTTTGCTGGCTGGCACTCAGGAGGGAGCATTGCATGCTAATCAGCTCATCCGACAGATTGGGAGTACTTTGGAGGTCACAAAGTAGCATGTGTAGTGAGTGGGGAAAAAAGTTCCCTGAAATGTATGCTGCAACCCATGCTTCATATGTTTGAATATTCTTATTGTAGATTCTTTAGTATTGATTATTGTTTGAGAGATTTTACGTGAATTACAAAATGAAATGATTGAAATGATTATGAATATTCTTATTGTAGATTCTTTAGTATTGATTATTGTAATGAATTACAAAGTGAGATTTTACTTCTAAGCTACAGTTCAAACTATTGTACTAATTCATGAGTCATCTGTTACTTCATTTTTTTAATTGTAATGAACTATATCTTTTGCAGTATGTAATGAACTTTCTTTGACTTATAGGTCTGAGTCATCTCGATTGCATATATGTATAGACAAAAGTATGCTTATTTTTAAACTCTCATTATGTAATTGGCAAAGTTCACCATAATTTTGTTGTCAACTAGTCGAATTTAGATCCATTCACCTTTTTCCCAACAACAAAAAATTCCTTTTGTTCCTTTCTATAACCAGTTATATTTATCGGCTTTTAATTTTTATTATCTCTATGATCTCCACTTAGCTGCAGCAATAGGGGTTTCTTTCCTTAGGATGCTAAACCAAACCGATCAGGTAGCTACACTAGTACCACTTTGTGGTGAGCCATTCTTGCTTTTCTTAAGACTGGAAAACATCGGTGCTTGCTGGTTTGTTTATTCTTTGCTCTTTCTACACTTATTCATATATGGTTCTAATCAGGGTTTTAGAAAAAAAAAAAGGATTGGGTGAGTGCTAGCCTCCCAAATCCTGTTGGTCTGATAGAAACTGGACAGTTCTCAGAATTGGAAAATCCTGAATTGATCTCAATTGGCTTGAATTGTTTCGAATCGGTCAGAAATAGGAGCAACTTGGACTTCATTGGAGTGGCTGTTAATCTAAGACCTTGTTTGCTGGCTTGGGGTTCTAGGCTCTCTTGATTTGCTTTCTTTTTTTCTTTTGCTCTTTTCGGCTGGTTTCTCACCGGCTGTGTCTGTGATTCTAATCTTATTTCAATAAATTTCCAGTAGTGGATTCCACTACTGTTTTCGGCTCAAAAAAACTCTATGTCAAAACTAACTGAACTGAAACCAGTTGGTTCCCAGTTTTCCGACAATATGAGCCATTTTTCTGAGATAGATTAAAATAAAGAAAATAAGAAAGGATGCTAAGATGGTGGATCAATAAAAAAGGTTTTGCAAGAGTACCATATTTGAAAACATAATGTAGGCTAAGACAACCATGAGTATAATTTTTTTTTTTGAGATTGCATAAATTATATTAAGAGGAGAAGGAAAACACGTGGGCTGTTTTTTATGGGAAAAACAGGGCCCGAAAAAACCTCACAGCCAACTCCACACTCACGCCACTAACAACAATACTAGCCATGAGTATAATTAGATGGATCCAAACTTTCGATCCCCATTCTCATCCCTTCACCTGAGCCTATTTGCTCACAGAAAATTTATGTTTGACTCAATTTTGCTGTCCAAAACTTCCTAACCGCAACATATGCCTGATGCGCCAATCCTGTCTTTATCGGGTTGAATACTACTTTGCAGGTTGTTTTGTTCTAATTAAAATGAAAGTGTATTATTTGTAATGCTTGTAATGTATGTTTAAGACAGCAAATCCTATTTGATTGACTTGCAGTGCATTATTGGCACACGGTAACCCACAGTACAAAATGCTGCGTGCAGCATCTACAAATTGCTTTGCAGGAGAGTTCTAGTGACAGCGACTACTAATGAACTTATCTAGTGATGTCAACTGCTCAGGTTTAGACGAGTGTTTTATGGCTTGTTACACTTATCTGTGTTCGATCATTTGGGATTGGGAGCATGATAACTGGATTGTTATACAGTATCTTTGTATTGATCAAAGAATTGGTGAAAATGTAGCCTGTTGGGTTGCTTTTATGTGGGATCCTAGCTGATGCTCGATGCTGACTTTCAGACGCATATATTAATTACTGCCAGCTGAAGCTACCTTTTTATTTTGGCAGACAGACAGCATGTGTGAAGAATGACTTCCCTATGGGTTGATCCTCTGTGGATGGTAAGTGACCTGAAATCCCAGTACATAGGAATATATTGAGGCACACACCTAAGATGCATATCTTTTAGTGTTTTTATTTTGTTTAAAATTCTTTAATGACCAGGATTGTTCTTGTTACATTTGTGCCTCCGGGTTCCATTTGCGGTATTTATAATTGACATGGAAAATTACCATATCCCATATTCCTCAATTTGAAATGTGAATTATGCAGTTAACTTCAAGTTGATTGATTGTGGCATGGCATTTGTGTTTTCTTGCTTGCTTCTTTGCCATCCTGAAAGGCAAATTTATAATTTCTCATGGGCACCCTTTAGCTGACAAGCTATAATATTGGAAAGAATGTTGGAGGATGAAATTATTCTCCTTCGTCCCCTGCATCGCGCCATTTGTAGTGCGGACTATTGTGGATTCCAGCATCTATCTATCTTAGAATATGTGCTTGAGTAGCGAAGAAGCAATGTGCTGGAAATATCCCTCCAAGATTATCTGATGTTTCTGGAGTAAATATGAGCGGTGGTTGTACTGTGATCGGCCTGGGAATATTATTCGTGAGAACTTAGTAGATGAGAGTTAATAAATCTAATACTTTGGGTTTATTCAGCTACTAACTTATTAGATGTCTCTTTGCATTGTCGGGAAAAAATGCCATTGTCTAAATACGATTCAACTGGTCAAGGACTCAACGGAAATAGCTGCAAGTAGGGATGAAAACGGTTCGGATGGGTTCCGACCGATTCGAACAATTTTCGGATACGGATTCTGTCAAATCGGATATTTGTCAGATAGTATCAGAAAGGAAATGAATACAGATTTTTTTTGTCGGATATAGATACGGATTCGGTAGCTCACTATTCATTGGATACATGTACGGATCTAGATATTTATGAGCCAGATTAATTGGATATGCACGCTGGCTGGGCCAAGGCTACTCTTTTAGCCCAAAAATTTTCTGAATTTTAAAATTATTTTCTAATTTAATTAATCCACAAATCAAATTTCAATTATTAAAATTGGCAAACCAGCTTCAAAAATTATGAATTTTGTGGGGAAGTTCCTGACACAATCTATCATTTGACAAAATTATTTTTAAGATTTTATCAGCTTTTAAATTTTCTCAAAAATTCAAACACTTGTCCTTAATAGGTAAATATTTTAAATAAGTAGCTAAAAATACATAAAAACTCATAAATACATAATTTATTATTTTAAACATAATTCAATAAAGAATACAAATCTCGGGTCAATACATGTTCTTCATAAATGTTTGGAGCAAATAAACTAGTTACACTTTTTTTTTATTTTGTATGTAATTTAAAGGGTTTTCATATTTTGATAAATATTCGTGATTGTATTTGTTTCGATCTGTATTCGTTCTATATCTATATTCGGTATTATTCGTATTCGTATCCGTATTGGGGAAAGATATGAAAATAAATATGGTAGAGTCATTATTCGTCTGTATTCAATCCGTTTTCATCCCTAGCTGCAATGAGTCGTCTGGCGGGGTTTGAACTTAGAAGTTAGAACTGGTAGAACTATTTATTTGATCTTGCTATTTAAGTGTTTTTTTATGCATGCTTAGTCCCTGTTCCCAAGGGCATGAACTGTGTCCCAGTTCCCGGCCTGTCCTTATTGTTAGGTCTAAGTTTTTGAGAGTTAGTCTCGTCTTCATTTGTTCAGATGTGCTGAAAATTGTCATTATGTGCTTTATCATCCCAATTATTAATTACTCCCTCCAGTTACAAATAGTTATTGTTTTGGACATCGACACGATGTTCAAAACATAGCTCTAACTGCTAATTTTTATTATAATATATTTATAAAACCCAATAAAATTATAATATTGCGAAAGTGCTTTTTGAGAAAAATCTACCTATATGATTTTTATTTATCCAATTTAATTATATAAAAAGATATTGACAGTCAAAGTTTTGAAAGTTTGCCTACAGTTATATGCAAAACAACTACTATTTGTGATTGGAGTATCTGTCACAATGAAAGAGAATTATAGACGCGCACCTATTCTTTGCAATTGGTGCCGCCATTTCTTGATAGCTAAACTGATCAGAAAGAAGAATAACTTTACTGAGTGCTGCCAAAAAAAAAAGAGCTCCCAGTTGGCAAATTATCGCATACTCTTTTTGAAAAGAGAGAGAACAACGCGCGCACAAGAATCTCTTAGCACCTTTGCATCTCAGGTTTCCCAACCGTTGTTTACATTGCAATAGCTTCATTGTTTGGGCTATGTGGCATCTGGCGACTGGCGTGGGTGGTAAATGTTGCTAAAAAAACTCTGGTGTGAAGTATGAAATTCTGACAGCCCAAGGATAAACTTTTCTCATCTTTCCCTTGAAATGGCTTTTTGTATGGAGTGTGTGTGGACACCTCTTTTTATGGATATGTGATAATGTGAACCGCATAACGAATCCCCCATAATCGTCTCAGTAGCGATATGCATGGTTCTCTCTACTCGTGGACGCCTCATGTAGATCCATTAGCACTAACAGTTAGCCACTAAAATTAGCTTAAATGGATCCAAACAGTCAAGCTAATAACCCAGTTAATAGTTAGTCAACAACCTAATTAATAGTTGTCTCCCTTCCTAATTTCAGCTAATAGATGGTCAAAAGACCTATTTGCCCTCAGCCCCTAATTAATGCAAACAGTAGCCAAAAAAGATACAAACAGTTAATTAATGTAAGGGTACAATGGACATTTGCACCCACAATCAAATTTCCAAACACTTATTAGTTAGTAGTTCCAAACAACCACAGCTAATAATTAACCAGCTATTAGCCATTAGCCAGCCAACTATTAGAGCTAATAGATCCAAACAGACCCTAAGAGCAACAATTTAATTTGCATGCGCTTGCCGGAAGCATATGCATCGGTCGGCAATTTGGATATGTACAATTAATCTTGTCCATGCACGTACATGGCCCCCTCACCTCCACGCTTGGATCTTGCCGCCCGCCTTGCCGCCGACGCAAAGACACGACCTCAGATGATGCACCACAAAACTAAGATCCACAACAGGCCACTGAGACTTGTCTGTCCGAGCACTACAAAACTAAGATCCTAGAGACCTGTCCGTCCGAGACTTTTCGGACGCATAAGTCTCGCGTGCCTATTGTGGATCTTAGTTTTGTGGTGCATCATCTGAGGTCGTTGCTGCGTCGGCCGGGCGGGGGGCGGCGCTGCATCGGGCGTGGAGGTGAGGGGGCCATGCCTTGGCCGCCTCGGCGTAAAGGTCGCATCGCACGTGGGGTCAGGACCAGGGCAATACCCTTCCAACAAAAATACATATTGAAATACAAACCAAATACGGTCAGAAACTTAGAGAAAAGTAAATAATGGCATATTTCAAAGTATTGGAAGAGAGGAATGGCACCCAGCAGGTTTAACGTTTTGTAATGGCATATATCGAACTGGCAGCTTGAGCAATGGCATATATCGAATTATCCCTAATTTCAATGATCCATTATTCCTCCTTCCCCACCGTCCATCATCGTCTGTCAGCGTCACGCGCCACGCTATAAATGCGCCCCCTCCTACAACACCTGTGCTGCAACCAACCAAGCAAATCGATCGACGACAACACTTAATTGACGCTTGCATCGATCGACCGACGACGATGGCTGACTACCACCACGGTCACGGTGGCAGGAGCATGTACTCCGACACCGACGAGTGCTACGACGCTGGCAGGTACGGCAGCAGGAGGGTCTACTCCCACACCGACGAGTGCTACGACGACGACCGCAGGATGCCGGCGGCGTACGACGACGACTGCGGGTACGGCGCCAAGCAGGCCGTCTACTCGGATGAGTACTCGAGGGGCGCCGGCGGGCAGGAGTACTACAAGAGGGAGGAGAGGGAGCACAAGAACAGGGAGCGCATGGGCGAGGTTGGCGCCCTCGCTAGTGGCGCCTTCGCCCTGGTAATTAATTAATTACTAGCCTTAAGTTTTTACTCTCTCTCTGTACACACTCTCACTCACTACACACAAACTAGGGCTGAAAAAAAATCTCGGTGATGGGGCTCGTTGGCTCGGTTTAAAATTGCTTTAATCACACTTGTTTATTGGTTAAATATTGAAATGAGTTAATTTCGAATAAAATTAAATTTTGCATTGACTCGGCTCGTTGGCTCGATTCTAAAAATATATCCAAATTATAGATAAAATGATATTAAATAAACCATGTCAATTTCGAAAAAAACTCGAAAAAAGAGGACTTAGCTCGATTTCCACCCCTAACACAAACTAATTGATGATCATTTCATTCATCTGTAGACACTCGTGAGCAAATTAATTAATTAATTAATTACCACTCCTTAATTACTTGTGTGAGTTAATAAGTGACTGGAATTGATGATGTTGATTTTCTGCAGTACGAGGGGCACCGCGCAAAGAAGGACCCAGAGCACGCGCAGAGGCACAGGATCGAGCAGGGTGTCGCGGCTGCGACGGCGCTGGGCGCCGGCGGCTACGCCTACCACGAGCACCACGAGCAGAAGGAGGCCAGCTACGAGGCCAAGGAGCACAGGAGGCCACACAACTACTACTGATCACCGACCAAGAACATGCACACACCATGGCATGCTAGCTCTCGTCGATCGATCGCAACTGCCGCATGCGCTCCTAGCTAGCTTGTGACGTTGTGTATGTATGAGCTAGCTAGCTAGCACCCATGCACGTACTCCAATAATTAAAAGCATCATCTGCACATACATGCATATGTTGCTTAATTACTCTAAAATTTCCGCTTACAATAAGAGCATGCATGTACGACGTGTGGCTCATCATCCACTGCAGTGTGTGTGTATCTGATATGAATATGATCTTACTGTCTCGTGTATGTGTTTGGCTTGCGTGATGCTAGCTCCAAATATATATAATAAAGACTAAGATAAAGTTTGCTTATACTATAAGTTCTTATTTTGTATTTCTATATCCGCCGATCGATCCGTTTGTTTTTGCCGCACTGAAGATGCAGCACACACAATATCTCTCCATCTATCAAAAAAAGAAAGAAATTAGAGGGAATATATACAGTGGTTACTGACAATGTAATCACTTAGTCAGGTAAACAGTAAACTGACGATAAAGAAAGTACCAATTTACCAGCTGAGTGTGCTCGAAAAATGCTCGCAAATGGCGAATACGACACTTTTCTTTTTCCCCTGCGCAAGCAAACGAATCCTTTATCATCTTTGCATTCAAGGTTTTTTTTTATAATTACTGTTCACATCGCGAGAGCCTCATCGGTTATTCAGTTTTGTTGAAGTATAAGTGAATTGCTCACCTTTCCTCATCAGCTTAAACTTTTGAGTAAATTGATTGGTGCATGAAACTCAATATGGTATTAGAGCCAACAGGTCTCGAGTTCAAGACCCGGCTGGCGCAATTTAAAAAAAATAATTGTAACCTACTTCTATTCCACGTCCTAGACCCGAGGGAACCTACACGTGGAGGGGAGTGTTGAAGTATAAGTGAATTGCTCACCTTTCCTCATCAGCTTAAGCTTTTAAGTGAACTGGTTGTTGCATGAAACTCAATAGGTTTGACTACATAATGCAATTGCGTGGTGGCGTAACAAATTAAATGTTTAACACTCTGGTGATGTAAAGTAGAAAAAAAATAATTTTGAGTTTTTCACACATGTATGCACCTAAGATAACCTCTTCTTTTCTTTTTATTAATCAGACGCTCTTCTTTGCCGACAGAGTAGTGTAGGCACATTCTCTCAGTTTGTGGATACCTATATATTCAAACAATCGTGGAGTATATATCTTGGTGACTTACTAAATACAGATATGTTTCAGATTTAGTTAAGGAACAACATATTGATTTTGTTGCGCTCCTTGAAACACGCAAGAGTGAGTATTTTACCTCTATCTTAAATCACCTATGTGATGCACAAGAATTTCTATAGCATTGTATGCCGTTCCGTGGAAGTTCAGGAAGAATCCTAGTGGGAGTTAAATTGACTTGTTTCAATATTAGTTCCATTAATGAAGGAGATTTTTGTGTAAAGTTTCACTTGAGAAATAAATATGATAGCTTCCAATGGATTTTAGTTGGTGCAGCACAACCCCAGTTAAAAGGAAAAATTGACTGAATTTTTCCATGCTTGAAACAAGGAATCATTGCCTATATCAATAGGGGGTGATCTTAATATGGTCAGACGAAAAGATGAGAAGAATAAGGCCTACTTTGATCCCGATGGTCTTTCTTATTCAATGTTGCTATTGACAACTTGGATCTAAGAGAAATTGATTTATGTGGTCATCGGTTTACATGGACAAGTACTATGGAAAATCCAATTTTTGAAAAGCTTGACTAGGTATTAATGAACACATAATGGGAAAAAAATACTTCTGAAATCCTCTGTGTATTCTGTACTAGTCCAGAAAAAACTAGTACACACAGCAAAAATGATAGCATATCATATCTAACACACTTTATTAATAATCAGAGTTTACAATAAATATGACATACAGGCTAAATAAAAAATTACAGCGAAAGCGGAATATAACCAATAGTAGAACCCAATAGATTCGCCACAGGCAATCAACTGGGGTAGCGGCCTAATTATCTTGGTCCTCATCATCGTACAGATATTTCTCTAAAAAAATAGAGTAAGCAAGGGTGAGTACAAAAAAACTCCGCAAGTCATACAGGAAAATGCAATATTAATGTAGAGGATACAAAGGAAGGCATATTATAGTTAATTTGAGCATAAAGCAATATTTCAAATACAATAAGTAATTTTCAATGCGTACTTAATATAGTAAAAACGGAGTTATAATCCAATTTTCAACACGAGCTCCAACCTGGAGCTTCGCGTGGCCGCATGCATCGAGCGAGGGAGCTAGGGGAGGCGCACGCGTCGAGCGAGGTGTGGAATTATTGGGTTAAATCATTTTTCATCTCAGCTGTTCATGTCAGATTCAACGGATTAGATACTATGAGAAGAATGGATGACCACTACCAATGCCTAATTAGAAGTCGTAGAGATATAGCCGGCCGGGTTGTTACAGTGGTAGTAGATGGCCGACAACTACTGCTACGGTGGCAGGGAGCAGCAAGCAGCAGAGTTCTACGAGAGGGAGGAGACGACGAGGGAGCACATGCGCATCAGCGATCAGTCGGGCGCTCTCGCTGGCGGCGCCTTCGCTCTGGTAATTACTAATCGATCGGCAGTGCTTGTCATACGTGATGCATGCTTGTTTAACGAGAAGGAAGGATACTGTGTGCGTTGCAGCGCCACCGCCGTACAAAGAAGATACTGGTCTTCTTCTCCGGTCGCCACCGCCGTCGGCATCTTCGACACGCTAAGTTAGGGTTAAAGTTTACCCGTGGCCATCGGGCTTATTCAGAGGGTTCAGGGTTAGGCCAGGTAACTAAAACGTACGTACATATAATTAATATTGATTTATATATTCTTGCAGCACGGTATCGAGCACAAGGGGGCAGCGGCCAGCCACGTCCTCTAATTGATGATGCCTTCGATCTCATGTGAGGATCGACGATATGCGCTGCCATTCAGAATTCAGGCACCTCGTTTCAATTCATCCATATATATCTACGGTACGATCCATCCTGAGGCAAAATGACCGGATTTTCTCAAGATTTCAGCAAAAAGATACTCCATATAGCTGTAGCAATTACATATCATATTCGATCGTACCTCAGCCAGGATCTGCAGATCGTGCGTGAGCATATTCAGCAGAATTTGCGCCTGAATTATCCAACCCACTTGCAATTTAAATTTAAGGCCCTGTGTAAGACAATTTCAGTCTCGGTTTCTCCCATCCGGAAGCCAGAAACTGCTCCAAACGGCTGGCTTCTCTGTAACTAAAAACCAAAAACCAACAGTCCATTTATGCTAGAAGAAGCTAAAAGCTGAGATAGCTTCCTATAGTTTTGATAGTTTGGAGTTCTAACTTTACTACTAGAGCTGAAAAAAATTACCCCCTCCTACTAAGTAGAAAATTACAAACTCCATTCCTCCCACCCTTATTGCCGACCTGCATTCCTCACATGTAAAGAAAGCTAGACTAAAAACCAGACTGTTAAATTCCAAATCTTTTCAGTCTAGCCATGTAGCCCTTCAGTCATACAGCCTAACCAAAAGTTAGCTTTTTATAAAAGCTAGTCATGCCAAATAGGACCCGATCAAGCTAAGCATGACTAGCGAGTGCATGACACGATCCAAGCATGTTGTTTCAAGTCGAACTACTCCCTGCCTCGTTAATGCAGTGATCCATCATGAACACTACCTAATTAATTTAGAAGAAATCATGAACATTTTGCCCTGTACTCATGCCGGAAAAGCAGAGTCGCTAGCTAGCTGTGTCTTCTTCAGCAGGAACAACATTCCAGTTTTTCGTTTGTAGGCAGGAACGACCGACGTTTCAGTCGGTGCAGCATGCATGATATGATGGAAGTCAGCACCGTCGGTGACGTTAATTAATCTCCATTATTGAAGTGGATTAGATCCGTGATACGCGCTAATGGCCGGCCACCGTCCAGCCCTACCTATCCTTCCAGTTGATCACGTACCTCATGGCAGGAGCCAACGCAATCGTCTGAAGCCGGCCTATATGTACACCTTGCAGCTCCCTCATCATCCAGTATCACAGCACAAACCGATCGCCCGCTGCAATAACAAATTGCACTGAGATAACTACTAGTAGCTGACTAGGAAGCAAGGACAACAATAATGGCCGAGGAGAAGCACCACCACCACAAGGAGGAGGAGCAGGTTCCCGCCGCGGCACAGGCCGTCGTCGTCCAGGAGACGACCTACGGCGGATACGGTGGTGACGCCGGTTACACCGGTGGGTACACCGAGACCACCACCACCACCGCGGTGGTCGCGGAGGTTGCGGCCGACGACGACGAGGAGTACCGGAGGTACAAGAAGGAGGAGAAGGAGCACAAGCACAAGGAGCACATGGGCGAGCTGGGCGCCCTCGCCGCCGGCGCCTACGCCATGGTAACGAACATTATTACGATGCTTCTAGCTATGATCAGATCTCGATCTCACTCGTTTCTCTTAATTAGTGAGAGATCGATATTTATAATTCTCATGGTAAATTCGATCGGCGATGAGCGCATGCAGCATGAGAGGCACGAGGCGAAGAAGGATCCTGAGCAGTGGCGTAACTGTCGCTGGGGCGCGGGTGGGCTGAAGCCCCACCCGCGGCCCAGCATAGCTCTTGTACCCTCTCAAATTGGCCCAAGAAAACAGCGCTCCCGTCTCCTGTCTTCGACGCTTCGTCGCTTCCGACGCTCCGTCTTTCGCGTCCGTCCATTCATTCGTTCGTCTCTAGCGTTTCGCTCCGTCGCTTGGCGTCCGTTCGTTCGTCTCCCGTCTCCCGCAACGCAAAGCCGCAAGCAGTCGCTGCAGTCCGTTCGTCAGGCGTCCGTTCGTTCGTCTCCCGTCTCCCGTAAGGCCGCAAGCAGTCGCTGCAGTCCGTTTGACCGTTCGTCTGATTGTCTCCCGTCGTTCGTCTCCCATCTCCCGCAAGACACAGCACTGGCAAGTGACAACAGCATAAGCCTTCCAAGCCAAACCAAAAATCTTCAGATGTACTAGTATGTAGTACTACTAGATAAGTTCAGATTCTGCACATACCGCTCACAACAAATTATGTCAGGGAAAGCGAGATGTATTATACATGGAACCAGAACGATGTTTGTTATTGGCTTTTTGCTTGACACAGGACATGGGGACCATGAAGTCGCCAACGCGTCATGCCGTCGCCGCTACGCCAGTTCTATCTTAGGCTTTGACGCCGGTCACGCCGTCACTCACGTCTCACGGTACATGCCTGATGCCTCAGCACTTACATTATATGTGACTGTTAAACAAATGTTTGTAAACTTTGAATATGATTGGTTTGTTAAGTTTTCGATATCTTAATCTTAGCCCCCCTCCTTCCAATTTTCTGGATACGCCACTGATCCTGAGCACGCGCAGAGGCACAAGGTGGAGGAGAGGATTGCGGAGACGGCCGCGGTGGCAGCCGGTGGGTACGCCTTCCACGGGCACCACGAGAAGAAGGAAGCCAAGGACGAGTCCAAAGAGCAAGAGAAGCACCACCACCACCTCTTCTGAATCATTACTCCTCAATTTCTGATGATCGATGGACTTGTCAACATGGCACGCATAAGCCCATGCATGCGTTGCTTGTTTATGCGCATGCATGAGTCTGATTTATTTGATCATTGTGTGAATTAAGCTTCTCTGTTGTAATGTTGCCTTTGATCATACGTTTTCAATAAGAGCCTAGCTAGTTGTCCTGGGGCTCTATGTATCTCTGTCCCACGTTTGAGGATTAAGTTGCAGCTTCCAATATATGTGTGCTTTTATTTTTGAAATCTTGCAATATATGTGTCGGCGTATTCCACAGACAGGCCGGAGTTTGAGACGGGTTTGGTTGGAAGGAGGCGTCTTGGTAGCTAAACCTAGAGGGTGAAAAACCCTAGAGACTCCCACGCGAGGGATTCCGGCGCCTATGAACTAGGGATGACACAAAGATTTTACCCAGGTTCAGGCCCCCTTTTTCCTAGGGTAATAGCCTTACTTCCTGCTAGATTGTTTTGAGAGTGTGCAAAGCCAGTACAAAGTTCTCAGGTTACAAGTTCTCTCTCAGACTATGCTGCGGAGCCCTTGCTTGCTCGGATGCAACACTACTCGAATGCTCGACCCCCTTTCCCATGCACCCGGAGGCCCTTATATAGGCCAGGCTAACGGGAGTAGGTAAAAGGAGGGTCATCATGCTTATCTTCATACATTTATTACCCCTTCCCGTGCTGTCCCGTTCCTCCAGCCTCATTAAATGCCGACGCATGGCTTCGCCTGGTCCGCCCGGGATGTGACCCCTTCTTGACGGGTTGGTGAGAGGCGTCAGAGGAATGGGCTTGTAGTAGAAATCCTTGCAGTTGACAGGTCTGACACTGTTGTCCTGTCGCCCAGAACGGTACGGCAGGGGAAGGAGCCTTCGAGGTGAAGCCACCTCGCACCGCCTTTTTGTCTTGCGCGGCGGCGGCGTAGCGTCTTCGCCCACCTTCGCCGGGTGCCACGTGGACCGCCGCACGCGCAGTAGGGCGTCTTTCGCCCACCGCCACCGGCGCCACGTGGGTGACCATCGGCGGCGGGCATGCTCGCCACCGCCACCGGCGCCACGTGGGCCGATCCGCCGGGCGGCGGGCGTGCTTTCGCCCACCGCCGCCGGTGCCACGTGGGTCGATCGGCTGGCGGCGGGCGTGTTTCGCCTTTCGCCGGTGCCACGTGGGTGAACGCCGGCGGCGGCGTGCTTTCGCCACCGCCGCCGGGTGTCACGTGGATCTGTCATGTTGACCGCCGTATTATTGCTTTTGTCGCGGCGGAGAGGGTATCCAAATAGCAATCTGTTGACAAGAGCCCGGGCCCGCCTCGAGCGCTGCGTGCCAAAGCTTACTTTAGAACCTTCATTAAATGCCTAGCGGGCTCCTGGGTGGGGCCACCACTCATGAGGATACGACCGCCTCGGTTCCCCCCGCGTATCTGCAGATTTTCTCGGGACCCGAGGCGACGCACGACCTTGTCTCTTTGCGAACCGTCGGTGCTGGGGCGCATATATAGATAGGTTCATCTGTACCAAATGGTTTTACGCCTTCTTCTTCCTCGCGCACCCCTAACTTTCGCTTCTTCAATCTTCTTGCTCGAAAAAACCTCAGCCTTTCTTCATCTCCATGGCACCCTCCATCCCCGCCTCCACCGCGGACGCCCATGCGGTGGGGAGGATGGCCATCCTAGCGCCAGAGGGTACTTTCCGCTTCCGGGCGGGGACCGCCACGCCGCGGTGCCTTTCCGACGAAATCCTCATCCATACTTGGGCTATGATGGCTGGCCTGGCCCCGCCCATTTCTGATTTCTTCCTTACCGTCCTTCACTTCTACGGGATCCACCACCTTCACCTCACCCCCAACTCCATTGTCTTTCTTTCCATCTTCGCACATCTCTGTGAAATGTTCATGGGGGTGATGCCGAATCTTCCGCTTTTCCGCCACTTCTTCCTCTGCCGCGCCTCCAACGATAATGAGGTAGTGGGGCTGCTACTTTATCATGGCAGGATGGCCTCCGCTACATCTCTTTCGGCCTAGGTCCAGCTCGAAGTCATGGCGCAATGAATGGTCAGACATCAAGGATGACAGGCGGCATTGGCGCTTGGGCGTGCCAGCCGGCGGAGGCCTCCGGACCGGAACTTCGCCACGAGGCAGACGCTCAGCGCAATGGCGACCCGCATCCTCCGATTGCGGGAAGCCGGACTATCTGAAATTTGTAGCCCGACTTCGTGGCTTGGACGTGAGTCTTCGTTTTCTTTAGCTTTTCTCATGCACATGCTTCTTTTGTGGTCTCCTACCAACCGCCACCACTTTTTGTTCATTGCGGTAGCGAAACTTGGATGAGCAGCTCCAGGGCCGATGGCTCGCCGTGCTTATGCAGCCGGTTTCGACCGGCACCCCTTTTCCGGCAGCGGCCTAGCCGCTTGCTGATCTGGAGCATGCGGAGTGCCTAAGAGTCGTAAGACTGCTCCCGCCGATGGACTCCACGGGGCCCACCGTGGTGCCGGCCCGTGGCTTGGGTGATCGAGGATACGGCCCCGCCACGATCAGACGCGGCAACGATCACTCGCCCCGGACACCACGGGTCCGGATCCCAAGAGGGCCCGCATAGACGCGGGCCAAACTTCTGCCACCACGAGCCCCGCCATGGCGGTTCCTTCGCAGGGGGCGGCAACACAGGCCGCCCCAATGTCGACTTCATCGCCGGGGACGCCGCCTCCCGCGGCGCCCGCCCCGACTTCTCCTCCTCCGACGCCGGCGTCAACGGCCGCGGCGCCAACTTCTTCGGCCATGGGAGCTCAGGCCACCGTTCAACAAGGTGGCCTTACGCTCCCGATGGGCGGTCTCAGCTTGAGGGCACCGCCAAGGGCGGCCCCTCAGGACGCGCCAAGGGCGGAAACGCCCCCAGCGCCCACCGAAGCGCCGAGCACCTCCGCCCAAGTGCCTCGGCGCCACCACGAGAGGGCGGAGCGACGATCGGCGCCAGCGCCTCGGAACCTCGCCCCTCGCCGCCATTGCCCCGCCGAACGCCACGTCGAGCTCTTTCATCGGCTCGAGGATTTGCACGCTCATCGGCACCGCCCTTGCCGCAGCCGCCAGTCTGGGCGATGTCGCCAAAGAACAAGGCGTCGGTGAGAGGCGAGCTGCGAGGCGGCGTGAGGCGGATCTGGCGAGGCGAGATTAGCGCGAGAGAGACCGATCTTTGACCCTATGAGCAGACGGGGCGAGAGGGCTGAAGCACGGGCGGAGAGGACCGAGGCGGCACTGAAGACTTCGGAGGCCGAGTCCTTTCGCCTGCGGCGCAATCTGTCGGCCATGCTCAAGAAGGCCTTCCAGTGCACGAAAAGGTGCCTGGAGCCCTTGGGGGTGGCACTGAATGCGCCGCTGGAGGACTCCGCGCTGCAGTTCGCTCAAGCGACCAACCAGGCCGCGGAAGCACTTCGGGGACTGCCTGAAGCTCTGGCCACTCGCTCCGCCAGAGAAGGCCGAGAGGTCGCGATCATGATCGCGACCTATACGCTGGCCTGTTGGGCCAGCTGCGACGCCGCCCTTGATCCCATGGCAGCGGTGACGGTCGGCGTCGAGGGAGATGCGGCGCAGGCGAAGGCGAGGGTGCGCGCAGCCGCCAAACACGTGGCCGGGATGCTGCAAGTCGAGCCGCCGGTCCTGGACGTGTCCACCCCGCTGACCGTGGAAGGCGACGAGGGCGACGATATCGACGTCGGCGACAAGGAGTGAAGGGCCGGGCAGCCCCTTGGTTCTTTTTGCTTTGCTTTCTTTAGTTGACCCATCTGCATGTATAAACACTTAAGTAGTTTTTAGCAGAACAGATATTCCCAGGTTCAATGCTATTTTGCATGTTCATTCGTTTTGTGTGATCAAGTTTGCTAGATTAAACCGTTAGGCGGCCAGCCTTTCGACTTAGCCGGAATGCCGGAGGAACTCTTAGGTTAGGGCAGTATCCCTGAGCTCCGCCAGTGATTACGCGTGTTTGCTGCAAACACAAGTAAGGATCACACAAGTCATACGGGACTTAGGCAAAAACGACCTTGAGTCCGTCAGGAAACGCTAGATGTAGCTTGATCTTAGCGTTTGGTTTTTGCGCGGGATTGCCACTTGGTTCAAACTCTTCTGGAACTCGGACCCTGACAATCACCCGAAAACGTGCATGACATAGCGTGGCGAGCGACAAGTTTCGGAAGTGTTTTAGACCAGCGGCACTTTCGACGGTGACAACCGGTGGTGCTTGAGAGCCAACCCGAGGCGTCTGAGCCGTGTTTGAGTACCACGTCTAACACCTCGGTTAAACAGCGCGGCGAACGTTAACGCTTTAGCACATTTCCTCGTATCATGAGGGGTTAATTTTGGTACTTGTGGCAATCACGCGTAACTTGACCCATCTTAAGCGCATGCACATAAGGAAATGGTCAAAAATGCGATATGAAGCACTTATCTTGCTTTTTATATCATTGGGCGACCACTCCCTAAAGCGTCTGGCGGCCACGGAGAGGCTCAGGCGACTCAAATTTGCAAGCACTTGGGCGACCACAAAGAAGATTCGGCGACCACGAAGGAGCTCAGGCGACCACGAAGAAGCTTAGGCGACCAAATTTCGAGCTTCCCAAGCGACCACGAAGAAGATTCGGGGCGACCATGAAGGAGCTCGGGGCGACCACGAAGAGGCTTGGGGACTCCATGCCTTAGTGCACAGCTACTAACAGAATGAGTAGGCATATGCAAGATAAAACTGAATGATATAGGTCCCCGCATGGAGTGAGCCTCGGTCCCTTTTTGATTTCTAAGTCCTTACGATTTTTTTGGAGATCGAACCATGGTGCTGTGCGTCAAAGCTGCGGGCTTCCAAGAGGGGTACTAGACTAACGATGCTCGCGGTGACAACCAGTGGTGCTTCAGGGAGCCAACCCAAGGCGCACGAGCCGCGTTTGAGCATCGCATCTAGCCCGTCCTCCGGTCACCCATCCTTGTCGGACACAGATACCAGGTGACTCAGTAGATCATCAAGGAATTAGCAAACATGCGGAACCAGCGACATTCACACAAAAAAGACTTGCCGCTAGGGCACAGAAAGGGACAACAATGGTAAATTGGAAGCCTTCTAGGCAACAACTTGACTAACCGCCAGAAGCCACCAACCAGCCAAGGGAGAATCTTACCTTATGGTTGGTCAGGCGGCAATGAGCACTTACAATTCCTTCAAGGATAGAATTTCATAACAACTCTATGTTATAGGAATTAAATCGGTTCTTCGCCGTCCTCGATTAACCGGACCGCCGGGCGAGATCTGAAACCACCTTAAAGGGCCTTCCCATCGAGGAGCGGTTTATACAACCCGAAGATCTTGTCTGGTCTGCGCAATACCGGTCGCCTCTCGCCGGTGTTCTCTCAGAGACCGGGTGGCGTGGTACCGCTGAGACTTTCTTTGGTAGCGGGCGGCGCGAGAGCAACGATCCGCACCTCCTCCAAAAGGTTGGCGTCTTCTCACGGAGATCCTCTTGGTCTTCTTCGTTGAACACCGAGACGCGGGGAACCGAAGCGGCGGCTCGAAGGGGAGAACGACCTCCGCCCGTACACGGGAAGAAAGGCGTCTACGCCTGTGGGTTTGGGCGTGGTGCGGGCGACCACAAGATCGCCGGAGCTCTTCCGTCCACCGCGCGCCCCTTTTGTGAAGCCAATCAAACGCTCTTGTCTTGAGGCCCTTCAGCACTAGCGCGTTAGCGCGCTCTGCTTGCCCGTTGCTCATGGGATGGGCCACCGAGGCAAAACATACCTTGGTGCCCATTTCATCGCAGAATTCCAGGAAAGCCGCACTGGTGAATTGGGTCCCGTTGTCGGTGATGATGCGATTGGCGACTCCAAAGCGGTGAAGATCCGCGCATAAACTTGCGGCGGCGGCCGTGATGGCATCGCCTCGGCCTCAACCCACTTTGTAAACTTATCGATGGCGGCGAAGAGGTGGGTGAAGCCTCCCGTGGCCCGCGAACGGACCAGGATATCGGCCCCGGACATAAGCGGCGGAGAGCGGGATGGTTTGCGAGCTGGGCCGGTCGGTGGATTTGCTGGCGAAGCCGACAAACCGCATGTCCTCACCACTCGCAAGCATCCCGGAGGCGATGGGCCAATAAATTCTGACGAAGGCTTTACCAACTAGCGTTAATGGGACATATGGCTCCCGCTGCGCCTCCATGGATATCGAGAGCGAGTTGCTCCCTCTTCCCGAGTGATGCACTTCAAGAGAACTCGTTTACGCTCTGGCGATATAGGTCCCCACCTACCAAGGTATAGCACTTGGCCTTTCGTGCAATCTTCTCAGCTGAGGCATCATCGTCGGGGATCACTTGGTCACGCAGGAAGGCTAGGATAGGATCCATCCACCGATCTTCCCGGCCAAGCGCGGCGACCACTCGGTGCTTGCCTGGGTACTCCGCTGGGCCAAGCTTTTCCCTAAGCGCGCCTTGGCAAAGACCGCCATCTTCCTCCTGACACGGGGCCGAGGCGAACGCTATCTTTCCCGGGCGGGGGCCATGACAGCGGCACCGCCTTCTCCGCCTGAGCCGGAGGCCGCAACGGCCTTGCCATCGTCCCGTCCTGAATTGGGGGCTGCGACAGCGACACCATCATCCCCACCTGAATCGGGGGCCGCGATGGACGGTTGCGATAGCCTTTCTTCGAAGACTCCGACCGGAACAGGAGCCCTTGAGGACGCAAGCTGTGAAAGCCCGTCCGCAAGGTGATTGTCGCGCCGGGGGACATGGATATATCCCAAACCTTCAAAATGATGCTCCATTTTTCGACCTCCGCTTGAGTCGCGCCGCCATGGTGGGGTCGAATATTGGAACTCCTTCCGCTTGATTGATGACCAGCAGAGTCTCCTTGACTGAGGCGTCGAATGCCCAACGCCAAGCGATCGCAATCTGCCAAGAGCCCTCGTACTTTCGGCTATATTGTTTGTGGCCTTGAACTCGAGGGCGACCACATCTTGGAAGATGTCGCGGTCGGGAGACCAGACAACCCAGCCCGCGCCCTCCAACTGAAGGAGCCGTCGAAGAATAAGGTCCAGGAGAGGGCGGGTGCTCGGCTCTGGAGTGGCGGAGTCCACTCGGCGACGAACTCCGCCACCGACTTTTGATGGCGGTGCGAAGTCTGGTGAGGTTGAATTCCCCAGTTCCACCGCCCATTTTGCAATCCGGCCCTCTGCTTCTCGGTTGTGGAGGATCTCGCAGAGGGTAGGCGTGACCACGGTAATTTCCGTCCTTGAAATAATGGCGCAGCTTCTGGGCGCCACCAGATCGTCTGACATCTTTCGAGCTCTGCGGGTGTCGGGTCTCTGCCTCATGCACCTTCTTTGATGTAGTACACGGCCTTTGGGCGCCTTCTCTTTCATAATCAAGATCAAGGCCACCACCTCGGGGTGGCGGCTATGTCTGAGAACAGCGGCTCACCGCATGGAAACCAAAGACCGGAGAGAGGAGAGGTACCGCTTCAACTCTTCAAGCATATGGGCTTCTTGATCCACTCGAAGTGGTTTGTCTTCTTCAGCAGCTTAAACAGAGGCAAGCTTTTTTCTCCCAGCCGGGCAATGAATCGCCCCAGGGAGGCCAGGCATTGAACTTGCTTGAGTCGTGCCGGCGGCTTCATGTGCTCGATGGCTAATATCTTGTCAGGGTTGGCTTCAATACCCCGGCTGGACACCAGGAAGCCCAATAGCTTTCCGGAGGGCACACCGAACACGCATTTCTCTGGGTTGAGCTTTAGGCAATTCTTCCGGAGGTTAGCAAAGGTTTCCTCCAGGTCTTGGATCAGTTCTTCACTCTTTTTGATCTTCATAACTAAATCATCAACGTAAACCTCAAGATTTCGCCCTATCTGTGGGCGGAAGGTAATGTGCATGGCACGTTGGTAAGTGGAACCAGTATTTTTTAAACCAAAAGCCATTCTTACATAACAGTAGACACCCGTAGGGGTTACAAAAGCGGTCTTCTCTTCATCTTCGAGTGACATGCTAATTTGGTGGTACCCGGAGTACGCATCCAAGAAGCACAACTCGACTCCACCGTGGAGTCAACAATGAGGTCGACTTCATAGCGAGTATGGATCCTTCAGGCAGCCTTATTGAGGTCGGTGAAGTCGACACACATGCGCCATTTCCCGTTGGACTTCTTGACGAGCACAGGGTTGGCGAACCACTCAGGATGAGAGACCTCCCGGACAATCCCTGCGCTCAACAGCTTCTCTACCTCCTCCCGAATGGCATCTTGGCGCTCGGGCGCCTGCCTCCGGACCTTCTGCCGGACCGGACGCGCCTCGGGGAGCGTCGCCAATCGGTGCTCAATCACCTCCCTGGGGACCCCAGTCATGTCGGACGGTTGCCAAGCGAACACGTCGGAGTTAGACTGGAGGAAGGTGACGAGCGCGTCTTCCTATTTGACGCTGAGGTTGGCGCCAATGTTGACGGTCTTTCGGGGTTCGCCCTCGCTCAAGGCGACCACCTTGACCTCACCGGCGGAGCCAGGTGAGGCACGGGTCCGGGCCTGAGGGGCTCCCGAGGAGGTGGCGTCTGGGCGCCCGACGCAGGTGGCACCGGCCAGGTCCTGCGCGACCTTGAAACAGCGCAAGGCCTCGGCCTTATCCACCCTGATCACAATGGGGCCAGGCGGGCCCAAAGATCTTCACCACCATGTACGCCAAGGGTGGCCGCCATGAATCGGGCCAACGCCGGGCCGAGTATGGCATTATAGGGAGGTCAAGTCGGCGACCTCGAAATCCACCAACTCGGTGCGATAGTTATCCCTCTCCCGAAGGTGACGGGGCGCGACTGACCGGGGCATCAAACCACCTCTGGGGCTACCCGAAGAAGCGGCGGCTGGCGCAGATCTGCCGCCGGGATCTGGCGCCAGAACACTGAGGAGGACAGGAGGTTGATAGAACTCCCTCCGTCCACCAGCACGCGGGTGAGCCGCACGTTCCGAACGGTGGGCGACACTACGACCGGGAGATGCCCCAGGCCATTGGCGCCCTCGGGATGGTCAGCCTGACTAAAGGTGAGCGTTTGCTCAGACCACTTCAGCATCCGACCCGCCCCCGAGCTTGATGTGGCGGCGCACACTTCCCTCTTCAACCGTTTGTAAGCGGCGTTGGAGGGGAAGGTGGACGAACCACCATGGATATAGGCCACCACGTGATCGGCCTGCTGGAAGGCCAGTGGGGGATCTTCATCTTGATCATCGTCGGGGCGGCGTTCCTTGAGCCGCTTCTCCACCATCTTGTCCACGACCCGACAGTTGTCTAGGTCATGGGTATTGGTCTTATGTATCGGCGATGGGGCTCGCCCTCCTTTTAGTCGCGGGCGGTCGTTCCCACGACCGCGGGCGATCATCGCGTCGATCGCGGCGATCGTTCGCCCGATCACGACGGTCGTCACGCCGCTCACGGTGATCATCACGCCCGATCGCGGCGGTTGCGCTTCATGGCGCGAGATCTTCTTCGTCGTCGCGCTTCGGCGGCTAGGACTGCCTGGTTTCTCCGCCTCGCGCTTCCGCCTTCTTGCTGCTGGCGGCGGAACCCTTCAAGTCCGGCCTCGTCCTTGCCTTAGCCACCCTTGAGCCAGGCGGCCTTCGCCTCCGGCCGCGCGCACTTATGTGAGGAGAAGAGCTTCGAGGTGGAGCCGATGGTATGGGTGGCCATCTTCTCCTTCATCTTCGCGATCGCGTACACCCCTCTGAAAGCGATGACGACCGATTGCTCGGAGATGTGGGGATTATGTTGCGGCGATGGCGAACCGCCGGATGAAGTCACGGCGACTCCCCTTCTCTTGCTCGAGCGTGGAGGTCGTCCTCCACGCCGCCGCGCGAAAGAGCCACGAAAGTTGGCGGCGAAGAGTCGCACAACTTCCCCACGAGTGCACCGATCCTCGGGGAGATTGCTTGACGAGAGCGGGCGAACTGTTAAAAGGCATTTGGGAGGTAATTGGCCATGACCTTTTCAGATCCGCCCCTGCTGCCCGCACCATCGTCGTGTAGATTTGGAGGAACTCCTCCGGGTTGGTGGTGTCGTCATATTTTTCTATGGTCGCCGGGCGGAACCTGTCCGGCCACGCCACGTAAGCGCAGCCGCGCGGAGAAGGCTCGCACCCGACGTCGTGAGGGAGCCGAGCCGCTCATCGAGCCTGGTCTGGGACCGTTCATGGGAGCCTTGAGGTCGGCTCCTTGGAGAGTCGGAGGAGTGGACCTCCTTGGTTCGAGAATGAGAGCCACGGGGACTCTCATCGTCACCGCTACCGCTTCTGCAGATGGCGTTCTTGGTCCGGTGGCGCGGCAGCGCGAAAGGTCATCACCATGCTGCTGCGGCTCTCGTCAAGATGAGAGCGGAGGTCCCCAGTTCCTCGAGGAACCGGACCGTCTTCTTAGCGCCCTTTCCTTGACCCGACCCCCCAGCCGTGGCCTTTCTCGTTAGGCGATCGAGGCTGAGAGCGCCAGCATGCGCCTTAAGGCGTCAAAATACTGGCCGACTGGCCGCGGGGGCCTACCTTAAGCCGGGCGCATCCACGAGGCGATGCTCACAGACCATGGAGTGGCCGGGAGTCTCCGCGAACTCCACCGGAGGGTGGTCGAAGAGCACGGCTGCGTGCAAGTTACGGCGCGAGTAGCGCCTCCATGGCCACTGCGACGCACGGGCTGCTCCCCAGCTTCCAAGGGAGCAGCAGCGCCGCCTTGCAGGGGCGGGGTGAGACGGTCCCTCAACCGGCGTGATGGCCGGGAGGCGCCTTGGTCGTCGCTCGCCCCCGCGATATTCTGATGCTGAGGATCCGCCATCTTCAGATGCACGGGCTTGCTTCTAGATCACGGACGCCAAGTCCGCCGGGAGTTAGTTGGGAAACCAACCACTAGCCCCCTACAGCGCCCCAGCCGGCGATTCCACAGCAGGCCCGAGTCTCAGACCGGGTTTGGTTGGAAGGAGGCGTCTTCAAGGTGGCTAAACCTAGAGGTGAAAACCCTAGAGACTCCCACGCGAGGGATTCGGCGCTATGAACTAGGATGACACAAAGATTTTACCTGTTTCAGCCCCTTTTCCTCGGGTAATAGCCTTACTTCTGCTAGATTGTTTTGAGAGTGTGCAAAGCGATACAAAGTTCTCGGGTTACAAGTTCTCTCTCGACTATCTTTGCGGAGCCCTTGCTTGCTCGGATGCAACACTACTCGAATGCTCGACCCCTTTCCCATGCACCGGAGGCCCTTATATAGGCCAAGCTAGCGGGAGTAGGTAAAAGGAGGTCATCATGCTATCTTCATACATTTATTACCCCTTCCCGTCTTTGTCCCGTTCCTCGGCCTCATTAAATGCCGACGCATGGCCGCTGGTCCGCTGGGATGTGACCCTTTCTTGACGGGTTGGTGAGAGGCGTCGAGGAATGGGCTTGTAGTAGAAATCCTTGCGGTTGATGTTCGACATCGCTGTCCTGTCGCCGAGCAGTGCGGCAGGGAAGGAGCCGAGGTGAAGCCACCTCGCACCGCCTTTGTCTTGGCGGCGGGCGGCGAGGCGTCTTCGCCCCCCGCCGGGCGCCACGTGATCGATCCGGGGCGGCGTGGCGTGCTTCGCCCACCGCCGCGGGCGCCACGTGGGTCGACTGCCGGCGGCAGCGTGCTCGCCCACCCGCCCGCCACGTGGATCATGTGTTGACCGCCGTATTGATTGCTTTTGTCGGCGGAGAGGGTACCCAATGGCAATCTGTTGACAATATGTCTTTGATCAATTGATATGAGCGCGAGTGTTATGGTGTAGAGTATATAGGTGTGTTTGGTTGCCTGCATGATACCTGTATGGCATGAGTGGATGTAGTGTAAATGATTAATGCCACTATTTGGTTGACTGTTCATACAAAAAATTTTGGCCCAGTGCATGCAGTGTTGCATCTAGCGTTTTGGACCGAAGAAACGCAGGCTTCGGCCTTCTCTCACGTTCAGGCCCATGGGATGCAGCGCGTCCTGGCTCTTGAGGTGCAGACGCACTCGAAGGCAGCCTCCGCTTGCACCTAGGGTTCCTCTGCTCCGCTCGCACGCCTCACTCCGCTCGTCTCCCCCAATCGCCTCCCTCCACTCACATTCTCATCTGCACGCCTCCCTCCGCTCGCCTCCCCCAGCCCCGACCGCCTCCCTCTACTTGCCTCCCCCGGTCGCCTTCCTCCTCTCGACTCATCCGCTCGAGCTCTCCGGCGACCACCGCGGGTAAGTATTGCGGGTAACCTCCCTCCTCCTCCTCTCGCCTCCCTCCTGATACCTCTAGATCTGGTTTCTTGGTTTGGTTAGGGTTTTTTGTCTTTAGACAAAGCCTCACAAAGGTATGGATAAATCCACTGATACCTCTAGATCTGGTTCATTTTACCTGTTCTATGCTAATCATGTAACAAACTGAAGTACTTACATTTCAATATCACAAGCATTTCCCTTGCTCAAATGTACACCCGTGCGCATGCATCATGCATGAATGCTAATTTCCAAGACAACGAGAATGTGCTACCTCGCCATTTGAAGCTGACTGCATCATTGCCTCAATCATCTTATGTGAACTTGTCTTGCATCCAACCAAACAAACTTCTCTTGCATCCTGTCATCCCTCTGCCCGTCTCATGCGTCCAACCAAACAACTGCTTGGCTCAACCAAGATCAATACATGCAGGCAACCAAATAATTCATCTTGCATCTACCCAGCATGTCTCCCATCAACCCGCATGACTCGTACGGATAAGGTTAGGGACATGCAGGCAACCAAATGCACCCTATTTGAAGGACGCCTATCAACTGTAAAATCGAATTAGCCCATCGTTCATTAAAAATGTAAGAAAACAAATAAAGTGTACAATTTACACACGCACATGCTGTTTAATTCTTAAGGTAGCAGTAGATCAATTAATAGGCTGTTTGGTTGCCGTCTCGTACAAGCTTGGCCATGAGAGCCTGTACCGCCCCAGCCTGGCTCTAGGGAAACGATCATGAAGCTCGTTTCCCACGAGCCTAGCTGTGAGTGCTTTGTGCATCGTGTTGGTCTGATATCCGCACCGCACACAGGCAACAAAACAGCCATCTTGCATGCGTGGGTGCAGGCTCACGCGATACAACGAGCAACCAAACGCTGGTTTCCTGGCTCCCGTGAGTCTGACCGCGTGAAAGCAGGCAACCAAACAGCCCCTAAACTGCATATATACAAGAGTGCTGCTAGTCTACACTATACCGTTGGAATGCTAACAGTTTCACTACGTTTCATTAGGTTTCAAAAGATATCCAAACATGTGTTTAATAAATTTCAATGGATTTTAAAGATGAAACTTTTAAATCTAAAACTTGATTAAAGATGACATTTAGAAGAATTTCAAAAGATAAAGAAAAAAGTTTTAGAGCATGTTTTCCAAGTTTTATCATGTTTGAAAAAAAAATCTTTCAACAAACATTTCATTGGGTTTCAAATATGAAACTATAAGTTTCGTTCGGTATCTGATATGAAATTTGATTAAAGAAATGAGTTTTAGAAGAATTTCGCCTAAGTTTCAAAAGGATAGACTTCAAAGTTTTTGAGCACGTTTCATATATTTCAAAAAAGTTTCAAAATGGGTTTCATAAGGTTCCAACAAACTTCAATGGGTTTCAAATCTGAAACTATAAATTTCGTCTAGTTTCAAATATGAAACTTGATTTAAACAAGTTTAAGAAAAATTTCAAGTTCTAAAAGACAAACTTTAAACTTTTAGAGAGTTTTGACAAGTTTCACGGGGAATTTCGTAAATGTCATCAAAGTTTCAAAAGAAAACATCAAATTTCTGAAAAGTTAGAGAGCCACCAGGGATCTCGTCGGCGACATGCACACTATCAAGCTCCACCACCACCATAACCATGTAGTTGTAGCCGCCTCCCGCCTCCTCCTCCTTCCCCTGCAGTCTCCGTCTCTGGTAGCCACCACCATAGTGTGCATTCTCTGGCACCTCTGCCTCTTCTCGTTACCGCCGCCCTAGGCGACCGAGGTGAAGGTCACGACGCCTGGTCCTGCCCATGGAGGTCGAGGCACTCAAGCGGCGTCTACGTACAGGATGAGGTGGATGGCTAAGGGGAGTTCCTCGAAGCCTACATGGAGGCCGACGTGGCATGCACACATAGCGAGGTGAAGGCACTAGCACAACGATGGATGACGCCAACGTCATGCTGCTCTTCTGGGACAAGGCCTACAAACAGCCAAGATAGAAAATCGGCCGGCAATGCTCGGTGTGGAGAGAGACAAGGAGGGATTTGGTTTGGAGAGATGGTGAGAAAGAGGATCAGGAGTATCGGAGAGGAAGAGGAGTGGAAGGTAGCAACTCGAATAGGGGATGCGATCACACGAGAGAATTGGATCCTGTGGTGAATCGCTGTCCTGTTGAATGGCTAGCGAATGTTATAGCATTTTGTAGCATTTCTGTATATATATGTAAGGATGAAATCTACGTAAAAGCTAGCATGAAGCCTGAAGATAACAATACGAGTGTAATTTAACGAACAAACATACGCAATCCAACTAGTCGAGACGTGCACACCCTTGGACTCCAGGAAACAGTAGTAGTAGGATGCATATATATAAGTAGAGGGCACGTCCGATTTATTTTATCCTACTGCAAGCTAGTACAATACATGCGCATATATGGCGCGTCGCAGCATGCATGGTAATCAGTGGTGGTGTCCATGGCGGCGGTGCTTCTTGGCGTCTTTCTTCTCGTGATGCTCGTGGAACGCGAAGCCGGCGCTGCCGACGGCGATGGTAGCGGCGATCCCTTCCTTGATCTTGTGCGAGTGTGCGTGCTCCGGGTCCTTCTTCGCCTTGTGCTTCTCATGCTGTTCCAAGTTAATGTTCAGAAACTATATATTAGTGACTACGAAATAATTAAGCAGGGTACTCACGTACAACAGAATAATTGAAGTAGCGACGGCTCACGAGCAACCCATGATCTCAGTTAATTAATTAAGCAGAGGTTGGGTGCATGATGCAGTAGTCGTTTCGATCGATCTTACGTACGTACGTACCACTGCGTATGCTCCGGCGGCGACGGCGCCGAGCTGGCCGAGCTGCTCCATGTGCTTGTGGTGCTTCTCCTTCTTGCGGTAGTCGCCGCCGGCCACCTTGGAGGGGTCGGCCTCCGCCAGCTTGTGGCCGTGGTGGTGACCGAAGAAGTGGTGCGCCATTCGATGATCTGTAGCTAACTAGCTAGTAATCAATCGATGGAGCAGCTGGTTCAGTGGCTCTCGATCTGCAGAAGCGCGCAGTACGTACGTGTCTTGTGTGGAGTTGTAAGGAACTTGCTACGATTTTGTGAGTTGTGATCGACGAGGAGAAACTGAGGAAATTTGGCGAGTATATAAAGGAGTTGGAAGCTAGGCGCGTAAATTTTTAAGGCCCCCGCGTGCGTACGAGATAAGATAATTACTTGTGAGATAAGATAGATCTTGCATGCGGTTTAGTTGGTTGCTTCAGAAGGAATTAATCCTCCCTCCCTCGATATCCAATAGCAGGGAGGTCAAAGGAAGGCGCCTAGCTTGTGCGTGTGCCCGGCCTGTACTGCTACTGATCGATTTGTCTGTTTTGCCTAGATCTCTATCGTGGCCACCTAGCCTAGCTTTCTCCGTCGATCGATCGATGTAAACGCTATAGCAAACCGTCAATTTATTTGATCGGCCGGCCGGTCACATCGCTATCGGCATAGCAAGCTAGCCATCAGCATAAGCTTGGGTCGTCATGTAAACGCTAATTAGTTAATCAATGATGATTTCCTATATATCTGCTTTCTGCTTATTTCAGGTTCATCGATCGATCGGCCGGCACTGATGGAAAATTCTGCAAGTTGGGTTGCGTCCATCGAAACCCTTGCTAGCCCAGCCGCGTCGGTCGGTCGACGCGGTTAAGCAACTCAGCGGCTATACGCGCACAAACTCGATCGATCTTCTTGAATAGTAAGTAGTATTTAGAAGCCAGCTAGGTGTCACTTTCGTAAGATGACGTACGGAAGCGACCGAAATACTGTACTATATGAAGAGGTCGGCTTCGTCGTTCGTACATGGCCGATCGATGTATATATCGACGTGTCAGGTAGGTTAACCTGCTATATAGCCTCAGACGAGGGTCAACAGGTTGTGTAATTAACGCGTACGTGTTGCTTAATTTAATTGCCGGCCGTGTCGATGGCGTTGTGAATCGTACGCGCCGTGCAGGTCGACGTATATACGTACGTACGCACGCGTTCTAGCTAGCTAGCTTGCTTCAGTTGACACACGTACTATATAAGAAGGGCATGCATGCCCGGCCCTTAATTGTGCCAAGCATCACAAACAGCACAGCACATCCATCCATACATCACCTACTCGATCCGTTAGCTTAGCTACCTGCAGATCGATCCGTTAGTTGATATTTCAAGCTACTTAATTAATTAGTAGGTACTAGTTTTTGCAAAGAAATATGGGTCACCACCATCACAGCAAGAACAAGGCCGAGGCCGCGGCCGGCGGCGACTACCGCAAGGAGGAGAAGCACCACAAGCACATGGAGCAGCTCGCGCAGCTCGGCGCCGCCGCCGCCGGAGCATACGCAATGGTACGTACGTATTATATACATACGCCGCTGCTTAGTTAGTACTACTAGCTATCTAGTGTGTATCATGCATCTCTCTATGTGTGTGTGTATATATATATATATATATATGATGCAGCACGAGAAGCACAAGGCGAAGAAGGAGCCGGAGCACGCTCGGTCTCACAGGATCAAGGAGGAGATCGCCGCCACCATTGCCGCTGGCAGTGCCGGTTTCGCGATCCATGAGCATCACAAGAAGAAAGAAGCCAAGAAGCACGGACACCATGGCCGCCCACATGCATTAAACCACTAGCTATTTTAATTAGCTAGCTAGAATAGATGCGCATGCATGCATCCGTACGTCCATCTAGAATCTACTTATATCGTTTAATTCCATTTCGTTGTCTACGTACCACCTTGTTCCAGTATTGTTATTCTTAAAAATATATGTCAGCTGTACAGTCGGTTATATATGTGAGGCTATGGACGTTATATATATGTACCTACAATTAACTATCTGTTCTATATATCATCGGTGCATTGTTTTACTTGTATACATACATGCATTAATTCGCGCACATCTCTTGCATTGTGCATTTCTACACACGACCAATGGCACTGTGGTTGTGCCTAATCAATGCTCATGGTCATGCCGCATCGATGATCCATGGCCATGCCAGTGTTACTTGCTAATGGAGCAGGCACGACTGTGGTATCGGGTGTATGCGTGACCTGCTCCAGCTCAACTAGTCAAATAAAACCATAAATAAAATACAGCTTCCCACTCCTAACGCTCAATTTTGCTACACTATATTTTACTGCTCACTCTTCCTCCTGTGAGCAAGATGGCGCCATCTCTAAACTAAATTAAAGCCTACGTACGAGTATTTATCTGTTCCCGTTTAACTAGCACGCACTCCGGCAAAAGACGCCGTCGTAATTAGCATCTCATTACCCTTTAATCAGCACGTCTTTATAAGTACGGTATATAGTAGTATAAATTTAAACTTTAACCACAAATCGATGCATGCTTTCACTAGTCAAAACAAAGCACAGCTTCCCGAAGCAGTGAACTTGTTCTCACTCAGCTAGCCCACATCAGCAAGGCTCGTGAATCAAAGATGCACAATTTTGAGCAGGCCTCCATGGTTCTCTGTTTCTCCATGCCCTTTTAGCTCTGCTGAGAAGAACAATTGGGTGGGGTGGGGTGGGGTCATGGCCTATTTGTGTTTGGGACCCAAGAAATATGAACTTTACTGCAAATCTGCTGAATTAATCACTTGTTAGTTGCATCCCTTCCCTTGTATGGAGTAAATAGTTAGTACGTACGTGGCATTCAAGCTCGGAAGCAAACTCAAAAGAGAAAAGTGCACCAGTCAATTGCCGTACGTGTTCAAAGTTGAAACATCCTGTGGCATCCTATGCAGTCAGTGGGTGCCCTAAATTAATTTGTAAACTCATTACCAGTGCCTGTTTATTTTTTTTGCAACTTTCACATTTATCTAAATAAAATCACAAATCTAATCAAATTTTCAACGGCGGGAGGCCTAAGAGATGACACATATCACCTGCCATGGTATGAGATCGCTACCGATTCATCTACCACAGTTTTAAAGCATGATAGATGTCTATCACGATATCAAAATACGGTAAACATCTACGGCGATTGAGAAGAACCAAATTTACCGTAGCCCAAACATACAATTATTATTATTTTTTGACCTAATAGGTGAGAAAAAAGTCTGTCTACCCAGCCCCAAAGCAAGCAGAGACACGGAGACATGCACAGAGATTCCAATGCCTCGTTACTGGCACCCAGTCCACACAAACAAAAGAGCTTTTGGTTTTGGGGCTCACTGTTACTGTAGTCTAGTCCTTCTCCCCGTGTCCACTGTGGCGTCATCATCACCACTCATACGAGAGGAGGAGGCCCTGCACATTTAAGGCCAGGACCCAACCGCAACTGCTGCTGCCATTGTTGCTCAGAGCAAGATTTAAGAAAGCGAGCAGAGGCAGAGCAACAGTAGTTCTCGTCTCAGCGTTTAGGCCAGAGCTCCCCATTGTGCTTGTCGTACATTTGTTTGCAAGGACTAGTAGTGTTCACAGGTTGACAACGGGAGGCGGAGGCGGAGGCGGAGACGGAGATGAAGCGGAATAGCGACTTCACTGTCGTCTTCCTTGTCTTCGTCGGCATTTTGGCGTGTATGCTGCCGCAGCCGTCCGGAGCTGCCACGGCGGCCGATTCCACGGTAATTTTGCTTATTAGAGCTTCTCATCTAGTCTTGCTCCGTGCGGTGTTTCTTGTTTTGTGCAGTTCATGAGTAGAAACACTTGGTTGATCTCTTTTCCGGTGCTGAATGCTACCATCCTACAATGGTTGGCATCATGTTTAAGCAAGAATGAGGAGGCCTAAGAGCCAAAAGTGGACTAAAACGTTAGGGCAGATCTCGACTCCATACCGATTCCCGTATAGGCCAGGCCGGCCTTCTGAGCTCTGTCTCTTGCTCTGCTGGAATGCTCGCATAATTTTTACTTTTCTGAAGCATGTACATGAATCGATCCCATTGCCCATCTCAGTCCTGCGTTGCATCTACAGTTTCTCAATTAGCTTCTTCTACTGCAAAAACTTTCTTGGCAGTGGCGTCCTAATCCTGCACGCCAAGGCCACTACGATTCCGTTTCTGCCGCGCAACGACGCGACGACAGCAACGAGGCCTCACTTCGCGCCATCCACCGGACTCCCGCCCACCACCATGGCGGCCTCCCGCCGCTCTCCGCTCCGCCGCCCACCGCCGGAGCCGACCTGCCCTCCCTCCCGCCGAACGGAGATGCGCTTACCCCGCCGAGCCGCACTCCCGAGCAGGCCCCGCCGCACTTCGGTTTCCCGCTGCAGCCGACGGTCGGCCTCGCGGCGCCTCCGGTGGCCTCGGCCGGAGCCCCGAGCGCCGGCGAGGGGTACCCGTTCATCGGCAGCAACCCGACGGTGCCGCTGCCCACCGGCATGACCGACACCGCCACCGTGCTCCCGCTGCCCGACAGAGGGGACGGCACCGGCAAGGTAAAGCTGGTTGGCTGGTGCACCTGTATTGGTCTTTTCCCTTATGATCCGTCTTTATCAGTTACTGCTGTTACCGTCTGATCGTTGGTGCCCATGCTCACTTTTGCTTTGCCTTGCTGCTGCAGGTGGTGGGGCGTGCTGCGCTCCTTCGATCTCAGATCGCCATGATTGGGTTTCTGGCCATCTTCTCCGTGTTGCTCTTGTCGTGAAGCTAATCGCCCTTCGTTAGTGCGGTGTAAACTGTCAAATGCTGGCATGAAGCAGGAGATTTTACCTGTCACTCACTTGCCTGTAAATATGATGACGCACCATGTTCTCTTTCAGCAGTGTTTCGTATGATCGCATCCCCTGCTGCATTTTGCCGCAAGAGAACGGGTGCTAAAAAATTAGCATCTCCCTCCACGTTCCGTTGGAAGAAAATAACACCTACATCTCCTGCAAACGAAATCGATGGGTCACTTCACAGGTAAGGCAGCCAATTTTGATACTCACCATGCAATGTAAAATCGATAAAGGACCAACTACTATCCAAGGTAAAATATTAAGTTGACAGATGACATTACAAGTTGATTACCAAATAGCTTCAGAACAGAACCAAGCACAGCTCCCCTCACAATGACAACCTGGCCACCCGTATGTTACAACCAATCACGTAGGAGAATCTGTAGTGTAAGGACAACTTTGTTTAACACTTTGGACAACATCGTGATGTTTATGACATTCGTCTCAGAATTAGAGCAACGAAAATGGTGACATAGTTTGGCCCTACTGAATTCAAATATCACTGCCTTAGGATGTTGAACTTTGTTACAGAATTTTACAAATGCTTGTAGAACATCTGCAGGAGAAAGAGGGTAAAAATCAGCACAGAAAATCACAAAACGAACCTTTTTTTTTAACATGGCAGGAGAGCTGCCAAATTTCGTTGAAAGTTAGGGTAGAAAATGAACCGACTAATTAACCTATAAGCCCTCTGTGTAAACAATAGAATATCTATCAGATGTTACTGAATGCAATGATAATTACTTCACATGCTTTACAAAGTTTGGACATTTATCTCTTACAACCAGGCAATCGTCATGTTACTGAATGCAAAGATCACCCATAATTTTCAGTACTGTGGTCAAAGTTAGAATGACAAGATTTATGGTGCCATTTATCTAACAAGCTACAGAATTTTTAAGAGAGATTGTCTTGCATGCAGTGTCAACTAAAAAAATCCGGTACTGGATTCATTTGTATTAAGTTGCATGCACTAACCAATTCACCTAAAAGCTTAAGTTGATGAGAAAAGGTGGGCAATTCACTTATACTTTAACACCCCCTCCTCACATGCAGGATTCCTCAGGCCTAGAACGTGGAATAGAAGTGGGCTGCAACTATTTTTCGGGTCTTGAACTCGAAACCTCTTAGCTCTGATACCATATTGAGTTGCATGCACCAACCAGTTCACTCAAAAGCTTAAACTAATTAGGAAAGGTGAGCAATTCACTTATACTTCAACAATTTGAACCAGAAGCAGTACACAGAGCGGATCTGTCAATTGGCACCCAACGAGAATATTCCTACCTGCGAAGCAGCGCTTAGATCTGAACTCTTCTCCACTAGGCTATCCAATCGTTCACCTCTTGCAAGCACGCTATCAATGGTCTTGTGCTGCAATGATCCAAATTATGGATAAACACATGAATAATTTTGCAGAAAATAGAACTGAACCGTAACTAGTTTCAACAGCCATTCATGGGCATACTAGAGATTTACATAAAAAGCAAACACCCAAAAAGGCAGAAAATTTAGAAAAAGGAAAAATAGCAAACATCTTGCACAGGGCATTCACAGGCACACCATTTGAAGTGTCAGTGCTACGCAATAGAAATGAATTCCTATAGGTACAACTTTGCATTGTTTGTTTAAGTGAGAGTGAGTGCTGCGATATTAGCTAGCAAAACTATGGCGAACACAGTTGAATGACACAAGTTAATTCAAAAATCCAGCAGGAGCAGGGCATCAAAATTTCTCTTTAAATCAAATTTCCAACCTATGGCCAACACATATGGACTTTTTATTACAACTGTGCATGGAAATCAAAGGTCAGTTAAGATTCACCCAGCTTATTCATTATGTAAAACAAACATACACACGTGCGTATTGAATTCTAAGTCCTCATACACATATGCATATTGAATTCTAGGTCCCTTGGATTTTGCACAGCATACTCATGGCGCAACAAGACTATGAACTTAAGACTTACAACAACTTCACCAAATAATGCAAAACTTGGGTTAAGCGCCAGGCCGGTTACTTCTTCCGGTTTGAGTTATATACAAAGCTGCTATAAATTATGTAGTCCATGCTTTCATGATTGCTTTATGGATATAATTTGTATAACTTATATACAAAACTTGGGTTACTTCATGGATGTTTTTATGATTGCTTCTTGGGGTATGTGGAAGCAGCGCAATGACCGGATTTTTAGATCCATATCTGTTAATTATCTCGCTTGGAAGGACTGGTTTTTAGATGAAATTCGCCTTCAATCTCATAGAGTTGATGTTAATCTTAGAGATTCTCTTTTAGCTTGGGGTCTCAGACTTCTAATTTTAATTTTGTTTTCTTTTCTTTTTGGCTGGTTTCTCACCGGCCGGACTTCTCTGCTTTCTTGCTTCGATTAATTGATTTCTCCAGCAGGGGCTTCCCCTGTTGTTTCGTGCTTCAAAAAATTATGTAGTCCATGCTGAATGCTAACAGTGGAAAAAATATATCATGATTCATAAATGATAGCATTACTTACAAGAATAATCTTGGTTTCATCCAGGTCCCTCTGAATTTTCAGCAACTTGTCGGCCTCTGCAGGATCCTGCAACAAGAATAAGTGCAAGACAAACAAATTAAGTTATTGACAAAATAAGCATCACTTAGCCAGTGAAACCATGCAGATAGTCAACAAGAATAAAATAATATATGTAATACTTGAGGTACATAATTTAAATTTATAGATATACCCCTCAAAACTAGAGGTACAGCAACCATTTGGTTGCATACAAGAATGTTCTATGAACCCTCTCAATGGACAAGCTACTACTACAGTTTACAATAGATGACATTTTAGCAAGTTGGTTTTGGTTGCAAATATTTGACATTCTGGTTTATCAAGAAAACATTTCCACCAAATGAACGTATTAAATGCTTATTGGTAGTGGTGTTAGAGCATAGGGTGTACAATTATTAGGGAGAAAACCATATCTGCGCATGGAGCAAAAACTACAAGTAATTATGTTGACGAAGTTAGTTCACAATGGACTACTACCTTACAGAGGGGGCAAACAACATGGCTAGAATGGAATTAACGTATCGGATGGGGGATATTGGACTATGACTGGGACGAGGGAACTTCAGATGGGAGGGACTTAATCCTTCCTTGAGTGATTGATGATGGATATAATGCTATCTCTTTATAGGGACGACCTGTCTCACCCCCAAGGAACAGTCTCTAAACTTCAAGGAAGTTATATCTAATACATGAAATATGTCCAATATGTCCAAAAGGAAATAAACACAATTAGCAAGGGAACTAATTATTCTTATGATGTTTTCCCTAGTTTCCAACTAATGCTACACCGGCGGGTCCCACACAGACAGTAAGCGGAGCTACCGTACCATTTGAACAGTGTCTCGCTGCTATATTGCTGGTACAGTACTGAACAATACCGCTAGACGACAAATTTGGACCGGAGGAAGTATTATGAATGTTGGGATGAAGTGTTCAGACTAAACAATGATTATGAACTAAGAAATCCAAGGTAGTACTCACTGAAAAGGTGTGGATTTAATTCTTTGAAAGCTACAATCCCCCAAAGAGCTGCTTAGTGCTTACTCAAGCAGCAATAGAAAACTTAGAGATGATTAAATAAACAAACCTGGTATTTCGTCAGGCATCATTCAAATATTGCCAAGGCTGGGTAGCATCAGCTTTTGCTGTCCTCCGTGACTCTCCAAAGGTCTTCTGGTACTCTTCCAGCACCTGCAACACTCAAAAGGAATAACCTTTGTCACTTGTGAAACTAATGGGAACAGAACAGTTAAAATCACTACTACAAGAATCTAGTTTCCAGCACCATCAAAATTCACTGCAAAGGGCTGAAATTGTTACAAAACAATATGTCGTACGATCCTGAACAACATAATGTGGGAAAACTAATCACAGGCGTATCACACAGGAATGAAGTCAACCTATTGGACTTATATAAATTGGTGCAAAATTGGAGCAGTCCCCGGTTCAGGGTTCATCGGATCAGCAGGTAAACATTGTAGGCATAACATCGACAACATTGAATTAAATGCAATGGTATAGGCATGGAGAGTTCACACCCAAGTTGGGCGAGAATAGAAGAGGTTGGGATGGGGAGCGTACCATGTTGAGGAGGGAGAAGACGCTCCTGATGGGGTAATGGTCGTCGGTGAAGGCGATGGCACAGAGGCCATTCAGGCTGTAGCAATGCACCTTGTACTCTGCAGGGTATCAATTGCTAGGTTAAGAAGCCTGGAAAGATGGGAGAGGAAGAGGTCCCAAAGGAGTAGGTAGTATGTAGGTATGTAGGTGCCTTCGTGCTGGACGGACTGGCGTCGGCCGGCGGGGGTGCGGAGGGTGACGGTGCGGGCGACGAAGAGGATGAACTCGCGGGCGGCGGGGCGCTGGAAGTAGCCGAAGTGGCTCACGTCCGATGCGTTCGCCAGCACCACCGCCTGCTGCTCGTCCCCCGCCGACGAGGAGGAACCGCCGGGGCCGGGGGACTTGAGAACCAGCAGCGCCGTGATCTTCATCGGGGAGGCGGAAGGAAGGTGGGATTGGACGCGCGCGAGTGGGGATGGATACGAAGGAACTCTTGGAGAGGTCGGGGGGCGACACGGTGCCACGCGACGCGAATGTTTAAAAATTATATAAGCATTAAAGCTTAGATAAAAGATAAGAATGATTATTTATTTGCTTTAAGATGTATACAACTTTTATTAAGAGAGAGAGCAGTGTGCAATAATAATAATAATAATAATAATAATACTGCTCGCTAGTTTTTCCCTTGCCCTTTGTTTCTCAGTTGGGAGTTTCTGTCCATGCAAACTCATTGTCGTCATGGGAGTCAGATCTTCCTATACTTCGTTTCCCTCCAATGTAGAACTCACTATCCTTAATTTAATATTCCTCCGGATCCGAATACTGGTAGCTTCGTATATGACCATGAGAATCCACTGCAACATCTCAGAACCAAGCCTTGCAAGTTGTAGCTCAACGGAGCCTCCAAAGGTAATCCATTCCATAAGCCATGTCGCCTGCTAGAGCTATATACATGTTCGTTCATTGATTCCACTGAACGGCCGGTAATCATCTCAAAACAGCCGTCCGCACGTTGCATAATCAAGCAAGACGCCGGCCTATCAACCATCAAATATCATTGGGGGTTACCAGCCTCACACAATTCTCTCTAAACCACCACGCACCAAGAACTTCAGCCATTAACGTCGAAACCGAAAGATCATTTAGTGTGCCGAACAAGTTCAGCTTGGCTTTTCTTTTAAGACACAAATTCCATCACACGAACTCAATATGTTCCCAACAGTTACTAGTTTCATACAGTACTATTTTCTTTGGCGAGATGGACCAAGTAACCATTCAATATTTTTTCTATAGAATTATTTGCTTTGGCAGGAAACAAGATTGATCAAGCAACCAATTTGCCCCCACAGATCTCTCCTGAGACAACCATCAAAAGCAATATAACGCAGACACGAAATAGTTTAAAATTCGACATAATTCTCTACCCCCCCAAACAATTTATAGGGCTATCAGCTATTACAATTCCAACCAATCAAGCCAAGTAAGTTCCACAAGTGAACTCACACAGTCAGAGCAAGACAATAGTGCAAAGCTAGCGTGCAGATAACTAAAGCAACCACAGGAAAGAGTGGCATCCAAATTAAGGACAGTCATGGCTGCAGAAGACAAACATAGCCTGCAAATATCTCTCCTCTACGAAAAACCGGCACGTAGTACAGAACTACACGAAAGGGCAGAGAATCTCAGAAGCACTTCCTGTGAACAATTGCTGGGCCAGATTCATCATACTCATCCTTTGATATCCACATCTGTTTCATCAATCACAAGCAAGCAAATCAGATGCCATAATTCCATAAACTGGTATGGCAAGCAAAGTAAACTTGATGTATGGTCAGCTATAAACTAAATGCAATAAATATATTAGCAAATGTATTGGAATGGGCAGTACCTGTTGGAAGGTGCTGAGAGAAGCCAGGATAGATCCTCCAATCCAGACACTATATTTACGCTCAGGTGGAGCAACAACCTTGATCTTCATGCTACTTGGAGCAAGGGCAGTGATCTCTTTGCTCATACGGTCAGCAATGCCTGGGAACATTGTTGAACCTCCACTGAGCACTATGTTGCCATACAGGTCCTTCCTGATATCCACATCACACTTCATGATGGAATTGTAGGTTGTCTCGTGGATTCCAGCAGACTCCATACCGATCATGGATGGCTGGAAGAGGACCTCAGGGCACCTAAACCTCTCCGAGCCAATGGTAATCACCTGTCCATCAGGAAGCTCATAGCTCTTCTCAATGGAGGAGCTATTCTTGGCGGTTTCCAGCTCTTGCTCATAATCAAGTGCCACATACGCAAGCTTTTCCTTGATGTCCCTCACAATTTCCCGTTCAGCGGAGGTTGTGAACGAGTAACCCCTCTCGGTGAGGATCTTCATAAGAGAATCCGTGAGGTCACGGCCAGCAAGATCCAGACGAAGGATAGCATGGGGAAGTGCATATCCTTCGTAAATGGGCACAGTATGGCTCACACCATCACCAGAGTCAAGGACAATACCTGTCGATTGCAAACAGCATCAGCCAGACACTACTGGAACCGCTTCTTGGTGTACTAGTTGCATAAGCATCTATTCATCTCCCTAATTCTATTGGGTACTAACCAAAATATATAATACTAAAATTACACCAATGTGGAAAGATAAATTGAAGATGATGAATACGAAAGTACTCCTTAATCATCGAGTTTAAATACATCTTTTAGTATAGTGAAGAACAGCACAACCGAATCATAAAAATATATTAGTAAGCAAATTGATGCCGAATTGGAAAGCAACAAGAATACGAGAAAGGCAAGAGAACATTTCATACCTGTTGTACGACCGCTAGCATAGAGTGAAAGCACAGCTTGAATTGCAACATACATGGCAGGAACATTAAAAGTTTCGAACATAATCTGTGTCATTTTCTCCCTGTTGGCTTTGGGGTTCAATGGAGCTTCAGTGAGCAACACAGGGTGCTCCTCAGGTGCAACGCGAAGCTCATTGTAGAATGTGTGATGCCAGATCTTCTCCATATCATCCCAGTTGCTTACAATACCATGCTCAATTGGGTATTTTAATGTGAGAATACCTCTCTTGGACTGTGCCTCATCACCGACATATGCATCCTTCTGCCCCATCCCTACCATGACACCGGTGTGGCGAGGGCGGCCAACAATGCTAGGGAAAACAGCCCTTGGCGCATCATCACCAGCAAACCCAGCCTGCAAAATTAAATATAATTCAAACTGGTATGATTGCAATAAGAGATGTTATATGTAAACCTGGTTAAAGGATGCATTTCCCGACCTTGACCATTCCAGTGCCATTGTCACAGACAAGTGGCTGGATATCCTCACCGTCAGCCATTTCCTAGAGCTTTACCCTGCAAGAGAGTAGCATACAAAGGCTATCAATGAACAATCAACTGAATGAAGAAAGAATATCTTGTTCGATAGTTACTCTACTGCAGAGGAAATTCAGTCGCATTAATAAACATAAGCGTTGAAGCCGTAGGAATATTAGCTGAAATAATTAGATTAATGCAATACAGCTATAATTCATTAACAATAAAATATGTACATAGCCTACTTTCAGGCTAAAGTGGTATCTGCTGCCATTCACTATGATAATGTAAAGTACTAACACAGTGTGAGAAGTTGCAGTTACAAGTAAAACATAAATTCACCGGCATCACATATGGTTCACCTGTTAACTTTGTGTCCCAACATAGTACTAGAACACCTAAAGTATCTCCAACCACCTATATGATTGCAATGTCTAGACAAACTAGTGTACATCTACAAGTTGGTAGGCCCTTTTTAATTTATGGCCTGCATTGTCCCCATAGTACAAGAAGCTGTAAGCGTCCGAACTAACATTATTTATCTAGAATGTGTACTGCAGAATTGCCTAATGTGGCATGCTGAAGTCATCTGCCTAACATTAGGCACCCACCATGTAATTATGAGATGCATAATCTAAAGAAACAAGGAGCATGCTAGTTGATACCATAGTCACTCAATCACCCAACCAATCGACTGTCACTAAATAGCCCAGGATCAATCAACCTGTAGCACTATGGTTGGAACTGAGTCTTCCACAAGCATAGTTGTCACAGCAACGCCTAGGCGTCGCGGCGGCCAAGGGGGGACGCCGGGACACCTCACCTCAACTTGAGTGGATTAGGCAACCAACTAGGTGTTCAAGCGTCACTCTCAGCGATTAGGCATCATGGCGGCTCGAGAATGGCAGGTGACTAGGGGTATGCAGACTTGATTGAGAGGGGAAAAGGAAACCCGATGGAGGAGGAGAGCAAATAGAGACATACCAAAAGAGAGAAGGGAAGGAAACCCTAGCCGCGACGAGAGGAGCTCTGCCACCACCTCGATTTGAGCCTCCACCGCCAGGAATCCACCTCCGCCTCCTCTAATTGACCACCTCGATGGTCGATTTGAGGTCCCGTCACCGACGAACCAGTGTCGTTGCCTCTTATCGTCCACCACGATGGTCGATTGGAGGTCTCTCGCCGCCTCGAACGAGCTCCTATCTGTCGTCCTCACAAATGCTATCCCCCTCGCTGCGGTGAGATCCCTCCCCTTTAGTACTCCCCCAAGCAAGAGCAAGTGCTAGACTGCTAGTACCGCTTAATGTTAATAGTTAGCACTGCTAGTACTGTTAAATGTTAATAGTTAGCACTGCTAGTACTTTGTTGTGCTATTTGGAACTAGTTATAGCTTTTGTTGTCCTATTTGGAACAATTTATTTGCTTGCTTGTCATCTCTATTTTCCTTTCATATGAGGTATATTTAGTTAATTTCATGTCACATGAGATATTCTCTGTTTATTATTTTCATCGTCTAATCAGCCTGGGCATCCTGGTGCTATGGGCTCACCATGCCTCATAGGACCGTTGTGACAACTACGTCCACAAGTACTCATCACGATAAAACATCATATAAGAGATGTAGCTCACAAGGATTTGCCTATATGATATTTGATATTCCCTATGAAAATCATTACACCAATTTTACTTGTTCCTGTTTTGATCCAACCACAACTGCTTTGCTATGGTTGAGAACAGCATGAAGACCAAACCTTGAAACTCATTTGTACAAGTGAATCAACACCAGAAGCATATCTAGAAATTCATTTGTACAAGTGAATCAACACCAGAAGAATATCTAGAAATTCACCTCCAACCGCAGACCGAAGGTAATCAACCTCATAATTTCAGCACATCCAGACGCACCAAAGCAACGCAAAGTACACTAACCAAGCCGACATGGTCATTTGCACAAATCAGATGCATTAGCACCTAAAAACACCATCATACTAACAACCAAGCTATGATTTGCCCCCGCAAGTTCGTAAAGCGCACATATCAGAGAAACATGTAGCACCACGAGCACAGCCAAAACACTGATTCAATCCGCTGGCGGATCCCAAGCTCGCCGCCACGGATCTGACGAGAGCGCCGGTACTAAGCGACTATAACGTAAAGTACGACCCCAGATCTCGAGCCAGGTCGCTCAGATCTAGCCGCCGAACTCCCCCTAAAACCCAAATGCTTGACAAGGAACGAGCACATAGAGAGATCTAGACTAGAGCAGATTGTTCTGGAGAGAGAGAGAGTACCGTGGACGGAGTCGAGATGGAAGCGCGACGACGAGGGGCGTTGGACTGTGGCCGCGGAAGCCGAGCCCGAGAGAGAGAGGCGAATGCGAGGGAGCACGAGAGGAGACGAGGAGAAGTGGAAGCGGCCCTCCTTTATTCGTGGGCGTGGCTCTCCCTCCTGTCAATCAACGAGACAGGCAGGACCAGCTAGTATTCCTTCCTTTCTCTCTTTTTTTGGAATTTGTAGTTCTTCCTTCTTCTCTTTTTGAAATTTGTATTTCTTCCTTCTTCTTTTTTGAAATTTGTATTCTTCCTTCTTTCTACTACTGGAGCAAAGTAAGCTGTTTGTGTATTTCTTCCTTCTTTCTACTACCAGGACTACGAATAGCACAAGGGCCAAAGTAAGCAATTTGTAAATAATTATTTGGAGAGCAGACTTGTCAAAGACAAACAAAATTCCAAGTCCTAAGCAACAGAGGATACACACCATTTAGATATTTTATTGATGCTCCAGGTGTGTTTGGATAGGAATGATTTTTTCCCGAATATTTAGGAATTCGACAAAAAAATAAAATAGTCAAAAAAAATCCCCTCACACAGATTAAGGACATGCTATATATATACAAAATATATCCAATGAAAACCACGTGTACAAGTTTTGAAAAATTCTCAAAAAAATTATCATACATATGAGAGGTGAACTTTTACAATCCTGCAAACTCAATCGCATTTCAAAGATGCGAAAAAGACAAATCAGCCTAAATAGTGATTTTCACTGTTTAGTACTATTCATTTTGCCGTTTGTCTTTTTTTTTATATCTTTCAAATACGATTGAGTTTGGCCTTTAAATTTTGCAAGATTGTATAAACTCACCTCCCCTACATATAGTAATTTTTGAGAATTTTTTTAAATTCATACACAGAGTTAGGAAAATGGTTTCATACTCCTGGGAGTACGTACTCCCACCTCGGTATACCACTTAAACGATGTTATTATACCTTTTTATCCTTTTGAGTATACTCTAATAATGATTATAAGATACTCTAAAGTGAGTTCCACGAAAAATTTCATCAAAATCCACCCTTTGTAGCATAATTTGTTTATATATTCCTTTTACATATGTAAAAGGGTATATAGCAAAAAACAAAGGGTCCCAATGATTTTTTTTCAACTATGTCATGTTGAAGTATCTTAGAATTGTTATTAGAATATACTGAAAGTGATAAAGAAGCATAACACTTTCGTTTAAATGGTATATTGAAGGGGGGAGTATATACTCCTGAGAGTACGGAAAAGGCTTCTATATATATATATATATATATATATATATATATATATATTGTCATGCTAGATAATTTAAAAAAAGGAGAACGACTTGCAACAGACTCCAATTCCCGAATTATGTGTGTCCTTATAACTGTACATTAAAGTTCTTGTCCTGTAATTCCTCGTCAATTTATTCAGTTCTTGACTTCTTGTTATGGAGACCGCATAAACAGTTTGCTTGCTCTATGTCTTTTGCAATGCGTGCAATAGTAAACTCTATGTCTTGATTCCAAATACTCTTTCTATCTAAATTTATAAGATGTATTTTTGAATAGTTTTATTCTTATATATTTCATATTTCAATGCAAAATTAGTACGATATTCTCTTTATATTCTTAATAAATATCTAGCTTTACTTAATATTATCTATATGCATGCATTGAATATAGTGATTAGAGATAATAATCGGGGGTAGTCTAGTCATTTTCAATATTTCCTTAGTCTCTGTACCAAAAGAAAATACATCTTATAAACTTAGACAAAGAGAGTACATCGCTCTAGTGCAAGCTCTTCAACAAAGCTTGTGAGCTTTTCTACGGAGGCATTTAGAAGCTATTTTGGAGAGTGGTGCTTCAGCTTTGAACCAAAAACCCCCTCAAACAGTATGACTACAAAGCAATTGAGAAGCTAAACCACAACAAAAGCGCTCTAAAAGCTGTAACCGCTGGGAATAAACTTTTCAACTGTGGCTTCGCTTGACCATCTCCCACCTTGCTTGTTCCGCCTCCCCAACCTCTACTGCTCCACCTCGCCGCATCCACGTCACCTCCTCACTCAGTTGCCCTCAAAAGCTACAGTTACAGTAGCCAGTTTGCCAAACAGCACAACAAGAAAAGCTACATCCGCCAGCTACAACTGACTTAGAACCCAACAAACTAAAAGCAGCTTTTCAGCCCAACCACAATCCCCTCCTCCAAACAGGTCCTTAAGAGCATCTCCAATGGTGCCACTTCAGCTAGTTATAAGGGTGCTATCTCAGCATTTTGCTTAGGTGAAAGAAAGAAAATGAGGAGAGAGATATAGACCGGCTACTAATGTATAACCAGTTATAACTGATTTCAAGGCACTTATTATCTATTATATGTGGGCCAATATTTAGTTTTATAGACAATGTTATAGCTAATTCATTGGAGAGATTGTCTATATACTATCTATAGATGACATGAATATTTTTTATAGTTAGTACCATTAGAGATGCTCTAACATCACCACCATATGTGCTATGTTTCCCACACATCCAAGCTGTCACTTAGGCACAAATGCTTGGTCTCTTGGTCTCGAACACCACCGTGCTATTTAAAGCATTCAAGGATACCATCACTTCCATTTCTTTGAGATAGTTTACTCATTTTTGTCCAAGTTTATAGCCCATATTTTTTTTGGATGATCTTGTTTATAAATATATGACGTGTTTTATATTTCAATGCAAATTAGTATGATGTTCCTTTTATACTCCTAATAAATATCTAAATTTACTTGATATTCTCTATATGCATGTATTGAATACAGTGCTTAAAGATAATAATTAGGAAGCTCTTTTACAATACACAAGAATGAATGTGGGCCGTCCATTTCTTTAGATCCAAAGGTTGAGATTAGATTAGATTTGACTATATTACCATGTGTAGTATGGGTAGTATAACCCGTGGAGGGGTATAATGGTAAATAATTTTCTGAGTCAGCACCCAACCCTGTGTCTCGTGGAGGGGTATAATGGTAATTGAGCAAAATGGCATTCAGCACCGCCCCAATCCCAAGTCAAAAGACCAAAATGCCCTCAACAAATAAACGGTCAGATTTAATTTCTACTGCCGCTATATACTACCATGGTAGTGCACAGTAAAAATTCTCTAATTAGGAGTAGTCTAGTTATTTTCAATATCTCTTTGATTTATATGCCAAGAAAAAAATACAGCAAATAAATTTAGAGAGAGGGAGTTCCGAGTAATATGCATTTCTTGGGCACTTCCGAACTTCTTTACGAAAATGCCTGTTTTTGTTTAGTGCACCACAAGAAGATTGCTGCATGCCCCATAATGGTTGCATCTCTTGACGATAGGTATTCAGTACAATATATTGGTTGGTAGATTACACTTTTATATGTTCTAGCCTAGTAATTACAACACTGCATGGTACATAGCATCCTATGAACTTATGGCCAGAAACACACACTTCCAATGCGCTTTTCGAATGTTGCTTTTGCTGCCTACAAAATAAAATTTTAAAATAATTCGTTGCATCGTCTCTGTCCAGCTTGAGCGTTGTCAGAATTGTTTTGACATGTGAGAAGTATATCACTAAAAAGTAATAAAATGGTGCGCTTCTATGCTACTGAAATAAATCGTATGCATGCATGTATTCAACTTCTATCTTGCATCGTAATATAAAGCAAGAATACATGACCCACTTGTTTGATAAATGGCATCATAAGGCCAGCTAATGTACCATCACAGTTATATAGAATCGATCTCGAAATCCACATTTTTCATGAGTTGTTATGATATTGTCAAGATTATCGATAGCTCCCTTCACAGTTTTCCCTACAAGGAAGACGAAGTAAAAAAAATCAAAGATCAACCTATTAGAAGTCATGTAAGCAAAGCAAATATGAACCATTAGAAGCATATGTATCTGATTAGTGAGAGTAAAGTACTAACCAATATTCACATTAACAATTGCAGGGCTTCTGGAGTTCTGGAGCAGTTTGGATTTGAAATCAGCACAGTTAATCTCTCTAGAAACCAGAGTGTCAATTTTAATGCACTTGAGACTGTACATTCTAGCAGCCTTGAAGACACAGTAATGTGCTTCACCAGAGGCATGCATAATCCCAACAGGAAAGAGCTCTCTCCTGTGCATAGTACAAGTGTTTATTAGTGTACCGTGAGTCACTAATTCGTAAAACAGTAGTACCATATAACAGATCTGATAGCATGATTTTTAGAGATGCATTTTCATCGATCAACTACTATTTCATTTCATTCTTCATTTCAGTAAGAAAATAGCATACTTGTTGCACAATAAATAAATTGAAGGCTGATTAATTTGTTAGGAATTGTATAGACTCACTAACTCGACTAATAAACCATGCAAATTCCCTTCAGTTCCACAGTTGGTGATATGACCCCAGTACTCATCCTTGTGAAGCTCCCAAAGGCGAGCGAACCAGTCCAACACTGCGATCTCGAACTGCCTTGAGTGCATGCCGTAGTTGCTCTCGATGAAAGGGTCACCCAAATTGTTGATGGAGAAGCTCTGGAACTGAGCAAGAAAGCTGAAATATAAGTTCAGATTGTACGGCTAACTTGCAAATGTAGAAGACCCAAAGCATGCATGAGAAGCTGCACATGAGAGAGAGAGAGAGAGAGCAAAATCCATGCTTGTACATGACATGTTGCGGTACATTCAATGGCTCGCAAGTAGCAAACCACTGTCTGTGCGGACTCATATAGTGAGAGAGAGCATAATCAAGAACCCAACCAGTGCCCAAGCTCATGTTACAATCAGCTGACGCAACAGAAGTACAATGCCCAACTAATGAACTATATGCACTGACCACAAGGAACACACCAGAATTGTCATCTGCATCAGCCGCACTAGCTGATGAAGTCTCACTCTTGCTACCATCACCTTGCTTATCCTTCTTACTCTTCAGCTCCGAACAAAACCATTGGATATAGCCCCACTCCTTGCAGTAGTTGCAACAAACATCTTTCTTTCCCGAACGGCACTTTGAATTATAGATACCCGAGTCACAATGTACCGGAGTTTGGGTTCACGGTTCGCCACTTTTCTTCTAAGTTTCATTGTGAATATAAACCCCGTACCCTAAACTGATTTAGGTTTATCGAATTCGATTCACAATTCATAGAGGGTTTACAGCAAATGAGGTAACTATACTTTACTTTGAACATTCCTTCGATTTCCTACTACCACTGCTAGCTAGCATCGCCACCACTACATCATGACCATGCTCTACAGACCTCCCACCGTCCCACGTCCATGCGAGTTTTCTTAAGCAAATCCTTGGACAAGAGGATAGAAACAACATCATCCACGGAGGTAGAATCAGTACTAAAAAGGATTTGGTCTCTAATATCATCATATGAATCTAGGAGTGAACACAAGGACATAATAGCCAAATCGACGTCGAGAAATTTTGTCGCAAAGAACTGATCTTTCATCTTTTTTTCCCTAACAGACCAGTACTAGAAGCAAGTTTTACTTTGGTACAGCAGAGGCCTCTCCTACTGTTCCTCGTAAAAAGAAAATAAAAAGGAAAGGAAAGGCGAAGAGGCGTGCGTGCGTGTGCGTCACCGCGTGGGCACGCGTGTCGGTGGGCGTGCGTGTGCGCTCCCGTGTGTCTAGTAAGTAAGAAAGTAGTATTTCAGTACGTAGCTAATGTACAAATTAACGAGACATCTTTTGGGGCAAAAAGTTCGGAGATGGTCAAGGATGGCCTATGTTTATTTTTAATCACGACAAATGACAACATCAACCGAAGGATATGATGTCTATTTCGCAATTTTCTTCGAAAACTAATGTCTTGAGTCATGTGATTTTGACATTGAACAAAGAAATGGGCTTTCTTTATTAGTACCAAAACGAAACAAGTAAGGAAACAACCATGACAAACCTTTCTGGCCCGTGACAGGCTCAGCTCTCTGCCCTACTGGCTGCTACTCCAACGTACTCCTTGCTTACATTTTTTATCCAATTTGTTGGGGTTGCCTATGCTTCATGTTGTGCTTTATAGCTAGCTCAATTCCGCTCCCAAGAAAAAAAAAAGCAAAAAAAAAAATTAAGAGGCCAAGTTAATCACTAATACAAAAAGCTAATCACATGGTGTTCATCAAGCTAATCACCTGCAAAGTTAAGAGGCCATGGCCCTGATGAACTAACTATGCCCATCAAATTCCAAGCATATATGACCCCCCAAAATGCCAATTCGTACGTGCAGGATCCGATCCTTGGATCGATACATTTGAATTCAGCTTTTGATCGGATTGTAACTACGTACTGGTATACAAAAATGATTAAAATGTTACTAAATTTTAACAAGTAGGCCATTGCTTTAGTGATGCCTTAGGAAAAAATGTCATTGATTAAAATGCTGACGGTGCAATATAATAGCAGTTCCAACCAACGGTCGTACATCTTTTACTTATTTAATTGGTTTTTAACAAGTAGGCAATTACTTGTTTTAGCTGCAATAAGCCAGCAGCAACAGGTTGGTTGTCCTGCCAATCTTATCGGTCGTAACCTATCGACACATAGGTCAACCACCAAGCCTACTTGGTCGGTTATCCTATTGGCAAATAGCACTGCTCCTACCATCATGTGAGCTCCACTGTCTTATCCACTAATTAATCCAAATAAAATACTACTGTTAATCGCAATTTGAGCTTAATTAATTCCCTACTAACTGTTAAAAGTTTTATGATGGCCTGGTGTGTGCAGTGCAATGCAATCTAGCTTGTTTGGTTTCTGTGTGTCTATCACTTCCGGCACAAGACAGAGCGTACAACTAATTCACTAAATTAACAGTCCAAGGCAACCTTTCTTTCTTCTTCTTTCGAACAGTTGATGCAAATTGATAGGTACCATGAAGTCCATGATACAACAGAAGCATGATTTTTGCATGCACAAGCAGGGGCGGAGCTAGAATTTTTATACGCCTAGGGCCGAAAATAAGTGACTATTACTATTGTCAAAGACTATAAAAATTTAGGTATGATAAAAGTACAACATAAATACATAATTAAAAATAAATTTGAATTCCATACTGTATATATACCTGGACAAGTAACATAAATATGTAGAACAATGAACTAGAAATCCCAATACTATAAAAGATTTAGAAGGAAGTACTTACTATTCAAGGCCAATGAAAATTGAACCAATTGATTTAATCAAGTGCTTTGCATAGTGGGCGATTATTTACGCATGGGTTTGTTGATCCGATAAGCCAAAACAAATTATTGAATCAAGACGGCTGCAAATTAACAAGAGTAAAAAGGAGAAGTTAAAAGTACTATTTACTTAAATAGTCCATATAAAGGATAAGATCAAATTGATCACGTTATCTAAATTTTAGAAAATGCTACAAGTAGCTTAGTTCAACATTGCATCATCATTTATTAGTAGCTTCTATGCTGTCATGTATGCTTCTTGGAAAAATGCAGAAAGCAAGAAATGAGTTCTTGCAGGAGAACTCCAATACACTACTAGGCTATGTCAAAATTAATTGGGAGTTTGGGACTGCTTACAGGAACAGAAAGGGTGTGGCAATACAAAACAATATCAGACGGGAGACGGCGAAGCCGCGGGCGCGAGAGGCGGGGGCGGTGGCCGACGGGCGTTCTTGGCGATCGGGCGAGTGGGGTGTGGGCGAGCAGCGGCGATCGTCTTCGCGTGGCAATGACGAGCCGCCGATGCCGAGGACCACACGGAGACAATGAGAGTCGTGGTGCGGGGGCTAGGCGCGGCCGTGCCGCGATCTTGGGGTAGGAGTGGGCGAACGGTGGCGACCATCTTTGCCTATCGGCCGATCGGCTACTCGGTGGATCTGCGGAATCTGGCGCCGGCGAAGCCGCAAGCAACAACCGAAAGCGATCGGGCGTGAATCGACGAGCAAAGCGAATAACGGGAGTAAAGCGGCAATGGGCGGCAACGAGCTCGAGGAGCGGCCAGACGTCTGTGTGAGCAGCGAAACACCGGCGGGTCGGTGTCGGGAGCGGCAAAGCGGCGGCCGGCGAGGATGGGGCGGCGGATCGCCGGATCGGGCACAGGAGCACGGCAGCCTGCAGAGAGCGACGGCGTGGCCTTTGTCTGACCTCCCCTGTACTTGCAGCAATGCCCTAGGCGTTCGCAAAACTAGACCGACTGTGTCTCGGGCCAAATATAAATTGAACATTATTTTACACTATTATTTGGGCCAGGCCTGGGGCCCGAGCCCTGCTTGCCCTAGGCCTAGCTACGCCCCTGTGCACAAGTGTGATATAGGGCTGTTTTTTTTTTTTGGTTTCTCAAACAGAATAGCTACTAGTTGATTGATTGTTCTGTCAAGTCTGCAAAAGGAACGGTGCTTAGCCACTGATATATACCCATATATACAAACAAAGACAGTACAATCCGAGAAAAAAAGAAGAAGATTATCCTTGAAATTAAGATATCCAAAGGATAACACTAAGCGTGCACACTAATACCCATGCATACAAACAAGACAGTCGAATCTAAAATTTTATCCCCATGAACGATCCGCTGCTGGTACATGGGGGACATAGGTGTAACACGATACAATTAATTACTTCCTTCGAAAAGAGGAGTTTGTAAAGCCATCTCCTTTCATCTCAGCTGCTCTTGTCTTCCTCCATATACAGGATGCTCCTTGACTCTTGAGAGTTAGTAGTAGTATTCTATTCTTTCTTCGTGTCCAGGTTTATAGACTTATTTTCTCTTGGTACATAGGTTAAGAAGATATTAATAATAACTAGACTACCTCTAATTATCATCTCTAAGTACAATATTCTCCCTCTGGCCAGATTTATAGACTTATTTTCTTTTGGTACATAGGTTAAGAAGATATTGATAATGACTAGACTACCATATTGATAATGTAGAAAATACATAGTAAAGTATGATATTTATTAGAGGTACAGAAGGAACACTATACTAATTTTGTCTTGAAATATGAAATACGTCCAATATTTATACATAAAACCATTCAAAATATACATGTTATAAACTTGGATGGAGGGAATACTTTAGTACCAATTCTCCTGTCAAGTTGTACGGTACGTATAAGCTTAGTTTTATACGGGACAAGCTTTCATTCTATATCTTGATCTCATCAAAGCCAACACCAAGTAATTCTGTTTAATTAGTTGATTTGAACAAATTCATATGTCGGAGATGGGAAGATACATAAACGTGCGTGACATAGGTCTGCTTAAGGCCATATGTTGTCAAGTCAGAAAGTTACGCAAACAACATGCATATAGAAAACCTTGTGTAGCCAGCCATAGTTTAATTATCTAGAAGCATGCAATATACATACTGTGTCTCTCGCAGTCGCAGCGGTATTGGTTTGACAAAAAGATCAAAAGACTGTTTGGTTTGACGATAATTTTATCTTATCAATCTTATCAAAATTTAGTCACCAAATTGGTTGCTAATGTTTTAATCAAGATTGGCAAAATAAAAAAAAATAGAGAACTAAAGAAGAATAAAATCTTATCAAAATTTAATAGTAAACTAAATACGTATTAAATTTAATCAATACTACTAAAATTTAATGATACAAACATGGGGAACCATTCTAAGGGCATGTACAACAGTCTAGACATCTGCTGTCTGTAAATGTATGCCATGTCGCATAAAGACAACAAAACAGACAATTTCTACAATGACTTGTCTGTCAAGCAGTATATAAACTAATTAATTTATGCATGGGCCCATAAATTACCGTGATCAAGCATGAGTATATAGACGGCTTCTTTCCTACAAGCAAGCGACGAGCCGTGCTTTTGCATCGAACACAGACCATCGCTGTCCTCTCGCGAAGAGACGGCAATCACCTCTCTCTTCATTAATTCTATGCCACATAGGTTGATAAACATTACGTGACAACTTGTAGACGACTCATTAATTACTGTTGTACATGCCAAGCAAGCTCAGCTACCTTTGCGTGCCAAGGTGGCAATTCAATTGTGCATTTACTCTGACAGCACGTACAGGTAGATCTTCATCGTGTACCGTACGTGTTGACAGTATGTGCAACAAAAAAAAATATTTGTCCCGTCACGAACCAACGGATCGATTGGATAAACAAGTAGTAGCACAGGAATTTGAAGGGAGGTCCCCACCCAATGCGCGGAATTTCTTATATATCCCCTAATTAAAGTTCGCAAGTTTTCTGGAAGGAGCGGGTGCCCACGTGTCTTCCTTGACGAATTTGCAAAAAAAACCCTGTGTTTCTTAGAATTACGGATAGGTCCCTGCAAATTACAAATAGGTCCTTCGTGATTTTTTGTGAGAGAAAGATTTTCTTTTCCGAATCGCATTTGGGTCCCTCGTGCGCCGTTTTACGGAAAAAACCTCCCGTTAAATTCAAATCGTGAACAAGCCCTTTTCTAATTTTTCAGGATAGCGGATAGGTCCAAAAACGTAACATTCGGTCCTTACTCTTTCGACTAGGTCCTTTCTCCGTTTTTTGGGAAAAAATGTTTTACGTCACTAGAAAAATGTGTTGACTCTATCTCTAGACTTTTCCTCGTTCTTTCCTGAAAAATATTTCGTGCTCGTTTTCCGAAAAAAATGTTTTAGTGCTCGCTTTTCCGGAAAAATGTTTTCGTGCTCGTTTTTCCTCGCTTTTCCAAAAAAAATCGTGGTCGTTTTTCTCGAGAAAACACAAATTTGTTTTAGTTCAGCACAAAATTTGTTTTAAGTGATTCGTTTTCTCCAAAAAAACATAAATTTGTTTTCCATTCACGCGCGCGGCGTGCGCCACGCTTATTGTTCTAGTATCTCTATAGGAATTGAGGTATGAAATCTTGACAAAATTTCTGTAAAATTCATCCCGGGCGAGCGACCTCATGTGCACGGCGCGGCCTTCCTTGGAAAAAGAGACAGACATGATCCGGATCCTTGTGAAGGCCATGGGCACGTTCATGTCCTCGTCAACTTTATGGATTTTCCACATGTATTACATTTACATGATTATAATCTTGTGCAAATAATAAAGTTACATAAAAAAGATTACAAGAAAATTTTAAATTTCCAAAAATCTACACCTTCTGACCCTCATCTTGTTCCCTGTAAAACAAATAATTAACACACATACAGAAAGTTAAAATTCTAGAGTTGCCATCAGACCCATATGTGATTGGTACACTCATCGAGATACCAGATTCGAACGGGCCAAATCGGCACCTCTCGCTAAACCGGGTTTCATCATTCGGCATAAAACAAACCTGTTTCATCAGGTATCCATAGCCAATACCCAAATAGTGCCAAAATATCCCATGGTAAAAAGATAAAGGTAGCATGTTAGAAAGGTAAAAGCCTAAGGTTAAAAGGGAACCCGCCTCAAGCCAACTGAACCACACATTGTTATTTTCACTCCAGCACACATATGCTCAAAGCCTCAGGTAAAGCTCCCACACAAAGCCACCTCTAGGAAGATATGCACTAAATCAACCACACATAAGATCAAGCATCACAAGAGTAAGCAGCCACCAGGAGGCCAAAGCGATCATTACCAGGAGCAACCAAGCCCTAGGCAAGGCCACCTCGAGCACCGAGCTAAGAAGCAAGGAGCTAGTAGGCCAAGCACAAACACAAGGTCAGGAGCAAGAAGGAGCCACCACCAATATTCACATCTCTAGAACTGCAACCCTGCATCCATTCCCATCCCCATATCATAGGTAACCTTACATTCATGCCCAATAGCTCAGACATAGGAGCATCAATAGCAAAAACTAGTATGGGGCTAAAGGCAGTAGTTTGAACTAGTGGTCTCAGTAGAGTTAGTCATTATAAGGGTGGCACCGTGCGTGCCCAACAACCTTCGCATACTTCTCGGCGAATGGAAAATTGTGGGTATCATTGCAGCACCTCCAAAACCTAGGTACCCAACCCTTGTATCATCATCAACTATTTTACCCAACTCCAATATGTAAAATCACATCATACCCCATACTAGATGTAATAGGAAATTCGCAGCAAAATGGAGAAATGGGGGCATCATTGAGCATTGTCATGGGGTTGGGCAGTGGAGTGGCTAGGGCAGGCTAGCCCGAGCGGCGCAGGGTCGAACTAGGGTGGTTGGTAGGGCCGAGAGGGCTAAAGCAGCCATGGAAAGAGGCCGGTAGCCCTAGCGAGTGAGCAGGCTAGCCCAGGCCTAGGGGCGAGGAGAGGGAAGAGGCCTGGGGCGGCTTTAGTGAGGTGGGGCTGGGAGAGGTAAGCAGGCCAGGGCACGGGGGGAGGAAGATGCAATAGGCCTGGAGAGGGGGGAGGCGTAGCAACACGACCGAGAGGCGCCCCGAGCGAGCGAATGTGTGCACATGCGCGAGTGGGCCAGAGCACGAGGCCACGCGAGGATGCGGCCAAGCATAGGCCGCGGGGAGTGTAGGCAGGAGGGAGCCGGTGGCATGGATTGATGGTGGACGGCCGGTGCCGGAAGGGCGGTAGAGGCGTCGATTTGGGGAGAACCCGATAGAGAGAGAGAGGGGAGGGAGTGGGGAAAATAGAGGAAGAAGGGAGGAGATAAGGCAGCCAGGTGAGAAGAAAAGAAAAAGGGAGAAGAGAAAAGAAAGGAAAAAAGGAAAAGAAAAGAAAAAAAAATAGAAAATCTATAAATAAGAGAAAAAATTTATCTACATGTTTGCAGCATCCAAAGTTAATATACCTGATTAAAAATCCAGTAAATTAAATAAACAAAGTGTTAGACTTTAAATAAATACATTAAAATAAAAATATCTAAAATTTCAAAAGAGACATTAGATGTAAATCAAATAATACATTTTAACAAGGGTTTGGGCACCGTAAAACATGCAAAAATCTAATAACCACTTAAGATGTGATATTTTGTAAAATCCAATCTGATCAATGATCTCTTTCAAAATTCGTGTGAGGACGCCTTTTTCAATACAAATAGGCAAGCAATTTTTGATTATTTTTAATATTTTTATCAAGCATATTTACTTATATGTGATATCATCTATGCATGAGAAAAATATGTTTAAGAAAACCATAAATTGGATGCAGTTGGGAAGATGATTTTGGTGATGAACTGTTGCAACAGTAGTTGGTATGGGATATGTGGCATTGATGATGGTTGTTGGGGTAGTATTTGATTTATCTATGTATATGTATGGTGGTAGAAGATGCCATAGATGATGAGCATTGCTAGTAGGTCCCCTCTATATATGGCTAGAACATAAGATTAAACAAATTATACTCGAGCAATGAGCCGTATAATTTCATATCAACCATAAGTGTGGGAAACGATCAGAAAATGTTGTCCTATGATGGCGTTATGATCTCCACATTAGGTGTGAGCAGATATGTAGGGGTGTGAAGCTCGGTGCACCGGGAGTCCCAGTGAAGGACACAAACATCAACTAAGATTGATTTATTTTGGTGCTATATTTAAACGCCTGGGTTGATGTGCCACCATTGTTAGTCGTAGCACAACTAGTACCGGTGCTAGGGTTAGAGATCTAATACCTGAGTAGTGATAAATATTATGGGTTTTCAACTGAGATTGGGTTTATTATAGGTAAAGTGGTACAAATCTGCGTAGGATAAAATTATGAATTCATACTTGTCTTTTGGATTAGAGGCTATAGAAGCTAAGTCTGCCTCATATACGATTGCTGGAAACCCATGTTTTTCTAATAAAACCCTATTTTTCTAAGAATGGATTTGAGAGAGGAATGGCAGGTGATGTATGTTGGTAAAATTCATATAATGCATTTTGTTATTAATACTTGCTTAGTACTTATGTACTCATTCTTGTTGCTTAGAGATTGACACTGGTAGTCAAGAGCCTGGTTGGGACATGGATCCCAATGGATTCATCTATGAGGCATGGGGTGTGGATCACTTGTAGAACCAGGACTACGAGGAGAAGAATTATCAGAAGGGTTAGAATGTTGGGTAGATCGTGTTTCGACTTCGTCAATCTTTAGAGTATTAGTACTTTTGTATTATATTTTTGTTGTATATGGATCTTATATATAATTAATATACTGGACTTGTAACATGCGTAGTAATGGAATGTAATAAGTTTTTATTTCAGTCTCTAATTATTGATTTTGATGCAACACTTTGAACACGGTGTATTAACTGATAAAACGTTAGGTGTGCTCGATGTTTTGATTAGTTAGTATACTGAGATTCATATAATTACCTTAGAGTAATGAAAGTGCTTTCGGTTAATTATGCAGGTCACCATACCATTCAAAATCGCTGATTTTTTTTATAGAAATATATCGTGATGGGATCAGCCATGCATAAAAATACTAGGCATCAATCCCTCCACAATGAAAGCAACATCAGTTGTCGGATACTAAAGCCTGAGGTGGAAAAATCGCCACTTAGCAAAGATACGACTTTTTTTATTAATATTAGTACCGATGTCGGTTTTTCTTTAAACCACAATACCGCATGCCTAATCACACATAGAATTTTCCTATCGTACTTAATGGTGTACAAGAAATATGCTATTAGTAAAATTTTCAATTTAAGCCTTACAAATGTGTTACTTGTTCGAATGGAACCTAGAGTCCATTTGAATTGAATGAATGGTAAATTAAATATGAAGAAATCGTTCTATTTGTACTACATCCTCCTTATAAAATTCCTACGAGACATCCCCGCGCTCCACTCCATGCTTACGCTTAACTTTGCTAGCCACATCAGGCATGAAAAATTATTTTGAAGTGTCAGTCAGATAGTGTTACCACATAGTCTATTCTCTATAGTGATCGAATATTGGAGAAATTCTGCAATTATACTGCCGTCAAAGAAGGATACCGGAGTTTTTCTTCGCTAAGACGAGCACTAAAACAAAAAAGGAGAAAAAAGATAGAAAAAACGAGGAAGGCGAGGAACGGAGCGAGGAAGAAGCAAGCATCCCTCGTGAGTCGTGACTACCGAGAGAACCCTGGAGAACACCAGCAGCCGCGTTCTCTCCCCCTCCGCCCGCTCCACCACGCACTACCTGGTCCTCAGAAACAAGAAGAAGAGAGAAAAGTAAAGTTGAAGACTCCACAGCTTCCAGACCCCCGGCGTACGGACGCTGGGCCATCCGCCGCCGCCGCCGGCCTGGCTGCCCTCTCCGCTTCTCCCTCCTCCTTCCCCGGCTCGGCCGGATCTTGAAGCGGCCGGAGCAGGAGCAGGAGTAAAGGCTGCGCTGCGGGGTCTCCAGGGTTCCCGGCGAGCTCAGCCGCCTGATTGCTGCCTCCTTAGGTCTTCAGGTACGGAAAAATCTGCACTTTTGGGCTCCGCGGCTGTGTTTGGTGTCGAAACGGCTAAAAAGGAGGCTCCTTTCGCGTGCTTGCCTTTGAGGATGCGTGGGGAGAGTTGGGGCCTTAGGTCGTAGCTGTGGTGCTGATTAGGTTGGTGGAGATTTTGCTGGGGGCTTTGCCGTTTAAGATTTGTTCTGTGGTTGCGTTGTTGGAATGGCAAGAAAGGAGCATGCTTTCTTGTTTGTGCTTGGACTTGGCGTTGCTGTTACTTGCGCACTTGTGGGTTAATGAGCGTAGGAGAATTGTTGTGATCCTCACTGGGAATTGTAGATGTAAGCTGGTCAGGGTAGGTGGATTTTTGCACATTGCTATCTTGATTCCACTTAGGTTGCGTCCAATTCGCGATGATAAAAGTAGCCTTATCTGTTCTGTGCAATGCATTATGGGTTAAATCACTACGTTCAAACGAGCTGCCGCCGCCATTTCCCCGTGCTTAAAGTGCTTTAGCTAGCACTTCCAAACATGTAATCACTAATCAGCATTTTTATGTGACACACAGCGTATAGTGTATCGTCATGTGCTGTAGTAGCTAATGAATGTTAGGAGGTGCTGAGTAATGGATAGCGGCCATATCCTCTTTAGGATGAAGCTATAGGGTGAGCTAATGCATTTCAACAGAATCATTCTATGTTGATTATGATCAATGCGTGTACAGTTTTACAGAACACAACCTAAACCTAGTCAGTTGTATCACTTGATACAACTATACAGATGTTTTTTTTTTTTGGGAACGATCTATGGTGGGGCTCGCGCCCAACCCGAACTTTTATTTATAGTGCCCAAAATGGCAAGTGTACAGACTACAGACATGAATAAGAAAAACAACTGGGGCAGAGTACAACAAGGGGATCACAATCCAACTAAAATCATCCTAAGTCTCTGAAGTTATAAGCCTGGAAAAGGAGTGCCTCTTTATCAGCCTGATCGCAGCAGCGATGGGCCAAGAGAGCAAGATCGTCACAGTCTCACAGATGCACCGACGGGCAATGAGGGTACCAAGGAATTCTCCATGGAAAACTTTCGCATTTTGCTTCTTTCAAATGTTCCAAAGCACGGCTGTGAGAATGGTGGAGCGGACTTGGTGCGACACTTCATGAAGAATGCCTGAGGAGGGATCATAAAGACAAGCAAGCAGTGGCATATCGCTGACAGAGCAGAGACCAACTCTGTTCTAGACTGACCTGGCATAGTGGCAGTGCTGGAGCAGGTGTGGCTGGTTTTCAACCCCACCACAGAAGGGGGAAAGGGGGATTCTGCAATCCCTCTCCTAGACTGCAGTTCACAGGTGGGGAGGCAATCTCGAGCGAGCCATAGGAACTGCCTGCACTTTGAGGGGACGTATGAGTGCCAGATCGACTCGGCCACCGGATCTTGGGGGTGAATCTCCATAGATAGTCCATAAGAGCCCCGAGATGAGAACGTGAACTGCGAGCCAGTGAGGTAGCACTCATCCTGCCCCGTGGTAAGTTCAAAACCTTCCAAGCTCCTTGCGAGCGCTAGGAGTTCTTGAGAAGCCACATTGGTTACCTGAGGTTGAAGATGCAGCTCAAGGTTATCATGAGCAAGGGCCCTGGCAACCGAAATGTTGGGATGCAGCTTGTGAGAGAACAGGGCAGGCGTGGCCTCTGCAAGTGGAGAGGGCCCGAACCACCTGTCTAGCCAAAATAACTATATTACAACACATACAATGTATAATTCTAGGCTTGTAGCTACATCTGGCATTGCAAACCTGTTTTACTCATTTCTAAATCCTGCTCTCATGGGACAGCAGTTTACCTAGAATTTCTCAATCCTTTATTATTTTGACTTTTCAGTATTAAGTGCAACCTTGAGTTTACGTTCACAATAACCTCATTTTATTGCTGCCATTCAGCTTCATTGGGCCCATTGTGCCCATAGCACCCAAAATTTCCCCACTTCTCTAGTTCTCTTTAATTGGGTACTTTGTATTTACTTTTAACATATCAATTTGATGTTGTATAGTGGCAATATAATATATTCCTTAACAGTTTTAACCGCATTGTTATTAAATATGCGCAGGTTGTTCAACTTTTGATCAATTTTGTTAGCCATGCGAATGTAGTACATATGTATTGGTACTGTTCTTAGAACTCCATAGTTACTTGGAGATCAGATTGTGACAAATATGCACGCTAAAGGGGCTTCTTCAGACGTTATCAGAGTAAGCACTTCTAGTGCCCCTAGTACATCGAGTCATGGTTCTGCACAAGATGATTGTGATTCTTCAGGCGACGTGTATGTATGGGGTGAAGTTTTTTGTGACAACCCTGTAAGAGCTGGTTCTGATACAGCAATGAGGTCAAATGTGAAGACTGATTTCCTACTACCGAAGCCCTTGGAATCCAGTTTAGTCATTGATGTATATCATGTGGATTGTGGGGTCAAGCATGCTGCTTTGGTCACAAAAAATGGGGAAGTCTTTACATGGGGTGAAGAATCTGGAGGACGCCTTGGCCATGGATCGCAAGAAGATTCTATTCACCCTCGTCTAGTTGAGTCATTAGCAGTTTGCAGTGTGGATACCGTTGCTTGTGGGGAGTTCCATACTTGTGCTGTGACGACAGCTGGGGACCTGTATACCTGGGGAGATGGAACACATAATGTTGGACTTCTAGGCCATGGTAACGATGTAAGCCACTTGATTCCGAAAAGGATTTTAGGAGCACTGGATGGTCTTCAAGTTGCCTATGTTTCTTGTGGAACCTGGCATACTGCCTTGATCACATCAAAGGGCCAGCTATTTACCTTCGGTGATGGTACATTTGGAGTTTTAGGCCATGGAAACCATGAAAGCATTTCATGTCCTAGGGAGGTTGAGTCGTTATCGGGGTTGAAAACAATTGCTGTTGCATGTGGTGTATGGCACACTGCGGCTGTTGTAGAAGTTATAGTGACTCAGTCCAGTTCAAGTATATCTTCTGGAAAGCTCTTCACATGGGGAAATGGTGACAAGCATCGGCTTGGTCATGGTGACAAGGAACAACGACTTAAGCCTACATGTGTGGCTTCACTTATTGATTATGATTTTCATAGGATAGCATGTGGTAATAGTCTTACTGTAGGCCTGACAACATCTGGACAAGTTTTGAGCGTGGGTAATACTGTTTATGGTCAGCTTGGAAATCCCCATTCAGATGGTAAGCTTCCATGTCTAGTTGAAGAGATTATGGGTGAGCATGTTGTCCATGTTGCTTGTGGTTCCTACCATGTTGCAGTTTTGACTATTAAGAGTGAGGTTTTTACATGGGGAAGAGGGGCCAATGGAAGGTTGGGCCATGGAGATATAGAGGATAGGAAAATACCTACGCTTGTTGAGGCATTGAAAGACAGGGCTGTTAGGCACATAGCCTGTGGTGCAAACTTCACTGCTGCTATATGCCAGCATAAGTGGATCTCAGGAACCGAGCAGTCGCAATGTGCATCATGTCGGCAACCATTTGGGTTCACCAGAAAGAGGCATAATTGCCATAATTGTGGACTTGTCCACTGTAACGCGTGCACCTCGCGGAAGGCTCTGAGGGCAGCGTTGGCTCCTAATCCTGCAAAACCTTACCGTGTTTGTGATTCTTGTTTCTTGAAATTGAACAATGCTGTTGACTCTAGTGCAATTAACAGGAGGAAAGATGCTGTGCCTCGCCACCGGGTGAAAGCAACTCTGATGCTAAATTAGCTAAAGCAATTATACCTAGTAATTTGGATATGATTAGAAGCTTGGATAGCAAGGCAGCAAAACAAGGGAAGAAGACAGATGCGCTGTCATTTCTTCGAACTCCTCAAATGAGTTCACTTCTTCAGCTGAGAGATATTGCTTTATCTGGTGGAATTGATCTGAACAGATCAGTTCCAAGAGCTGTTCGCACATCAGCAGTTCGATCAGTAACCTCTTCTAGGGCTGTTTCCCCTTTCTCCCGCAAGCCCAGTCCACCACGTTCTACCACACCAGTTCCAACAACTCATGGCCTTTCTATCGCAAAAAGTACCGCTGATAATATTGCGAAAATTAATGAGATGTTAAATCAGGAAGTTGAAAGACTCCATGCACAGGTATTTCATTTTATTTTTGCAAGTACATAGCTTTGGTACTTACTATATGGGCAAAGAATTGAATTTATTCACCCATTTAGGTCGATAATCTGAGGCACCGCTGTGAGCTTCAAGAGCTTGAGTTACAGAAATCAGCCAAGAAAGTTCAAGAGGCCATGACGCTGGTTGCAGAGGAATCTGGAAAGTCCAAAGCTGCAAAGGAAGTCATAAAATCCCTAACAGCAAAGGTAATATTTATTGGCTTAATGCTCTCATTTCTTCTTAGAAACCCATGAATTAATAGTTAACTGCTGCGTACCTGTAGTATTCCTTGCACATAATATGTACATGCTAATGGTTTTGTGGTGGAGGTTTGATCGTTTCACCAGAAACAAAAGGCATATGTTGCACATTGCAAGAACAGTAATTGCTTAATTTTATCGGATTACACATATTCAAAATGTTGAGTACCTAAATATTCATTTAATCTTTTTAAAAAAGCTATTAATCTGAAAGAAAGTTTGCATTTAACACCTAACCTGTCAAGAATACTCAGTTGAGCTTTCTTCAGTGAAGTGCCACTTTCTTTGGTTTCGTTGCTGAAATCCTCTTCCCTGATGGTTATTGTGCCTGCCTTTTGCTTTGTTTTGTGTAGCTTAAGGATATGGCTGAAAGACTGCCTCCAGATCAGGGGGCCTATGATGACAATGAAGCAAAACAACCACACTTTCCAAATGGTGTCGAGTCACAGGCTTCTATTTATTCTAGCATGAATGGGATTCACCAGCCACGAAATGAGTCTATCAATGCTTTAAACACATCTGGCTTGAACACTGGACGATCTTTGCACCCAAATGGAATCTCAATTCAACATAAATCACCGGGTAGTATTGGTGAAAATAGTGAAGTGAGTGCTCACATCTATAGGGTTTCAAGTCCTCGTGATGCTGAACATTCAAATCGAAGAGCACATAGCAGTAGTGATGAATTGCTCACTGCAAGTGGTAGAGCTGGTGATAGTGCGAGCATGGATGCTAGGTCCCTTCAAAATCGTGAAGATGATTACAAATCTCGAGGCATGATATCACTGTCCAACAATCAAGTTCAAGCTGAATGGATTGAACAGTATGAACCAGGTGTATACATAACACTGACAACACTCCATGATGGGACTCGGGATCTGAAGCGGGTACGCTTCAGGTAAATTGAGATTTTCTCTCTTCTTTCTTAAGTACTGTTATGGTCTTTTTTTTTTCTTGTTCCATTTATAAGTACATATTTGTGTTGCTTGAATTTGTTTTTTTGTTTGCAAATCGCTTCATGAGTCTGACATGTCATCGATAAACCAAGTCTCTAGCGGATCGGTAGCGCCATCGATAATGGCCGGTGGCTCCGTGCGATCAAGGCGCTAACCGACAACAACTCGTTTAAGCCCACGTTAAGGGCCCTATCTCATCCCGTTGCGTGTGTGGATCGTGCACGTAATACTTCACCGAAGGCCGAGATCGCCTTCTTCGGACATGGCGTGCTAGTGGGAGGTCTGCTAGGAGAAGAAGCGCCTCGAACAATGCTGCTCGTCTGTTCAGGAGATGAAGGGTGAGCAGGAACAGCTGTTGTTACTGCTGCTAGCTGAGAGCAAGGGGGGGCGTGGGAAGGAGATGAGCAAGAGATGTTTAGGCTGCAGGAAAGAACAGCTCTGATACCACTTGTTAGTAGCTGAATTCTTACTCTCATTGAGAGAGGATGACAATAGGAGTTGGGGCAATTTTCTGATTTATTTCTCACACAATGCCATGCCAACCTGAGGGGTTGGGGTTACATATTTATAGCCAGGGCAGTCAAGCATATGCTAAGATGCTAGCCTAAGATGCTGTCCTAAAGATGCTAGTCTAGTCTAAGATGCTGTCCTTAGATGCTGTCCTAAAGATACTAGTCTTAGTCTAAAAGCAGATGTTGTCCTAAAGATGCTAGTCTTAGTCTAAAAGCAAAAAGGCTAAAAAGACTACCATGAGGACCACAAAGACCAACAGTACAAGGACTTATTTCATCATTTACTGCCTCTCTTCTTTTACCATTCACCCTTTTACCAGTTCACTCTCCTACTGCCACCTCTTAGGCATGCATTCAGACAGATAAAGCATTTTGATTACATGCTGATGCACTACATGCAAATGCATTGATGCTTAAATGATGATTGCTGATGATGCTTGAGAATGCTAATGATGGTTATGACATGCTTATGCTTAATGATGGAATGATTTGGGGAGGGTTCTCACATCAGCACTTCTGCTTTAATGTTTTGATCAATACATCTTAAAGCAATTGTTTGTTACCCTCTTTATTTTCTTTAGTTTAATCAGCGCTGCTAGCCTACTATATTTAATGGCACAAAGTCTTGACTGGGATCTTATTGAGAAGCATGAGATGCTTTGCTTGCTTTTTATGTGTACATTTCTTAAGCGACGTCTAAATTGCCTGTGTATTGGCTCTTGTTTTAAATTTATGTCCAGTCGGAGACGGTTCGGTGAGCATCAAGCGGAGAACTGGTGGAACGAGAACCGTGAGAAGGTATACGAGAGGTACAACGTGAGGAGTTCTGAACGAGCCTTGTCGGCTGCATCAACCCGGTCAGCCCAATGACCTGAGGACGGCGTGCTGGCTGGCAAGTGGCGATCACCGGAGAGTATGAAATGGGTCTGGCTCCAAGCCATGGAGCATCAGGGGCCTTGAAAGATTCATTCTTTTTTGCTCTTTTAATGTCGATAAGTATTATTTCTTTGTGTGTGGGGCAATGGCAATTGAATCATCCATCCAGGGCTACAAGGGATTGGATTGTAGCGCTGCTGCGATGTAATGTGCATGAGCTGTGAAACACTGTTCCCCATTCTGTAGTGTGGTGGATGCAGCTGCAGGTGTAAAAATTCCAGGAATTTTCGTCTTCCCCGTTACATATGCTGATATGCGCATGTTGGTGCGGCTGTGAATGAATTTGGCAGGCGCAGCCGGCCCTGTATGTTACGACGGCACTGCGCCCGTCAGCGCCTCCAGTCCGGCGCTGCCAAGGGACGCTCCTGGCAGGTGCTCCTCCAGATCCTCCACACCGACGGCTTCTTCGGCCTCTGCGCCGGATACGCCGCCACCCTCCTCCCCAATCTCACCGCCGGGGTTCTCAGCTGCTGCTCCTCCGATTACCTCAAGGCCTTCGCTCTCGAGCAGCGCAACAAGGCCAGCCTCACGCCGGGGGAGAGTTTGCTGTGCGGCGCTCTTGCGGGGGCCATATCGGCGGCGCTCACCACCCCGCTGGACGTCGTCAAGACGCGGCTGATGACCACGGTGGTGGGCACGATGCGGGAGGTCGTCGCGGAGGAGGGCCTGATGGGCCTGTCCCGGGGCATCGGGCCGAGGGTGCTGCATAGGCTGCGCTAGGGTACTGTGCCTTTGAGACGGCGAGGCTTGCGATCCTCAACTGGTATCTCGAAGGCTGCGAAAGGAAGGCCGCAGCGGAGATGAAGGCGGGAGTTTGCCGCTGCTTGAGTTTGTTTGCCTTCTTCTTTCAGGGAAGGTAATTGTTAGTCCCACTTTCCAGCGATGATGTCCTGCCTGTTTTGTCCTTTTGGGAGTGTGAAGTTTTGCTCTAGTTACCTAGCTATGCTATGATGCAGATGATGTACCTGCTGAATGTTTCGACCTTAGCATCATTAAAAGTTCAATTATAGAGTTGAAGGATACAACAGGCGATAATATGAAGCAATTGTGAACCTGTCGTCATTGGTTTTGGTCAGTTTGTTGGGCATACATTTTAATCTGGTGTTTCGAACTGAGCCTTCCATATATTGCTTTCTTTTTGTGATTGCAATGAAAGCTCGCAAGCCTGAAGGTTTAGTGTATGCCGTTGACCCCAAGCATATTTCTGGGAGTAAAAAACTCGACTAAAGGTATCAGTCATAAGACAACAAAAGGCATTCAGATGTATAGGCATCTAGGGTGTTTTTGTTTGCTACTGTTAAGAAATGAGATCACAGTTATAGAAAGTTTTCGTGCATACTAAAGTATATAAGTTTGTGGACACCAAAGACCATGGAAATTATGGATGCCAGATCAAGTCAGTTCAGGGGGTTAGAACATAGAAGGTGGCACTACTATAAGAAAGCACAGGTCATGCTATGATGGTTCATCATTTGAAGTACTTTCTGCAGAATGAATTTGCAGCATCTGGGTAGTGAATCCTGATGAAATTCTCCAGGCACTTCTTGTAGGAGAAATCTGAGCAGGAACCATCTGAGGACACGACGTACAAGCACCTTCTGCCCTCGAAAACTTGATGCTTAGCAACCTGCAAACAGGGAAAGAGTTTTCATGACATCCTCTTTCTGGTTCTTCCGTTGCAACAGAAAGGCAAGCTGCTTACCATTATGTAATTTTCCTGGCCAGATATCTTCTTTTCCTTCTCTGGATGGTACGTGAGAATATTTCTGACGATGAACATCTCATCGTCTGGAGAAAGCTTAATGCCATCCCTGCAATGTATTGAAAGAGATGTACTGCAAATAAGGGATACAGAACACAGGAGCCACCTGCAAAGTATCATCTATCTACCAGCTTACTTCCTGAAAATTCTAGCCAGTTTTCGGTACATGTGAAAAGATTTGTTTCTTCAAGTTGCTTTGAGCCAGAAAATACACCTTGATTCACGGATGATCCTCTTCACATTCTTCATGATCGGTTCGACTTGTGCATGTATCTGCTGCTCCACTGGTGTAAAACTAGATGTAAAACTAGGACCTCCTCCCTGTCTTGCACGGGTGTTCTTCTGGGCTCTCCAGTTCCTACTGTTACCACCTCCATGGTGTGATCCCTCTGATTTCCACACTGCTCTAGTTCCACCACCACCTCGACCAAGATTACCAGTCGTCCTGTTCCCTCCACCTGAGCTAGATGATCCAGCATTAATGGCGAAGTTATGTGCGCCTGTGACATTTGCTCTATTCCAATTTGGCTTGCCACCATCTTGCTGTGCTGCTTCTGAGCTCCAGTTACTCTTAGGTTGCCTTCTCGGACAAACTTGGGCAGTAGAATTACTCTTGTTCCATCCACCGGTGCTAGTTGATCCTGCAACAGCGGCATTTCTCTTATCATTTTGCCAGTTTGCAGCTGTGTTCCAGTCACTCTTAGCGTTCCTTCTCTGACGTTCTTGGGCGGTGCTGTGCGCTGCAGTCCTACTACCCTCAAGGTCATGCAGCAGGTGATCACCAGCTTTTGGCCTCTCTGTCCAGGAGATGGGAGCATTTCCTCCCAAGCATACCACATCACTCTCTTCGACTTCATCCTCTTGAAGGTTGTCAACATCATAAAGGCAGGAACTATGAGGAACAATTGCCTTGTCTTTAGTAGCACCTGCTGTCCCTACTGCTGCAAGGAAGTCATATACACCATACCCTCCGAGGTTTCCATTACTTGCAGACTGTAAAAGATGGAAAAAGTTCAGAACGGACGGGAAACAGTGCTCGGTTGTGCAGATAAGATAGTGATATAGACAGGTAAAATGATTGATCCACCATGTTCTTGTCATTCCAGTGGATTTCAAAAGCTGAGTCAGTCCCAATTGCCGTACGATTGCCCCAAGAGCAGGTGGACACAACACTATCCAGGCGATCAAAGTAGACCTTCTCTGCAGCCTTCTCAAAGCTTTGAGTCGCCCTCTGCGTCACGTTTTCTCAGTTTTTCAATACACTAGGCACTGGCACATCGAAATGGGAATTTCAAAGGAAAGGAAAATGCATGACTTACGGGTAGTGTGGCCTCCATAAATGGTGCCTGAACCTTTAGGGATTGGAATGTGGCCTTGTAACCGTAGCTGTTGAAGCCATGCAAGTTGCCTGTGCAGGTCATGCTGCTTGCAACAGTTGTCAGGTGCTCTTTGAGAACTGATTTTGTAATTGTTCCAACAGCCTTGGAAAGGTGCTGGAAGGATGATCCACAAGATTTTTTTTTAAAGGAGAATATGAGTAATGCTTCAGTGGAGGCTGCAGTTGATCTAAATTCATCAGAAAGGATAAAGACAAGAACCGGACCTGTGTGACCCGATCGAAGGCACAGGAAATGCCAAACACTTGTCGAACTTGTTGGATACTGTGAGGAACAGATCTGGTAGTGTCTATCATATCCATCACAGGGATGCATGCGTCCATTGCTGCTCCCCAGGCATCACCACTCGGTCCAGTTGAAGCCTTTTCCACTGTGATTTCCAGTGCCAGTTCGCCCTTCTGATATGCACCGAATTTCTGGACCCAGCATGTGGATTGTGGTTTAACCCATGTTATGCTGGCCTCCTGGACTCGAGGATCACCTGTGAGAAGAAGCAAGAATGGCTCTTTAGTAAGCAGAACTGCATGCGCCATAACTATCAGCATATGTATTTGGATTTTCTATATGCATGATATCAAGGTATGTAAATGTGAATTCTTGTTTTACCTTTTATAATCGTGTCCAAGAGTATAGAAGAAATGGTACTGGTCATCAAATGGACAACTTGGCCAGAAGATTCAGATTTTTCTGTGGTGATATTTCCGTTGAGGAAAAACTGCAAGCAGGAAACCTGAAAGGGTATCTCATCATCTGGATCCTGGTAGCACAAACATTCGCTGAAAACCAGAATAATCAGATTATGTTCAGAAGTTAGAACATAGCATCCCCCACCCCACCCCCGCCCGCCCGCGGAAGAAGATTTTCTCAAAACATCATGGAGGATGTCCTTAATGCATAAATGCCTAATGGAAGACAGGATTTAACTAAAGTCTGAACAACACATTCATGAACCTATCGCTCGACAAAGAAGTCAAATCTTAGTGAATCTGGAGTCCTGAACAGTAAATGCAAATATTAGGATATTCTATCGGAAGAAATGAAAAATCAAGTATCCCATCCCATACTATCAAGGTTAAAAACATGAAAGGCTGAAGCACCTTGAAATTAATGTAACTCTTCTCAAAATTCGACTCATCTGCCCCTTTTTCTTTTCGTGTTTATCAATAACTTCCTGGCATTTGCGGAGAACATCCCCCATACTTATCTTCATCTGATTCAATTGCTTCTGTAAGGGCAAGACAAAAATTATTTTAACACATAATCTTAGTGGTAATGCTGAAAAGGACAGATATCATTTCAGAAGTACAATGATAGACCTTGTCAAGGTGAATATGGCCAACAAGACAATGTGTTGCTTGGGTTGTTTGCTGCTGATACCTGAAATAAGGCAACGATTCTGAGCTTAGCACAATATACACAGAAAAATGTAAGCGATAGTTATTGTGAGCTGGTTCAAACTCTGCAGTGCAGCTTAAGGCTGGACTGGACTGATCAAAGTTCAATAAGATGCCGGTTTAAAGCATTTAAAGAAACCAATAGTTTGCAAGTGTTATTGAGGCTTTTGAGTAATGTGGAATAAATACTAAAATGCCTAGCTTAGACTCAGAGTGTTTAACTTAGAGCAGTACATTGCAGTATCATAAATAATTAGAAAGCATGAACATGAATTGTACATACATGATGGAGAACTCAGTGGCACAATCTTCTAGTTTTATCTTCTTTAAGCAATCAAGAACTTTGAGTGCTGCTGCCATGCAAAATTCAATCCCGCAAGAGCACTTATTGAGATACAAAATTGCTTTTTGGTCGTTTTTGTCAGTTCTAGAGCTAGCTCTGGTGAGTAGTACTTCCTGTAAAAATAACAAATAGAAGTCAAAATTGCGCTCAACATATAAACTGAAGCTGGGAATAGAACTGATCAAGTGAGCCTCTCACCTTCATTGAGTCCCAAGAGGTCATGTTGTTCTGATTTGGATCTAGCACTGCCTTGTAAGCAGCATTTGCAACTGCAGTGGCCGCCAAGATACCAACAGGATCTCCTGGTGTCACGGAACTTGATGCATATGCCAAGTCAAAATGAACAACAGAATTGCCACATGAATTTCTTATGGTTCCATCATAGCATGCTATGACATCTCGAAGTATTGCCATCATGTTCTTGAAAAGGCTGCCAGGCTCCACTAGACCTTTTGATGTGCGTATTATCTTCTCCCTTGCAGATATCGAATGGACTAGTTCCTCGTATGGGTTTAGTCCGTGGTAAAATGAGCTCCTCACGATACCATTTGCCTCTAAAGGATGGTAACCATTGGAGCTGCTGCAACAATTGTTTAGAGATTTAGAGAAGTAATCCTCCAAGTCCCTCTATTGCTCACGATAGTAGTAGTCACCCTCAGATATATCACTGTCCTGCATACGTCCTCACCCTAAACCTCGGAAGGTTGTCCATATGACTCACCTTCTAAGAAAGGGGAGGATTAAGGGTGAGTACTAAGTACTCAGCAAACAATAATATATATGAATGCAGAAGTGATTTTTCCCTCCCATATTAATCACACCTAATCTAATTTCACCCAATACCACTTTTCTCAAAATATTCCTTCTACAACAATTAAGTTTTGATTTAAAGGGTAGGTTGATTTTATAATTTTAGAAGACTCTACTAGCACCGTATATAAGATAGCCAAAGCTTCTATAGTCTCTAATCCAAGAGACTGGTTTGAATTCAAGATTTTTACCTGCGCAGGTTTGTATTACTTTACCCATAGTGATATCCACGAGAGATGCCCCTTAACGTTTATCGCTACTCTAGTATTAGTTCTCCACCTTGCACTTCAAGTTTGTGGCACCTATCCTAGGCTGCCACACAACTCCAAGACACAGTTGTACTCCCTCTCAATCAGGGGTACACCACTGGCTTCAAATATACCGCCGTCCAATTGGCCCCTCACCTTTGGGGCATACCGGCCTTTCCCAAAGAGCACCCTTTATACTTACCCAGTGCGGAGAGGTTTAATATCTTTGTAGGACAACCTTTTTTGGCTAATTTCACACACCATGGTTGATACTAAATTTATGGCTCATTGCCCAAGTGTTAGTTGGTTGAAAACTTATATTATAGCCTATATGGAGGACCCTGCCGGCCTACATCATTCTCATCGGCATCCTCTACCATCCATATTAACGCACGCCATTCCATCTATTAGCTAGACTTATAACCCAACAACCGTTCCAATTATCCTTCCATCATCCAAGTCCAGCATGATGACCTATCTTTCCAACCCAAATCTCAGAACACATCCATTTTAATAATTCCATTAATTTAAGCTTTTCCATGCAGCGAGAGTGATGATAAATAGATAAAAGCAATTAAAACATTTTAATAAAGCATGATCAATGGGTTTTGCTTGCCTGGAATACACTCGAAATGTTCAACCTCGCTCGAATCTGAGAATTAGTATCGATTTGCGAGGATTACATTCTTGTCTTGAAAATTTATAATCTATTAATTCTACAACAATTTATTAAGTATGAGTTAAATATCCAACCGGTCCAATATCTATATGCTCATTTTCATGGATCTGATGGTTTCTATTTAGATGCCATGCATGCTCCATTTTTATAATTAACTAATTAATCACTTAATGCCACTAATGTTGTTATTTCCCGGTTTTATGTGCATGCATGCATATCTAGCTTCATAATTAACCACTAATCACCTAATGCAAAATATGTTAATTTTGACAGACTGCATGCAACTGATCTACTCATTTTTTTCCAAATTTCCTCAGTTTTCTCCTTTTCTTTTCTCTTCTTTCCTTTTCTTTTCTTTCTCTTTTCTTTTCCTTTTTCTTCCTCTCCCTTTTCTCTTTTTCTCTTCCCTGCCGCCTCCTTCTTTTCTTCCTGAACCCAGCCGAAGCCTACTCCTGCTCGGTTCTTCTCCCAGCCGAGCTCTCCTCTTCTTCCCCGAGCTCTCCTCCTCCCTCCCTCTCTCTCTCTCTCTCTCTCGGCGCCTCCCTCATTTCCTTGCTTGGTGGTGCGCTCCTCCCTCTGCTTCTGCTCAGACACCTCCTCCCTCTGTTGCTCGGCCAGCTACGCCTCCTTCCAGTGCCGCTCTCTCTCCTCTTCGGCTAGCCTTGGCTTCCCTCACTCAAAGCCTTTCCCTACCTAGCCCGTGCGGTGACGCCTCATCTCCTCCTCACGTAGCTACTCCTCTACACTTCTCCTACTTGGCAGAACTACATCCCCCTCCCCATGAGCTAAGTTTCCTCTACCAATCTATTTGTTCTAGCTATTGGTCTCTAGAATCGGTTGCTATACTACTAGACCTATGCATGCACGGGTAGACTAGGCTATTACTTGATTTCTGTGACTTGGTTCGAGATGTGGTTGTTGCTAGGGAGTTAAGGTTGAGGCGATGTAGGGGTGGCAATCCTCTAGTTCTCCCTACTCCTTGCTCCTGGCTGGATTGAGCTTCTCTACTAGCTCCTTTTCTTGATTCTTGGCCGAACCTCTTCTTTGCTTGATCCTGGCTCGGTTGCTCCTATCTAGTGCTTGCTTCTTGTGCTTGTTTGCGGGGATGACACAAAGGAGAGTGGCCAGTTCTAGGTTGCAATGGACAAGGGGAATGAACCCTAGATGTGCTCTGGGTCAGTTCTAGGTTGCAATGGACAAGGGGAATGAACCCTAGATGTGCTTTGGGTGTGCTTCGGTTTGAAGAATGCGGTAAGGGAAGGAATGCACTAGCTGGTCTTGATTTTGGTTGCAATGCAGGAGGAAAAGAAATGGTTGTGCATACCTTTGGTTGGGGAGTGGAAAGAAGTGAGTGCTCTGGTTAAATGAGTACTAGCTTTGGTTGTATCGACAGAGCACTAGAGCTGGCTGAGATAAGGCACTCCTCTCAAGGCTGACACCTTATCCCTTCACTACACAATGCCTTTACCATTCTGCCCTTACTGTTTCACTCCTTTGCCCATTTACTGCCAGCACATACCATGCATGCAGAGAAGATATTTTGGTTACATGCTGGGTATGGACTTTACTGTTAGTAGCTGAATTCTTACTCTCATTGAGAGAGGATGACAATAGGAGTTGGGGCAATTTTAGATTTATTTCTCACACAATGCCATGCCAACTTTGAGGGTTGGGGTTACATATTTATAGCGAGGCGGTCAAGCATATGCTAAGATGCTAGTCTAAGATCTTTGTCCTAAAGATGCTAGTCTAGTCTAAGATCTTTGTCCTAAAGATGCTAGTCTTAGTCTAAAAGCGGAATCTTGTCCTAAAGATGCTAGTCTTAGTCTAAAAGCAAAAAGGCTAAAAGACTACTATGAGAACCACAAAGACCAGCGATACAAGGACTTATTTCATCATTCTCCCCCTAAGTCTTGTCCAGTGCGTCTTGTGGGAAAGTTGGACCATCCAGGTCTGGAGGCGAAGCTCAAGGAACAGATCCTCCCAAGGGGGCTTAGTGGCGAGTCCGCATAGTGGTTCTTAGTGTTGATGTAGCGCGCCTTGATGCTTCCTTCGTCCAAGCAATCCGGATGAAATGGTACCTCGCTTTGGATGTGCTTGCTCAGTTCATAAGCGGGGTTCTTTGCGAGGCAGGCGGACTTCTCACCACCCCGAGTTCCAGCTTGATATCTGCCGAGAGATCACCAAGCGATCGAGCAAGCCAAAGTGCTGAGTCGAAGCGGTGGAGGCCGCTATGTACTCGGCCTCGCGGTGGACAAAGGCCACCGCTTGGCTGTAACCAATCGCCGACTAACGAGGCACTTGAGGAAGAAGAGAATCCCTTCGTGCTCTTCTTTGGTGTCGATGTCGCTGGGACGCGGCTGATGACCACGGTGGTGGGCACGATGCGGAGGTCGTCGCGGAGGAGGGCCTGATGGGCCTGTCCGGGGCATCGGGCCGAGGGTGCTGCATAGGCTGCGCTAGGGTACTGTGCCTTTGAGACGGCGAGGCTTGCGATCCTCAACTGGTATCTCGAAGGCTGCGAAAGGAAGGCCGCAGCGGAGATGAAGGCGGGAGTTTGCCGCTGCTTGAGTTTGTTTGCCTTCTTCTTTCAGGGAAGGTAATTGTTAGTCCCACTTTCCAGCGATGATGTCCTGCCTGTTTTGTCCTTTTGGGAGTGTGAAGTTTTGCTCTAGTTACCTAGCTATGCTATGATGCAGATGATGTACCTGCTGAATGTTTCGACCTTAGCATCATTAAAAGTTCAATTATAGAGTTGAAGGATACAACAGGCGATAATATGAAGCAATTGTGAACCTGTCGTCATTGGTTTTGGTCAGTTTGTTGGGCATACATTTTAATCTGGTGTTTCGAACTGAGCCTTCCATATATTGCTTTCTTTTGTGATTGCAATGAAAGCTCGCAAGCCTGAAGGTTTAGTGTATGCCGTTGACCCCAAGCATATTTCTGGGAGTAAAAACTCGACTAAAGGTATCAGTCATAAGACAACAAAAGGCATTCAGATGTATAGGCATCTAGGGTGTTTTTGTTTGCTACTGTTAAGAAATGAGATCACAGTTATAGAAAGTTTTCGTGCATACTAAAGTATATAAGTTTGTGGACACCAAAGACCATGGAAATTATGGATGCCAGATCAAGTCAGTTCAGGGGGTTAGAACATAGAAGGTGGCACTACTATAAGAAAGCACAGGTCATGCTATGATGGTTCATCATTTGAAGTACTTTCTGCAGAATGAATTTGCAGCATCTGGGTAGTGAATCCTGATGAAATTCTCCAGGCACTTCTTGTAGGAGAAATCTGAGCAGGAACCATCTGAGGACACGACGTACAAGCACCTTCTGCCCTCGAAAACTTGATGCTTAGCAACCTGCAAACAGGGAAAGAGTTTTCATGACATCCTCTTTCTGGTTCTTCCGTTGCAACAGAAAGGCAAGCTGCTTACCATTATGTAATTTTCCTGGCCAGATATCTTCTTTTCCTTCTCTGGATGGTACGTGAGAATATTTCTGACGATGAACATCTCATCGTCTGGAGAAAGCTTAATGCCATCCCTGCAATGTATTGAAAGAGATGTACTGCAAATAAGGGATACAGAACACAGGAGCCACCTGCAAAGTATCATCTATCTACCAGCTTACTTCCTGAAAATTCTAGCCAGTTTTCGGTACATGTGAAAAGATTTGTTTCTTCAAGTTGCTTTGAGCCAGAAAATACACCTTGATTCACGGATGATCCTCTTCACATTCTTCATGATCGGTTCGACTTGTGCATGTATCTGCTGCTCCACTGGTGTAAAACTAGATGTAAAACTAGGACCTCCTCCCTGTCTTGCACGGGTGTTCTTCTGGGCTCTCCAGTTCCTACTGTTACCACCTCCATGGTGTGATCCCTCTGATTTCCACACTGCTCTAGTTCCACCACCACCTCGACCAAGATTACCAGTCGTCCTGTTCCCTCCACCTGAGCTAGATGATCCAGCATTAATGGCGAAGTTATGTGCGCCTGTGACATTTGCTCTATTCCAATTTGGCTTGCCACCATCTTGCTGTGCTGCTTCTGAGCTCCAGTTACTCTTAGGTTGCCTTCTCGGACAAACTTGGGCAGTAGAATTACTCTTGTTCCATCCACCGGTGCTAGTTGATCCTGCAACAGCGGCATTTCTCTTATCATTTTGCCAGTTTGCAGCTGTGTTCCAGTCACTCTTAGCGTTCCTTCTCTGACGTTCTTGGGCGGTGCTGTGCGCTGCAGTCCTACTACCCTCAAGGTCATGCAGCAGGTGATCACCAGCTTTTGGCCTCTCTGTCCAGGAGATGGGAGCATTTCCTCCCAAGCATACCACATCACTCTCTTCGACTTCATCCTCTTGAAGGTTGTCAACATCATAAAGGCAGGAACTATGAGGAACAATTGCCTTGTCTTTAGTAGCACCTGCTGTCCCTACTGCTGCAAGGAAGTCATATACACCATACCCTCCGAGGTTTCCATTACTTGCAGACTGTAAAAGATGGAAAAGTTCAGAACGGACGGAAACAGTGCTCGGTTGTGCAGATAAGATAGTGATATAGACAGGTAAAATGATTGATCCACCATGTTCTTGTCATTCCAGTGGATTTCAAAAGCTGAGTCAGTCCCAATTGCCGTACGATTGCCCCAAGAGCAGGTGGACACAACACTATCCAGGCGATCAAAGTAGACCTTCTCTGCAGCCTTCTCAAAGCTTTGAGTCGCCCTCTGCGTCACGTTTTCTCAGTTTTTCAATACACTAGGCACTGGCACATCGAAATGGGAATTTCAAAGGAAAGGAAAATGCATGACTTACGGGTAGTGTGGCCTCCATAAATGGTGCCTGAACCTTTAGGGATTGGAATGTGGCCTTGTAACCGTAGCTGTTGAAGCCATGCAAGTTGCCTGTGCAGGTCATGCTGCTTGCAACAGTTGTCAGGTGCTCTTTGAGAACTGATTTTGTAATTGTTCCAACAGCCTTGGAAAGGTGCTGGAAGGATGATCCACAAGATTTTTTTTAAAGGAGAATATGAGTAATGCTTCAGTGGAGGCTGCAGTTGATCTAAATTCATCAGAAAGGATAAAGACAAGAACCGGACCTGTGTGACCCGATCGAAGGCACAGGAAATGCCAAACACTTGTCGAACTTGTTGGATACTGTGAGGAACAGATCTGGTAGTGTCTATCATATCCATCACAGGGATGCATGCGTCCATTGCTGCTCCCCAGGCATCACCACTCGGTCCAGTTGAAGCCTTTTCCACTGTGATTTCCAGTGCCAGTTCGCCCTTCTGATATGCACCGAATTTCTGGACCCAGCATGTGGATTGTGGTTTAACCCATGTTATGCTGGCCTCCTGGACTCGAGGATCACCTGTGAGAAGAAGCAAGAATGGCTCTTTAGTAAGCAGAACTGCATGCGCCATAACTATCAGCATATGTATTTGGATTTTCTATATGCATGATATCAAGGTATGTAAATGTGAATTCTTGTTTTACCTTTTATAATCGTGTCCAAGAGTATAGAAGAAATGGTACTGGTCATCAAATGGACAACTTGGCCAGAAGATTCAGATTTTTCTGTGGTGATATTTCCGTTGAGGAAAAACTGCAAGCAGGAAACCTGAAAGGGTATCTCATCATCTGGATCCTGGTAGCACAAACATTCGCTGAAAACCAGAATAATCAGATTATGTTCAGAAGTTAGAACATAGCATCCCCCACCCCACCCCCGCCCGCCCGCGGAAGAAGATTTTCTCAAAACATCATGGAGGGATGTCCTTAATGCATAAATGCCTAATGGAAGACAGGATTTAACTAAAGTCTGAACAACACATTCATGAACCTATCGCTCGACAAAGAAGTCAAATCTTAGTGAATCTGGAGTCCTGAACAGTAAATGCAAATATTAGGATATTCTATCGGAAGAAATGAAAAATCAAGTATCCCATCCCATACTATCAAGGTTAAAAACATGAAAGGCTGAAGCACCTTGAAATTAATGTAACTCTTCTCAAAATTCGACTCATCTGCCCCTTTTTCTTTTCGTGTTTATCAATAACTTCCTGGCATTTGCGGAGAACATCCCCCATACTTATCTTCATCTGATTCAATTGCTTCTGTAAGGGCAAGACAAAAATTATTTTAACACATAATCTTAGTGGTAATGCTGAAAAGGACAGATATCATTTCAGAAGTACAATGATAGACCTTGTCAAGGTGAATATGGCCAACAAGACAATGTGTTGCTTGGGTTGTTTGCTGCTGATACCTGAAATAAGGCAACGATTCTGAGCTTAGCACAATATACACAGAAAAATGTAAGCGATAGTTATTGTGAGCTGGTTCAAACTCTGCAGTGCAGCTTAAGGCTGGACTGGACTGATCAAAGTTCAATAAGATGCCGGTTTAAAGCATTTAAAGAAACCAATAGTTTGCAAGTGTTATTGAGGCTTTTGAGTAATGTGGAATAAATACTAAAAATGCCTAGCTTAGACTCAGAGTGTTTAACTTAGAGCAGTACATTGCAGTATCATAAATAATTAGAAAGCATGAACATGAATTGTACATACATGATGGAGAACTCAGTGGCACAATCTTCTAGTTTTATCTTCTTTAAGCAATCAAGAACTTTGAGTGCTGCTGCCATGCAAAATTCAATCCCGCAAGAGCACTTATTGAGATACAAAATTGCTTTTTGGTCGTTTTTGTCAGTTCTAGAGCTAGCTCTGGTGAGTAGTACTTCCTGTAAAAATAACAAATAGAAGTCAAAATTGCGCTCAACATATAAACTGAAGCTGGGAATAGAACTGATCAAGTGAGCCTCTCACCTTCATTGAGTCCCAAGAGGTCATGTTGTTCTGATTTGGATCTAGCACTGCCTTGTAAGCAGCATTTGCAACTGCAGTGGCCGCCAAGATACCAACAGGATCTCCTGGTGTCACGGAACTTGATGCATATGCCAAGTCAAAATGAACAACAGAATTGCCACATGAATTTCTTATGGTTCCATCATAGCATGCTATGACATCTCGAAGTATTGCCATCATGTTCTTGAAAAGGCTGCCAGGCTCCACTAGACCTTTTGATGTGCGTATTATCTTCTCCCTTGCAGATATCGAATGGACTAGTTCCTCGTATGGGTTTAGTCCGTGGTAAAATGAGCTCCTCACGATACCATTTGCCTCTAAAGGATGGTAACCATTGGAGCTGCTGCAACAATTGTTTAGAGATTTAGAGAAGTAATCCTCCAAGAAGATGCTAGAGTATAGTCTTCCATTGTATTGCAGTTGATGGCCCAAGAAACCAAGCTGCTCCACTACTTTGTTCACAGCTACATCATTTTTTGGATCTACCAACAGACCAATATCAGAAAAACGAGCAATGAAGTCCACAATTGGTTCTCTGGACATGTCGAGCTCAAGTGAACTATTTTGAATTGTCTTCAGCATTGGACTTGGGACATTGAAATCTCTCAAGCTTATGCTGAAACCATCAATAAGCAGTGATTCCATCAGTAGAGGCTGCAGAAGATTTAGAAATTTTATGGCCTCCCTTGGACTCTTCACAGATAGAATTGATGAGAGGGTGGCAGTGCCAGCAACTAAGGCCCCAACAAATTCTTTCTCAAGATTTTCCTCAAAAAATTGTCCGCCGAGATTGTCCGGTAGTAAGGTCTCTAGAATCTGAGCAAAAGTCCAGTAAGGTCCACCTGATAGTCGCTTCTGGGGAATCATCCCTGACGTGAAAATTGCATTTGTAAGTTGGTTTGCCTCCCTTCTAGAATAACTCCTACCAGACAATATCTTCAAAGCTAATAAGCAATCATTCTTGAGCTGAAAGTTCAGCTTCCCATTGTGTGAGCTCATCAGCTGCTTCTCCACGGTGAAAAGCTCTGTAGCTTCAGCCCTTGCTGAAACTGACCTTGGGTAGAAGATGTGGACACAGTCGCCATCGAAATCTGCTCCAAGTGGGCCACAGATGAGCGGGTTGATCTTCATGGTGTGGTCATTATGGACATGGACATACAAGGCTTGGACCGAGTGCTTGTCGGTGCTTGGTGGTCTGTTGAGGAAGACGACATCACCGTCAAGAACTCTTCGGTTGACAGTTTCACCAACCTTCAGTACGGCGCGTCTCTTATTTGCCTGATCCACATCCAAGGAATATGTGATGGAATTGGCATCTCTGTACGTCAGGCACAGTCCTCTACCCACCATGTCTTGCAACTGAGCAATGTTGTGGTCTGTGACGCGCTCTTCTACTGACATTCTTCTTGCAACTTCATCGGGCACCCCTACTACACTGACGGCAATGTATGGGTCGCCGGTGATCACACCACGGCATGAGAAGCTTGAGCTCTTACTGATGAAGAGCGACTTCATCTTTTGCTGCCATTGTTTTGGTGCAGGCTGACTTGTGAAGGTGACGTCTCGAGGACCCTTGTAAAGACACATGATGAAGCCACATTGTGAACATACGGCTGCGATCAAGAAGAGCAAGAGTATCTACTTCATTTACAGGTTAACTAGGTACCTTTGCTGGTCCTCTCAGCTTGATGTAGTCGGCAATGGCCACCTGAAGATCGTCTGCCTCCACCTCATGAGCTTGGAAGTTTGGGGAGCCAAGTCTTGAGCCCCTGATCTCTTCTATCTTACTCAGGATTCTCCTTAACAAGTTTGTTGAGGTGTCCTTAACAAGTTTGGGGATATTTTTTTAGAAACAGAAGGCTCTCAAATCATGAGTAATTATGCACCCAAAATGGTGAAAATGAGGAACTTCTGATGCAATCAGGAAGTACTTTATCACGAGATACTTACAGAAGAACACATGAGTGCATTGTCATCTAAAACATTGAAAGCGCGAAGGCAATTTGGTGGAACAGGAAGTAGCGCATGACAAATCCATCCTGAGGAATAGAATTTTTTTAAATAATATTATTTTAATTCAAAATTGCGACATTAATACGTATTTAAAAATTGCAGAAATAATATCCGATTAGCCAAACCGTTTGGCGATAATAGGGTTGTCGCCAAGCGGTTTAGGCGATATTAGATAATCGCCACGGTTTGGCGACTATCTGTAATCCTAAATGTCGGCCAGTATCGCCGAGTCGTAGTAATCGCCACTCCTCGGCGACTCTTGAGTGAATCGCCACGCGTTTAGCGACTACTAGTAGTCGCCGGCGAGTGGCGACTACTAGTAATCGTTCAAGCTGTTTGGCGATATCTTGTACATTTATTAATTTGTAAGTAAATTTTTTGTGAGCTGTTTATGCAATAATTGTTATATTAAGCAGGAAAAACTAAAAAACTCTTGTCATGTAATAGGCGGGAAGAATTATTTTAGTTAGATTGGTGATCGCATCTCACTTCGTATTTTCATATCCCATGGGATTGGCAAGACACTGGTCAAAAAATCTTGAATAAATGAAGGCCGGCCTCTGCGTCTTGAACTACCACTTACATATGGGCGAGATAGCAAGGCGTTCCTCGGCATTTTGTTGCGAAAGTCGGAAAAGGCACTATGACTCTGAAACCACGGAAATCGTGGGCACTAAGGGGTTTTCGTTGCCCATGAAAGGCGGAACACGGTCCAAAATTACGAAAAAATTATAGGGCGGCCTCAATGCGAGCTACCACTTACGTATGGCGAGATAGCGGGCGTTGGCCGACCATTTGTTGCGAAATCGGAAAAGGCACTTCATGGGTAGAATCGTGACGCATATAAAAATTAAATTGGACAACCACGGCGTCGGAAAATTTTGAAATATTTTATGGAGGTTCTGATAAATCAGTGATATTACCATAAAAATTTCAAATAATTTGAATCTGAACAATGTTTTAAATTAAAACAATAAAATTTGATTGTTATGAACTTTTGAAAATTTAATTTTTATTGTTATGAACATCACGAGCGAAATTTTCAAAATTTTATGGTCGACAACAACTCATGTTATTGGTTACGATGAGAAAATAAGCAATAGATTAGATTATATTATATTACAAGGGCATTACTATGATGGCGAGGTTAATAAGAAAGCCTTGTTAAATGCGTGGTGGAACAAATGATCGTTCGCCTATCTGGGTACAACCGAATGATGTCAAACATTTTACGCATATTACGACCGTTCTAATTTTGCGATTTGTCCTCGGACACGCTCAATCCCTACTCTGAAAGAACTCCATGGGGTTCATGAGTGCTCCCAGTTATCGCCGATTGGGTGGCCTATGCTGTCGTCTCGGTGTATAAGACTTAAATTTTGGTTGTTCTTTATGTGGATTTACGCCCTCCCATATGGGCATGTCATCCCGATTCGGCGTCCCTATGTTGATACCACAGGTTCCGGATGGTCTGCATAGCGTCAAGATTTGTTACGTCTTTGCGGACCTCGTGACTTGCTTCCCTTGTCCTTCTTCTTCGGAGGAGAACCCTCGTGCACCTCAAGTGCGTTGGCGTTAGCGGAGACATCTTGCAGAGCCTTTGCTCTGTTTACTTCGCCTCCACTATATAGTGCGAGGAGGTGTGTGTTGGGCTTATGCTTGGACAACGGAGCGTGCCTGCGATCATCTGATATGCGCTTTGGTGGTTCCATAACACCGTAAGCGTAGCTAAAGTCGCTTTTACGGCGGTAGTGGCACCACGGAGAGGTTGCTCCCCGTTATCCCATCGAGTTACGAGATGTGGGTGGTGCGTCTCGGGTCCACCGGTTGAAATACACCACCGTTCCTCCTCGGCCAAGAACGCAGGTAGAATCTCCGGTCCGCTAGATCACCGTGGCGGTATCAACCACTTGCCTCCGAGCCATGTCTGTGACGTCGGGGCTTTGGTGCACTGGAGGAGGTCCTCCTTTGACTTGACCGATGCAAAATGCCCTTTTGAACTCGTGTGCGATGAGCGGTTTAGAACTACTACTTTGTGAGTTTAACATGAGTATGTCGCATGAAACTCACCGTCGGTTGGCCTGCACACGGCCCTAAGCTCTGTCGATCGGAAAGGACATATCTGGCGGCCTCTCCCGGGTGAAGTTCTCGGGCGAAGCGGGGTAGGCGTCGTGGCGGTTGTAGAAATTAAATGATCCGTCGTTCGGCCGTCGATCCATTGGAAGAAGCAACACGGTCCTTGTGCTAAGAAAAGAAAGAACGAAGCATGAGATGGTAGTGTTACCATGTATTGTGTGGACACCAGATGGGTTTACCTCGTAGGTGCGAACCAAGATGAGTGGCGGCTGCCATCGCTCCATGGGTAGATTGCTCAATCTTCGCGGTAGGGTTGCATCGCATTTTGGTCGGGCAACTCCGAGACGAGGCGTCGACACTCGGCATGTAAGCACTTCGTAAGCATGTACTGAATTCACATCCTTCGGTTCGCACTTCACTGTATCTATCTGATCGGACAAAACAACTCGGAACTCTCTCGCTGCGATAGTGCCCAATCACCGCCAACTTCAACTCGAATTGTTTGCAAAACTTGATTCAAATTAACGGCATTGCTACCATACTCCCAACGCGACTCATGCCCCCACAAAACTTCCATACTAGCTTTGTTTTTCTGTTCCACTGTCGGGATGGGTACATCCGTTGCCCAGATACTACTATGCATTTCATCATCTCCTCCTCTTCCTCATCTTCGCCGATGTCATCATCACACTCCAACATTTCAGCTTCATCTTGCCTCGCCATATGGTCCACCAACTCCAATTGATCAACAATTTGCTCGATTTCCTCCTTCATCGCCCGACCTTCGCGCTTTGCGATCCTGTTATCATCCTCACTTGCTACCTCAACGCACCACTACCGAACTTGTTCAATGTAAGCGCGTCTTGCTTCCCACATCGCTAATATTCACCTCTTCTCTAAGGCACTGCGACAAGATTACACATTCAAGGCTAGATCCCTTGCACCACCTTAACCATTTCGCCACAAGTACGTCCGATCTATTTTCTTCAATTCCACATAGCGGTCACCCTTACTACGCGTGAATACGACTTGAATGGTAACAGAGTAAACACTTGCATCCAGGAAAAATATTTGGTCAACCAAAGCTTTATATCACGGATGCTAACTCTATCGAGACATAAGTGTTCCGCCATTGTGACCAAAACGCTCAAATCAACACCATTCGCCTAATTTTTATTTCACCATCGCCGGTAATATACCCTAAATTTCATGGATCCGACATTACTGCGACGACATAAACAAAATTGATTTTCAGATCACCACTAATATCACTAACTAACAATGTTCAAAAAAGTGCTAGGCGGTAGGCATGTTGCAATGAAATAAAGAAGTGAATTCATACCATATTACTAATGAAGCAGCTCTAGCTGCTCTCCTACTACTACTGATCTACTGCTACTCAGCTAATGCCTAATGAAATTCTCAGAAGAAATTCTCAAATGAAATTCTCTGCTACTACTACTGATCTACTGCTAGCCAGTCGGCCAAATGAAATTCCCCCACCCCCATCGACCAAATGAAATTCCCCTCCCATAATTTTCCTCTCTTTGAGCATACTGTTTGGATCTTTGGCGGTGGGGAGGCGGGGAGGATCTCAAGGGCACTCGCGGCGGACCATGATCTTCGCCGGCGAAGAACGATCTTCGGCGACCTAGCTTCCCCTTCCCTCTTCCCCCGCACGACCCGGTAACCTAGCTTCCCTTCCCCCTCTCGAGTTTTCCGTTTTCCCCTCTTATCCAACCTGACACCGCTCAGCTCCGCCTTTCTTCTGGCGCCTTGTACCCTTGAGTCCGCCTAGTCCCTTTGGCGACGCCTAATGCGCTTTTCAATCTCTAATATTTCTAAATTTTCTAATATCTAAAATTTCTAAAATCTAAAATTTCTAAAATTATCTAATATCTAAAATTTCTAAATTATTTTGCACTAAAAATAAATAACAAAATTAAAAAAATACCTTTTTTCTCTCCTTCTTCTTCTCTTCTTCTTCCTCCTCCCTCCTCTCCTCTCTCTCTCTCTCTCTCCTCCTCTCCGGCGCTGCTCTCCTCTCTCCTGCGCCCTCACTCTCCCTCTCCCTTGTGACCTCCCTCTCCTCCTCCCTCTCCCTCTCTTCTTCTCCTTGACGCCGCTTCCTCTCCAGGCCTTCTTCGTCTTCTTTTCGTTTCTTCGGCGGCAGCAGCAGCGCCATCTGACGAAAAGGTATTGCGATTAATCCATACCGTTCGCGACTACTCGATTGTCGCATAACGGTTCGGCGACTACAAGTTGATCGCCAACGGCTTGGCGACTACTCTGTAGTCGCCGGCGGTGTGGCGACCACTCCTGACTTGGCGACAAGGTCATTGCGGTGACCGCGGGATTACGGTATAGTCGCCAAACGTGTGGCGACTACCTATTATCGCTAAACCGTTTGGCGGCGACCGATGAGATGAAGGGTGGCGAGAACAATTTGTTATTCTTCTGCTAAGTTTGAAACAAGGGCGTGGGAAGGAGATGAGCAAGAGATGTTTAGAGGCTGCGGAAAAACGACTCTGATACCACTTGTTAGTAGCTGAATTCTTACTCTCATTGAGAGAGGATGACAATAGGAGTTGGGGCAATTTTCTGATTTATTTCTCACACAATGCCATGCCAACCTGAGGGGTTGGGGTTACATATTTATAGCCAGGGCAGTCAAGCATATGCTAAGATGCTAGTCTAAGATGCTGTCCTAAAGATGCTAGTCTAGTCTAAGATGTTGTCCTAAAGATGCTAGTCTTAGTCTAAAAGCAGATGCTGTCCTAAAGATGCTAGTCTTAGTCTAAAAGCAAAAAAGCTAAAAAGACTACCATAAGGACCACAAAGACCAACAGTACAAGGACTTATTTCATCATTTACTGCCTCTCTTCTTTTACCATTCACCCTTTTACCAGTTCACTCTCCTACTGCCACCTCTTAGGCATGCATTCAGACAGAAAGCATTTTGATTACATGCTGATGCACTACATGCAAATGCATTGATGCTTAAATGATGATTGCTGATGATGCTTGAGAATGCTAATGATGGTTATGACATGCTTATGCTTAATGATGGAATGATTTGGGGAGGGTTCTCACATCAGCACTTCTGCTTTAATGTTTTGATCAATACATCTTAAAGCAATTGTTTGTTACCCTCTTTATTTTCTTTAGTTTAATCAGCGCTGCTAGCCTACTATATTTAATGGCACAAAGTCTTGACTGGGATCTTATTGAGAAGCATGAGATGCTTTGCTTGTTTTTATGTGTACATTTCTTAAGCGACGTCTAAATTGCCTGTGTATTGGCTCTTGTTTTAAATTTATGTCCAGTCGGAGACGGTTCGGTGAGCATCAAGCGGAGAACTGGTGGAACGAGAACCGTGAGAAGGTATACGAGAGGTACAACGTGAGGAGTTCTGAACGAGCCTTGTCGGCTGCATCAACCCGGTCAGCCCAATGACCTGAGGACGGCGTGCTGGCTGGCAAGTGGCGATCACCGGAGAGTATGAAATGGGTATGGCTCCAAGCCATGGAGCATCAGGGGCCTTGAAAGATTCATTCTTTTTTGCTCTTTTAATGTCGATAAGTATTATTTCTTTGTGTGTGGGGCAATGGCAATTGAATCATCCATCCAGGGCTACAAGGGATTGGATTGTAGCGCTGCTGCGATGTAATGTGCATGAGCTGTGAAACACTGTTCCCCATTCTGTAGTGTGGTGGATGCAGCTGCAGGTGTAAAAATTCCAGGAATTTTCGTCTTCCCCGTTACATATGCTGATATGCGCATGTTGGTGCGGCTGTGAATGAATTTGGCAGGCGCAGCCGGCCCTGTATGTTACGACGGCACTGCGCCCGTCAGCGCCTCCAGTCCGGCTTTGCCAAGGGACGCTCCTGGCAGGTGCTCCTCCAGATCCTCCACACCGACGGCTTCTTCGGCCTCTGCGCCGGATACGCCGCCACCCTCCTCCCCAATCTCACCGCCGGGGTTCTCAGCTGCTGCTCCTCCGATTACCTCAAGGCCTTCGCTCTCGAGCAGCGCAACAAGGCCAGCCTCACGCCGGGGAGAGTTTGCTGTGCGGCGCTCTTGCGGGGCCATATCGGCGGCGCTCACCACCCCGCTGGACGTCGTCAAGACGCGGCTGATGACCACGGTGGTGGGCACGATGCGGGAGGTCGTCGCGGAGGAGGGCCTGATGGGCCTGTCCCGGGCATCGGGCCGAGGGTGCTGCATAGGCTGCGCTAGGGTACTGTGCCTTTGAGACGGCGAGGCTTGCGATCCTCAACTGGTATCTCGAAGGCTGCGAAAGGAAGGCCGCAGCGGAGATGAAGGCGGGAGTTTGCCGCTGCTTGAGTTTGTTTGCCTTCTTCTTTCAGGGAAGGTAATTGTTAGTCCCACTTTCCAGTGATGATGTCCTGCCTGTTTTGTCCTTTTGGGAGTGTGAAGTTTTGCTCTAGTTACCTAGCTATGCTATGATGCAGATGATGTACCTGCTGAATGTTTCGACCTTAGCATCATTAAAAGTTCAATTATAGAGTTGAAGGATACAACAGGCGATAATATGAAGCAATTGTGAACCTGTCGTCATTGGTTTTGGTCAGTTTGTTGGGCATACATTTTAATCTGGTGTTTCGAACTGAGCCTTCCATATATTGCTTTCTTTTTGTGATTGCAATGAAAGCTCGCAAGCCTGAAGGTTTAGTGTATGCCGTTGACCCCAAACATATTTCTGGGAGTAAAAAACTCGACTAAAGGTATCAGTCATAAGACAACAAAAGGCATTCAGATGTATAGGCATCTAGGGTGTTTTTGTTTGCTACTGTTAAGAAATGAGATCACAGTTATAGAAAGTTTTCGTGCATACTAAAGTATATAAGTTTGTGGACACCAAAGACCATGGAAATTATGGATGCCAGATCAAGTCAGTTCAGGGGGTTAGAACATAGAAGGTGGCACTACTATAAGAAAGCACAGGTCATGCTATGATGGTTCATCATTTGAAGTACTTTCTGCAGAATGAATTTGCAGCATCTGGGTAGTGAATCCTGATGAAATTCTCCAGGCACTTCTTGTAGGAGAAATCTGAGCAGGAACCATCTGAGGACACGACGTACAAGCACCTGCTGCCCTGGAAAACTTGATGCTTAGCAACCTGCAAACAGGGAAAGAGTTTTCATGACATCCTCTTTCTGGTTCTTCCGTTGCAACAGAAAGGCAAGCTGCTTACCATTATGTAATTTTCCTGGCCAGATATCTTCTTTTCCTTCTCTGGATGGTACGTGAGAATATTTCTGACGATGAACATCTCATCGTCTGGAGAAAGCTTAATGCCATCCCTGCAATGTATTGAAAGAGATGTACTGCAAATAAGGGATACAAAACACAGGAGCCACCTGCAAAGTATCATCTATCTACCAGCTTACTTCCTGAAAATTCTAGCCAGTTTTCGGTACATGTGAAAAGATTTGTTTCTTCAAGTTGCTTTGAGCCAGAAAATACACCTTGATTCACGGATGATCCTCTTCACATTCTTCATGATCGGTTCGACTTGTGCATGTATCTGCTGCTCCACTGGTGTAAAACTAGATGTAAAACTAGGACCTCCTCCCTGTCTTGCACGGGTGTTCTTCTGGGCTCTCCAGTTCCTACTGTTACCACCTCCATGGTGTGATCCTCTGATTTCCACTGCTCTAGTTCCACCACCACCTCGACCAAGATTACCAGTCGTCCTGTTCCTCCACCTGAGCTAGATGATCCAGCATTAATGGCGAAGTTATGTGCGCCTGTGACATTTGCTCTATTCCAATTTGGCTTGCCACCATCTTGCTGTGCTGCTTCTGAGCTCCAGTTACTCTTAGGTTGCCTTCTCGGACAAACTTGGGCAGTAGAATTACTCTTGTTCCATCCACCGGTGCTAGTTGATCCTGCAACAGCGGCATTTCTCTTATCATTTTGCCAGTTTGCAGCTGTGTTCCAGTCACTCTTAGCGTTCCTTCTCTGACGTTCTTGGGCGGTGCTGTGCGCTGCAGTCCTACTACCCTCAAGGTCATGCAGCAGGTGATCACCAGCTTTTGGCCTCTCTGTCCAGGAGATGGGAGCGTTTCCTCCCAAGCATACCACATCACTCTCTTCGACTTCATCCTCTTGAAGGTTGTCAACATCATAAAGGCAGGAACTATGAGGAACAATTGCCTTGTCTTTAGTAGCACCTGCTGTCCCTACTGCTGCAAGGAAGTCATATACACCATACCCTCCGAGGTTTCCATTACTTGCAGACTGTAAAGATGGAAAAAGTTCAGAACGGACGGGAAACAGTGCTCGGTTGTGCAGATAAGATAGTGATATAGACAGGTAAAATGATTGATCCACCATGTTCTTGTCATTCCAGTGGATTTCAAAAGCTGAGTCAGTCCCAATTGCCGTACGATTGCCCCAAGAGCAGGTGGACACAACACTATCCAGGCGATCAAAGTAGACCTTCTCTGCAGCCTTCTCAAAGCTTTGAGTCGCCCTCTGCGTCACGTTTTCTCAGTTTTTCAATACACTAGGCACTGGCACATCGAAATGGGAATTTCAAAGGAAATGAAAATGCATGACTTACGGGTAGTGTGGCCTCCATAAATGGTGCCTGAACCTTTAGGGATTGGAATGTGGCCTTGTAACCGTAGCTGTTGAAGCCATGCAAGTTGCCTGTGCAGGTCATGCTGCTTGCAACAGTTGTCAGGTGCTCTTTGAGAACTGATTTTGTAATTGTTCCAACAGCCTTGGAAAGGTGCTGGAAGGATGATCCACAAGATTTTTTTTAAAGGAGAATATGAGTAATGCTTCAGTGGAGGCTGCAGTTGATCTAAATTCATCAGAAAGGATAAAGACAAGAACCGGACCTGTGTGACCCGATCGAAGGCACAGGAAATGCCAAACACTTGTCGAACTTGTTGGATACTGTGAGGAACAGATCTGGTAGTGTCTATCATATCCATCACAGGGATGCATGCGTCCATTGCTTCTCCCCAGGCATCACCACTCGGTCCAGTTGAAGCCTTTTCCACTGTGATTTCCAGTGCCAGTTCGCCCTTCTGATATGCACCGAATTTCTGGACCCAGCATGTGGATTGTGGTTTAACCCATGTTATGCTGGCCTCCTGGACTCGAGGATCACCTGTGAGAAGAAGCAAGAATGGCTCTTTAGTAAGCAGAACTGCATGCGCCATAACTATCAGCATATGTATTTGGATTTTCTATATGCATGATATCAAGGTATGTAAATGTGAATTCTTGTTTTACCTTTTATAATCGTGTCCAAGAGTATAGAAGAAATGGTACTGGTCATCAAATGGACAACTTGGCCAGAAGATTCAGATTTTTCTGTGGTGATATTTCCGTTGAGGAAAAACTGCAAGCAGGAAACCTGAAAGGGTATCTCATCATCTGGATCCTGGTAGCACAAACATTCGCTGAAAACCAGAATAATCAGATTATGTTCAGAAGTTAGAACATAGCATCCCCCCACCCCACCCCCCGCCCCGCCCCGCGGAAGAAGATTTTCTCAAAACATCATGGAGGGATGTCCTTAATGCATAAATGCCTAATGGAAGACAGGATTTAACTAAAGTCTGAACAACACATTCATGAACCTATCGCTCGACAAAGAAGTCAAATCTTAGTGAATCTGGAGTCCTGAACAGTAAATGCAAATATTAGGATATTCTATCGGAAGAAATGAAAAATCAAGTATCCCATCCCATACTATCAAGGTTAAAAACATGAAAGGCTGAAGCACCTTGAAATTAATGTAACTCTTCTCAAAATTCGACTCATCTGCCCCTTTTTCTTTTCGTGTTTATCAATAACTTCCTGGCATTTGCGGAGAACATCCCCCATACTTATCTTCATCTGATTCAATTGCTTCTGTAAGGGCAAGACAAAAATTATTTTAACACATAATCTTAGTGGTAATGCTGAAAAGGACAGATATCATTTCAGAAGTACAATGATAGACCTTGTCAAGGTGAATATGGCCAACAAGACAATGTGTTGCTTGGGTTGTTTGCTGCTGATACCTGAAATAAGGCAACGATTCTGAGCTTAGCACAATATACACAGAAAAATGTAAGCGATAGTTATTGTGAGCTGGTTCAAACTCTGCAGTGCAGCTTAAGGCTGGACTGGACTGATCAAAGTTCAATAAGATGCCGGTTTAAAGCATTTAAAGAAACCAATAGTTTGCAAGTGTTATTGAGGCTTTTGAGTAATGTGGAATAAATACTAAAAATGCCTAGCTTAGACTCAGAGTGTTTAACTTAGAGCAGTACATTGCAGTATCATAAATAATTAGAAAGCATGAACATGAATTGTACATACATGATGGAGAACTCAGTGGCACAATCTTCTAGTTTTATCTTCTTTAAGCAATCAAGAACTTTGAGTGCTGCTGCCATGCAAAATTCAATCCCGCAAGAGCACTTATTGAGATACAAAATTGCTTTTTGGTCGTTTTGTCAGTTCTAGAGCTAGCTCTGGTGAGTAGTACTTCCTGTAAAAATAACAAATAGAAGTCAAAATTGCGCTCAACATATAAACTGAAGCTGGGAATAGAACTGATCAAGTGAGCCTCTCACCTTCATTGAGTCCCAAGAGGTCATGTTGTTCTGATTTGGATCTAGCACTGCCTTGTAAGCAGCATTTGCAACTGCAGTGGCCGCCAAGATACCAACAGGATCTCCTGGTGTCACGGAACTTGATGCATATGCCAAGTCAAAATGAACAACAGAATTGCCACATGAATTTCTTATGGTTCCATCATAGCATGCTATGACATCTCGAAATATTGCCATCATGTTCTTGAAAAGGCTGCCAGGCTCCACTAGACCTTTTGATGTGCGTATTATCTTCTCCCTTGCAGATATCGAATGGACTAGTTCCTCGTATGGGTTTAGTCCGTGGTAAAATGAGCTCCTCACGATACCATTTGCCTCTAAAGGATGGTAACCATTGGAGCTGCTGCAACAATTGTTTAGAGATTTAGAAAGTAATCCTCCAAGAAGATGCTAGAGTATAGTCTTCCATTGTATTGCAGTTGATGGCCCAAGAAACCAAGCTGCTCCACTACTTTGTTCACAGCTACATCATTTTTTGGATCTACCAACAGACCAATATCAGAAAAACGAGCAATGAAGTCCACAATTGGTTCTCTGGACATGTCGAGCTCAAGTGAACTATTTTGAATTGTCTTCAGCATTGGACTTGGGACATTGAAATCTCTCAAGCTTATGCTGAAACCATCAATAAGCAGTGATTCCATCAGTAGAGGCTGCAGAAGATTTAGAAATTTTATGGCCTCCCTTGGACTCTTCACAGATAGAATTGATGAGAGGGTGGCAGTGCCAGCAACTAAGGCCCCAACAAATTCTTTCTCAAGATTTTCCTCAAAAAATTGTCCGCCGAGATTGTCCGGTAGTAAGGTCTCTAGAATCTGAGCAAAAGTCCAGTAAGGTCCACCTGATAGTCGCTTCTGGGGAATCATCCCTGACGTGAAAATTGCATTTGTAAGTTGGTTTGCCTCCCTTCTAGAATAACTCCTACCAGACAATATCTTCAAAGCTAATAAGCAATCATTCTTGAGCTGAAAGTTCAGCTTCCCATTGTGTGAGCTCATCAGCTGCTTCTCCACGGTGAAAAGCTCTGTAGCTTCAGCCCTTGCTGAAACTGACCTTGGGTAGAAGATGTGGACACAGTCGCCATCGAAATCTGCTCCAAGTGGGCCACAGATGAGCGGGTTGATCTTCATGGTGTGGTCATTATGGACATGGACATACAAGGCTTGGACCGAGTGCTTGTCGGTGCTTGGTGGTCTGTTGAGGAAGACGACATCACCGTCAAGAACTCTTCGGTTGACAGTTTCACCAACCTTCAGTACGGCGCGTCTCTTATTTGCCTGATCCACATCCAAGGAATATGTGATGGAATTGGCATCTCTGTACGTCAGGCACAGTCCTCTACCCACCATGTCTTGCAACTGAGCAATGTTGTGGTCTGTGACGCGCTCTTCTACTGACATTCTTCTTGCAACTTCATCGGGCACCCTACTACACTGACGGCAATGTATGGGTCGCCGGTGATCACACCACGGCATGAGAAGCTTGAGCTCTTACTGATGAAGAGCGACTTCATCTTTTGCTGCCATTGTTTTGGTGCAGGCTGACTTGTGAAGGTGACGTCTCGAGGACCCTTGTAAAGACACATGATGAAGCCACATTGTGAACATACGGCTGCGATCAAGAAGAGCAAGAGTATCTACTTCATTTACAGGTTAACTAGGTACCTTTGCTGGTCCTCTCAGCTTGATGTAGTCGGCAATGGCCACCTGAAGATCGTCTGCCTCCACCTCATGAGCTTGGAAGTTTGGGGAGCCAAGTCTTGAGCCCCTGATCTCTTCTATCTTAATCAGGATTCTCCTTAACAAGTTTGTTGAGGTGTCCTTAACAAGTTTGGGGATATTTTTTTAGAAACAGAAGGCTCTCAAATCATGAGTAATTATGCACCCAAAATGGTGAAAATGAGGAACTTCTGATGCAATCGGGAAGTACTTTATCACGAGATACTTACAGAAGAACACATGAGTGCATTGTCATCTAAAACATTGAAAGCGCGAAGGCAATTTGGTGGAACAGGGAAGTAGCGCATGACAAATCCATCCTGAGGAATATATCCCCTAGCAGCAAGCCTCCTTCTTGTTCCTCCGGAGATCTTCATCATTATGTTCTGAACCTAAGAAACCAAAGAACAGAATTAAAATGCGAGTCTCTCTAATAGGTACCTATTCCTGAAAGATTTCTTAAGCTCGCTCTATCCCTTTAACAATTTCTGATGCAAAGCTGCAGTCGGTTAGTCCTGAAACTTGTGTTTTGTGTCCTCTCCTCCAGGGACCAGGGTGGCTTTGGAACAGGAGCGACAGTAGTCTAGTAGTACCTCTTTTGGGAGTAAACTGCGGCGGTGAGAGCTGCCCTTCGTGCGAAAGCCGAATTGATCAAGGAAGCTCCAACATCCCTCCCCCAGTTCTTTCCGGGTTGGTGCTCTCAGTTCCAAGCTACGGGCGCCATTGGATTTCTTGACTTCTGCAACACGTAGTGGTGGGAGATCCTGGAAGAAGAGGAATGCAGGAATCGATAAGAACAAGTGTCTGGTTGGGGTGAACGTGCTTCACGCAAAACAACATTCAAGATGGCAGATTTGTATGACAATGATTGATCAGCTGGCAAATACCTGACAGCGTGAACACGAAGTGAAGTTGCTTTCCTTCCCTGTGCTCTTCTGCTTGAGTTGCAAAGACAGCCATTAGTGTTAATGCTGACAATAAATTTTTTTTGAAAGAAAAGGCAGGAGCTCTGTCAAATGCATTAAGAGAGAGAGAAACACAATCCATTCATAGAAAGAAAAAGAGATCCAGAAAAGAAACAACACCCTAAAACACAATCCATTACAAGATGATCTGGTTCGCTCCCGCGGAGGGGAAATGTAAGTTCTTCGCTTGGCTCTTCATCCAGGACAGGATTCTTATGGCGGACAGGTTAGCCATCGGGGGTGGCCTCACTCCACCACATGTGTCCTCTGTGGATCGGAAGATGAGACCGCATCTCACCTGATGCTAATGTGCTTGCAAGCGCGGTGCAGGGCGAAGGTTCTTCGCCTTATACAAGCAAACCTAAATGCACCACGACCTTTCTTGACTCATCGGGAATTCAACTTGGTGGAGAAACTCTCGCCTCGCGGTGGACACGGCCAACCAAAAGGAGTTTGTGGATTGGTTATTCTGACTGTGGAATTTGTGGAAGGAAAATAAGCATAGGATCTTTCAAAACAAATATAGCATGCGGCAAAGGTGGCTCGAACAATCAAGCCTTGACGTCCAAAATCGATCGGCGGCTCTTGAGATCTTTGATTTCTAGTCTCTTGTTTTCCGTCTCTAAGCTCCAATTTGTCGTGACCAGCGTTGTAATTTTCTGTGGCGGTGTTTTCTTTTTGCCGTGGTGTGCTCCCCACTTTGTCGTCCCTCCCCCCTTTCTTTGTAAACCCTATATTTATCTTCTCATTTAATGTATTTGGCGGAGCTCCTGCCTATTCCTTAAAAAAAAAAAAAAAAAAAAACAACAACACCCTAAAAGGAAAGCTTAGCTTTTGTTTGTACCTCGGTGTTCTTGAGCCGGAGGCAGTTGAAACATACCATGCTCAGTATCTTCCTCAGCTCGGCGATATGGCTCGGGTGGTAGACGGGCACGGGCAGCACGATGAACCCGAAATGACCTTCAAATCGGTCATCATAAGACGAATTTCGTCAGAGAAGAAAGGAAACACAGTGCACAACGATCGATCCCTGGTGTCAAGTAAATAGGTTGTTGACGCGTGCGTACTGACCATCGCATTTCCCGATCTCGGTGGCGCCACACGACTCGCAGCTGCCAACCTGCAGAGGCAGGCCAAGCGACGGGTTCCCCAGCAGCTGTCTGGGGTGTGAGACGGGGAACTCGTTCGTCGGCTGCGCCTTCACCTGCATGCCCAAAACTTTGTTGTTGTTTTTTTTTTTGTCTCCAAGCAAGGAAGACAGACACCATGAAACGCAGAGAGAGTAGCATGCATGCACGGACGATGAGAGAGGTAGATAGAACAGAGGTCTTACGATTTCCTCGTTGGATGCGATGCTCAGCTTGATCCTTGTGATCGAGCCCTCCGAGATGAGACCAGCAGGAGTCGGATCACCCGCCATTTCTCTACCCGATAAATGGATTGCTATGTCAGTGACTGCAAAACAAAGGCGACATGTACAGATGCATGCAAGCAAAATTTTCTCACCAACACACGCACGTTTCTCCCTCGTCACTAAGCAGTGCGCGAGAAGATGCGCCGAAAATCAAAAGCCGCAAAGAACTCCCAAATCCTGAAACAGAAGAGAAAGAACCGAATGCTTGCTTAGTTGAGTGGGAGGGGTGCTACTAACCAAACCACCGAGGCACTCAAGTTTTGAGGTTCACACCTTGCTAGCCTGAAGGGTAAGTGTGGACTGCGTTTTGCGAAATCGATGGCTTAAGGGTCATATTACTCACAGCATGTCGAGTTACAAATGTCCGTACTTTGTGTGACGGACCGCTCTTTTCAGAGGTGCGTATAAATACCTTCATAACTATTCGATTTTAGCTGTAGGTAATCAAGTGTACATTACCAGACATAAAAGTAAATGCAAATATTTTATAGATAAATTAAAGGCCTAACGGCCAGAGTTTACAAAAGGTGTGGCTGGCACCAGATACATTACCAAAACACCCACAGAAAAGACTTGAAGAGATAGATCAAGGCCTTCAATATCAAATATCATCGCCATCTACGTTCTTCTGGAACTTGCCAACTTCATTGAAATCTAAAAGGGGGATTAGGAGTAAGGGTGAGTACACAACCGTACTCAACAAGCCACACGAAAATTGTGAATACTAATTATGGAGTTACAAGAGATTAGCACTAGTTTTAAGTATTTGTTAATGCATGAGTTAAAAACAAAATTTTCATTACATTAGAAACACAAACCATCAACAGCATCCTCAAGACGGAGTTATTAGCAAAATCCAGATTACGACAAGTTTATAATTAAAACTATTTGAGCTTAGTTACAGGAATCACCCTAAATTAATTCAGCTTCATTAATCGAAAGCACGGCGTATTCGAATACCATTTAGATCACTCTGCAGAGCTACTCAACTTTACCTACAAGATATCTACGATCGTTAATACCACTCGAGAATAACATACAACTTAAATGCATGCGGCCGGACCAAGATTAAAATAGCTTTTCATTAGATTTCCCTCTTTAGCTCCTACCCAGTAGGTTACGTAGATCCCTAGCTTCGAGAACCCATTGGCCAAGGCGAGCGGCGCGATCTGGCCAACTGATTATACCTACTGCTATGAGAACCGATGAATGGTCGTACCATTCCGTTCCACCCCCAATCGCTATGCGGACCATTCCCCTCATCCGAAATGGTAGCTACCATCTGTAGGTATTCCAAGAGAAAATACAATATACCGGGCTACGTTGGATCAGGTCAACAGAGCTGACCGACCCAACTTGTAGTTGAGAGAGAGCTGAAATTACTTACTTTGCCCAAGAGGGTTGATCCTTATATGCCGAAGACACATCCCAATACACACCACAACATTGGTACCACTGTACCCATCACCAGACCACACTTGGGCTTACCATCGGTTGTGGGTTGGGCCAGCATCCACCTTCCGTGGTCCGCCCAACACTGTCCCCTTAACCGTAGCAGTTTTTAAAAAACGCCCCGAGTCACGACTCGGGGGTTTTGAACAATAGTTCGTAATTGTAAAAGATTATTATACCTAACCTATGGAGATTCATTAATGATAACCTAGGGTTAACAATTGAATATGGCATAATCAACATGGCTTTAACAAGGGAGTGGGCTTTAACTAATCAAGTCATTCCAAATTAGCTCTTTTTAGTTCTCTATTAGTAGACAATGATGCAATAGCAAAAATATACAGTATTTATACGGGAAAATGGGATCAATATGTTCAAGGGGTGCGGCATGCCTTGCGGGGTTGAAGGTTCACCTAGCGAGACGTAGTCGATGTCGTGTCTGGTCTCGAACAGCTCTTGCTCCTGGTACGGCTCCAAAGACTGCTCCTTCTCCGGGATTCGTTCCAAGGGTTGCTCCAACGTCGGATCTAGCGCGAGAAAATGCAACCAATAAATAAACGAATAAAAACAACTAAAGAAAGAAAAACAGAAAAAGAAACTGGAGAAAAAAAGGCCGGAGTAGGGCTCAAGGCTATTTTGGAATTTTCTGGACTTGATATGGCGAAATGGAGATCATTTTTGGACTCAGCGGCTCGAACGGGTCAAGAATATGTCTTTTTGGCTTTTTTGAATTTTTGGAAAGTTTTGGGATTTTGGGGATTTTTCTGGATTTTTAAATGATTTTTTGGATTTTAAATAAATTTAAAATCCGAAAAATGAATTCAAAATCCAAATATTGAGTTTGGGCATGCAATAACTATTAGGCTGCTGGGCCCTTCATGGCAAGCCACGCACCACGCGTGGCGCAATCCACAGGAGCAAGTGCCCAGAGCCTTGAGAGCGAGTAGAGAGGCTGACGGCGGGGGCCCGCATGTCAGAGAGATGGAGGGGCTGCTGATAGCGGGGGCCCGCAGCACAGCGAGATGGGGAAAGGGCCTGGCGAGCGGGGCTTGCGCGCAGAGAGAGAAAGAGGGGGTGAGGGGGGCAGCGGCGGAGCTCGGTCGGAGAGGAAGAAGACGAAGGCGAATCCGACGGAGGAGGGCTTTGGGGAGGGAATGGACTGGCGGGGGAGGAGGGGCTCACGGCAAGCTCGAGGCGGGAAAGAAATGGACGGGAGAGGGAGCGAAGGAGCATGGCGGCGGGGAGAGGCGAGAGGCGGGAAGAAGCTCACGGCGCGGGGTGGGGAGGCAACCAGAGAAAGAATGGGTTGGCGGGGAATAAGAGGGTCTTCATGGCTCGACGGAAGAAATGGAGAGAGGGGGCTATTTGTAGCGGAGGAGGAGAGAGGGTCTTGGCGAGGAGAGAGCAAGCGATTTTGAACAGCGATGGCCTTGGTCGGCATAGCTCTGAGGTTGGGCGGCGAGGGGAAGACGAGGTGTTCGCGTTCGGTGGCGTCGCTGACGGAGACGGAGAAAGCGAGCAGTGGTGGAGAACAGCAGTGCAATCCGAGCATGGGGACAGTGAGGAGAGAGACAACCTTGGCCATTGGTGGGGTAGGCGCAGAGCAAGACAAGCGGAGCAGTGAAGGAGGCGGACCACAGAAAAAAAGGAGGTGGGCATGAAGGAGTGGCGGGGGGCAGGCTAGAATCGGCCGGGCCGAAGAAAAGAAGGCGCATTTCTAAATTGGGAAAGCGAAAAATTGGGGAGGTGGCCAAAAAGGGAAAGGGGCCAAATGAAGCTCAAATGAAGTTCAAAGAAATCCGAAAAAATTCAAATAAAATCCAAATAAAATAAATAAACCAATTTTGAAATTTTTGGGGTGTTTCACTTTGCTATGGATAAAAAATATTATATTACTCACAGCATGTCGAGTTAGACATTGTCAGAATCAGTATGTTTGGCCCACACTCTAGACTCTGCCTCCACGCTAGGCCATATCTCGCCTCTGTATCTTTAGCTCCACATTGTACTCCATATAGCTTCATTCTTTTTTCTTATTTCATTTTTATAGAATTTTACGTAGGTAGAATTTGTTTATTGATAGATTATTTTTTGTTTTTGTTAGAAATTTTTTTAGGAAGGTGAAAAGGGAGAATATTGTACCATCACCACTAATATGTTCTTTTAAAGTAGTAAAGATACGAAACTATTTAGAATTGAGCAATGCTCTTCTTTGAGAACTCCATAGAGTAACCTCCGAGGGTAGTTGTGTTAGATTGATCTCTCGGGGGTTTCGGTCAAGGACCATTCCCCAAGGCCCACGTAGCGCCCTGATCGGGGGTGCAACAACAAACCTTGGTTGTGGCCCCCTGTCACGCCGCGCAAAAGGAAAAGGAGGGGTCGAGGGCCGGCTCGAGAACCAACGTTCACTCGGCTTTGCTTCGCCCCAACACTCATCAGAGACCGATCTCTCTCTTGTGCACGCGGAAGTGACGGGAAGGCTGCCGCTTCTTCTTCCCACTGCATCCTCTTCGCCTGACTGAAATGGCATCCTCATCGAGCTCCAACCCCGAAGGTATTTACCTAAGTTCCCCTCTTCTAGGTGTTTGTTCTAGGCACTAAGATCTAGAATATCCAACAATGGTATCAGAGCTTTGTTCAAGTGCCTAAACCTAACCCTAGATGAAGAACCCCTTCGGGTTTGTGCCCTTCTCGGGCTAGATCTTGTGTACAGCAAGTAGAAGGAGAGGAAGGGCCTCTTTTGCTCCCAAATCCATGAAACCCTAGTGCGATTTTCCCCAAAATCCTGTAGAACCGAATCAACAAAAAAAAAAGAAGAGGCCCTACCTGGGCTCGCCGTGCTCGTCGTCGTGGACGGCGGCCACGGGAAGAAGTGATCTGTAGCCGTCGCCGTGTTTCTTTTCCCGGATGCGCGCGCGGCTTAGGGCACCGCCGTAGGGCCACTCGACGGCGGCGTGTCCACCCTCGGGTGATCGCGCGCACCGGCCAAGGGGCCTGCAGGCGGCGCCGCCGCCTCTCCGTCTCGATTTCTCTCATAGCTCGTGGGCGGAGACGAAGAAATGAACTAGGGTTTTTGGGGGCGGCCGATTTTTTCGGTTTTTACCCTCGCCTCGAAGCAATCTCGGCCGTTCGATCGTGATCAGATGGCGCAGGAAAACCGTGTTGGCTGGCACTTTAGCCCGAAGTGAGGATCGCTTTGCCCGAGCCCAGTTCGAGGTCTGGTGACCGGGAGGCGTGAAGGCCGTTGGGCCATTTTGGGCAGTTTGACCATGAACGATAAATCTTTTCATTTTTTCTTTGTGAAGAATTAGTTTAAACCGAGTTAAATTATGTTTCATTGCTAAGTTTAAGATTATTTTTCGATTAAATTGGATCCAACGTGAAAATTTGATTAGAAAATTATATTAAGTTTATTTTAGTATGGGAATTTTATCTTCTGACAAACGTTGATGATAAAATTTGCCATAATAATCAAGTTTAAATTTTGTTCTATTCTAATTCTGCCCAACGGTGATTTAAAAGTAGAACAAATTTTTCTGTTAAAAGCATGCTTTTAATTGAACCAACGTTGAATTAATTCATGCATCTATTATTTCTGTATTTTTTAATAATTTGCATTTTTTTGAAGCTGCGAACACTTCAAATGTTTTAAGTCTGATCTCTGCTATTGAGTTCCTGAATGGGGGGAATTATCCCGCTTGGAGAGAGAAGATTGAGATGGCGCTTGCTCTCTCAAACATCGATTATGCAATCTTGCATGATCATCCTAAAGAACCCGAACCGATCCCTGATGGTCAACCGGGTGCAGAAAATAATGCTACTATCAGAATGACATAGACTTAGAGCGTGTGAAGTGGAAAAATTCTAACAGAAAATGCATGATGGTGATTAAGAACTCCATCGTGGAAGGCATAAGGGGTGCCATCCTAGATTGTGCGGTGCTAAGGAATATCTTAGCAAAGTTCAGAGCCAGTTCACTGGCTCTACTAAGATGTATGTAAGCGCTCTCATTTAGAAGCTTGCAAATGAGAAATTTGATGGGCACAGCAACATCAGGGAGCACATCCTGAAGATGAGCAACATAGCCGCCAAACTTAAGTCCATGGAAATGAAAATATCAAAAGGCTATTTAGTGCAATTTATCATGAATTCCTTGCCAAAGGAACATGAGACCTTTTCAGTAAATTACAACTCCATGCTTGAAAAATGGAGTATAGAAAAATTGATGGCTATGTGTGCTCAAGAGCAAGAAAGGCTCAAAGCTCAAAGGCTTGACTCTATCAATCACATTAAGACATCGCCAAAGAAAAAGGGCATTTTTCAGAGTAAGTCTAAGCCTTCCTTTAAGAACAAAGGTAAACCTCAGAACAAGAAATTTCCCCCTGATCAGAAGCCTCAAGAAGGCAAAGGCAAGGCTCTCGCAGAGGTGGACAAAGACACATGTAGGCATTGCCTTCAGAAGGGACATTATATGAAGGATTGCGTTCAATTTCTGAAATAGGCTGAACAAGAATGGTAAATATCAAATTACATTCATAGATGAATCCTATATTTAGACTCTCCCACTCATACATGGTGGATTGACTCAGGTGTAACTGTTCATGTTGCAAATTCCTTGCAGGGATTCCATACGAAGAGGATGCTGAAAAGAGGAGAAAGAAGCATTAGAGTCGTGAACGGCGTCGAAGTTGAAGTTGAAGCCATCGGAGAACTCCCCTTAGAACTTAATAGTGGCTTCATTCTTCATTTAAATAATGTCTTAGTTGTACCCTCCATGAGGAGGAATTTGATTTCAGTATCCTGTCTGGATGATGATGGTTACTTATGTCATTTTGGGAACAGAAGATGTTTAATTAAGTTTAATGATGTTGATGTTGGTCTTGCCATCCGACATAACAAGCTTTATTTAGTTTCCCAAAGTGATGATGTGAATGTTGTGAATGCCTCTTCATCGATGAATGAATGTAATAAGCGAAAGAGAAGTGAAAGTGAGACGTCTTCGAAATTATGGCTCTTGTAAGCTTAGGCTATATTTCGAGGGAGGATTGAGAGATTAATCAAAGAAGAAATTCTCCACCGTTAGACTTCTCGATTTCGAACATTGCATTGATTGCATTAAGGGCAAATATGCTAAGCAAATTAAGAAAGATGCCAAACGAAGCACAGGAATTTTAGAAATTGTTCACACAGACATCTGTGGTCCTTTTCTTGTGAAGATAGTGGATGGTTTGATTCATTCATAACATTCACTGATGATTTTTCGTGTTATGGCTATATCTATCCAATTAAAGAGCGATCAGAAGCATTAGATAAGTTTAAGATATTTAAGGCTGAAGTTGAAAATCAGCATGATCTAAAGATTAAAGTAGTAAGATCAGACCGTGGAGGGGAGTACTACGGTAGACATACCCCTTATGGCCAAGTTCCTAGACCTTTTGCAAGGTACCTGCGGGAAAATGGCATAGTAGCCCAGTATTCTATACCGGGCGAACCTCAGCAAAATGGAGTAGCTGAAAGGCGTAACCGCACATTAATGGATATGGTATGAAGTATGATAAGCTACTCCACCATACCGATTAGTCTATGGATGGAGGCATTAAAAACCGCTGCCCATATTCTTAATCGGGTCCTAAGTAAGTCGGTGTCTAAAACACCATATGAGTTATGGACTGGGAGGAAGCCCACTCTAAATTATTTACATGTGTGGGGCTGTGTCATTTGAGGCTAAAGTATTCAATCCAAATATTGGAAAGTTAGATGCTAAGACCGTCAGTTGCCATTTCATTGGCTATCCTGAAAGATCAAAAGGGTACCGTTTCTACTGTCCTGACAGACAGACTAAGTTTGTAGAAACAAGACACGTTGTGTTCTTAGAAGAAGAAATGATCAAGGGGAGCATGGTACCTCGAGAAATAAGCCTTGAGGAGAAGCGGGTCTTTGCTCTAACTCCGATGATTCAAGAGCCCATTTTCTCGATACCTATTGTCGTTGCATCTCCAGTTGTTGCAACACCTGCTGTTAGTTCTCCTAGTGCAGCTATTAACGTACCTGAGGCTCCTGTTGTTATGGAGCCCCAAGATCCTATTGCAACTGCACCTGAAGAGCCACAACAGCCTCCTATAGTGAGTAACGTACCTACTCAAGAACCTCTTAGGAGGTCTGTGAAAACAGAAATCGACCATTTCTTTGATTATGAAGTTTATATAAGTGAGGAGTTAGAGATAGAGGGTGATCCCACCTCTTTTGAGGAAGCCATGAGAAGTCCCCATTCATCTAAGTGGTTCGCAGCCATGGAAGATGAAATGAAGTCCATGAGCACAAATAAGGTATGGGACTTAGAAGAAATTCCTAAAGGAGCCAAAACAGTAGGCTGTAAGTGGGTCTACAAAACTAAGCGTGACTCCAAAGAGAATCTTGAAAGATTCAAAGCAAGACTCGTGGCAAAAGGCTTCACTCAGAGAGAAAGAATAGATTATAATGAGACCATCTCGCCTGTTTCGACAAAGGATTCTTCTAGAATCATCATGGCGCTTGTAGCACATTATGATTTAGAATTACATCGAGATGGATGTTAAGGCGGCATTCATACTTAAATCTATCTGAAAATGTATACATGACTCAACCCAAAGGTTTTGTCGTAGAAAGTAAAGAAAATATAGGATGCCGACTAAAGAAATCCATTTATGGGCTAAAGCAAGCGTCTAGACAATGGTACCTTAAGTTTGATGAGACTATAAGAAAGTATAACTTTATGGAAAATGAGGAGGACAATTGCATTTATGCTAAGTTTAAGAATGAAAAATTTATTTTTCTAGTCTTATATGTAGATGATATCCTGCTAGCAAGCAGTGATAAGAATCTACTTCTGGAGACTAAGAGTTTCTTGTCCTCAAATTTTGATATGAAAGATCTCGGTGAGTCATCTTATGTCTTAGGAATTGAGATTTACCGAGATAGAACAAAAGGGGTATTAGGTCTATCGCAAAAGACATACTTGAAAAAGGTTCTAAAGAAATACAGTATGCATGCGTGTAAGGCTTCGCCTGCCTCAATAGTCAAGGGTGATAAGTTTGGGAATTTTCAATGTCTCAGGAACCAATATGAGATCGATCAAATGAAATAGGTTCCATACGCTTAGCTGTCGGAAGCATAATGTATGCTCAAGTGTGTACTTGCCCTGACTTAGCATTTGTAATCGGGATGCTTGACAGATATCAGTCAAATCCAGGAATAGATCACTGGAAAGCTGTTAAGAAAGCCTTGCGATATCTGCAAGGAACTAAAAGCCTCATGTTAACGTATAGAAAGTCGAGTGCCCTCGAGATTGTGGGTTACTCTGACGTAGATTTTGCGGGGTGTGTAGACACTAAGAAATCCACGTCAGGTTATGTATTCACCCTCGCGAGGGAGCTATTTAGTGGAAAAGCTCCAAACAAACTGTCCTTTGCATAAATCGACAATGCATCTTGAGTTTGTAGCTTGTTATGAGGCAAGCAGGCGAGCACTATGGCTTAAAAATTAGTGCGGATTAAGAGTGGTAGACTGACATAGAAAGGCCACTCACCTTATCTTTGCGATAATGAACCAAAGATATTTTACTCCTATAACAACAAGTCAAGTGGTGCTGCCAAACACATTGACATTAAGTTTTATGTTGTGAAGGAGAAGATCCAGGATCAAACAATAAAAATTGAGCATATAAGTACCAAGCGAATGCTTGCGGATCCGCTGACTAAGGGCTTACCACCATATATGTTCAAAGAACACGTAGCCGGCATGGGTTTATTGGAAAGCCTATGATTCTGGATGTAAGGGGTCAAATAAACAACCATCTCCCATAAGATTAAGTTTCCGTTTTGAGATAGAAAAGTGTACTATAGTCATTGAGTTTAACAACACGTAACTGGCTGTTGCAACGCTTTGGTCTTTGTGCACTAATCTATTAAGGAGCGGGATTAATATTAAGTTGTTTAGCCTCAAGATCAAGGGGGAGAATGTTAGATTGATATCTCGGGGGTTTCGGTCAAGGACCGTTCCCCAAGGCCCACGTAGCGCCCTGATCGGGGGCGCAACAACAAACCTTGGTTGTGGCCCCCTGTCACGCCGCGCAAAAGTAAAAGGAGGGGTCGAGGGCCGGCTCGGGAACCAACGTTCACCGGCTTTGCTTCGCCCCAACACTCATCAGAGACCGATCTCTCTCTCGTGCGCGCGGAAGTGACGGGAAGGCTGCCGCTTCTTCTTCCCACTGCATCCCCTTCGCCTAACTGAAATGGCATCCTCATCGAGCTCCAACCCCGAAGGTATTTACCCAAGTTCCTCTCTTCTAGGTGTTTGTTCTAGGCACTAAGATCCAGAATATCCAACAAGTTGATCCCTTTGAATAATCCCTAGCTTAGTTTTATCTCTACCTCATGCTGCTATATATCCATATCAGTTGGTATTAGAACTTAATGTGAAGACGGATCTTCAACGTTGTCAAGTCCCACCATGGCAATGCTAACCGAGAGTCGGTGTGCATTACATGGAAAGTATATCAAACCACACTCGCTAAAAGCAAATGTGATATGGCGACTCATGAGCTATACGATGTAACAAAGAAATGGCGCAATTGTATTGCATTTATCTACGATGAGAAGCCGAAGGAGGCCTTCATGGAGCATGAACTTGGGTGTTTTGAGGATTCATCATCTTGTCAAAATGTCTAAGTTGGGTGTTTGATAAAGCATTAGACCCATATAGACATAGTAGAGCTTCACATGGTTTTTCTTGTACTTTTTTATAGCAGTGTTTCAATACTTTTTCTCTTAATATAAATTATATAAATCTTAAATCAAACGAAGAGGTAAGTTATCATCATCTATCATTCATTCATACTTTAATATTTATGCAACTGTCAAAAAGAAAAATACGAAAACGCCTCTCACTTTTATTTTTCTTGCTAGTTCATATGGAAGCGACTCACATGACTTCTCCTTTTTCTTGCCAGAGCCCACATGGGAAAGCCTCAAGTGACTCTCATGTCAGGCTTCCTTCCACAGTGTTAAGATTTCAAACAAATATATTTTTTTATAGAAACTGCACACTTATTTTACACTTTCCGGTCAAAATTACCCGGCACTTAACCTTGCTAGCCCAGAGAAATGGATCATGTGGAGTAGTTTTCCTGTTTCATGCAGGCTTAGCGAAGTGAGATGGAAAGGTGCACCAGCTTGTTATGTTTGCTCGAGGGGAATTGCTACTATTTTTATGCTTGATTTTTACTGGCAATGAATGAATAGTACGTTCAGTGAAATCTATCTTCAGTCTCTTTGGCACATGCTGTTGTCTTTTCCACTCGATCTACCATGCCTGCAAGGACAAGGATTAAAAAACGGGATCTCGGAGATTTACCGGGGATTAAAAATGTGATTAGCCATATCCAAAAATCATGTAGCCTTAACACCGTCGATACCTCTACAATTATCTATGAAGATAATTCTGCTTGTGTTGCATAAATGCAATTGGGTTATGTAAAGAGCAACATCACGAAGTATATTGCTCCTAAATTATTCTATCCTCACGAACTCCAGAAGAGTGGTGAGATAAGGATCCTGCAAACTAAGTCATGTGAAAATCTCGCAGATTTATTCACTAAGTCCTTGCCTAAATCCACATTTCAAAGATATGTTAAAGGCATTGGAATGAGAAGACTTAGAGAGATGCTGAGTTCAGGGGAGAAAACCCTTGAATCATAACCTTTATTGCGATCCTGAAGATCCTAATTAAACCCTGAAGGTCATAAGTTGTACTCTTTTTCCCTTTGTGAGTTTTCCTGAAATTTTTTCACATAAAGGTTTTTAATGAGGCAACTAGTGCAACATAGCATACGAGTGCGATATTCTCTTTTTTCCATCTCATTTTTCTCACTGGGTTTTTGAGTGGAGTTTTTAACGAGACATATGCATTACACGGTATTCGACCAAGGGGGAGTGTTGTGAGATAAGGAAATCTAAACCAAATATGGTTAGGACTCTATCTCTTCCTAATGTGGTCGAATCCGAACTCTCTCTCTCCGCTATATATATCGGGTGTCCCCTCATTGTAAACGATTGAATCAATAAAGCGAGAGATTTCCACCCTATATTCTGTGTGTTCTCGATCCTTAATTCGCGTGTTCATGCAGCATGCGTGCTGTTGATTCGAGTAGGTAAACGACGACGTTTTACAACAGTTAGGCAATAATTATATTTTTTTAATAGAAATTGCACACTTATTTTACACTTTCCGGTCAAAATTACCCGGCACTTAACCTTGCTAGCCCAGAGCAAAGGATCATGTGGAGTAGTTTTCCTGTTTCATGCTTAGCGAAGTGAGATGGAAAGGTGCACCGGCTTGTTATGTTTGCTCGAGGGGAATTGCTACTATTTTTATCCTTGATTTTTACTGGCAATGAATGAATAGTACGTTCAGTGAAATCTATCTTTGGCACATGCTGTCTTCTTTTCCACCCGATGCTACCATGCCTGCAAGGACAAGGATTAAAAAACGGGATCTCGGAGATTTACCGGGGCTAGGCCGCTAGCGGCCGGTTACTGGTATTTTTTCGGTCTATTTCGATTCGACATTTCTATTTAATTTATGTCTACATCTACATTTTTTTTATCAAAGTGTTGCGTTTGTTTGGTCTTCTACATTCATCAGAATCACAATTCCAAAAAAATCAGTATGAAATGACCTTAGTTACTGATCCAACCCGGTACGGCCGATTTTTTATCGGATCGATCACAAAAGAAAAGAAAAGAAAAGAAAAAGAAAAGAAAAAGAAAAGGATAATACGGATGGAACCATTCTGTTTTTTGGCCCAGTAATAAGAAGAGCTAGTTGGGCCATTTACAAGCCCGGCCCAATTCAATGGTCAATCCAGCAAAATATCTCCTCTCTTCCCATTCCCGTCGGCCGTCGTCTTCTCCGCAAGCAGTGGCGTGGCGGCCACCATGGCAGCCACCGGCGTGTCGACTTCCTTCCCCTCCGCCTCTCCCCGTCCCCGCACCTGCCTCCTCTTCTCTCCCTCTCCGACTCCCCGTATGCCTCATCGCGCCCGAGGCCCCCACGCCGGGCGCCTCCCCTCTCCACGACGCAGCGCGCCCGCGCCGCCGCCTCCGGCTCCTCATCCAATTTCGGGTACACTGTTCTACACTCTACGTCGCCCATCTCTTGGTTGGCTTCACGTGCTTGCTGTAGTTCCTCTCTTCTTATGTATTCTATTTATCTATCCGTGGCGCGCGCGCGCGTCTGGCCCCTGAGCGGCTACCTGGATGGTCGTGGTGGCGCGCGCGCGCGAGGTCGGATGCTTGTACGGGGCCTTGTGTGCGGGAGCGCCGACGAGGTGTTCGACGAAATGCATCTGCGCGGTCTTTGATAACCTGAAGAACTAGATAGATAGCTATAGCATACAGCAGCCCAGAGAGGACTAGATATTATTTACAGATGGTAAATGTGCTGCTACTGAGTCCATGGTGTGATAGGATGCTTGCGGCCAGCAGAGAGGCCTAACAAGAGCAGAGATGCGATTATATGTGTGAAGAGTGGTGTATTACATAATGAGCGTCTTTAGTATTTTTGTAATGCCATCAGCATCAGACTAAAGTTATTTACAGCCACACATCTTTATAGTAAAAGGTCACCCGATGCAACTTTCTTTAGGTTCTGTTGGAATCAGCTGCTTGCCTTTAATTTTTTTTTTCATATTTGCTAACTGCAATAAATTTTGTACTACTTTCTTTTCATTTTGAAGACTTAGTGATTGTGGAATTACTTTTCATAATGCATCTCCTGTCCTTTTCATTTCTCAGAAGTCAAACATCACTGATGTCACCGTTCGGCCTTATGCTTGATGAAGGTTCTAGGTCTAAAAAGCCATACAGATGGCAAAGGGTATTGCTTAAAGTAAGTGGGGAAGCTCTTTCTGGAGATCACACAGAAAACATTGACCCAAAGGTGAGGTTGCTTTTGGTGGAGCATCTTCGAATTTAAACAATTTGATGTGCATAGGTCATGTAATTAATGTAATTATGCGGTCTGTTGCAGATTACAATGGCAATTGCGAGAGAGGTTGCTTCCGTGACCAGACTAGGTGTAGAGGTGTGTCCTTAATAGTTAATACTTTCAGTTTTGTTTTGTTGGTTACTTCTTGGATTACCTTTTTGAAGATTGAAACTAAATGAACTAAAATGTCGTAGGGATGTGTAATAGTAGGCATTATTTCAACGATTAAATTTTGCATTGCATTCCAAGCCAGTGTTCTTATTTTATGTCTGTATGTTTCTCTTGTCTTCTATGGTAAAATCATATGCCGTACATTAAAAATGTGAGAGCCCTTGCAGGTTGCTATTGTTGTTGGTGGGGGCAATATCTTCCGTGGGGCCTCTTGGGCTGGATGTAGTGGGCTTGACCGCTCATCCGCGGATTACATTGGGTACGATGTTCAATGCCTGATGTCTTCGTAATTAAATCATCTTAACATCCTGCGATCGGCTATCAAGTAGCCTTGAAAAGAAGTTGAAATGCCATATTGGGAAAACATCAACATTTGCTGCTTATTTGGCAATAAAAATAGAGTATGCTATAAGAATCATTTGGTTGGATATTTGGGAGCAGTATTTTAACCATTTTTTCTATTTCATTAGTAGTCTTAGATTTTTCATTTTGATGAGCCTGCGGTGTGCTGTAAAGGAGCCTGCAGTGTGGTGTAAACAAAAACTGAGCCCAATCTCAACACATCTTGGTAGTATCATGCAATGTTGTGTAGTTCATGTCAACTTATGGCTAGTTCAACATTTGTAGTACCTTGGCTGATTTGCTAGAATGAGAATTTCATCAAAACAGTTTACTGAGTGGAAAATTATAGTTACATTGTACCAAATTATTTAAAAATCCATGACTATGTGTTGTCTACAGTTTTGTGTAAGCTCAATCCCACTTGTAATTTATTACCCATTCTTTGATTTCTTGCTATAAAAAATAGTTTGCGGCTGCATCTGATCATGTTACTTTTTATTTATGTTTTCCTAATTCAGCATGTTGGCCACTGTGATGAATGCTATATTTCTTCAAGCAACAATGGAGAGCATTGGAATACCAACCCGTGTCCAAACTGCTTTCCGTATGTCAGAAGTTGCTGAACCATACATACGCCGAAGAGCTGTCAGGCATTTAGAGAAAGGGAGAGTTGTTATATTTGCTGCTGGGACAGGGAACCCATTCTTTACAACTGATACAGCTGCTGCTCTCCGGTGTGCAGAAAGTGAGTTTGTCTTCTATTCTTCACTAGTGAGCTGTTGTGATCATAAAAACTAGAGAGAAGCAGAGATTTGTATTTCCTTCACATAAATTTTTTTCTTAAGATTGCTAATGTAGGTGTTGGTAATGCACGCACCCTTGTCATGCCATAGGTTTAGCTGCATTTGTAATACTATGAAATATCAAGGTATTTTTGTCATTATATTTGTTGTCATGCTCTTGTCAGTTGCAGTTAATAGGAAAATAGGACTACCCACAGCAGGAATTTATGTTAGAGCATCTCCAAGAGGAGCCCTAAATAGATTGCTAATTGTAATTATAGGGTTTTGATGGAAAAAAACCACTCCAACAGAGGTTGTATTTTGAGAAAAATTATCAAAATAGGTTTAGGAATCGAGACCTGTTGCTATATTTAGCAACGCTCCTCTCGAACCTATCGATGGAGCTCTTCAATGAGGCGCCAAATACATTCCTCGGTGCCCCTCGGCATCCATGACCTCAACTACCCTTCCATCATCAGTGTCACGACTTTGCCGGTCAAGCGATGACGGTCTTGTAGCGCAGGAGTCAAGAATGTCGAAATTTCTTAGGAGCACGTACTGCACCGCCGCGTCGTCCAAGAACCCGAGCGTCGCAGGTAATGATGAGGGACGCCTTGCATGGCCGTGGACTACGTTCGGCGCTATTGTTTGGTCCGACGGAACCATCAAAGGTGAGAGTCCTCTCGTCGTGAAGACGCAGGATGAATGAAGGATTGGAGATTTAGGGTCTAATTGCTGGAGTCAATAGCTATCTTGGGTCCTAATTTTTTTAGTTTAGGCCCTATTTTGAGGTATAGGACTCTATTTTAAGGCTTGACTATTGGAGATGCTCTTAGTTGCCTCTCCTCTCTGGTTTTCAGGGTTCCAAATTTCAACGAATTTCGGTGAAATTTCGGATTTTTAGCTCCCACGAGATCCAAACTATTGGCCGGATAATTTTAAAATTGCATTTTTCAACGAAATTTCGCTCAAACCGGGCGAAATTTCATGAAAAATCCGGATTTTGCTGTTTTATGGCTGGATTTGACTCAATTACATCATTAACCCATAAGAAAGTGATCTTCGATGATAATTTGTCGAAAAAATTTTTTTTGAGATATTCTAAAATTTTGGCAGAAACACTGTTGGAATTTTATAAAATTGAAGAAGCTTTGTCATGCTATGAAAAATTTATGGTACTATCTTAAGAAGTCTAGCATCAAACAGGAAATTTTTTAAAATATTTTAACTTCATTTGTTATCTTTTAAAAATAAAAAACAGAATTAGCATAAACGAGGTAGTACCAGTATCAAAATTTTATAAATTTTTTCATGTTTGATCATCATTTGAAAATTTATGGTATCATTAATGATTCATCATGACTATTCGTAAAAAATTTCAAAATTTTCTAACATGGTTTGAATTATTTTTCATTTGGTTGAAATTTATCGGTCAGCCTTTAGTTGCACTGTCCGAATTTTTACAAATTCATAAAGCTTGATCATCATCTAAAAATTTTATGAGAACATTAATGATGCATCATAACTATGCACAAAAAATTCAAAAATTTCTAACGTGGTTTGTACTATTTTTCATTCGGATCAAACTTACTGGTCAGTGTTTTATCAGGATAGTACCAATGTTTGAATTTTTTAAAATTTCTCAAATGTGGTAATCATCTGAAATTTTTATAGGAACATCACTGATATGTCAGGAACCTTCAAAAAAAATTTTGAAATTTTTCTTCTTTGTTGACCCACTTTTCAGCCGGTGCAAATATACCAAAATTTTGGGATTTTTTGCCGAAATTTCTTTTTTTTGGTAGAAAATGAACCGGATTTGAATTTTTGTTTTTGAATTTCGACCGAGATTTGTCCGAAATTCCAAAATCTTGGCGAAATTTCAGATTTCGGTCCAAGGTGAAATTTTATCCAAAACGAAATTTGAATCCCTGTTGGTTTTATCTGAAGATGAATGCATGAAGATCCTTGTGCAAATTAAGTTGAAAATGAAAGCTGTGGGTTGAACAAGTAGTTTGGGGAAATAATTGTGTGTCTATGTAAGCCTTTTTCCGGCTGTCTAGCTCAACAGTGTTGGGACTGTTACAAAGTTTTAGTTACGGTGTGTTTACTAATTTTGTTACATAAGCAATCGTTAATCACAATGTGTGCTGTACCTGTAGAAACATGTTTTCATGAAGTGAGCTTGAACTTAGCTTTCCTAGACTACTGACCTTTATATCACCGACACGCAATACCGGTACGGTAATATGCAATTTTCTAAAAACATGAATCCGGCGATACAGTGAGTATATATGTATTAAAAATTAAAAAATGTAAATAGGCCAATAATTAGGCAATTTGTAGCATTGAGAGCTAGATGTTGTGCAAGAGTTTGTGCTGCGCAACGAGGAGAAAGGTGCTACGAGGGAGATAGATTTTAGGGTTAGGATTGATAGGTTAGGATAGGCTTTTCCTTTGTTTGGCCTTTGTGTTGTGGGCTTAGAGGTATCGGGGAGGATCATGGAGTATCGGAGAAGAATCGGAACTTTTTAATTAATTTTTTATGCTCAATTTCACCGATCCTTGTTGATCCGGGATTGGGGAGGATCGCGAAGGATCGGGGTATCCGATACCGGTATGGCACCTTTGTGAAGGATTGGTGATTCATAGCTACTGACTTCTCAGATGAACAGGAGAGTTTCAATAGAAATTTTTTGCTTTGTTTATTTTGCATTGACCTTTTTTTTTTTTTTTTATGCACACAGTCAATGCAGAGGTAGTGCTTAAGGCAACAAATGTTGACGGTGTGTATGATGCGGACCCCAAGCATAACCCAAATGCCCGCCTTCTTGAGACAGTGAGCTATCATGAGGTGACTTCAAGGGACCTCTCAGTAATGGACATGACTGCCATTACATTATGCCAAGAAAATAACATTCCCGGTATGGATGCTATCAGTTTCTGAGACTTTTTATTGTCTTGGATTCTAAAATTGAATTTGGTGTGTAATTTTGCAGTTGTCGTGTTTAACTTGCAAAAATCCAATGAGAGGTATCTTTTGGAATATCGGGGGCTTGGGTCACTGGAAAAACTCAATGTTTGTCGGACATTATTAAAATCGTGATGTGGATTTTGTTGGTTTTCAAGAAACTAAGAGAAAAGAGTTTAGTGTTTCTTTTCTTAATAGCATTAGTGGTTCGAAAAACTTCGAATGGAATTGGCTCCCGGCTAAATCCACTGCGGGTGGTATTTTAGTTGGTGTTGACTCTGATGTTTTAGATATTCTTCAGGTGGTTGTAAAAAATTTTTCTGTTCAATGCTTGATTAAAAATAAAAAAGATGATTTTATATGGAGGTTCGTTACGTGTATGGGTCCCTTATGATGAAGGAAAACTTCGATTTTATCTCTCGAGCTTCATGAGATTTTTGTTGAGGATGATCATACCCCAATCTTGTTGGGCGGAGATTTTAATTTGGTTCGTTACGAGACCGATAAGAATAAGGGTAAGGTTGAGCATAAATGGTGTGATAAATTTAATGAGTGGATCGATATGTGGGGACTCATAGAGATTCATTTAACTGGGAGACATTTTACTTGGTCTAACAATCAGAAAAATCCCGTTATGACTGTGATTGATAGGATTTTCTGTAGTACTTCTTTTGAAGAAAGATTCCCTTTAGCTATTGCTTCTTCGCTTGCTAGAGTTGGTAGTGATCATACCCCTATTTTGTGGGAGTCTGGTGAGAGTTCTAAACATCATAATTCTAGATATAAGTTTGAAAAATGGTGGCTTCTTCATGATGATTTTTATGAAATTGCTAATAAAGCTTGGAATATCCCTCATAGGGAGAACGCCATTGAGACATGGCAGTCCAAAGTCAGGAATTTTAGGAGAGTTACTAGAGGTTGGAGTTTGAATGTTGATTCTGAAATTCGAAAAAAGAAAGTCTCTCTTTTACATGATTTCAATGCCATTGATGTGATTTCAGAAAACAGGCCTCTTACCATTGAAGAGAGAGAATAGGTTATCTGTTATTAAGAGTGAGATAGAAAAATTTGGGCTATGGAGGAAGCGAAGGCTAGACAACGGGCTAGAGAAAAGATATTAAAGAAGGGGATAGGAATACTAAGTATTTCCATACCGTTGCGAATCAAAGGAGAAGGAAAAATTTTATTAATGTCCTTGATGGTCCAAATGGGCCAGTTCATGATACTAATGATTTGTTGAATGTAGCTTGTGATTATTATAAGTCTCTTTTTTGGTTTGAGCCTAAACCCAATATCAATCTAGGGAATTCCTTTTTTAGTGTTGAGGAGAAGATTTGATTGTTGAGAATCAGGCTTTAGAGGCCTGCTCAAGAAGAAGAAGTCGAGCGGTTTTGATTCTTATTCGATGGTGCTCTGCCCCGATGGTCTTCCGTTTATTTTTATCAAAAATTTTGGAGTACTATCAAGGGTGATTTGATGGCTTTGTTCAAGTTTGGAAAATTGTGATCTGGATTTATTTAGACTTAATTTTGCTATGATTTCTTTGATCCCGAAAGAAAATAATGCTCGTAATATCAAACAATTCAGACCCATTAGTCTTTTAAATTGCAGTTATAAAATCATTACAAAGGTTCTAACTAACAGGATTGGTTCAATTTGTGATAGAATTATTTTACATAATCAATCCGCTTTTATCAAGAATAGATATATTCTGGAGAGTGTTGTCACTGCCCATGAGGTTATTCATAAAATTTATCACAATAAAGAGAAAGGTCTTGTTCTTAAACTTGATTATGAGAAGGCTTATGATATGGTCAATTGGAGTTTTCTGTTGGACATTCTGGATAAAAGAGGTTTTGGGAACAAGTGGCAGGCTTGGATCTATGCTATTTTGGAGAAGGGCTCTGTGGGAGTGAAAATTAATAATGTCGAGAGTAAATTTTTTTCTACTGGCAAAGGTTTGCGGCAGGGTGATCCGCTTTCTCCTATTCTTTTCAATTTAGTCGTTGATGTTTTCTCGAGAATCTTATATAAAGCTGCTAATAATGATTTAGTCAAAGGGTTATGTGAGGATCTTTGCCCTGGGGGTATTCTTAGTTTACAATATGCTGATGATACCATTTTATTCCTGGATAATAGTGAAAGGTTTGTCTTACACCTTAAATGGCTCCTTATCTGTTTTTGAACAAATGTCCGGTATGAGAATTAATTTTCACAAGAGTGAGCTGATTTCTATTGGTTGTGATCTTGACGAGACTAATAGGTATCGGAGATTTTGTCTTTGTAAGGTTGGTAATTTCCCATCAAATATCTTGGTATCCTCTTCATTATGATAAAATTAGGAGGAAGATTTTGAAACCTCTTATTGATAAAATCTGAAAAGAATTGCGAGGATGGAGAGGAATTGTTGACTTATAGTGGGCGGCTCATCCTTATTAAATCTTGTTTAGCTTGACATTCCTCTTTATTTGCTTTCCTTCTTTAAATTTCCTAACTGGGCTTTAAATCTGATTAATTCTCATATGGCTAAGTGCCTCTGGAATGACTTTGAAGGTCATAGCAAATTACATCTGGCTAATTGGCATCTTGTGTGTATGGACAAGCAGTTTGGTGGCCTTGGGGTGCCTAATATTAGAGACCTTAACTTTTGCCTCCTTGCCTCTTGGGTTAAGAGGTTCTATGTGAATGACAAAAAGTTGTGGAAAGATTTGGTCAAGTTCAAATATAACGTTGAAAACCCTAATATCTTTGCTTGGAAAGTGGTCATGCTTCTAACTTTTGGAAAGGGGTTATCTGGGCTATGCAAGCTACTAAATTTGGGTATAGATGGCATGTTGGTAATGGTTCTAAAATCGGTTTTGGAAGATACTGGTTTGGGAATTCTTGTCTGGCTATTCAGTTCTGGGATCTTTATATGTTAGTTAATGAGAAAGGTTACACGATTGCTGAAATTTGGGATGGTTCGAATGTCAAGTGTACTTTCAGGAGAACTTTTTCAGATGATATGATTATTAGGTGGTTCGAATTGGTCGAAGTTGTTAACTCCCTGAGGCTTTCTACTGACGAGGATGCTTTAGTTTGGCAATATAACAGTAATGGCATATATTCGGTCAATTCTCTTTATCTCATTATGAATTTTAGGGGAGTGTTACCGGTTTATATCCCTGCCGTTTGGAAGCTGGTTGTTCCACCTAAGATCCATTTTTTTCTTTGGCTTTTGTCTCATAACAAGCTAATGACTAAAGACAACTTTGTTAAAAGAGGTATGGATAAAGGGATCAGTTGTTGTTGGTGTGAAGAGTCGGAAAGTGTTGTTCATTTGTTCTTTGAGTGTATCGTTGCTAAAAATATCTGGCTTTTGATTAAAGAGTTTTTTGTTTTAGACGTTGGTTACAACTATGATTCTGTGGCCCGCTTTTGGCTTAGTAACAAGAAAAATGCTGCTTTAAATACAATTTGTCGGCTGCGCTTTGGTGTTTATGGAACAACGAAATGATATGATTTTCCGTTTGCGATCTTTGGATAAGTGTCACATCAATATGGAGAAGACTGCTCCGGTCTTTGAGGAACTGGCGGCCTCTATACAAGGAGGAAATGCTATGCAGGGTGGATCAATTCTGCAGATTTCTGGAGGTAAAGCTCAGGGAGCCGCTTCAGTTAGCGTTTGGGGACTCGGTGATTCTGGTGAATGGGTGAAGGATGCAGCTCACAATGAAGATAGTATTTTGGTGGCAAAAGCTAGATCAAGTTTTATTAATAGTCTGCTGGATGGAAAGATGTGATGGTGTGGTTTATAAGTTTTATTACCGGCTGAGGGAGTCCTGTTGTGTCGTAGTGCAAGTCGCTGGAAAAATCCTGTGGTGCCTGCTGAGTTTTAGCTTTGGTCATGAGGTGTTTTTGGTTAGTATGATTACTCAGGTGGCTGCTATCGTTTTGGGTTTTGAGCTGGTTGTGTTGCCAGGTTTTTGCTGGAGGTAGCTGCTGTTTATCTCTTGGTCTGGTGTATGTTGAGGGGGTTTTGACGGTTATTGTGTGCTTAACTGTTGCTTGGTTTCAGTAATGAAACTGGGGCATCTAGTTTAGATGTCCTGTTGATCTAAAAAAACTTGCAAAAATCCGGGAATATTGCAAAAGCGATTGTTGGTGAGAAGGTTGGTACCTTCATAGGCTGCACAAGAAATCAGGACCAAAATGCGGGAAATGCACTGGATCAAGAAAGAAGATTGGTTAACGAGTTATAAACCCAAGGGCTCTCTCTTCCGCTCTCTGTAGGTGGATTTAGACTAGATTTGCTATATTTTCAAATGGACATGACTGCCATTACATTATGCCAAGAAAATAACATTCGGTATGGATGCTATCAGTTTCTGAGACTTTTTATTGTCTTGGATTCTAAAATTTAATTTGGTGTGTAATTTTGCGGTTGTCGTGTTTAACTTGCAAAAATCCTCCTCCGGGTCCTCTGAAGGAGGAGCCTGGAGAATGTTCTGAAGAGGATGGCTGGACAAAGGTTAGTAAATTTAAACGGGGCAAGCACCCTATGACATTTAGAGGAAAATGAGAGGTATCTTTTGGAATATCAGGGGCTTGGGTCAGCCTGGAAAAACTCAATGTTTGTCGGACATTATTCGAAATCGTGATGTGGATTTTGTTGGTTTTCAAGAAACTAAGAGAGAAGAGTTTAGTGTTTCTTTTCTTAATAGCATTAGTGGTTCGAAAAACTTCGAATGGAATTGGCTCCCGGCTAAATCCACTGCGGGTGGTATTTTAGTTGGTGTTGACTCTGATGTTTTAGATATTCTTCAGGTGGTTGTAAAAAATTTTTCTGTTCAATGCTTGATTAAAAATAAAAAAGATGATTTTATATGGAGGTTCGTTACGGTGTATGGGTCCCCTTATGATGAAGGAAAACTCGATTTTATCTCTGAGCTTCATGAGATTTTTGTTGAGGATGATCATACCCCAATCTTGTTGGGCGGAGATTTTAATTTGGTTCGTTACCAGACCGATAAGAATAAGGGTAAGGTTGAGCATAAATGGTGTGATAAATTTAATGAGTGGATCGATATGTGGGACTCATAGAGATTCATTTAAGCTGGAGACATTTTACTTGGTCTAACAATCGAAAAATCCGTTATGATGTGTGATTGATAGGATTTTCTCGTAGTACTTCTTTTGAAGAAAGATTCCTTTAGCTATTGCTTCTTCGCTAGAGTTGGTAGTGATCATACCCCTATTTTGTGGGAGTCTGGTGAGAGTTCTAAACATCATAATTCTAGATATAAGTTTGAAAATGGTGGCTTCTTCATGATGATTTTTATGAAATTGCTAATAAAGCTTGGAATATCCCTCATAGGGAGAACGCCATTGAGACATGGCAGTCCAAAGTCAGGAATTTTAGGAGAGTTACTAGAGGTTGGAGTTTGAATGTTGATTCTGAAATTCGAAAAAAGAAAGTCTCTCTTTTACATGATTTCAATGCCATTGATGTGATTTCAGAAAACAGGCCTCTTACCATTGAAGAGGAGAATAGGTTATCTGTTATTAAGAGTGAGATAGAAAAAATTTGGGCTATGGAGGAAACGAAGGCTAGACAACGGGCTAGAGAAAAAGATATTAAAGAAGGGGATAGGAATACTAAGTATTTCCATACCGTTGCGAATCAAAGGAGAAGGAAAAATTTTATTAATGTCCTTGATGGTCCAAATGGGCCAGTTCATGATACTAATGATTTGTTGAATGTAGCTTGTGATTATTATAAGTCTCTTTTTGGTTTCGAGCCTAAACCCAATATCAATCTAGGAATTCCTTTTTAGTGTTGAGGAGAAGATTTGATTGTTGAGAATCAGGCTTTAGAGGCCCTGTTCACCAAGAAGAAGTCGAAAAAGCGGTTTTTGATTCTTATTCTGATGGTGCTCCTGGCCCTGATGGTCTTCCGTTTATTTTTTATCAAAAATTTTGGAGTACTATCAAGGGTGATTTGATGGCTTTGTTCAGAAGTTTGGAAAATTGTGATCTGGATTTATTTAGACTTAATTTTGCTATGATTTCTTTGATCCCGAAAGAAAATAATGCTCGTAATATCAAACAATTCAGACCCATTAGTCTTTTAAATTGCGCTTATAAAATCATTACAAAGGTTCTAACTAATGTGATTGGTTCAATTTGTGATAGAATTATTTTACATAATCAATCCGCTTTTATCAAGAATAGATATATTCGGAGAGTGTTGTCCTTGCCCATGAGGTTATTCATAAAATTTATCACAATAAAGAAAGGTCTTGTTCTTAAACTTGATTATGAGAAGGCTTATGATATGGTCAATTGGAGTTTTCTGTTGGACATTACGGATAAAGAGGTTTTGGGAACAAGTGGCGAAGCTTGGATCTATGCTATTTTGGAGAAGGGCTCGTGGGAGTGAAAATTAATAATGTCGAGAGTAAATTTTTTCTCTTGGCAAAGGTTTGCGGCGGGGTGATCCGCTTTCTCTATTCTTTTCAATTTAGTCGTTGATGTTTTCTCGAGAATCTTATATAAAGTCGCTAATAATGATTTAGTCAAAGGGTTATGTGAGGATCTTTGCCCAGGGGTATTCTTAGTTTACAATATCTTGATGATACCATTTTATTCTGGATAATAGTGAAAGGTTTGTCTTACACCTTAAATGGCTCCTTATCTGCTTTGAACAAATGTCCGGTATGAGAATTAATTTTCACAAGAGTGAGCTGATTTCTATTGGTTGTGATCTTGACGAGACTAATAGGTATCACGGAGATTTTGTCTTTGTAAGGTTGGTAATTTCCCCATCAAATATCTTGGTATCCTCTTCATTATGATAAAATTAGGATGGAAGATTTTCAACCTCTTATTGATAAAATCCCGAAAAGAATTGCAGGATGGAGAGAAAGTCATTGACTTATAGTGGGCGGCTCATCCTTATTAAATCTTGTTTAGCTTGACATTCCTCTTTATTTGCTTTCCTTCTTTAAATTTCCTAACTGGGCTTTAAATCGATTAATTCTCATATGGCTAAGTGCCTCGAATGACTTTGAAGGTCATAGCAAATTACATCCGCTAATTGGCATCTTGTGTGTATGGACAAGCTTTGGTGGCCTTGGGTGCCTAATATTAGAGACCTTAACTTTTGCCTCCTTGCCTCTTGGGTTAAGAGGTTCTATGTGAATGACAAAAAGTTGTGGAAAGATTTGGTCAAGTTCAAATATAACGTTGAAAACCCTAATATCTTTGCTTCGGAAGTGGTCATGCTTCTAACTTTTGGAAAGGGGTTATCCTGGGCTATGCAAGCTACTAAATGGGAATATTGCAAAAGCGATTGTTGGTGAAAAGGTTGGTACCTTCATAGGCTGCACAAGAAATCAGGACCAAAATGCGGGAAATGCACTGGATCAAGAAAGAAGATTGGTTAACGAGTTATAAACCCAAGGGCTCTCTCTTCCGCTCTCTGTAGGTGGATTTAGACTAGATTAGCTATATTTTCACAGCTGCTAATATTTGTAAGCTTTCTAATCTGTTTTCCCCGCTTATTTCGTAACTCCATGTACGTTTTTCCCCCATCTACGTGGTTGAAACCTGCAAGTGTAACTTACTGGATCTTACTACATCGCCGCTGGTTGCTGGGGATGATAAAATGTGCCTAATCAAATGTCATGTGAGCATGCTGTGTTCTAAATGTTGTTGAATGAAATGATACAGGATGGTACGATATGATGTTTGGTTAAAATGATGAGATTGAATTGAGGGATGAGATTGGTTTAAGAGATGATGCGAGTAAACGATTATGTCTTGGACTGATTGGTTTGGCCAAATTTACCGTATGGAATGGTGCAACATCTTTTTAGAATATTCTAAGAATCTGTACCATCTCATCTTGTATCAAATGATTCCGTTCATCCAACCAAACGCAAACACAAAACAAAATCCTGTACAGGGTGTTCGACTCATCTTCGTACACTCAACCAAACACACCATTATCTCCCTACTAAAATAGAGTTTTACTTATTTGCCTCGGCTTGTCTTGTCTCATCGCTTTCCACCCCGGCAGCTCCCCTCCCTCCCGCAGTCCCTGACGCGCGGCCGCGAGGGAGGCGAAGCGAGCGAGGTGAGCCCACCGCCCTCGCCACGTCACCCCGCCCCCCTTCGCCTCGCCTCTCCTCTCCCACACCCGAGGTCCCCCCTCCGCCGCTGCCATGGGCCGCCGCGCGCCATCCACGACAACCTCGCCGGAGCTCCGGCGCAAGCGCACGGCGGCGCCGCCCCGCCCCGTCCCCCGGCGCTTCCGCTCCATCTCCGACGTCATGCGCCGCGCGCCGCCCGCCCACGCGCCGCCAACCGTCGCCCGCGCCCGCGGCGGCCAGGCCTACGAGACCGCTCTCTGCGAAGTGTGCGGCTCCGGCGAGCGCGACGAGGAGCTGCTGCTGTGCGACGTCTGTGACCGCGGCCGCCACATCTTCTGCCTCCGCCCCATCGCCGCGAGGGTCCCTTCCGGCCCCTGGCTCTGCCCCGACTGCGCCCCTCCCTTCAAGCCCCTCAGAAGTGCGTCGCGCGAGGCGCCATGCGAGCTCGATCTCGCCATTTTCCATTATTGTCACTGCTTTCCGTGCTCACCTTCCGTGGATTGCTATCTCACTGTTTCTGTTGGTGGCTTTGTGGCGAGGGGGTACTAGGGTTCCCGATGACGCAAACGAAGATAGTAGATTTCTTCCGGATTCAGAAGGGCAAGGAGGACTTCGAGGAGGCAAAATGTGGGCTTTCCCAAGGTAATTGCAAGTGAGGGGAGACCATGAATAGTGCACCATTGCTTAATTGTGAAATATGAGACCACTTCGATTGCATGGGGTGGCTGATTGATGAAACAGTGGATAGGCTATCGGGTTCGATTCTATTGTATGTTTTGGCATTGGTGATGAGGAACAGCCACGTAATAAACATACTGCACCGCAACCTGCTGATTACATTATAGTGTAAATAGTTCATCTAAAATGTGACTGGTTACAAGTACGATGCACCCGGAAGGAGTAAGCATTAGCAAAAATTCTGGTTTTCCGGGTGTCGTATGTTGATTCATGAATTGTTTTGGCTGCATGGCTGGCCCGTTGATGCGATAGTTGCCCGCAAATATCTCCAGTGAATTTGATTTTCTAGGTAACAAAGTTACATCACAACTGGAAGTACACGGGGAAGCTATCACCACTGAAAATACGTGGGAAAGCGTTATTGAACAAACATTTAATTCATGTTAATGGTGCATGCTTTCATTTTAGTAATAGGAATGTGTGATTAAAACAAAGATCTTGTGACTCACTTTGTAGGTTGGTCAACCTTTTATGGATTAACCAACTTCCATTGTGGGATATTTCACGCGTATACCCTCTTGATGAGATACTTCCATTCATTGAGCCATAAAAATAGCTATCACCTTTCCATAAGAATCCATATACGAACTGGTCTTGTTGCCGATTGCTTGATGTATTGATATGAACTCTTCTAAGCTGTATCTTATTTATTTAAGGGCAGCTCATTTACTCAATGCGCTAGCTACAATCTTTTCACATCAAGAAAACTGCACCTTAAATTAGGCATCCATATGTTTAACTGTTTTCAGATAGTAGCTAAAAGCCTTAAATTAAACTTGTATCCGCCTTTTAAAACACCATTAGATACTAGGATGGTCCAAAGTGAATTTTCAGGGGTCACTTAAAGGAGTTCAGTGGTTCACAAAATTTGATGTAAAAGATGACTTACATGCTATCTTTGTACCTGATAACTAGGAGCAATCAAGCACACAACTTCCTTCTGAAATATTTCATCAGAACTTGTATGGAGTTATTCACTTATAAGTATTTCTTTTGGTTGCATATGATGTTTCTCAAGCTCACACTTTTCTTGCACCTTGCACCTCAAGGAAGTTAAGGACATAGTGCCTCAAGTGCGCCTTTTGCCTTTGACTTCATTGAATTAGATTATTGTCATATTCAAACACAAAACTGATCTATTATTACAAAAAAAAAAAGAATCACATTGAATCTGAATTAAGTTGAGGTGTGTATTATTTAGTGTTTCTCATGTCCTGAATTTATAATCAGAGTTTTTGTTAATGTAACCTGTTTTTCATTAGTCAATTTGGCATACATACAGCAAATTACACTACCACATCTAGATGATAATATAAACGTTTTTCATAGTCAAATCTTCATTGAAATTAAATTACAATACGAGCTTGTCATTCCCATCTGTTGTCTAGCCAATTCAGCTCTTGAAGGTTGGTCCAACATGGAGCTCAAGACTTAGCTTTAGCTGCATGGAGCAATGTAATTAACATAACTAATTTACTTCATACTTGTTTAGATGCAAGGAGGCGAAGGAAGCGTCCTCTAGTTATGCACAAGAAGAGGAGGAGGATACTGCCATTTGTCCCAACTGAAGATAGAGCTCAAAGGCTTAGGCAAATGGCTTTTCTAGCCACTGCTTTGACATCTTCAAAATTGGAGTTCAGCAATGAGTTGACTTATGTCCCTAGTATGGCCCCTAGATCTTCCAATCAAGCAAGATTGGAGGAAGGTGGTATGCAGGTTAGAAAATCTTTTACTTAAAACAATGTTACATTTTTTTTGGACCTTTTGGTGTCTCATTATCACTCCTCAACTTTCAAGGTTCTTTCAAAAGAGGATAAAGAAACCATAGAACTTTGCAGAACCATGCAGAAAAGAGGAGAATGCCCTCCACTTCTTGTGGTTTTTGATTCCCGTGAGGGGTACTTAATTGAACTCATGATGCTCGGATGTTTTTACATTTTCACTACACAGAAATTAAACTAATGCATGTTTATTTTCAGTTTCACTGTGCAGGCTGATGCAGATGTTAAGGATATGACCTTCATCGCTGAATATACTGGAGATGTTGATTATTTGGAGAACAGGGTGAATGATGATTGTGATAGTATAATGACCCTTCTTTTGACAGCAGATCCTTCCAAAAGGCTGGTTATTTGCCCTGACAAACGTGGAAACATTTCTCGCTTTCTTAATGGCATTAATAACCACACTCTGTAAGTAATTGCCTTTTTATTCTTTGTTGCGTAAGATGTGCTAAATACATCTGTATGTCGGTTATGATCAGCATTTGCATATTATACATCTTTTTTTCATGGCATTCTATTTTATTTCAACATTCTTGAAGAACTTGTTGGACATAATTTGGTAATCTGTCCTCAAGAGAGGGAGTCCACTATATTCGAAGTTTGAAACTGTTAAATTTTTGCAGGGATGGCAAGAAGAAGCAAAATATTAAATGTGTGAGGTACGACATAGATGGTGAGAGCCATGTCTTGTTGGTTGCCTGCCGTGATATTGCTTGTGGTGAAAGGCTATATTATGATTACAATGGATACGAGCATGAGTACCCAACTCATCATTTCGTCTAACCTAGTCCCAAATTTTTTAACCTGCCCAACACTGAGGAATCTGGGCAAGGATAGGGCTTTATGGCAACATTTTCAGCATTGCCACCAAAATCCAATAATTTATATACTTTGTCTTTTGTTACAAATGACAAATTTAATCCAATTTTCAGAAGAGGTCCGAAATGACAAAAAATGATAAGAGTGCCGGTGACATTGGTAATGAAAGCAGTGATCATCATTCGGTTGTTGAGACAAGAGGATTCTTCCAATTTTTTCTTTCTGCCCCCCAAGATGCCATGTTCTCATTCATATTCTTTTTTAGGGATTCACAAAGTATCTATTTATAAGGATGGTGTACTAAGTAGCTGTTCCCAGTTAGAGGCACATTTCAAATCGAAAGAAAAATATTCCATCCCTTCCAAAGTGTGATCCCATCTGTTGGGCTTTGTTGTTCTGTTAAATGTTGATGTAATTGGCCCGAAGCTCATTTTCAGTTGTTTCTGCAGCTGCAACCTACAACTGTGGCTATAGGCGGTGTGATTTTTGTTACGTTTCTTCCTGGTGGGGCCACTGCCACGACTGGGACTTAATTAAGCTTAATTAATTGAGCCCTCAATTTACTAGTGTGACAGCTCGTGCAGCGAGAGTGACTTGGTGTATTAAAATGGAAGAGGAAAAAGGGAAAGAGATGAGCTTGGTCTGATTCACCATTGAAGCATGGTAGTCTCGTAGTAATGCATAATTTGGTTGGATGAGCTGTAGACCAGCTGAGCTCAGTTGCTTATATTCTCCACTAATTCCTATCCTCTCCGGTGTACGGAGAGCAAGCGAAAGAAAGAAATCTATCAAGGACCGAGTTGGGACTAGAATCCCTCTTTAAAGTTCTCGCTCAGTCTAATTAATCGTACGGAAACTGGACAAAGGTAAGAGGCGAGCAGATCCAAGGCCGAGCAAGAGCTGCTCTTCAGAGGTGAAACAGAGAGCGAGCATGCATACCCCTTCTATATTTTGCTAGATCTTCACCATTTGACGACATACCGATCCTCTTTCCACCAAGATGAACGTGCCGAGACGCAAAGGCAAGGCAGAGAGAGAATGCTTCTTCCCCAAGTGGCGCACGGCCCGGCAGATGAGCGGCACACGACACATTGGTGATTGATTGGTCGCACAAAACAATCAGGCCGGTGGTACAGGGCGACGGTGCCCGGCCGTCAAGACAAGGCCAGCTCCTCAGTCTCAACCGTTCCTGGTGTGGATTGTACTGTCAATGCTAAGACTTCTTCGTGTCCCACCGGAACACCGTGCTTAACATAACAGTCCAGGGAAATTACGGTCGTCTAGCCATACTTACAGTAATCCAGGAGTCGCATCAACATTCCAAGATACCACCGTGCTTAACATTTGGATGGGTCTTCATGCCCACTCTGGCTAGCATGAGGTCCTTGCAATCTCGGAAAGAACATAAACCAAGTACAGCGATTTAATCACACCCGTGTAACAAAACCAAGGTCTGGAAGCAGCCTGCCAGAGGTGCCAATGGCAACAATTGTTTCCCAGTCAGTCAATCTGAACCCCACGCATCGTCACGTGCAGCTTGTCGAGCCGTGATCCGGCTCCTTCTCGCCTCCTCTTGTTTCCTCAGTTCATCCGACCCAAAGTTTGTAAACTGCCTTAACCCCATCCCATGAGCAATTAGCCTTTGCGCTGTTCTGGCTGATGTCTTCGGCCTTGGCATGGGCGGTTCTAGGTCTGCAATGTGAAAGCAAATTAAAAGATGGCATGCAACAATGCTTATCAAGAACATAGCATTCAAACACACACTATAATAATATACTCATCAGCAACAGAGAAGATCAAGCAGAAAAGAATCGTCGGTTTCATCACAAGACACAAGGTGTTACCTCTACCATCTATTTTTGCCAAGAGATCATCATCCTCCTTTAGTGACCGCACTTTATATCTTGGAGGCACGCAAGCTTGTGCCTCGTTAGCTACATGTTAATTGGTCAGAATGCTGGGATCAGGATGCATGGAATAAACCCACAAAACAAAAGTAAAACAAAGGTTGCAAGTTCATATCATCAGCATGAAGTTCTGGGCCGAAGCCTCTTAACAGAATTAAACAACATTGAACCAGCATGACACTCGAAAAATAAATCATGATTCGCTGCATTGTGCTGTTTATATTGGACTTAAAAATACAATGTTTGTCCCCACGTAAAAATCAAGATTGAACATATATCATGAAATAAAAAAAAATGCCTTGCGAACAATTGCAAGAACGGAATTGTAAGAGATTCCTCTCATATTTTAGTGATGGAATTATGGTGAAACAACCTAACATTTCAGTTCAAAAGATGTACGGAAACGACGAGCCGCTAGCACCGTTTATATTCCTTCTCCAAGATTACTATGTTTGTCTAATCCATCATATCTGATATCAGAACTTGCTACCAACAGGTGGACAATGTAGTTGTATATTTTGATAAAAGAATCCAGTTTGTGCATTAACATGGCAACCATGTCTCTCTGAGCATATCATGCCTATACGGACACAGATATTATTACAAATAACTATAAGAAACAAATTACCAGCTGACGGAGTCCGAAAAACTGCAAGTGCAATAGTATCATTAACCCAGCGAATCGCAACTCCGTGGTCTCCGAGCTTTTCAAAAATCCTTTCCAAATCTGTTGTGTGTGTGCTAGGTGAAAAGTCATAAAGAACAAGGACATGCCTTGTCCCAAATTGTCTTGCAACTACCAAACCAAACCAATCATAAGTGCTTGATTTACTCACCACGAACAGGCTAACTAGACAGATGAAAATGGATATCCTGAATACCTGGACCAGCTTTGTTCTCCTGCTCATTCACATGACCATTTGATCCACTCAGAGGATTACACCCCTCGCCATCCAAATCTCTTTCCAAACCACACTGGTCACTGTATAGAACACTCTTATCATAAAGAAAAAAACCCCTTCCCTTCCTCCTGGGTCCTGAAGACGGAGTGCTACTGTTCTCTGAAGAACTACAAGACACCCTTGCTTCTTGCTCGAGGGAGCGCACTAGTGTCTCATCATGTGCACCACGATCTGCAATAGCCTCCCAATCTGCATGCACCAAAGAAAGAATGCAAGATATCAGTTCTGTCTGTGTTGTTTCATAGACAATATATGGCACAATCTAAAATAATACCATCCTCTTCGTCTTCATTCTTCTCATCAATATTAGCTGGGACTTTAGAGTCCTTTGATTCCTTCAAACCAACAGCACCCTCTTGTGATGAAAATTTCTCAGCCGCCCCATGATCCCTTCAATACATTATTAGAAACAAAACAGAAGTTAGGCGGGTGGTCCAAATAGGAGAGCAATTGCGATTTAATTTGTTCAAAGTATGTGCCAATTTTTTGTGAGTCATGCTCTAATTTTTTAAGGAATCAAATATATAAAGAAAACTAAACCAAAATCAAATATGCAAAGAAAACTAAACCAAGTCTCAGAAAAATCAGCAGTTCTAATCAAATAATAAACGCTTATTCCAGTCAGAATACAACACTAGACAATACCGACTACACAAACCAACTATATGTCCATAAAATCCACGACTGAAGAATTAGATATATCCGAATCGCCAGCCAGACAACCAGAAATGGATACTTGTCCTCCATAATCTCAGGATTCCGTCGACAAACGTCATAATCAACAAGCTTTGCATTGAGAAGTTTGATTGTTTCAGTAAGTAAAGATTCAGTTAAAGGCAAGAACAAGAAGGGAAGCAAACCCTAAGGCCCCGGGGACTGCGGAGCGGAAGCGGAGGACGATGGCGCGGGAGCGGAGGTCGTCGGCACGGAGGGTGTTTCCCTTGGAGGCGTGGAGTCCCGCGAGGTCGCCGAGCGCCGTGGCGAGACGAAGGTCGGCGCCCTGCGAAGGAGAGGAAGAGGAGGTGGTGGTGGAGGAGAGGTTGGAGACGACAGACTCGAGAAGGGAGATGGCTCCATCGACGTCGCCGGCGTCGACCAGGTCGTCCACCTCCTCTGTCCAACGGTTGCCGGCGGCGGCCGAGTCCATAGGTGGTAGTCTGGCACCGGCGAGGGCGAGGGCGAGGGCCGCACGGGAGTCGCGAGGCGAGCTATGCCCTATGCGTGCCGTGCCGTGCCGTCCATCTCTATACTCCCCTCCCCTCCCGTCTGGTTGGGCCGCCCGGGAGGTTGGAGGCGACCTCTCTCTGCTCGGCTGCTGGTTGGCCTGCTCGGTGATTAATTTTCGGCCGGGGCTGTCCAGATGGGCTGTGACTAGTTCACTTTATTGCAAAAACTGTCTCAAAAATTGCTAAAACCGGCCGCATTTGTTATGAGATAAGGAAATCTAAACTAAATATAGTTAGGATTCTATCTCTTTATGGTGTGGTCGAATCCGAACTCTCTCCTCACGCCACTACATATATCGGGTGCCCCCTTTGTAAACCATTGAATCAATAAAACGAGATTTAATTTCCACCCATACATTGTGTTCCTACTGTTCTTGCTAGTGTGATTGCATCTACATCCGGTGATTGATCATTGGTGTTCTTTGACGTTTTACAACACGTTATCAGTACGAGTCTCTACCACAAGGAGAAGAATCGTCGACTACATCGAACGCCGAACATCGGAGAACGACTACTACCGACGATTGATCGTCTGATCCGATCGGCAATCAACTCGTCATCACACCGGCATCCACTCGGATTACCGAAAAAGTCCTACGCGACTCTATCCCACGCGATAGTCTACAGCTCCCCTGCAGGCCGAATCAAGGTATTAAATCGGCATGAACTATCGATCCTGTAGATCGTTGTTTTACTGTTTATACCTAATCTACGATCTACTATTCATCATCAACAATATATATATGTATATAGACACACACACATTTGGGTGTCGTCCCGATCTTGGCGCGTCCAGTAGACGATAGTGTTGGCCCCGCCACGCACGCCGGATCCCGAGTCGCCGCGCCAGCCGGAACCCACACCGCCGCGCCCGACCGGCCGCCTCGGCCCCGCTGCTGGATCCCGCGCCCGAAGCGTCGCCATGCCGACCCTGCATCGTGTCTCTCGCACAAAGCAGGCAGCGACTTGGCCCCTCGGTTCCTGCACCCGATGCGTGTGCAGCGTAGCCGGCGAGGAGGCGCCCGGTCGACAACCGCCCGTAGCCAGATTCTCCGCGCGGCGCTTGATCCATGTGCGCGCTGCTTCGTGCTCTTGCACGTCGCCAGATCCGCGCGCCGCCGATTTTGTGTGCCGCCTCGCGTTATTGAGCGCCACCGGTTCCACACGCCGCCCTGCGTGGTCGCACACACCACCGGACCCGTGTCCACGATGGCCACAGCCCGGAAGGCTTGTTCCTACGCGATTGATGGCGGCGGCAATTTGCCTGGGTGCGCTAGAGCATCTCCAACAGTTTCTAATATTTAGACTCTTAATATTTTTAGATTAGGACCTTCTTAAAAGTTTTTAAACCTACAAAATACCTTGCTCTCCAACAGTTCCCATATTTTCTCTCAAAAAAACCTTTGAATTGGTCCATCGGTATGTCCAGAAATGACCTCCTGTCCTGCGAGATATCAAAGCCGTCTGTTTTCTGTCCGCCATGCCCCGTGATGAGGTAGAGGTATCCATCGGTAGGCCTAAATAGTATTTGACCTCCATGGTTGTGAGATGCGGAGGGCAGCCCCATGGTGAAGATCCTCCTGACTTCGGATGGATCAGCAGCAGTCATCGCCTAACAGGAGAGGGAGGGAGGGAGGGAGGTGAAGATCCTCCTAACTTCAGATCATGCAAACTAATGGATCTTCAAGCTGCAGAGAAGCTAGGAACGTACGTACCTTGGAAGCACCGTGCTCCAGATCCAGGGTGCTTCCAAATCCATGCTCCGGCACGGATGCCAGCCAGATCTTGCCGTCTTGGCAGGACAGGAAGACTCTGCCGGAGCCGTCCGGATGAGTGGCCATGGTGAGGTAGGAGCCGGCGTCAATACTCTCAAGGCACAGCACTTGAGGAGATGGGCGCCAAGGCTACAGGGAACAGGGGCAATTTCTCTACCGAGGCCGGCGCGTGGGCTGCGTCGTCTACAGCTGGTGATTGGGAGCGCAAAATCGTGCGGAAAAATGAGGCCGCTGGGATGTTGTTTTGGGCGTGTGAAAATTTTGGGAGCTAGAATAAGGAACTGTTGTGGATTTAAGATACTGTTGGAGATGCTCTTAAACACGAGGGTAGAGGCGTACTAGGGTTTCCATAATGCCCTTTGCCACCGGTCATGTTTTCAAAAAAAAAAATCAAGCCCAGTAAGCCCAGCGTACGTGGCATTTTGGGCCAAATCAGCCCATTCGGCCAATATTCTTTTTTTTCTTTTTAGAGAATTTAAAAAAAACAAGAAGTTTGATAATAAATCCTAGAAATTAGTTTTCTAGATTAAGGGCATCCATAAAATTTTGATAAATTAGTATTTAGCACATCTTGGAAGTTTCATGCTCTGGGTTTATTTTCTAGCTTTATATGTTGTGATTTATTTTCTGTTATTTAAGTAATTCTGAAAATTGCTTAGTAATTAGCAGAAAATGCTAGAAAATTATGAAAATAATCGAGTTATCAAAATAGTTTTTGGGCTTAAGGGCATAAGTGGTTGGGTTTTTTATTTTTGTTTTGAAGGAACAGATACATGACAATTGGTGTTTAAGAAAAACACACATGAGGCTAGGTTTCTTAATTGGCGTCCGAAATCGGGAAGTGCTCCCTCCCTCATGTGAGCCCTCTGGGTGGGTTGACCTGGCCAAGAGTTATGTTGACGGAGGCATTCATTATATGATTTCATACCCAACCAATAAGAGCCACATAAGATGTAATTAGCATCATGCCAGGTTTATTTCACGTTGAAATTTATCCTTCTGTTAATTAGTAATTCTGAAAATTGCTTAATAATTAGCAGAGAAAAAAATTATTTTAAAAACGCTAGGAAAATCCTGGAAAATCTATGATAATTATCTACTGAATAGATATAGACCAAGCTTTGCTGATTGAAGAGTGAGCATGCAATATGATTTTTACCAGTAGTAAAAGTCATTTTGCATAAATAGAAATAGGATGTGTTAGACATCACAAAGAGGAACTTATCAAGCTTGCCCTGAATGGCAACAATTACCTTACCCGGGCAATGAATACAAAGATTAATCTGTTAGCTCGACCTTTTGGAGCTACTATTTTCCCAGCCTGAAGCTGTTATTCCTGCTCTCCCCGAAAACCGTCAGATATGGTGAAGTATCATCATGCACTTCCTAATGGGAGTCTTGCAGTGCCTGAAGCACATACAAAATGCTTAGCAGGCTAGCAATAGCCATGGCCGCAACAAAGGCAAAATGATAAGAAGGGGAAGAGCAATTCATAATGGAAAAAAGTAAAGATAAAAGGGTCAGGGATTTCCAGAAGTAAGGCTGCAAACCCTGTTTTAGGTATGAATGTGTTGCCTATTGGTCATGCAACTATTGCATCCCAAAGTATATGGTAGGCCTTTACACAAAATCCATAGGAAAAATCAATAAGACCCGGTGTAAACACTGTTGAATCATACTTCACCGTTCAACCTGTTGTTGACACAGTGCTGGCAAGTGTGATAATATGGTTATTGAAATTATAAAGTTTGAGAGGTCCCAGAAGGACATATGCAACTCATATGGAGACCTTCGTTTTGCTAGTCGATGTCACATATTCCTTATAAGTCTCTTTATCAGTTTAGCCTAGTTCCTGAATGAACATTTGGTATATGCTCCTGTTGAGCGATTATCATTCAAAATTGAATAAATTAATATTTCCTAGATATTTGTTTGATTGTGCTATGTTTGTTCTATACTCTATAATATGTTCATGATGCAACAATTGTTTGATTGACAAATCATACTTCTAATATAGAACAAAGTGTAATCCGATAAGAGAGGAGAAAATCTATCTAGAAGACAGTTGTACCACACTAAGTAAATTAGAATTATTATGACCATCGCCAGAAGCGATACTCTCATAGTTGGCACTAGAAGAATGCCATATTATACCCTGAGTCCAGTCATACTCTCCTAAAGTTTTAAAGATATTAGTCTAAATCATTTCCATATAGAGATAAAGAGTGAGGATGGTACAGAATACCTCCTCATAACTAAATTTAATGGGTGTAATTAAAATATGGTTAAAACCTTCATTCATTCTCCTCCGGGTTATACTATGCACATATAAAACCTGAAGTTTGTGTTGCGATGAAAACCCAGAAATATTTAAGATCTAGCGAATCGACTGAGTTATCTTGAGTTGAAAATTATAAGAAGACTAATCATAATTCTGCTAGCCATAGCATAAAGATTTTCCTAGACCTGAAGTTTTATTATGCCCTAGTTGCGCTAAAGGAAAGCTCCTTAGATCTTCTTACCTAAAGGGAAGAATCACTGAATTTCCTGAAGAAAATTCAAAGTGACATTTGTGGACCCATTCAGCCCCTATCGGGCCTCTTCCAAGAGATTTTATGGTACTGACAAATGCTTCTATTAGATGGTCCTATGTATGTCTCTTATCTACTAGGAACCATTCTTCTACCAAGATTCATTGACCAAATTATTAAGTTAAGAGCATACTTTCCAGAAGAAAGGATCAAGTCTATTTGAATGGACAATGCTAGCGAGTTTATCTCAAAGCATTTAATGATTATTATATGGCTTCGAGAATTAATATGTAGAGCATCTCGTACCTAATATCCACACCTAAAATGGCCCTGCAGAGTCAATATATTAAAAGAACAAAACTTACCATATTGCTTGGCCGCTCTTGCAGAATAATTGGCTTCCCACAAGTTGTTGGGGCCACGCAGTGCTGCATACTGCGGTAATAATTCAACTCAGACCAATTGCATATTATGAAATTTCCCCATTGCAGATAGTGCGTGGAAAATAATTAAGTATTTCCCATCTGCGAAAATCTGGCTGTACTGTATACATGCCAATCTCTCCACCACAACGTACAACCATAGGATCTCACCAGAAGTTGAGGATCTATGTAGGTTATGAATCTCCGTCATGTATTAAAATACCTAGAGCCTATGATAGGGGATCTGTACACGGCTCGGTACGCTGATCATACTAAGGATATTTTTCGGCATTAGGGGGAGATAAGTACCACATTAGAGAATGCCGAGTCCTTAGATCCACGCACTAGAAAGATCGAACTTGAAGTTCGAAGGATAATGAATCTAGAATAAATAAGCTAATAATCTGTCAAATGCCTTCACTGGTCATAAGGGAGTGAAAGATCTCATATACTGCGAAGATATGCACTGAAGAGTAGAAATACCCTAGAAGGGTATTAAACCTACTCTTGACCCTCATGATAAGAAGAGGGGAGGCCCAGATGGGCTGTGACTAGTTCACTTTATTGCAAAAACTGACTCAAAAATTGTGAAAACCGGCCGCATTGAATTTGTTCGAAACATTAAACCGATCGGTAAATCGATTAAATTCAAAAACTTTTAAAAAAATATACCATATAAACCGGTCAAAAATGATAAAAAAATTATATCATGTAAACCGATTAAATGGTGGTGGTGTTTCGTTCGTCCATCCAACCTCTCTATCCACTCACTAAAAATCATCTCCCAATAGACAAAATAACTTCAATACAAAATGTGGCGTGGATCACAACGAAGCTCGACCAGGTACAGCGATGGAGCCGGCAAAACGGTTTAAGTCGAGTACGGCGGAGGAGGAGCGACATCAGCTAGGTCAGGGCTCAGTTGAGTGCGGAGGCAGAGCTGAGCTAGGGCATGCAGCAGGCTGAGCCCAAGTTTGTCTAATTCGACTTGCTGGGTCGTATGATATTTTTTTATCAGCAGCAAAAACAAGCATTGAACTACTCCTTTTTTTTTTAAAAAAAAGCACTCACGTGCCGCGCTAGCAGTTACTTACCTTTCTAATTGCCTTTCTTTACTTTGTTGTGCAGCTAGCTACAGATGACAACGGGAAGTATTTGATTCAGATTTTCGTTCAGCCCCTTCATGTCGAAGAATGCATAAATGGTTGCTTTGTTCAGGAAGTATTGATTCGGCACCTGCCAATGCATGATGTATCACTTTGTCGATGCAATTCTGATAAGACAACAGGTCTCAAATTTCTTTCTTTTCTTTTCTTTTTTAAGAGGATTTCAAATATCTTGATCGATAGTAAGTAGTAACCATTAATTCTCTTGCCAAGGTTTTATTATTTCCCTTGCATTTGAGCTTTCTTCACGGCGTTGTACTACTGCAGAAGGCATTCATTAAGATGATTCATTCAGAGGCTGCGTAAAAGGTTGCTATGTTGGTGAAAGGCTGTACTGCGTTGTTTTTCGTTTTATTTACTTCCTGTTTAGTTTCAGGACTTGAGGTGGAAGCAAAACTTTCATTTCGTCTTAATCCTTCGCCCCGATCGAGAAGTTGTTTGTTGCGAAGATCTGGCAGCATGTCATCGTCATCGGCGCAGGCGAGGTCGGACAATGGCACCGCCCCCGCCGCCGCCACCACCATTAGCAACCCGTTCCACGTGCTCAACTCTGGCAGCGGCACTGCCGGACAAGCGAACGCCGTGGCGTATCTGCAATCTCCGCATGCCGCCGCGTTGCGTTCACCACCAGTACGCGCCGTCACAAGCTACGGTTCTTCAACCACCGGCGCTGCCGCGGCGACGACTGCCGTGGCCGGGCGTACTTCCAATGGAGCATCGATGCAGCCGTCGCCGCAGTTGCTGCAGCAGCTTATGATCTTGGCGGGCTGGGGTACCCGGCCGCCGTGGGTCCAGAACTACGCGCGCATGGCCCCGCAGGGCCAGCCGTCGTTCTCCTCCGAGAGAGCCTCCGGACCCCATGGGACGCCATCTTTGGTGTCCCGTTCACCGGGAGCTAGTAGCAGCGGCGTTGGTGGCAATGGCGCCGTCGCCATCCAACGCAGCACCGGCGGCAACTACTGTCGCGGAGGTAGCAGCGCAGGGCGTCCCGGCAAAGCTGCTAGCGCGAGCTCGCTTCAGAGCGCCACTGCTACCGGTGCCGGCGTCGATGCCAACACCGCGGTGCAACGTATGGGCCCGGTGCTAGCGATGCCGACTACTGGAGTTGCCCAAGCGAAGGGCGCCGTTCCGTCGCCAAATGGCTGCGTACGGAAACGCGCGCCCAAGGGAAGCAGCAACCCGGCCGGATCCAAGAAGCCGAGGCAGAGGGTCTCCGGCAAGAACGCTGCTGCGGCTGATGCGAAGCGCGTCGCCGACGATCCATCGGGCTCGAACCCGGACGCCCAAAGCAACGGCCTGAAGATTGTTTCTCCCGCAGCGCCGCCAAGCAACAGCAGGAAGAGGAAGAGCAACGCCGCCCCGCCGAGCACCAGATGCAGTCTCACTGCCAGGAGGAACAGCGCGGGCACGGCGCCATCAGTAGTAGCAAAGAAGCACACCGTACTGACCTGGCTGATACACGCCGGCTTCTTGAAGGAGAAAGATAAGGTTTTCTACGTGCCGAGAGGCAGCACCGAGAAGGTCATCTCCGGCTCGGTCACCATGGCGGGCTTTCACTGCAGCTGCTGCGAGGCCGTCGTGCCGCTGCCGGTGCTCGAGGCCCACGCCGGCTGTGATCAGCCCGGGCAGCCATGGGAGAAGCTTCTGCTCATGTCCGGGAAGCCCCTGCTGCGGTGCATGCTGGAGGCATGGGAGCAGCAGAGGGTGAAGATCTTCCATGCACAGGAAAAGGTCAGGACTTCGCTGGAGCAGGAGAAGGAGAAGAAGTCGCAGGCCAAGAAAAAGCTCGTGAAATCGTTGCTTACCAAGCAGAAGAAGGGAGTTGTTGAGAGCATCATGTCTCCTCAGATCAAAGGTGAAAAGGACTGCAGTGACGACTCCTGCGGCATCTGCGCCGATGGAGGCCAACTGCTATGTTGCGATAGCTGCCCCTCCACCTTCCATCCAGATTGCCTCGCTATCAAGGTAAAGAGCATATATATATGTGTGTGTGTTTCTTCATGTCTCCAACAGTTCAACTGCATCCATGCATAATTTAGCGCATACACAGTTACAGATACATTACACAGTGCCTGTATAAGAAAAGTTGCACTATGTTCTGTTTGTAATCAAATCTTTGAAGGAACGACAGACAAACCATGCAAAAGTAGTTCCTCACTTTCTAGTCTTCGCTAATGTTTGCCTAATTTCAGGTTCCAGAGGGCTCGTGGATCTGTCACTACTGCCGATGCATGTTGTGCATGGCAATTGATGAACATGGTTTGTCCACATGCCAACAATGCGCTCGCAAATGTAAGCATAATTCTTTCTCTTTATCAACTTACCATGATTGATTTTCTCCTGTTTCTGAAGAACTGATGAACTGCATTGACAACAACTTAATTTACAGATCACCAGTACTGTCGGCCATTGCTAAACACTGGCCGCGAGATCGGTCCGTACTGCAGCGAAACCTGCAAGAAGGTGAACACTTGTTGACATATTTCCATTGTACATCCTATCATCCACATCGGTTAACAATTTTAAATTATGTATTTATGTGTGTTATGTCAGTGATAGTTTCCACTGATCGATCGGGAGTACTGAACCTCACATTAAGCCTTCGTTTCATATATTTCAGCTGGCTGCTCGGCTATCGGATATGGTAGGGGCCATGAACCGTACTGAAGATGGTTTCTCCTGGGCTCTCCTGAAGATCCAGAAGGACGAGCATGCCAGTTCTGAAGACATGCCTGTCGTTCTTGAGTGCAATGTAAAGCTTGCAGTGGCTCTTGGTGTGCTCAATGAGTGCTTTAATCCTGTGAAAGATCGAAGAACTAACACTGATATGCTCCAGCAAGCTGTTTACAGCCTAGGGTAAGTTCTGTCAGGCACCAGTAATACTACTTACTACTTACTAAGTCACTGTCTTAGGAGTTAGCACTCGATTGCTTCAGCATTTTATTGGAATTATTGTCACGGCTTCCTAAATATGCTAACCCTGATATGTCATGTAGTTAGCAACTAGCGAATTTCCTGCGTAGTTGCATACCACAAAAAGTATGTTCATATTTGCATACAGAAATATATTTGTTATCCAACTCTAATGCTCATGATTGAAGACTTTCCTGCACAACTGCATGGTTACTGGTTAGATACTACAATATGTATGTTTACATTTGGAAATTGAGTCATATTAATTTGTTATCCAACTTTCATGCTCATGATGGAAGAGGTAGCTGTATCTATTATATAACTATAACAGTTCTTTCCCACCCAATTTGTGTAGATTCTACAATACCTATGTTTATATTTGGAAATAGAGTTATATTTGTTATCCAACTCTAATAGTCATCATTGAAGACGTCGTTGTATCTATTATATTACTGCAATAGTATACATTTGATTGATATACACCATTATAATCTGCACCCACCAATAAGCAGTGTGTATCTTTCTCTCCTTTTTTTCCCTCTAGTTAACATGGTAATTTTTAGCCCTTGAGACAAACGTGAAGACTTCTTTTTTATTTGTTTAAATAATATAATATATTTCATATAATTAAGCACGTATCATCACTTAGCTGTTTTCTAAAATATGTATGTATAAGAGAAACATAAACTCAACCGTAATATTCGACTCATTTTAAGATGATATATATGAACGGAGCTGGTTTAATTTTTGACATGCTATGTCAGTCTGTAATTTCATACTTGAGCAGATCTGAATTTAAACGACTGAGCTACGAAGGATTCTACACCATGGTTCTAGAGAAGGATGGAGAGATCATTTCAGTAGCCTTGCTGAGGTTCGGATTTTTTTAAAAAATCTTGTTATTTCGTTCCCCTTGGTAGTTTCTTTTTGCGCTGTTGCTGTTTTTACTTTTATCTCTGTTTACTTTTGTTTAATCAATGGTAGTGGATTACATGTTTGGTTCTATTTTGCTGCATTCTCGGGTTGTTTCTTACCCAGCTGATTACATGTTACTTTGTGTTCACTGCATTGTACACTGATTTAAGGGTGAGATGGGCCTCCTTGGTCATTTAGGCCACTTTTTGTTGACTTTTGTGCCTAGTATATATGTTGGCTACATTTGCTACTTTCTGTAACCTCTGTGCCTAGTGTACATGTTGTTATTTTACTTGGTTTTGGACTTTTGGCATATTTACTGGTGGCCTCAAAAGGACTAAACTCTTCCTTTCTTATCAACTCGAAGTGAGTAGTTCTTCTATGCTGTCCTAAAAACTAAATTGCATTAATCCTAAAGAAGTACTGGTAGTAGTGTAGTCGTGGGAACTTGCAAATCAGACCCTTAATATGCTTCACTCTAGTCAATTGTGCACCTTAAATTGTATATAATAACCTGGGTTTTATGCTCTTTGCTTGAGCACTTTAGCACTGTGCATAACCTCAGGGGTAATGGAATGTAATATATATCGGACATTCTATTTCAGTAATATCCTGTAGTCCTGAAGCTTACAAACAAAAACATTCAAAACCATCACCATCACCTTATAGAGTGGGCTGCAATATTTCCTTACTCATACGGAGCAACGAGAGTCCTATACACAAAGTTCAAATTCTTGCATGACACTTGACAACAACGTTTTGATGCTTAATTCGTGGCAGCTGGCTTGCTGCTTTTTTTTTTTTTTTGTCGTCGGCAGCTCATCTAGCTGCCAAAATCCCGGTGCCACCCAGCTAGTTTTGCTACACTTTGCAATCGCCCTTTTTTCTTTCTGTTGGAAAGATACAGATCAACATGACATGTTTCTTTGTTGCAGGTTCCATGGCACAAAACTGGCAGAAATGCCTTTTGCAGGCACTCTGCCACCTTACCAGAAACAGGGAATGATGCGTCGCCTTGTTAAGGCTGTTGAGCAGGTGCAAATTAAAACCGTTTCTTTCTCTGTTCCCCCTGTTCTGTAGTGTAAATTAAAAGAAAAGAATGTTTTTTCTTGTTCAGTAAACTCTTGCTCTCACCTTTCTTAATTGTTAGGTGTTGGCGTCAGTGCGAGTAGAAAATCTAGTGATACCGGCTGTAGCTGGTCTAGTGGATACATGGAAGAGGTCCTTCTCCTTCAGGCCAATGCAGTCACGGCTCAGGGAGGAAATCAAGAAGCTGAGCTTGGTCGTCATCACCGGGACGACCCTGCTTCAGAAACCCATCGCCACGCAGCAGTCAGCATCCCAGCAAGGTACCTGAACCGTACCACTCCCATCGATTTCATTCACACCAAGTTCGATGTATATATATACGCATGCAAGTCTCACACACGATGTCATGTTAGCTCAAACTTTCCATTCAGTCAGTGAGAGGCTAACACACTGTTTACTGATAATGAAAAAAAAAACTCAGAGCTACGCAAGTATACGGTTGCACCGATCAGCAAGGACCACATGCTGCGCCTGACCGACGACGAGCTGGCGTTCTTGGAGATGACTCCGTTCTGCAGCTTCACCGATCTGGTGGCCGGAAACGTGTCCCTGCAATTCTGCGGTGGTGATGACCGGGTCCGGATCTCCATGGCTCCGGGAAGCAGCTCCGCCCCTCCTGACCTGATGAGCGGCGTCCGGCGCTCTCGCGGCGAGGCGAACGCAAGCTGCAGCGCTCTCCGCCCTAGCTATGCGCACGGCAATCTTCTCCGCGGCATGAAATGACATTGTTAGGCGCCTGCTGTCTGCGCCATTTCTGAAAACGTAGGTATTTAAGAACTTCTCGTTGGTAACGATCTTCGGTTAAAAACAGAAAGTCCGAAAATTAAAGAAAAGATCTGAAAAATCTGGGATTGACCTACAATCTTGCGCTCTGATTGGGAGCATTTTTAGTAGCTATAGTTTTGGTCCCGATATAACTGCGCCATATAAGATAGGAAGAGGCCGGCGCTCAAGATATCAAGAAAAATCTTGAGTTTTGCCATCTCTTGCGCATCCCTTCCGATCTAGGGTTTTTGGCGCACTGGTTATCAAAGACCCTCACCTTCATCGAGGTCATCTCAGTTTCTTCATCGCGCATTGGGGTTTATCACCTACACCAACATCAACCGACCGAATCCTAATGGCCACATCGTCTTCTCCGGGTTAGTCAACCTAACATTTGATTTCCGCATTATGTGATCATGTTTTAGACTAGTTATTTATGATGATAATGTTTAAGTTTAGCCCTTAATGTCTAACACTTCTGAAAACTTTGTTGTTTGTTATGGTTGGCAAGACAAGAGGATGCAATGCATACTATGGATTTTTGCCTCGTTTGTGACTCAATTTTCGTTGTGCTGCTGTCAATGGAGTCGATGAGAACATGATTGATTTCATGATATTCGATACGATGGATCGCCGGATGGAACGAGCCGATCGATACAAATTTTGGCAACGGTACGTGTGTCGAATAGAAGGAAGCTTCGGACAACGAGTACTCGAGCTACTACGCGCATAAGTACGGTTAGTAGCAGTCGTTGGGGGGCAGTACTCTCTGACAGTGACAAGTGACAACTAGTACTCCCGTATCACGGCACAGAAATCGTGCGGTGCAGGGTAGTAGTTGATAATTGCTAGCTGGATCGTGCTCAAGGCAAATTAACTGGAAGTACATGTACAGTTTAGTACTCTAGGAAGTTTAATTTGGTCTATCTGCCCTTCGCACTTCTTTTTTCTTTATTTTCGGTCTCTTTTCGAGTAAAATTGTAAATCTAGTCTCTTGTTGATCGTGAAAGCACCGATAGACGACACATGTCACTTATCATGATCTCCTACCGGGACAGGACGCCGGCATCGCAGCATCTCTTATCAGCCTAACATGTCCGTAGGGTCCACTGCAACAGACGAGCTATATATCTCGGTATCCGAGACGGGGTATCGTGGTACTCGAGCTCGGCAAGTAAGTGGAGCTCGCCACTTGCAATGGTTGTCAAGGAGTTGTCATGGTGGACAGAGCTGCTGTAGTGCCAGCGATCTGTTGTGGTAGGTGATAGGTGTCGTACGATGGCACTTCTATAGTCGAGAAAGGAATATATTTGAAATTTCATCCGAGAAGAGTCCAAAATAAAAAAAAAAAAATGTGCAGGGAAGCCAAATACACCAGGCTTCCGTACTCTAGTCACCGGAACAGTGCTACATCGAGATAAACTTCCCTCATGGTGTGAGAAACTGTGTAATCTCACCAAAATATGCTTATAAAGCTATATATGTCAGGTGACCGCCACGTCAAGATTCTTATTTAAAACGTGCATGCACATATGGATGATACATGTGAAGGCAGATAGTGTGATATCATCCCCTATACTAAGACTATACTAAGATGGCAAAAGTTCCCGTGCAAGGAAGCGAGCCACGTCACGCCCGTGCCAAAAAAATTATCGCGCTCTCGTTGCTCCGAGCCGACTGCTCAAAAAAAATTTTCGCGATTTAGTCCTTTTGTAAATTACGAATAGGTCCTTCGTGATTTTTTGTGAGAGGGAGATTTTTTCCTCTAGATTCGCATTTGGATCCCTCGCACGCTATTTTACAAAAAGAACCTCCTGTTAAATTCAAATCGCGAACAAGCCCTTTTCTAATTTTTAAGGATAGTGGATAGGTCCAAAAACGTAACATTCAAGTCCTTGCTCTTTACGTCTAGGTCCTTTCTCCGTTTTTCTCGGGAAAAAATATTTTTGTCACTAGAAATATATGTGCAGCTCTATCTCTAGACTTTTTGGCCACCTCGATTTCCCATCTCGATCTCTAATATTTTTTAAAGCATGTATTATTACTCCACGAATGCGTCGGTCTCTGATATTTTTTCAAACATGTATTATTACTCCATGAACGCGTAGAGAGTTAAACTCGACAAACGAAGGTTGTCATCTCTAATAATTTTTCACCCTTTTCCTCTAGACTTTTTCCCTCACATGGTTTTCCAAATTTCGGCCTCCAATATTTTCCAAATAATTAGCCGAGAGATATTTCTACAACTCTATCTCTATTTTTCCCCATTTCGACGATTTAAAAAATAAACGCAGCCGAAAAAAAAAATTCCTACGGAACGACACGCTGGCGTGTTACGCCATGAAGTTTTTAATATTTTTAAAACATGCATTATTACTTGGTGTCGGCGATTTTTACGCCAGGTACCTTTTTCGCCCAAAAAGCATGCGTGGCCCGTGGCGCTTAGCGGCGGGTGGGTGTTTACACCGTCTCTGAGACGTCGATCCACGTGGCGCGGCGGGCGGCGCGGTGGGCGACCACGCCTGCTCGCCGGCGCCCAACCCACGTGGCGGCTCGGCGGCGGTTGGCGCGGCACGCCCATCCACCGGTGCGGGCCACATGGCGCGGCGGCGGGTGGGCACCACACTGCTGCTCGCCGGCGCCCGATCCACGTGGCGGCTTTGGCGGCGGTTGGCGGCACGCCGCCCACCGTGTGCCGGTCCACGTGCGCTGCGGCGGCAGTGGGCGACCACGCCGCCGCCGCCCGATCCACGTGGCGGCTTTGGCGGCGGTTGGCGAAAGCACGCCTTGTCCACCGGTGCGGGCCCACGTGGCGTGGCGAGCACGCCTTGTTCATCCCGCCGCCATGCAAAAGGTGGGTGCGGTGGCTTGCCCAAGTCTCCTTCCCGACGTCTGCGTGTGGGGCAGCCCGATGTACTGCACGTCGATTCCAAGGAATTCGCAACAAGCCTGCTCTCGACGCCTCACACCTACCCGTGGCGAGGGGTCACATTCCGAAGAACGGGTGAAGGCATGCGCGGCATTGATTAGGGTTGAAGGAACGGACAAGGCGATAAAGGCGAGTAAATGCATGTAAGATAAGCATGATGACATCCCTCCTCCATCTGACTCGTGTAAGCCCTTGCATATAAGGGCACTTGAGAGCATAGGGTAGGGGGGATGGAGAGGAGAGAAGAGAGAAAGGAAAAAAGAGGCTCAACAGAAGAGCTGGTCATCGAGAAGCTCAGAACCAAGCCCAAAATACTCAATCCAAAATCGAGCAGACGTAAGGTCATTACCCTTCTTGGAGGGGGCCTGAACCTAGGTAAAATCGGTGTGTGTTCATCGAATTGAAGGGGCACTAGGATTCGTTAGTGTGAGAGGTACTGGGGTTTCCCTCTGCTAAGGTTAGCCAATTACTAAAGCCACCCCCCTATCGAACTAAACCCGGTCCGTAGGTTCGGGCCTGTCAGGTGGAATACGACAGGGCGCGCCAGTTCACAAAAGATCCGTGACAAGCTCGGAGCTGCAAGATGCTATTCGGCAGGAGGTGGAGAAATTATTGGGCGCGGGAATCATCAGGGAGGTCACTCATCCTGAGTGGCTTGCCAATCCTGTGCTTGTAAAAAAGTCCAACGGGAAGTGGCGAATGTGTGTCGACTTCACCGACCTCAACAAAGCTTGCCCGAAGGATCCGTATCCCTTGCCACGAGTTGATCTCATTGTGGACTCCACGGCAGGTTGTGAGTTGCTATGCTTTCTGGATGCGTACTCTGGGTACCATCAGATTAGCATGGCGGTAGGAGATGAAGAAAAAACTGCTTTTGTAACCCCTACGGGTGTTTATTGTTATATTAGGATGCTTTTTGGCTTAAAGAATGCTGGTTCTACTTACCAGAGTGCCATGCACATTACTTTTCGTCCTGATAGGACGTAACCTTGAAGTATATGTTGATGATCCGTTGTGAAAGTCAAAAAGGTGAAGACTTGATTCAAGACTGAGGAAACCTTCGCCAATCTTCTAAGAATTGCTGTCAATCCAGAGAAGTGCGTGTTTGGTGTTCCCTCCGGTAAATTATTGGGGTTCCTGGTGTCCAACCGGGGTATTGAAGCCAATCCAGACAAAATAGCAGCAATTGAGCATATGAAGCCTCCGGTGCGACTTAAGCAGGTCCAATGCCTGACTGGCCGTCTGGCCTCCCTCGAGCAGTTCATTGCCCGACTGGGAGAAAGAAGTTTGCCCCTGTTCAAGCTGTTGAAGAAAACTAACCATTTCAAGTGGACTGAAGAAGCCCAGGAGGCCTTTGAAGACTTGAAGCGGTACCTCACCTCTCCTCCAGTGTTGGTTTCCCCTGCACCAGGTGAACCGTTGCTTTTGTATATTGCTACTACTCCTGAAGTGGTCAGCGCTGTGCTGGTGGCGGAGAGGGAAGGTGTCCAAAAGCCAGTCTATTATGTCAGCAAAGTGTTGCATGAAGCTGAAACCCGATACCCACAGGCACAAAAAATGCTGTTGTATGCAGTCCTGGTGGCGTCTAGGAAGCTGCGACATTATTTCCAGGGGCGAGAAGTTACCGTGGTCACGGCCTATCCGCTGCGAGAAATCCTGTTTAACCGTGAAGCAGAAGGTCGCATTGCCAAATGGTCAGTGGAACTGGGAGAGTTCAACCTTAAGTTTGTTCCCCGCACTGCCATCAAGAGTCAAAAGCTGGCGGAGTTCGTTGCTGAGTGGACTCCCGCCACTCCTGAAGCAGAAGAAGCCCCCGCGTCGCCCCCTTGGACTTTATTTTTTGATGGCTCGTTCAGATTGGAGGGTGCAGGGGCTGGTGTTGTCCTAATCTCCCCGACTGGTGACGTTCTTCAGTATGTTGTTGCTCTTGATTTTAAAGCCACTAATAATATTGCCGAGTATGAAGGCCTGCTGGCAGGGTTGCGTATTGCTTCGGCACTAGGTATCCGGCGTCTTCAAGTCAAGGGCGACTCCCTGCTAGTCATCAATCAAGCGAGGAAGGAATTTCAATGCCCTGACCCCACCATGGCGGCGTACTTGGCGGAGGTCAGGAAAATGGAGCGACGTTTCGAAGGATTGGGATATATTCATATCCCCCGGCGTGATAATCACCTTGCGGATGGGCTCTCGCAGCTTGCGTCCTCAAGAGCTACTGTCCCGGTCGGAGTCTTCGAAGAAAGACTATCGCGACCGTCCATCGCAGCCCACGATCCAGGTGGGAATGATGGTGTCGCTGTCGCAGCCCCCGATTCAGGAGGGGACGATGGTATGGCCGTCGCGGCCTCCGGCTCAGGTGGGGAAGATGGCGGCATGCACCTGACCTCCATCCAGGAGGGAAGGTCACAAGGTCTGTCTCAAAATTTCAAGTCCGGAGGGAGGCGGCGGTCGCTAATGCAGCGCCAGGAAATGCTGCCCCAAAGTGCGGGCGAAAGCATCGAGTGCTCGCCACACTTGGCCGGGAAGATCAGTGGATGGATCCGATCCTAGCCTTCCTGCGGGACCAAGTGATCCCCGACGATGATGCCTCAGCTGAGAAGATAGCACGTAAGGCCAAGTGCTATACTCTGGTGGATGGGGACCTATACCGCCGGAGCAGAAACGGAATTCTACTGAAGTGCATCACTCGGGAAGAGGGGAGTGCCCTGCTCTCTGATATCCATGGAGGCGTGTGCGGGAGCCATATGTCCGGCCGAACGCTAGTCGGCAAAGCGTTTCGCCAAGGATTTTATTGGCCTCGCCTCCAGATGCTAGCGAAGGTGAGGACATGCGGCTTGTCGGTTCTTCGCCAGCAAGTCCATCGACCACCCAAGCTAAGCAAACCATCCCGCTCTCTTGGCCGTTCGCGATGCGGAAATTTGAGATATCTGAGTCCGTTCGCGGTTGCCACGAGGGGCTTCACCCACCTTTTCGTCGCCATCGACAAGTTCACCAAGTGGGTTGAAGCTGAAGTAGTACATGCCATTACGGCTTCCGCTGCTGTCAAATTCATGCATGGGATATTCACCCGCTTTGGAGTCGCCAACCGCATTATCACCGACAATGGAACTCAGTTCACCGGTCAAAGATTTCGAGTTTTGTGATGAGATGGGCACCAAAGTATGCTTTGCTTTGCTGCCCACCCCAAGAGTAATCAATAAGCCGGCGTGCCAATGCATTGGTGTTGAAGGGCCTCAAGACGAGCGTTTGATCGACTCCACAGTAGGCGCTACGGATTGAAGAACTTCCGGCTGTGCTATGGTCGCTTCGTACCACGCCCAGTCGGGCTACTGGCGAGACGCCTTTCTTCTTGGTGTATGGAGCGGAAGCTGTTCTCCCCTCCGAACTGTCGTTCGGCTCTCTGCGCGTCTCGGTTTTCAGCGAGGAAGGCCACGAAGATATCCGGCAAGAAGACGTCAACCTCCTGGAAGAAGTTCATGACCGGGCCGCCCTTCGTGCCGCCCGATACCAGCAAAGTCTCAGACGATACTATGCAACCCGGGTCTCTGAGAGAACACCGGCGATGGCGACTGGTCTTGCGCGAGTTCAGCGCATCTTTGGGTTGCATAAGCTGTCTCCCCGGTGGGAGGGCCCCTTTAAGGTGGTCTCAGTATCTCGACCCGGGGCGGTCCGGTTAGCCACTGAGGACGGCCGAGAATTGGCGAATTCCTACAATGTGGAGTTGTTGCGAAAGTTTTATCCATGAAAAACTGTAAGTACCCGGTGATTTGCTTTGATCAGCCTCGGGATAGTCTTATCCCCCAGCTGATCGGCGGTCATTGGTTGTTGATAATGTTATTATCTTGAGGATTTTCGACTTTGTCATTATTCCTCTTTTGTGCCCTCTGAGGTAGTCTCTTTGCATGTATGCTATTGGTTCCTAGGTTTTGGCAATCCTTGTTGGTTCATAATTATGCACGTATCGTGTTTGTAAGGACTCGCAACCGGGAGCGGATTTGGCAGTGCTCAAATGTGGTTCATACACCTCGGGTTGGCTCTCGGAAGCCGCAGTCGTTACCGCAAACACCGCCGCCTAGTATCCTTCCCGGTAGTTCGCCGCTTATCAAGCACAATGCCATGGGCCGTGTTTTGGAGAAACGGCGGCAACATGAAAGCCAAAACGAGTGAACCAATATTACCCTATCTTGTGACTCATGTTGTCATGATCTATATTGTATCGTCTGCATGATATTCATTTATCCTTACAATAACTGCATATGTGCGTGAGTAAAACTTTAAAGCCTTGGTTCAATTCGAGAAGAAAAATTTAATGGTCAACCACCCGAAGACTTCGGCTGGTCGCCCAAGTGCTCATTTGGTCACCCGGTAACATGAGGGGAATTGTCGCTCAAGACTCCATTTGGTCGCTCAAGACTTCATTTGGTCGCCCAAAGGCTCATACCGTCGCCCAGCGCTTGGGGGCTGGTCGCCCAACTGCAGCTAGTGCATAAGCCAGATAAGTGTTTTAAACAACACTCTCGATTGTTCGCTTATGCATATGCTAAAATTAATCAAATTATGCATGGTTATCACCGACGTCGCAAACCTAACGGCTCCTTGGTGATAAAAGAAAAGTCTTCAGTGTGAGCGTCTAGTAAAGTTAAGTGACCAGAGTGTAAATTGGGCACGGAGCTCAAACACGGCTCGTACGCCTCGGGTTGGCTCTCAGAAGCACCGCTGGTTGTCACCGTTGAGCGCCGTTGGCCCAAGACCACTCCTGGGGGCTTATTACTTTCTGCGCCACACTGGGGTACGATTCTAAGAGATCACAAGGATTTAAGTTCCGAAAAGGTTTCAGCCAATGACAACCTTGCATAAAATCTTGACGGCAAAACCATTATGTGCTCAAGCACAAACTATTACGCCTCAAAACTGTCTTTGCCTAAGTTCTATGTAACTTGCACGTATTATGTTTGCATTTGTGGCTAGTCGCATGCGACCTCTACAGGAATTCTGGGACGTTGCCTGGACTCAAAAGCCTAACTGGCGCCTCAATTAAATTTTAAAAGTTGGCCATCTAGCAATTCCGACATGCAATACCAAATAAGCACAGCAAACAAGCATGAAGGTAAAACCAAATAACATCCATTACAACTAAAGTTTGCTGAAGTGTTCATACAGGTAGAAAAGATTGATCGACAAAAGAAGTAAAAGCAAAAGGTGGAGTGGCGGCCCAGCCCTTCACTCATCACCCACGTCGATGTCGCCGGCATCTTCTTCCTCCGCCACCGGGGTGGCGACATCCATATTGGCCGTCAGACTTTGCACCGCTTCCGCCAAGTACTTTCGTTTGCTTGCACACGTGCCTCTGCTTGGGCGGCGTTCCCCACGATGCCGGTCTCCATCACCGCCATCGGGTCCAGAGAAGCGTCGCGGCTGGCCCAGCAAGCAGCACAAAGGCGGCGGTCATCACCGCAACCTCTTGCCCCTCCCTGGCGGAGCGTGCGGCCAGGGCGGTGGGCAATCCCCGAAGTGCTTCCGCGGCCTGGTTGGTCGCGTAGCGTGTGCAGGCGGTGTCTGGAGGCGTCTCGGCCCACGCCTAAAGGTTCCAGGCATCTTTTGATGCGCTGGAAAGCTCTCTTGAGCATGGTGGCGAGATTGCGCTTGAGGCGGTCAGCCTCGTACTCAGAGGCCCTCTGCGCCGCCTCGGCCCTCTCCGCCCGCTGCTGCATGGTAGCCAGGGCGGCTGCGGTGGCCCTTTCTTGTGCCACCATCGTATTCGACCTCTCCCGCTCCCGTGCCAGCTCGTCGATGGTCCCTGTCAATTGCCTCGCCGTCCGGGCTCCATTAAATGATATTGCTCCAACTAAAGGAGAGGAGAAATGTCTACATCTCGACGCTCAAGCTACTACTGTTCTATTTAGTGTTGTGAGCGTAGAAATATTTAATCTCATATGCAATCTCAAGAGCGCTCATGATATGTGGATCAAGCTTCAAGAATTATATGACGTGTCCACATCACAAATTGAGGATTGCATTGAAGGAGAAGTGTCGGTTGATGATTATTCAACGTCAACTTCAAGTGATGAACCGACATCTCCATCAACCTCAACTTCCGCCTCAAGCGACGACGAATGTTCACTTCCATCAAAAATTCGTTGCTTAATGGCGAAAGGTAAAAATGAGGTAAGTGACGACGAAGATGAGCCCTCTTATGATGAATTAATGAATATGCTAGAGGAGCTCAATGAATTTCTTGGAAAGGAGAAAAAGAAATATAAAATTTTGAAGTTAGAACATGAATCACTTCAAAATGATTATGATGTTCTAAAAGAAAATCATGAGAAAATCCTTTTCAAGGAATTCACTAAAGCTAGTATGGATATTGCTACTCAATGTGATTTAGCAGATGAATTGCCTCACTCAATTCCTATCACAAACAATTCATCTAATAAATGTATATCCACCACTAGCGATGATATACCTTGTTGCTCTAATTCAATTGCTAGTAATTCCTCTATGCTTGTTGAGACTAACCTTGTAGAGGAAAACAATGAGCTCAAGGCCCAAGTCATTAGATTGAAAAATGACTTGAAGAGGTGCATTAAGGGCAAAGCCGTTCTTGATGAGATCTTGAGCAAGCCAAGGGCGCCTCAAGACAAGCGAGGACTCGGCTACAACTCCAAGAGGGAGAATAGCAAGACAAGGCACAACGCGCGGCACTCGAAGACCGTCAAGTGTTTTGCTTGCAACAAGAAGGGCCACCTCGCCTCCGTGTGCCCTAACAAAGTGGTTGTCAAGCCACAAGCATCAACCATGAGGCAAACCGGCAAGGAGTAAGTCAAATCGGTCAAGAGAGGGCCAAATAGCGTGACATGCTTCAATTGCCGGGAAAAGGGACATTTCAGTAAGGATTGTCCCAAAGGTATCACTCCTAAGCCTATTCTTGTAAATGATAATTATTTGCTTAGGAAGGACAAGAATGGCAATGTGTTTGCCAAGCTTGTCAAGTCCCCTATGCCGGCTCAAAATGATATTCATTTGCATAGGAAGAGTAAATCTAGTAATGGGTTTGCTAAAATTGTTAGGTCTCCTAAGCCCACTCAATGCAATTCAAATATATTGCTTAGGAGAAATAACAATAACAAAACATTTGCTAGATTTGCTAGATCCTCTAAGCCAATCCATAATTTCAATTATCATATGCTTAGAAGAGATCAAACTAGAAATGGTTTTGCAAAATATCAATGCCCTCCTAAGTCCTCTCACTTAAATCCAAATATTTTGCTTAGGAGGAATAATTATCGCAAAACCGTTCCTAGTCATGTTAGTCTTGTTAAAAATGCTAAAATTAGAACCATATGGGTTCCTAAATCTATTGTGACTAACGTTGTCGGACCCAACAAGGATTGGGTACCAAAAACCGCCTAAAAGATTTTTAGGTGATATTGAGATGGATTGGACGCTTGCTCACTCAAGAGGAGAAGGATTATATTTGTCTACAAGTGGTGTCAAGCTTGAAGATAATCAAGTCCATCATGAGCCAATGCCATCTCGGTAACAAGTATTTAAATTGATTACTATTATGTCTTATAGCCTTGTGTAGGTTATATTGAAATATTAATGAAAATCAATTTAGATTACTTGTTATGGCCACTTGCTCTCGCCTTTTATCTATTCTCTTATTGTAAATCTTGAGCAAGTTAGAAAGTGGCACATTTAGGGGGAGTGTTAATTCATATTCATATATATCACATCCCTATGTGTGCTCATATTAATATAAGTGCATATATATATTTTTAAAATCAACCATTTAGCCAAAAGTCAAAATTTTGTATACTATTACTAATCCTGTGAAAAACTAGTTGAAAAATGTATACAAATGCTTTCAAAAGGTTTTCCAATGGTTTTGGCTTTACAAAAACTAATTTCAAAAGAAAATAAGTTTTAACCCAAAAACTAGTTACTAGTATCTTGTTTTGACTCTAAATTTATAATTTTCAGAGAATAAATTATAAAATGATTTTGAATAAAGCTCCAAAACAAAAAGCATAGAATTGGTCATTCTTAACAATTCTCGTATTCAAAAGATTTCTAAAAGACCAATCTATCAAAAGTTATTTGATTTTGAAACTCACCCAAAAACTATACTTGACCTATATTGGTCACATTATAACACTTTGTGAGTTTCACCTCTTGGATCGGATTCTTAGCCATATCTTGGTTCCAAATGGTATTTCAAACTCATACATACTAATTCCAATCAAATATCTTCTCATTTGATACTTTTTGGAATAATAATGAAAACTATATGCATGAATATCCTTCATATGAGCCTTTTTGGTCAAAAGTCAAAATTTTTGTTTAAAAGGCCTAGATTTGGGAAAATCTTTATAAAAGTTCTTAAATATGTATTTCAAATGTTTTACAATGCTTTCGGAGTGAAAATTCCTATTTTAGAAACAAAATAGCAAAATTGGCCTCAATTGGATCTTATATGATCTTGTTTTTGAATTAAATGAAATATTTTCATAAATTAAAATCTATTAAGTTTTTGAAAAAGTGGTCAATACAAAACTCGTAGTTTTGGTCTTTTCAAGCATTTCTCTAGTTCAAAGTTTTTCCAATCGACCAACCGTTCAAAAGTTATAGTCGTTTGAATTTGGCCAAAATCCTTCACTTGACCCAAAACGACCTATTCTTGCATATTGTGGGTTTCGCTATTTGAGTTGGATTTCTTTGTGTATCTTGGCTTGAAATAGTATTTCTAACTCATAAAAAGTCATGAAAGTTCAAATCTCTATAAATTTCAATTCGGATTGCGTTTTGAGCATTCGATGCAAATTCGACTTATTTTCATACCTACAAAGCGCAATCAGTCATATCTTTTGAAAGAAAATTCCTTTTAAGGTAATTCTTTTTGAGAAACCTTCTAAATAGTCCAAAGTTTATTTCTAGAAATTTTCAAACCTTTTTGACTTTATTTGAGAAAGTTTTGACTTTTCTTCTCTTTGAGTAAAATTCATACCTACAAAGCAAAATTTGGCACATCTTTTGATTGGAGACTCTTTTTTGAAAAATTCTTTTTGGAAAAGTTTCTTAGGAGTCTAAAGTATGTTTCTGCACAATTTCAAATTATTTCAACTTAATTTGCAAAAGTTATGGCTTTTTCTCACTTTGATCAAATGCTGAAAATTCAGACTTTTGCATGTTTTTGAGCTGATTTGTGATTTTTGTATCTTCAAATCAGAGCATAATTTGAGAGAAACGTCTATGTAAGAATTGATCCTCAATAGTTGGTCTATAACACAAAATTTTATCAGATTTTTTAGACTTCATATGAGTAGTTTTTCAGCCCTCATTTAAAGCCTAAATGAAATGTTAAAATCTGAAAACCTGAAATTTCAGCTTTTGAAATCCTTGTGGTTTTCATATCTTCAAAGTTGTTTTAAATTGAAAGAACCTCCCAAAACAAAACATAAGCATGTTTAGATGTATTAGCTCTATGATTTACCTTAGAATCTTTTTGGAGCTTGTTTAATCGAGTTTTATGTATTTGAAAGATGCTCTCATTTTGGCTATGTCATAATATCAAGTTGATCTTAAATTGACATATAGTGTTCGTTTTGAGAACATGAGACTGTTTTGAAACAAATATCAACGTTTTTTTTTCTCATAAGTGGTATCTTGGACTTTATTGCTCATTTCTTATATGATATCCTTGATTATTTGATTTCCTTTTTAAGTGGTATCATTGAATTCAATTATTTCCTACAAGTGGTATTTCATTGCCTATTTGTAGCATTACACCGATACCCACATTCTTGATTAAGATTTTTCCTCTCAAGCTAAAATTGTAAGTTCAACCGCCTAAGATTTCTATATGTGAGAGTCTTTATGAGTTGTTATTCTTAAAGAGAAAATCTCTCGTTGAGCAGTGTCCTTCAAGACAAATTTAAAGAATGCTCATTTCTTTTTGGTTCTTCAAGTAAAGCCCTTGAGATAGATTTAAAGTGGTATCAAATTTCTCAAGTGGTATTTCTTGTGGGTTCCTCGTCTAACCCTATTAGGCAAATTTGTTGGATTCTTCAAAAGAATCATGTTGAAAACTTGCAAAGCCTAATAAAATGAGGAGTGAATTATTTGAATGAGTTTCAAATAACCCGTGTGATACCCTTACTTCGTTTTTTATACTTATCTTTCCAAGTGGTATCCAAAAACCAAATATGGTCTCTTTTCGAGTTTTTCCTTCTTTTAAGGCCATATTTAAATTCTTGTATGACCCAAGGTCATAAGTGTCCATTTCAATTCTTGTATGATCTTTATTAAAAAAATGGTTCAATGCCAAAAAGGGGGAGAATAATTGAATAAAAAGGAAAAATGTTTGCCAAAAGGGGGAGAAATAATTAAAATATTAAAAGAACTAGGAGCTTAATATCCATTTTTGGTGTTTAATGCCAAAAGGGGGAGAATTAGGAGCTTAATATCATTTGGCTTAAAAAGGGAGCTTAATTTGATTAAGGGGGAATTGATTGCTCATATGCATTCTAAATTGCCAATGCTTATATTGTTTAAAGTATGCATATGTATTCAAATAGCTTAAATTCTCTCAATATGTTAGTTTTAATCCAAATGCGCTTATTAAGCTTGGATTTGTCATTAATCACCAAAAAGGGGGAGATTGTAAGTTCAACCTTCATTAGTTATGGTTTTGGTGTTAATGACAAATCTAATATTGTGATTATCCATTAATGTGGTTTTGTTATTAATGACAAATCTTATATCGAGACTAGCTTGTTTATTTAGAATATCTTTAATTAGTCTCATCGCATTGAAAATGGAAAACCCAAGGTATGTCTCACAGTATTCATTCTAGTATTAGTTGCATACTTTGGATTCAAGTTAAAATATGAATGTCCCCATTATATTAACCACAAATGTGCATCATGTTGTCCAATCCATATATTACATGGATGCACACACTTAGGGGGAGTTTGTAGTTTAACTTGAAAGTCTCTTTGTATTGATCTAATTCTTATTTACACATATAAGGATCAAGACAAAGAAACTAAATCCTTGAGTATATATTGGAATTGCCTAGTTATAAGTATACTCATGGTAATATAGGATATACTCCAATATGATCAAATTGAATATGTGCATATTATGTTCAAGTCAATTATATTTATGCACATATACATGTGGGGTTTATTCTATAGTTGATGACTTAGAGTAATGATCATCTCCATATAGTTTACACATAATGGATCATTACTTTTCATCAACATGAGTATATGAAAACTTGTGTAGTTAATATACTCATATCAATTTAAATGATAATTTAAATTGAGTTCATTTGTCTTGTTAATCGATAAAGAACACTGCATCATGTGTTGATGGTGTTTTGTGATTAATTAAGAACAAATGGATAGTTCTTAAGTATAATAAAGCATGAGTTGCATTATTGCACTTAAGACACATTTACAATCATTTCAATTGATTTAGGTTGTGCTCAATTGATCTAAAGGTATCCATTATGTGTTAATAGAATGCAAGCGATAATTGAGACAACCATACATCTTGGACTAATAAGTTTCATGAGTTATGTTTGAGTTAGGTCCAAAGATGAATGAGATGATGAAAACGGGATAGGACGGCATCATGAGTTGATGGGCGTCAAGAGTGGATCCTGAAGAGGAGTCGAGTGATATCCCGGGGGAGCAAATATGCGAAGATCATAAAGACCCCAAAGGGGATTGCTTGCGGGCGGCGAAGGTATAATTAGATAGGCTAAGGACTTTCTAGTCTTTGAGTCTAGTATTTATCGCCGTACTATTAAGAGGGTCGTTCCTTTCGCTTTGAGCTTCATCATGTGTTGATGATCTCAATCCGCGCTCACTCAAGCTCAAATCTTATTTGATTTGGTTTTTGCATATGGGTTAACCATTTGGCATGTGTTGTAAATGTGTTAAGCCTATGCTTGGTTGTTTTGCATTATGCTCTGATTTGCATGTGTTGCAAAGATGAAAGAGTATATGCATTTGGTTTTCGCATAATGCTTTGATTTGCATGTGTTGCAGATAGGATAAGCCAACGCGTTAGCTTTTGCGTGAAGTTCACTGTTGCATGTGTTGCAAATGTTGAAACTTCATGTTTTGTTTCGTTTTTAAAACATCTTTCTAAAATCTAGTGGTTGCTTGGAGCTAAGTTTTGCATGTGATGCAAAAGGAGAGAGCTCAAGCACGATTTGGTGTTTGTGTGTTTGTATGGAGCTAGAGGCTTGCATGTGTTAAGCAGTAAAGAGCTCATACGTGTGATTTGGTTTTAGTTGAAGTTTGGTTTTGGTGTTGCATAGAACTAGAGAATTGCATGTGTTGCAATTAGAGAGTTCATGCACCTTGATTTGGTGTTGCTTGGAGCTAGACTTTGCATGTGTTGCAAAGAGTAGTGCTCAAGCATGAAAAGTGTTTATTATGCTATTTGCAAGTTCAGTTGTGCAAATAAACCGAGTGTTATGAGTCCTAATCCGAGAGCATGTGAGTAGGGCTTGCAACGGTGTTGGCAAGTTGACTGGGTCTCGTGTTGACCTTCACATGGCTAGGGGATTAATCTCATAAACTTGGGTTTGATTTGCTTAATACGCTTTTGCAAATAGATCTTGAGTTTGGTTTTGGTGATATTTAAAAATATCTATGGTTGCTTAAATCTTGAAAATGGGTGGAGATTGTAGCCCTCATGATAAGCTTCAGCATAGAATCAAAGATCACCTAAATTGGAGTTCGGAGTAAAAAGTTATGGATGTTTTTGTGTTCTTGTGAGAGGTCATACTGTCGGCACTGTGGTCATACTGGCATTGCGGTATGACCGCACCCTACCTCATGCAGATGACCGCACATGAGGTATGACCGCGCCCGTGTGTGTTTTTTCTCCAGAGAGGGGTTTTTCAGGTCCTAAGGTGCGGTATGACCGCACCCCCCCTGCGGTATGACCGGGCTTTCGTGTAACGGTCTGATTTTCGACCGTTGATTTGTGAGGAGCGGTCATACCGCCCTAGGGCGCGGTATGACCGGCCTCTCTGCCCGAAAATCAGCTTTTTGCCTCCAACGGCTAGTTTTCTTGTGTGGGGTATAAATAGACCCCATGGGGGGCATTTGGCTGGTGTTGGTGCTGTGTTTAAGTGTTTGGGTGAGGTGTTGCATGTGTTGCACACTCACATTTGATTCTTGAGCTAAAGAGTGAACTAATTGCATGTGTTGCAATTAGGAGTGGGTTTGAGAGGCTCTTGTGCATGTGTTGCACTTGAGTGAGGTCCTTGTGCATGTGTTGCACTTGGTGATCACCGGGAGCGCATTAGGTTGTGCTCGGTGAAGTTCAAGCGGAGGAGCGGCTTGTTACTCTTGGAGGTTGCCGACTCCTAGACGGCGTAGGCGTCGTGCGCGGGAGCTCTCGAGGTGTGAGAAGCCCCGGCAAGTTTGTGAAGGTTCGGGTTGAGCCTACGCGCAAGCGTGAAAAACCACGACTAGTGGAAAGAGGCGGGTGCTCGAGCGGGAGCCGGTCCAAGTGTGGGCTTGCCTCAACGTGGACTAGGGGAGACCGGCAAGTTTCCGAACACCACGGAAAAACATCGGTTGTCTCTTGTCTCTTTACATTCAAGTATTTATCTTTTGCATATTAATCAATTGCTTGAATGTATTAGAATTGCTTAGTATTAATTGATTGTTCAATTTAGCAATTCTAGTGTAGAGACTTAATTTAGTTAGTGCACTAGTGAGCCTAGTTGATTTAGGCTTTAATTGTCAAAACCGATTTATCGCTTCCGCATATATATTTGATTAGGTTTTGACATAGGGGTTGATTAGAGCGAATTGTTTAGTGAGCGATCGAATTTCTTAAAACGCCTATTCACCCCCCCCTCTAGGCGCATCCTCGACCCTACAGCGGCGGCACCACGGCGAGGCCGGTAGAGTCCATTGGCGGCAGCAGCCTGACGATCCTCAGGCGCTCCACAGGCTCCAAGTCAGCGAGTGGCCGGGCCGATGAAGGAAAATTCAGGCCGGCTGGGACCGGCGGCATGAGTCCGGAGAGCCACCTGCTGAGGCGTGGCCCATCCAAGTTCCCCGCGGATGGCCAAGGTTAAAAAAAGACTGCCGGTTGGTAGGGAGCAACACAAAAGAGATATGAGTGCAGAAAAAAGCCAAGAAATAGCAGTGAAGTCTTACAGCCAGGAAAGGTGCGGGTAATGTCGCTGTCGCCTGTATACTGCCATGCTGGGCGAATACGGTGACGAAGGGGGCTAAGTCTTCGGGATACGAAATCCCTAACAACTAGCGCCCCAGTTAGCCCGGCGTCCCGCAAGTTATTGATGCGGGTCGCCATTACCAGAAGCTCCGCCGTCTCTTCGACGGGCGAAGTTCGATTCTCGGTGGCCATTGCCCAATGGCACCCCCAAGCCTCAACGCCATTGTAAATGCGTTGACATACAATATTCGCTCGCGCCAGCCTTCTAGTTTGATCTGGGCTGGAAGGGTATATAGTGGGCTGCCATCCCATCCCGAAGACGGAAATGGCAGCTCCCCAGCAGTTCACCGTCGGAGGAGCCGCGGCAGAGAAAGAAGTAGCGAAAAAGTGGAAGATTTGGCATCACCCCCATGAACATTTCACAGAGGTGTGCGAAGATGGCGAGGAAAAGAATGGAGTTGGGGGTGAGGTGAAGGTGATGGATTTCGTAGAAGTGAAGGACGGTGAGAAAAAAATCAGAAAAAGGCGGCACTAAACCCGCCATGATGCCCCACACGAAGATGATGATCTCGTCGGCGGGGCACTGTGGCGTAGGGGTCCCGGCCCGGAAAAAGAGAGGGTCTTCTGGCACAATGGTGTGGAGTCTCCCCACTGTGTAGGAGTCCACCGTGGAAGCAGGAAAGGGAGGTGAGCCAGAAGAAGCCATGGAAGCGAAAGCGGCAAGAAACAAGAAAAGCTTGGAGCAAGAAGATGAAGTTGGCAAAGGGTGCTAAAAGCGTAAACTGCCAGGTGCGGATGGGCCTATTTGTATCCCCCACTCGCACCGACGGTTCACGAAAATACAAGATCGTGCGCCGTTTCGGGTCCCCAAAAAAATCGGCGGATGCAATGAAGCGCAAGGATCGAGGCGGTCGCATCCTCATAAGTGATGGCCCCATCCAAGAATGCACCGGCATTTAATGTAAGATCTCGAGAAGCTCTAATGTGCGTTCTTGGGTGGGCCCGGGGGCTACTGTCGGCGTACTTTACGCCAGGGTACCTCTTCGCCGCACAAAAGTATGCGTGGCCCACGTGGCAGTCTAGCAGGCGGGTGGGTGTTTACACCCGCCTCTGAGACGTCGATCCTGTGGCGCGCGCGAAGCGGCAGTGGCGACCACGCCGCTGCCCGGCGCCCGATCCACGTGGCGGCTTTGGCGGGCGGTTGGCGAGCACGCCTCGCCCACCGGTGCCGGTCCCACGTGGCGCTGGCGAAGCGGTGGCGACCACGCCGCCGCTTCGCCGGCGCCCCACCACGTGGCGGCTTTGGCGGGCGGTTGGCGAAAGCACGCCTGCCCACCGGTGCTTGCCCACGTGGCGTGGCGAGCACGACTTGTTCATCCCGCCGCCATGCAAAAGGTGGGTGCGGTGGCTTGGCCCAAGTCTCCTTCCCGACGTCTCGTGTCGAGGACGAGCTTGCACATGCCGAACACGCCGATTCCAAGGAATTTTGCAACAAGCCCGTTCCTCTGACGCCTCACACCTACCCGTGGCAGAGGGGTCACATTCCGGAAGAACCGGGTGAAGGCATGCGCTGGCATTGATTAGGGTTGAAGGAACGGGACAACGCATAAAGGCGTAGTAAATGCATGTAAGATAAGCATGATGACATCCCTCCTCCATCTGACTCGTGTAAGCCCGTGCATATAAGGGCACTTGAGAGCATAGGGGAGGGGGGAGCGAGAGGAGAGAAGAGAGAAAGGAAAAAAGAGGCTCAATAGAAGAGCTGGTCATCAGCAAGCTCTGTAACCAAGCCCAAAATACTCAATCCAAAATCAGGCAGGACGTAAGGCTGTTACCCTTCTTAGAGGGGGCCTGAACCTGGGTAAAATCGGTGTGTGTTCATCGAATTGAAGGGGCACTAGGATTCGTTAGTGTGAGAGGTACTGGGGTTTCCCTCTGCTAGGGTTAGCCAATTACTAAAGCCACCCCCCTATCGAACTAAACCCGGTCCGTAGGTTCAGGCCTGTCAGGTGGAATACGCCGACAGTACTTGGCGAACGCATAGAGTATTAAACTCGATAAAAAGAAGGTTGATATCTCTAATAATTTTTCGCTCTTTTCCCTCTAGACTTTTTCCACGCCGCAGTTTTCCAGCTCGGCCTCCAATATTTTCCAAATAATTCGTCGAGAGAGATATTTCTACAACTCTATCTCTCTATTTTCCCCCCGTTTCGCTCATTATTTCGACGACTTAGAAAATTAAACGCTGCTGAAAAAAATATTTTTTCTTCGAAAAAACGACACGCGCGGCGTGTTACGCCGCGGAAAATTTCCTAGTATTATCTGAAATGAGGATCGAACAGCTCACGCACATATATAGTGGTTAGTACTAGTGGTGCAGTTCATCCTGTCGGCTGTTTGGTCACACGTCATAGAGAAGATACATCCTCAGATTGATCGGCACCGACGGGAAAAAAATTATATCAGGTGGTTGCACATATGTAGATGCATTAATCTTCCGGATGAGAAGAGAAACCCAGGCACGTCCATATTTGCAATGTTCCAGGCCAGTCACCCATTAATTAAAGGAGACACTTGACATGAACTCGATCTCAAGTGCTCAACCGCGCGCCAGCTTTCCTTGTCAGGTCATAGTATCAGCGAGCCTAAGCCGACGGCAAGTGTTTTTTTTGGATTGACGTACCATTTCCAAGCGCTAAGTAGACACTGTTTGGAGCGCAGGAGTTTCAATTCGCGTAGTCAATGAAATTCTATGAAACTCCAATAATCGAGTAGTAACCTTACCTCGGATGCAATCGACTGAGCAAAAGGTAGAAAAGTGCATGCATGCGACGGTGACTAGCTAGCTAGCTAGGAGGAATGCATCAAAGGGTTGATGGGGATAGACAGAGAGAGACGGAATTGCAGCGACTATATATGTATACTATGTATGTATGTATCCTCGTCGACAGGACAGGGAGGCGGCTTTGAAGCAGCAGCAGCAGCGAGAGAGACCTGCTGTATGACTCGATCTGGTGGTCGACGAGAAGAAGGCAGACCCAACACGAGAGAGACCAACATGCAACACGTACGGCGGCATGTCGGAAAAAGGGCAGGGTTTGTTCGTTCAGCGTCTATTAAGAGTTCAGAACCTCTAGCTAGCTATAATATCTGGGGAAAATTTTGGTTGCTATATGTTGCAAGGAATCTAAAATATTTAATGCTAGGGCAAGGGAATTCAACATAACTTGTTAGAAGCCAACAGATGATGGTCCAGCTGGTGTAGCATATGCACTCAATTTGTACTATATCTAACCAAAAGAAATCCTTCAACCTGGCTTGTTAAAAGCGCAGTTTTTTCACCCATGTGCATCTCGAACTGACATGCAGTTGCGGTGGTCCTTTTCTTTGTTACTGAAAACTATCCGCTAACACACGACAAAGCAGGTAAATTGGAAAATAATCTCAGTTCAAGGTATTAACAGTTGAGGCATGGAGCCACGTGTCAGTGGTGTATCGATGCTAAATCCTATCTTTCTTTTGAAATTTCTAAATTGGAACCACTACATTTTTTAAATCGATGCAATCACAGGGAGGCAGAGCAATTTATCCCGTCCTCCGACGACGAACCTATGATAGATCGAATCTAGTAGTAGTAGTCAGTAGTACGGAGGAGGATTGTACTTTGTTGTGTCCCCACGTGAACAAACGCGTACTGCATCTCGATTCACATGGTGAGGGTAGAATGGGATCACCTGCGGTCCAGATACTACTGTAAATCTAACAGTTATATGTAGACTGTCGAGCAAAAATGATAGTTAGATATTTTGAAGAAACTGTTTTAAAAATGTTGTACTGATTTTGACATTGTAAATAACACCTAGTAGACACTGTACTTGAATAATATTGGACAATCCGAACTGTTCTTTGTCTAGCTAGGACGGTTTAAGTTGTAGTTCCTATATTCACTGCATAGGAACCCTTTCCGATGAGAGTAATGATCTCTACCGGTAGAGAGAAGTCATTTCTAAGTCTTTGTACTTTCATTAAAATGTCTGCATATAAAAAACTAGATTATCTTTCTTTATCGTATCATTATATCTTTGTATGACATATCTTACTCTAATTTTTGACGGTAAATAATATCGAAAATAACTAAAAGGGAAGAGGCACAGGAAGAAAAAAAAAAAAAAAAATGATAAAATATTAAGTTAAAATTATATATATTTAGGAACAAACTTTATAAGCTGTAAAGATATTTATTCGGAAAAAAAGAGTACAGGAGTACTATGTAGGTACCGTTCCGTTCGTGCACCAAGTGCTAACAACTATAGTAAGCAGTACTAACTATACGATGCAACCGTAAACCATAGCCAAAAAGGAAATTAACTTAATAATTACCCTCTCTATTTTATCACACTAGCTGGCGAATCTAAAAACAAAAACAAAATTAAAAACCAAACGAGGAAAGAAACCGAATCTAGCGGTGGAACCGCGTCAGGCGCTGGCTTCCACGGCCGCCGCCGGCGAGTGGTCGCTGCTGAGCCGAGGCGGCGAGACTGGCTGCGTGTAGAACGGCGTCTCGGTCTCCTGATCCTCGCTCTCGCTATCCGACGACGCCTCGTCAATGGTGTAGAGCGCCCGTGAGGTGGGCCCGAACCACCGCTTCGTCCACGTCGTCACGTCCTCCTCGGGCACCGGCGCCGCCAGCTCCCCCTGCGCGTCCGGCGCCGGAGACGACCCCGCGGAGTCGGCTGCGGCAGGCTCGACGCGGGTGCGGCGGCGGGGCAGAGCAGGACGATGAGGAGTTGGTGGAGGGGCTTGCAGCGGCGGAGCTTCTTGGGTTTGGGGAGCGGGGGCTCCGAAATGGGCAGCCGGGGCGGCGAACGCTTGCTGTTCCAGCGGCGGAGGCGCCAAAGCATGAGGAGCGCGGCGGCGAGGAGGCCGACGACCAGCGAGGAGACTGCCACCGCGAGGAGGATGAGCTCGGCGACAGCGAGGCGCCCCATGGATGGTTGGGGCCAGCTTAATTTCTTTCCTATTCCAAAGTGGGGGTTTTGTCTTGGAGGGAGATGAGAGGGCTTTTGCTTTTAAGTCCAACTAAAAGTGGTGTCATGCTCGCTTGATGCGAACGGCTCTTCCTGAATTCTGATTCGCTGTGCCTCGCCTCGAGATGCGTGCTCCCATATGTGGACATGCCCTTGTTACTACAGTCTACACTGTCAATATGTTACACACACAAAGGAGGAGACAAGAGGGGATTGTACTGCAGCTGTCCGCACAAACACGTGGCGAAAAGCACATCACATTTAGGACTTAGGCCATTCCCAGTGGAAATTTCAAATGGGTTTTATTCTCATTAAATACTGTGACACATCAGTAAAATTGGTGACTTGGCAAGCTAATTAAGAGGAGAGAGAGAAAAATAGTTTCATGGAGATGAAATCCGTCGGTCACTGTGTCGGTTTCTCCTTTTCACTCGTTTGAGGATCTACTGTGTCGGTTTCTCCTTCTCTCCATGCTCGGCTCCAATCTCCCGCCATTCCCCATCCAATTCGCGCCTCCTTTTCTCATCCCTGACCCTTTCCATCCCCAGGCGACAACAGAGGCAGGTTCAAGCGGCGGCGGCGGCTGAGGCTGGGTCAAGCGGGCAGCGGCGGCTGATCCATTTTATATCATATGATTATTCGAGTAAATTAATCAAATTTTCATTGACCATGTTTATTTGCCAACGTGAAATTTCAATTCTATTAGATGGTCACGTATGGTAGATGTTCATCAATCTCATAGTTCTAGTATTCTAGCACTTGATTTAGAAACAAATACAAGCGGCTACATAATCTTATGGAGCACTATATCACAACACCATCCAAGCAGTAAATACTATTGATTACCTATAAAACTGTGAAAATAAAACTGTGCACTGGGAGTCCTTATTTCATTCATCAGTCCACACCTCTTTAGATGACATGACACTCTTAAAAACCGCAGAATAAAACTTAACACTGGAAATGGCCTTAGGAGCTACTCCTAGCCTTTAACATGCATGGTCCATCGAATTAAAACCACAAAAAGTAACGACAGCTCATGGCAGCTGACCGAGTACACATGACCATGACGACGACGATGATAGGGGTGCATGCGTATTATAACGAGCCTTTGTTTACAGTCGAATCAATAGCGAAGAACACGATTAGATCCCAGCCGAACAAGCAACATCGAGAGGTGGATCGAAGGAAATCAGGGGAGATCTGCCGTATTTTCAGGGGGCGGGGTCCTTGCCGCAGCCCATGAGGACGTGGGTGAGCAGCATGGCTCCCCGGCGGCTCGCCTCCGCCACTCGCCCCACCAGCGGGAACTTCACCGTCTCCCTGTTCTTCAGGGGCTTCTTATCCCACCTGCACCACGCGCACCCACATTAATTAGTTGCTAGTATATTACCTGCTGATCCCGGCCATTAATTCCTTCCTTCCTTCCTCCCTGGTCACGCACGGCACGGGGCAGCAGATTGGTTCGGTTAGCCAGAAGAGTTCATCGCCGATCCTCTGGCTAATCGTCATTAGGCGGCGCCACACTCGACCCACTCACTTACCAGTCCTGATGCTTGACAACCTTGCCGTCCTCGACGTTGAGCGTGATCAGAGACGTCAGATCGACGGCCTTGCCCAGGACCTTGTAATGCTGCTTGTTGTCGATCAGTATCTGAAAACCAGTATAGTATTAAATAATTCGCGTCAGATGCAGCATGCACATAAACGCCGAGCCCGCTTGGACGTTCCGTTTATGAGCAGAGAGAGCTTGTGATCAGATGTAAAGTCATGGTTTCTCAACTTACCTCGATTTTTCCCGGCGCCGTCTCATTTTCTTGTATCGTGTACTCCACAATTTTAGACTCACTGAATACCTGATGACGTATATACACGTGCATCGAACAACCTTGGTTACTTTAGACAAACAGCATGGAACAAAGATTCCTGACCTGTGTTGGTATGATGCCAGTGTTTTTTATTGAGTTGATTATACCTTAGGGAGTGAGTAAAAGGCTGATTTGATCTGCTTGACCCTGTGAAAACCCAATAGATAAAGAAGGCTGAAGAATGTCAGGATTGAATCATGAATCTCCAGCTAGCACTACTGATGCTGATGATATAGCTAGCTAGGTTCAGGATGTACAAGCGAACGACGGTAACGAACGTACCCATGGGCACGCATGAGCGGGTCCTCAAATGTCGCACGTGGCGCGTAAATCTCGAAGTCCCGAGCCGTCGCACATGACCCGTATCTTCATGCCGTTTTTGCCGGAGCAATGATCAAAGGAAAGCAATTAATATGGCCTTACAACGGACTACTAGCTGAATGCTAGCGAGAGGTGCCTTCACACTTTTTTTTTTTATAGTTACATAAATATTAAAGTATAAATGAAAAACGGGTAATGATTTTTTACCCCTTTGCTTAGTTTAAAATTTGTACTAATTGTATTAGAAGGAAAAGCATTAAAACACTACTATTAGCGGAAACATATCTTATATACCAATTGGTTAGAATTAGCTAGTTAACCGAGCGAAGCATGGAGGAGAACGAGAATTATTTCAAAACTTGATGGAGCAATTACAGATGTACTACCCCTGTTATTATCTTTTGAAATTAACTACTAGCACGGGTCGACCCGACAGCACAAATGGAGATTCAAGTACGATATCTGGCTAGTACAAGTTAAATTCTGCGATACAAACAATGGGCAAATTTGAGCCGCTATCTAGCAGAGTAGAGCAGTAGCGTATATGTGTATAAGTCGTACTTCACCGGTTAAGGCTTTATTTATTTGTTTAGGCTTAGTTTTTTTATAATTTAATGTCAACTAGTTTTTTATAATTTAGAGTCAACCTTTTGACTTAAGTAGCTTAAAGCAGTCCACTTTTATATGTGGTAAAGATGTATAATTTTATCTTAACTTTGACATTAGCCTAAAACCAACTGTTAATAAACAAAAAGAACTCCTTAATTTTATACCGAGGATCATAGTTTTAGAAAAAGCCGAATTAAAAATCATCTTTTTAATTAGCGTTTGGCTTTTAAATTGAAAAAATCCAAACAAATAGAGCCTAAATTGTAGAATCAAACTGATAATAGGAGTACGCATGCACAAGTAACCAAGCTGGATGTACAAGCGGCCGAGCAGAGTAGGGCTCACAAGTTGAGGAGGTGCGGCATGATGCTCTCAGAGACGCCCCCGGGCGGCGGCTGCGACGCCTTCTCTTCCATGGCTGTCCTACTGGTCGTCGTCGAGAATCCCAGCTTCTCCGACGAGAGGCGTGGGGCGAGGACAGACGCTGAGGCTGAGAGGAGGATAAACGGGGTCGTCGTGGAGTGCAGCAGTCGCGCGGCGGAGGAGATGAAGCAGGGGAGAGGAGATGTCATGTGAATCGACACCGATCGAGAGTGACGTCGCAACAACGAACGAACAGGGGAAGACGACGAGTTGGAGCTGTTTGCACGCGTGCGTGGCCAGAGGAGGGCGCTTCGTCGGCCGGGCGATCTGGTGGCGGGGACTGCCTTCACGACAACGACGCACGGCCTGCCCGACGTCCAACTTCTTTCGGTGCTGGGCTCCTTTTCGAACTCGCGGTGGGCCGCAACTGGGCTTTCGCTCAAACCATGGCGTGCCAGGGCCTCCTCAAACCTTAACTATCTTAATAATACGTCAATCAAATCCGACATAAAAATCAAACAGTTGGTGCCAATAATAATGGATTAAGCAAGACTTCCAATGAAGATGGATTAGCCCAAAGTTGCCGGGCTCTACGCGGGCCGTTGATCACCGCACCCCTCGTACGGTTTGATCACGTCACGTACGAGCCGGAGCGAGACAAAGAAGACGCCACTTTCTTTCCAAAGCTTTCCCGGGCAGCGTGAAGAGATCACCGAGAGACCACGTGCGCTGAGCACCGCGGCAAGTATTCACTCATCACGAGAAGACAAGAGAGTTTTTTTTTTTTGATAGGAGGAGAAGAGAGGATTTTTTTCTTTTTTTTTTCTTTTTATAGGAGGAGAAGAGATAGTTTTTTTAGTGTTTCTATACGCTACTGTTCTAAAAGTTCATAAATATTAAATTATAAA